>CM060846.1:185014790-185681040 GCA_030762175.1 Metallyticus violacea | reverse complement strand
TTTGAACCAGGTACAAAGGTTATCGCTGCTTTACGTGCTACTTACCTAATGAATCCTTACAGTAACTTTACTTGCGAAATTTTCGTATATTGTAATTCAGTGGAGCCTCAAATGGTTAGCGATACATTTGCGCAAATAATCGAAAGTACTATTGTAGAAATAGACACAGATCATAGACATTTGTCAATGGAAAAATCGTTTTTGTCTTTATATTGGGTACCTTTGCTTTCACACGATTTTCAAATCATACACATAGATTTAAGAACAGGCACTGGCGAATTGTTACCATTTATAGGTGGATTTTCTTCGGCTACAGTACTATCTTTTAAACCAAAATATGTGCCATCGCGATTTAGCTAAATATTTTCTTTGTCAATCGGGAAGAGCAAAGAAGACGAAAAAGATGTTGTCTTGTATAAAGGTAAACGCTTTCAAAAAGAACGCGGCTTGTTTGGTGCTCTCCGTGGAATGTGGAGATTTTGTTACCAGTTTTAAAAAGTAATGCTTAAACAGTAGTTAGAGAAGCTTTGAAGCTTTGAAGCTTTGTTGCAAACGTTCTTACAAATGTATTATCTAAAAAAAAAAAAACGTTTAAAATCCCTTGGAGAAAGAATAAACAAAAGCGGATCCAACCTAAAGTGTAAAGCCGTTGAAGCTGTAGACACCATTCTTGGGTCTGGAATAAGACCTTTCAAGAAAAACAAAATTGTTCAGTTGAAGACAAGACGCATAAGAAGCAAGAATAAAGAAAAAGACATATTTTCGTAGCGCCTAAAACATACGTTAATTCAGCATTTAGCATATTTGAAGATCAAAAAATACAAAAGGAGTTGATATTTACAATATCGTTTCTTTAGATCCGCAAAATGCTATAACATGCAATTCTCCCATTATCTTTCACTAAACAGGCAATGCCGACACTTACTTGGATCCCTCCTATCTGATTTTATATTTGCGTTATTAAATAGTGGGCGGAGATGGTAAAAGTTTGCAACCTACTGATGAAATTACACTCATAAATAACTCTTTAAATTCGGTGTTTCAACAAATCGAAGTAGTTTTAAATAACGTTACAGTAACCCAACCAAAGCTGGGATATCAATGTAAACCTTATTTAGAAACTATGTCAAATTATTCTACCGATGCCATGAACACGCGGTTGCAAGCCTCATTGTGGAAGTTGGATGAAGCAGCCAAAATGAATGATTTAACAAATTCGTCCATTAAATGGCGTTTCCGGTTTACAAAAGGTAGCAACGAATTTGAACAAATGGGCTGTTTGTCTGCTGCAATATTTAATCAGGATAAATATATGTTAAATAATGTAGCATTAATCCTTAAACTAACGCCTTGGAGTCCTGAGTTCCATTTAATTGCTAAACCGCCACTAGAAGGTAAATATAACTTGTGCTAAACTTTATCTCAAACGCATTTACCCCTCACCTACCGTTTTACTATTACAAGAAGAAGCATTAAAAAAAATAATGCAGGGTATCACTTGATAGACGTAGATTTATAGGCTTTCAACATTCCTAAAGATACTCAAAGTAAAGTAAAACATTGAACGATATTCTTATAGGTAAAGTTCTTAGCAGAAAAACAGTAGTTTTTGTTACAGATAAAGCCTATAGTGGCGATTAAGAAAAACAGCCATATAATTTTCAACATTTTGACATGAATTGCTTTCAAATATACGTTAACGGCCAGCCAATTCCTGATTTTGCAAATAAAAATGTTTACAATGTTTTCAAACGCTTCAGGACGGGTTAGGAATACATTTTGAAGATGGCGGGCATTCAATTTCGAGAGAAAGTTACGGAAATGGTTACACGCTGATATTAGAAGATTTAACAGCGACATGAGTGCCAACGAAACATATGTTTGAGGATTACGTCACGGAAACTTTTCAGTTAATGTAAGATACAAAAAGCACTTACGGAACCTGTGTGCATGCGGGTATATTCAGAATATCATCGTAAATTAGAAAGTGATCTAAATAGATCAGTGTTTGAATCGTGAACACGGAATAAATACGTGGATTTTTAGAAAATAATTCCTGCACTCGACAACATTTTATTGGAGTATTTGCCTGCGACCAAATTTCGTTACGCTTACATACCCATTATTTTAGTTGCAAATACGGACTACGTTAATAAACCGGGTGAACATTGGATTGGCATTTTCACATCCAAATCGGAAGTGGGAGAACATTTTGACAGTTTTGATTTACCTCCACTTTCACTTTTATTCTTACGCGTTTTAAATAATCACCGTGGTAAAATTTGGAACTATAACCGTCGCCGATTACAGAACTTAAATAGTTCTACCTATGGTCATTACGTAATTTCTTATGTGGTGCATCATTGTGTTAATTCACCTAAAGACACATATTACTCCAAATTTAAAATATCCGACTTTAAGTATAATGACAGGCTCATTAAAAACGTTTACAGAAACGTATGCTTTTGTAAAGTTTCATGTAGCAACGGACTTCAGTCTTATAAACCGATAAAAGGTAAAGATTAAAAAAAGTTACTTTTATCATCCTTGTTTTACATTACCATAAATGAACTATTACGACTGATACATTATTAAACAGTTTTAGAATGCACTCCATTGAGTATATAAGCCGAATCATCTTCACACGAGCATCATCGTGATTATGTAACACGTGAGATATGTACAAGCATCGTGTAGAATCAACAACGTAGTTAAAAAACGAGCACATGGGATTCGTATTTTTAATATAACATTGTTTGTTTTTAGAAAAAAAAAATGGAAACCACCGAGGTCGAGCAATTCAAACCATACCCGATCTTCTGTATCAGAAGCAAAGAGTTTTATTTGAACAATGCTGAAACAAATTTCTCTCTGTGAGTTTTTTTTTTTTTTTTTTTTTTTTTTTCAGAAGTGCCTTACGAACTCCGTATCACCATAGGTATATTCGGTAAACACCACGGTATTCACTTACACAATTTACAGGACTGGAAATACTTTATAACTTGCATTACCAATATTGATTCTGCATTAAAATTAAACAGCAATAATATAACAGAAAAAAAACGTAAAGTGGAACGTAAAATTAAACAAAGAGTTATAACTAGATGTCAAACATTTTTTGGCACTCCTAATATTATTCTTCAGCAGCACTAAAAAAATACCTCTATCGTTGTATCTTTAATGCAAGGAGAATGAGAAATCTTGATTAAACTATATTCTCTTGCTTATGATATTTTTTTTATTATTGAAGCAAGGAATGTAGCCAAGTAAAAAATCTCATTTCTACATACATACTTAAGTAAACAATACTTTTGAAAATCCTGAAAACAGGTCGTATTCGACGTACACCATACACATTACGTGTGCCCTACCTCAGGATTATTACAAAATTTGCTATTTTTGCACAATCGTCTTGTTAAACTATTACAGGAAAAACAAATAACAAACGTTAATCAAGAATAATACTCGTTGTCTAAACGCTCACCCAATTTGATATTTTTTACACAATCATCTTATGATTAAACGAAACTCTGAACTCCCATTATGTAATATCACCGGGTTATGAAGCTGCTGATTCAAGTCGAGATAGCGTATACAGAAGCAGCAGAAACGCACATATAACCAGTCTGTTATCAACCATGGAAGGCAACACAAACAACAGCGGCGGCAGTAGTAATAGTAGTTGTGGAGAGGCCGGCAACGACGAGGTGCTGGAAAGCCTAAACGCGTTAGGAGAGGAAAGATATTCAGCGTCCATTAAGGTGAGCAATCTAGAAATAGGCAAAGGTTATCCCGCTGAGGAAAGTAAGTCAGTCCAAACGAGTTTGGAAAAAAGACGGTTATGAAGATCGACGGTAGAGAGTTGTTTTTGCCAGCGAGATTCGACAAACTGGCTCCGGAGATGTTCGACGCTATCAACGACGATAAATTTCTAATTTCGTACGGTGGCGAGTAACCTTTGTCGAACGGTCACAGAAGGCACATGCTTTCCTTCCAGCGCGCGGAGTAGGCGCCTCACCGTCATCACCACCACATTCTCCCAGATGCTGTGCCCCATCCCCTGTGCAAGCATTAGCTGCCTCAGTGCCTTTGCGGCAAGTGCTACCGGGGAAACGCGCAGTGTCCCTACAGCGAAGCAGAGGAAGACTGCAGGGAAATACCGTCTTCTTCTTCTTCTTCTTCTTCTTCTTCTTCTTCTTCTTCTTCTTCATCTTCTCCTCCTCCTCCGTCGTCCAGCATGACCTCGAGCATAATCCCCGTCACGGAGCCGATCGATGGAGGGAACGACATCTGGATAAAGTTGGAGTTCGCGGCCGGCAGGCCCGACTGTCCCTTCTAGATAGTCTCCACGAAGATCGATCCTCGAGACTTTCAAGATAAATGTGTATACATAAACCTCAAGAAACCCGACAATAGGTCTTCTAATCCCGCAGCGCTGCACGTCGGCTTTAGGACGACGCTGATGAATCCCCACAGCAAAAACGATGTCAGATTCACCGTCTCCATATGGGAGAGCGAGGATCCTATTCTTGATCAGTGCGTCAACAGACGCGGCTGCGTCAACGTCCTGGAGTGCACGAACGCAAATGCGAACGTCATGGCCAGCGTCTTGCACATGCACGAAGAAAAAGAAGAGGAACCTCATTTAGTCTACGCGTGATGAACACTTCCGCTTACTGAGCGGATGTTCGAGGACGACGAAGGCTCAAAAATCGACGACGCTGAAGACAACCCAAATGCGGGGAGTGTGCAGATCAAATCGATACCTCGGAAATTAAAATATACATAGTCAAACATTGATTGAAATACTAACAGTATTTGTTAAAAGCTAATGGTGTAAAATGCAAAAAGTATGTGTATTTGTTTTTGTTTTTTTTAAATATACTCCAATCTAAAAAATGGTGTAGTTTGAAGATATTACTGGTGAAAAATATATGTTTTAAAAAAGAACTTACTCCAATCATGTAGTTCGGAAGGAAGGTAAAGCCATTGTTCCCGTGTCGTAGATTTGCTGCACGAAAAAGAACCTCAATCATGAAATTAGAGGTCTCTGAGCGAACTTTATATGCAGTTTCACTCCCTGCATTAAATGGAGCGCTGATGACGTGAGATGTTAAAGAGCGTCCGTAAATAAATCAAACCATAAGATAAGAAGTCCAACGAGGTTTATTGTGCTGTGTTTTCAATATGATGTGTAAGTATATTGATCAAATGGTGCATAAAATATTAACAGTGTTATGCGATTCTGTATTCTGGCACATTTAATTATTTTTATAATGAAAACATGTTTCTCACTCCATAGCTCTCATTTATTTGTCATAGACTGATCTGAGATGTTAAAGAGCGTCCTTAAATAAATCAAATTATTTGTCATGTACACTGTACACTGTAAAAACGACTTCAGTGTGCAGTTTGAATATTCACTTTTGTACTAACAATAAAATTTAAAGTGGAAACATACACTGCTGTATATTACTTTATATATAATCACAGGAACTGAGACCGCCACGGGTGGCCGAGGTCGTTAAGGCACGGACTCGTGAGCGGGAGGTCTGCGGTTCGAATCCCGCCAGGACCGTTCTCCCTGACTGGGTTTTTTCCAGGTTTTCCTCAGTCTTTATAACTGGCAAATGCCGGGGAGGTACCTAAACTTAGGCCTGGAACGCTTCCTTCCTTAAAAAAAATCCTTTCCCAATTTATCATTTCATTTCATGTATCATCAGTGTCCACCGCCTGTGGTGCCTCAGTAGTGAAAACGGGCGTTAAACACTACTCAAAAAAAAAAAAAACAGGAACTGAGATGTGAATAAATAATCAGCTTTTTATACTGTGCAAGGTTTTTTCCTTCTGCTTTAAAATTTACTTTTGTGGCTCATGAATTTTTTAAATGATCGATTCAATTATTGTCTGCCCATCATTGCCTCAGGAGAAAAAGTATGTTTTTGACTCGATACATTTATCTTAGAAAAACATTATTAAATTTTCAGTTGCCCATTATTGCCTCGGGAATTTTGTCTGTTTTCCTTTGACTCAAAAAATAATAAATGCCATAATTGGCCGGTCATTATTGTCTTGTGACGAAAAAATATTCCATTTCAACTGCTTACCCCACCTTAGAAAAAAAAATTGACTTCACATCATTTCCTCAACAGAAAAAAAATTGTTTGTCTACTTATACTTGCCATAGAAAAAAAATAGATAAAAGAATTTTTTTATCAAAATTGTTACAGGAAAGGCATTTTTTCAGCTGCATATAATTGCCTTAATTAAAGAACAACATTTTGACTGACAATAATTGCCACAGGAGAAAACGATTTTCTCGGCTGCATATCTTTGCCTTAGAAAAGAATATTTTGCCCACTATTGCCTGAGGAGAGAAAAAAAAAAATATAATTGTTTGCATATTTTAGACTTAGGTAAAATAATGGAATGATTAGGTGCCGATCATTGCTTCCAAAAAGACAAAAATTTTGGGCTGCCTATCTTCACCTTTAAAAAAATGAATAAATGGCTGGCCAACCTTGCCCTAGGATAATTTTTTTCAACTGCCTATAATCGCCTATGAAAAACAATAAAATATTTTACTGCCAATTATTCGCTCAGGAATTTCTTTTTCTCTCTGCTGTTTACTCTTACCTTAGATAAAGAATATAGTTTGCCACCCATCATTCCGTAAGGAAAAAAAGACATTATCTTATCACTTTGTAGCTTTAGAAGAGAAATAAAATTATTTACAGCCTATCGCTGCCTTAGGATAATAAAAATTAAATAATAATATTCCACTGCCTGTTTTATCTAAAAAAAAATCCTTTTGTATTCTCAATATTGGCTCATGCAGATTTTTTTCATTGGCTTCCTATCCTTGCTTCAGAAAACATATATAATTGTCTGGCATTATTGCAGCAAGAGAAATACACTTGGTTTTCTGCTGGCTATTTTCAGCTTAGAAAAAAAAATAACAATTGGCTGCATTAATTGTTTCAAAAGAAAACAATTTGACTACCTATATTTTCCATAGAAAAAATAATTAAATATTTGGTTGTCCATCATTGGCTTAGGAGAAAAAAATTATTTTACTCACTATATTTAATTTAGAAAAAAAAGTAAATAAAATTAATGGCTGCCCAGCATTGCCTAATCAGAAGTTTTTTTTTCTATTTGCCAGTTTAGAAAAAACACAGGATTGCCTGCGCATCATTCCCTGGAAAAAAAAAAAAAATGCTTGCTTAGCCTTGTTTTAGAAAAAAGTGATATAATTGCCTAAGAAGAAGAGAAAGAAAAAAAGAGGATATCCCTTGCCTGTAATTGCCTAATAAACGAACAAAAATATTTGGCTGCCAATCATTGCTTCAGAAGAACATAAATTTTTATCAGTTGCCTATCCTTGCCTTGGAAATAAATAACAAATTTGGCTCTCCATTATTGATGTAGTAAGCAAAAGAAAAAAAAAAAGGGTGCTTACCCTTTCCTCAATACAACATGTTATTTCCTTAGGAAAGGAAAAAATTAAATGCTTATCTTTCCCTTAGAAAAAAAATATTTGATTTGAAGGCTCCTAAAGGGAAAAACATTAATTTCAGCTGCCTGTCTTATATTAGAGCAAAATTTAGAACCTTGGATGCCTAGCATTACCCCATGAAGAAAGTGAATGTTTTTTTGCCTCTCTTTGCTCATGGGAAGAAAAAAAAAAGAATATAATTGGGTGCCCATCATTACCTCAAACAAAAAAAATCCAAAAATCCAGTTTCTTATCAACATCTTAGAAAAAGAAAGGAAATAATTTGCTACCTAATATTACATGAAGAGAACAAATAAAATATGCTGAGTACCAATGCTTTAGAATAAAAATATAATTGGCTGCCAACATTGTCTGATGAGCAAAAAACAATTTTGAGCCCTCCAATCATTATCTTAGAAGAGAAAATAGAGTGCCATTCTTTGCATTGGAAAAATAATTGACTGCCAATCATTGCCTAAGGAGAAAAAATAATTTTTGACTCACTACCTTTGCATTAGAAAAAAAAAAAGTAAAACTGATAACTATTAATGCCTCAAAGCAAAAAACAACAAAAATCCATTGTTAATTCTCCTGCCTTAGGAAAAAAAAAATATATATATATAAATGGTTACCCATCATTGCCTTTTTTTTTTCAAGCTGTCTCTCCATGTTTTGGAAAAAACAAATAAGTACATCTCTGCCCATCATTAAATCAGAAGATTGCTTTGTCTTAAAATAAAATTCTGTCCTTTAATGTTTTAGAAGAAAAAAGTTTTTCACTGTCTATCTTAACCTTAGAATAAAAATTGGCTGCCCATTGTAGCCTAGCTGAAAAAAATATATATAATAAAATAAAAAATATTGGCCCTCAAAAATTGTGTTCCTATTATTACCGGCGGAAATTTTATCTTTGCTTTGGATTAACAAATTAATAAAAATTTTGCCAACCAAATACTGTATAAAGAGCCATTTTTTTTCATTGCCTACCTTAATAAAAAAGATAAACAAAATAACTGGCTCCCTAAATGTGCTTCAGAAGAAAAGAAATTGTTATTGACTTAGAAAGCATAATAAACTAAATGATTAATTTATTTGATTTGATCCTCAAACAAATACATCAAACAGTGAAGAGTATTTTTCTGAATATGAAGAACCTTATACACTAAACAGAAATTCTATCAAAGGATCAAAATATAACATGGTCGTTATATCCAGTTTTACAGAGGCTATCACAGTCATCAGAAGTTCATTTGAGCATTTACCACCATACTTGAAAATTGAATAATAGAAATGACAGATGTTAGAGAGCATTCACATTTATGCCAACAGTGGAGAAATGTTATTAAAATTGAGTTCAAGCTTATTAAACCATCTTGTTCTTTGGTGGCGATTATCGATCTCATGGAGAGTCAACACAAAGCTAATGGAATGAAGAACCTTGGCAAAATATGTTTTAGCACCAATGTAACTTGTGAGTATATCTAAGATATCTTGCAATTTGATAGTAAATATACGTTAAAATGTATATGACGAATATAATTATTTATATTTTAGCATATGAGAATGGGAGAAAATTTTGGGGAGATTTGCCCCTGGACTGCCATAGGTGCAGCTTCTGTTATTGAAGAATGGACAGTGTTTTGGCCTTCTGACCATCTGAAGACAGGAATACTGGCCAGTGAAAAATGGAAGACTAGTGGTGATTTTATAGTTCACTACTGATCAACTTAATAATTACATAGCTCTATTAAATATAATATAGTCTGAGATGTGGCTCAGGCCAGAAGCTACACACATATATTTCTTTTGCATATTGCTTAGTATTGAATAAGTAAATAAATATATTTTGAATATGGATCTGCACATTTTATACCAGCTATAGTATGTCAGGTGACATTCTCATGCATTATATTCATATAGTAAAATATGTCAATGCTGCAGGATTAAAAGAAAATGGATCCAAAAATTTTATTTGCAATACTGTAAATTTAAAATTAATTTCTTGTCGGAACTAATACAGTAAAGCAATTAATTATTCTTAGTTAGTATTAATAAGTGAAGCCTAAGAGTATTAAATAGACAAAAGTGCTAATAATTGAATAATTACATTATTTTTACCAGTTTCAAAATACTGCATTAATGTGTACCAAAAATTTATAAAATATACTAATGTCTAGAATTATATATAATGGAAATATATTGGATAATTTTCATAATAATGAAATTAGGAACTAACTAGTCATTGCAAGTTCACTGGCATCATATAATATCAATAAAAACTTTAGATTCAATTGAATCTGTTCAAGAACCTATAAAATGTACTGTGAACAAAACTATTCAGAAGTTTATGAGGATTAATGTTAATAATGCTATCAAAATCAGTTAGAAATTAATATTTGAAATTAGAAACAGTACTACATCAATGACACATATACATATTCTTATTAATAATGTAAACAAAAATATAAATAATCCACAGGACATAGCTAATATTCAGCATGAACACTTGGTGTAAGCTGAATTTAGAAATACTAGCAATACAAATACTTTGGGAACCAGGAACAACTCTGTTCTATGATAAAAATTAGTAGACAGCTTAACGTGTTGCAACAAACATGTAGGAAAATATAAAAATTATATAATTACCTGGTATTGATAATGTATAAATAACAGTTTCAAAAAATTTAGCAGAGAATTAGTCCTCCCTCTGTTGTCAATTACTAAAAACTGCATTTTAAGTGTACCCATTCTTGATCCCTAATATTTACACATCTGTTTCCATTCTACCAGCAATGTACAAAATACTGGTGTATTAATGGATAATAGATTAACAAAATATTGAAAAACGTTTAAGCTGATGGTGAAGAATTAAATGGATTTACAAGAAATAAGTCCATAGTAATGGCAATAAGCAATTAAATAAACTGTACTTAGGATGCTATAGACAATGGAGTGGTAGTATATCCTGTTCTATTGTAATCAACATGTTCACATTAACTTCACTTACTTTAAACTAGGATGTGTTTCAGATGCATTTCCTCCTATCAATAGCTGTTGATGCTAATAGAAATGGAAGCTGGATACCAGAATGCTCCAGTGGCAGTGTCTATTGGTTCTAGTAGGAACTTGCCAAGTTCATCAAAGGATGAAAATCAAAATTTATTTAGTGTTTTTTATTTTTTAAGATGAAATTTTTATTCTAAAGTGGATGGACACAATAGTTTATGAAGTTGTTTCAAGCAGCTTAACCTCTGATTTAAATTCACAATTTTTTATCCAAAAGTGGGCTACTATTGCTGATTTACAAGCTGCTTTAAATGAATATTCTCAAAGTGTTCTATTCTCCAAATTTCTCTTCATTTTTGCCATGCACCTCTAATCACAATCTGCCCATTCAATTTAATCAATTCCTGATTTTTGTTTTGTTGGCATGGAATCTTTTACTATGCAACCTATTAAATTCTAGATATTATAAATGCTTTTTTGCTACTAACATTATTCCATGTTTATGAGAAGGATTATAGAAGAAATTTAAGTAGCAATTTAATTTGCTGTGTTTTTTATGGTTTAACTAATCGTTTGATCACATTGAAATGAAGTTAAATAATGCCAAGGTTATATAAATTGGGTTTCCAAGGACTAAGCCATGACTTAATGAAATGTTATATATGAAATAGGAAACAATTCCTATCTATAGATATTAATAATAGGGATAGTTGCATCAACCCAAAAAAAATTAAACCTGGTGCTCCTCCAGTGTCCATCTTATCGGCTGCTACTTTTCCTTCTCAATTTATACAACATTCAAAAGTCAAATAACTTTGTTATGACCCAATTTTTTATGCAGATAGTGCTACACTTGCCAAATATCATCATAATTTACACACTCTAGAATTGTTTCTAAACAATAATTCAGAAGTTGCAAATTATTTTTCAAATATAAATACTAACAAATATGTATTAATTATCTTTAGCTACAAAATGGAATACATTCTTAACTTCAGCTATTCATAAACTGCAATAGCATCAGTCATTTAAATGTAATACATTTTTTAGGTTTTAATATTATTAGCATATTCAACTGGCCAAATAAATTGAACACTTAATAAGAATTGTACATTTAATAGAAGTCTAAAATATTTAAGCTGATTGATTATATACATAAAGAGGTCAATATTAGGTGACACTATACTTCAGTAACTGATAAATTTATCAGAACATGTTTCCAGAGCATTCCCTTTCATCTTCTGTTGGGTATTGATTAATCTTGGCAGGTTAGATGTTATGACCTCCAGTGGATCCCAATATACATAGAAACAGGAAGTCCAATAGTGGGATTTCAAAAATCATAATATGATGCTCATTCTTTAAAATGAAAATATTTTCCCATATTGTTAATTCCCTGGGATTGTTAGTAGATTACACAGTTTGGTGTCTTTTCAGAGATAATGATTCCAGTCCAAAAAGGATCTGTAACTATTGCTTTTTATGTTTATATTTCTAAAGTGTTCTTTCATTAATGTATCCATATTTGTTATTGTTCTGCACATATATATATACACACACACATAAGTACGTCTGTGTGTGTTGGAAAACCTATGTGATACACTTCAGCATTTCCTTTGGACAGAATACATCTTTTATGGTGATGTTGAAAAGATTCAGATTTTAAAATTTATCTTGTGCCGCCAACATGTTATCATTTTTTTTAAAAATTTGTAAAAAGCCCAGTTTGTAAATGGAGAGTATGAGCATTTTTTGAAATTTGAGTCCTTCTTTATCATGGAGAGAGTAGTGGTGTTTTTAATATCTTTTATTCTTTTGAAATGTCTGATCTTATATTATACCAATGAACTGTTGAATCCATTGTTGAAGGAATTCTTGATAATGCACTGGTGTTATGCTGCATATTCTTTCTTGTCCAGTAGGATGTTTAGGAATCTATAAGTAAGGCAATTTATAATAACATGTGGATGGGATATAAGCTTGAAACTATTTCTCTTTATTATGATTATATGTACACATAGATTTCCTATATATATCAAACAAAATTATGCTATTTCTCCTATAGATTTTCAGGTCTTTAAAGGGCAATCATCCTTCTTCTCCCACTATTATAGTGAACTTAATACCATGGTCTTGGAGATATTATAATTTTAGGGTACACCTTCCTTGTTATTGATACTATTAAAAATTGAGTCATCCACCAAACTAATATGATTTAAAGCAAAGTGAAAATGCATTTGTAATGAGTGTTTCTACTGTACTCATAAATAAATTTGCAATAAATGGAGAATGCATATTACCCATAGCCAAATCAGTGTTTTGCTGGTCATTATTTCTTTTGAACTTGAAGTTTCATTCTATATAAAATTTTGTAATTTTCAATTTTTCTACTGTTATGTTTGTAATTTTTACACACATGGGTATTTTAGGGAGCAGTCTTCTTTATTTTATAATACTAGTTAAAATGAGAGCAAATGTACTTGCAACAAATTGTGATAAATTAATAAGTTAATGAAGTACAGCATCACCTAATACCTTCTTTGTGTGCGTAATTAGCAAGAGGAATTTCTAGTGCCCTCATAGTTCTTATATATTTATCAATGTTAGTACCTATATGCCATACTAAATTTCCTCCCATTCAAAGTCATCTTACATGGGAAAATAATTCTTTACCAAATTTAACAAAGATATTATCCTTCAAAAGCATGCAAAAAAATACTTACTAAATTTCCAATCTAAAATGACCAGCAGACAGGCTTTCAGGTTAATAAAAATAATTAGCATGCTTATGCCTCTACAGAGTTATGATGTTTACAATAAATTATGAAAAATGAACTAAATTTATGACAACCAAGAGCATAGATTGTTAAAGAATTACAAATGTGAAGTTAAAAATGATTCAAATCATAATATGAATGAGTCAAACTAAACACTTTCAACACTCATTATTTGTCTATAAATATAAAACCGGATCTAAAAATCCTAATTTTCATTGTCAGCTAGAAAGTCAACTGCTGCATACCTAGTTATGATGTGGAAATGTGTATTCTGCTGTAGAGGAGGTGTGAATAAGTTAAAGTTTATGTTTTCATCCCCAGATGTATTCAAGTTCATTAAACTGTCTTTGAATTTGTGTATATAGATTTTTTCCCAAGTTGCTAATTCTGTATATAATTTAACAAATTCAAAATTTTGCTTTATTCATTATTTCATGGTTTTCTGTCCAGAAATGAAATGCTACTGCTAATTTCTCTATTTACTCGTATTTTATTTTGAAATATTCTTTTAACAACGTGCCTAATTTTCTCTTTGTGTTTAGAATGTAGATTTTTTCATATTCTTGAGAGCTTGCTTGTATTGTGAAATCCTGATTTTTTCTCCTGTATAATATTGTCATTAACATTATCTATCAGGAGATTTTTGACATTAAATCCATTTATTTGGGCTAATCTGATATTAAAATCTTTAATAATATTCTGAAATTTTTTGTAGCCCATGGATAATATGTGATGATAAGTTTCAGAACATTCTTAAACATTTTAATATTAGGTTAGTCCCTAAACAGATTTAATGTCAAAAATATTCTGATAGACATTGTTAAATAGTGTTTTCCACAGGAAAAAAGCAGGTTTTAATAAAATAAGTGGTTCAGGATGTTAAAAAAATTTATTGGAATAAAGCAGAAACATAGACACATGATTAGAAGAACATTTAAGGAATATCAAATATAAGGAAATAGAGATATCAGCTGTAGCATTTCATTTCCAAATAGACTACCACGACATATTCAATAAACATGGGAAAAAAATTATACATGTACAAATACAAAGATAGTTTAGTAAACTTTGAGTCTTTTGGGGATGAAAACATAAACCTTAAGTTCATCATACCTCCACCAGAGCAAAATATACATTCCCACAGCATAACAAAATATACACTTACTAGCTGATGATGTGAACAACGTTACATGAAACTTGTTCTACAGTTACATAAAAGTATGTGGAGCAATAAAAGCATTTTGTTTGACTAAATTGTGCTATAACTTGAATTACATGATTGAATTTACTGTACAAATTCCAATTAGCATTTATAATTTAAGAATATTGATTAAAGTTTTATGAAATGTTACCTTGACACATAGGTAAAAAACTGTAACTATATACAAATGAAGAATGTCCTATCAGTATAAACATTTCTTAATGAAATAAGTTTTTGATAAACATTACTACTCCTTACGGAAATTGATAGGTCACAACAAAGATTAATATAACTGATGCCATACTTATAAATGCTTAAACAAATGTAATCAGCAATAACAACACAACAACTTCTGTAATAAATGTTATGCATATGGGGAGATTGCATCCATATTTTGTTCTATTTCTATCTCTCAAAAATATATTAAATTATAAGTGAGGCAAATAATGCGAACTTTAGCTCACAACTAATCTACAACTTTTACACATCAACAAGACATATAAAAATATTTTTAGACATTTCTTTGATTATTATCATCACCATTAACATTATTAATAACATCAAAAACTGTAGCATAAAACATACAATGATCTTGCAAACTATATTGGTTCCATAATGGTTATTTAATTTCATAAGTGTTTCTTAAGAGGGCTTGGTATAAATGATGATTATCATCTAGAAATATTATTTAGAACTTGTCCAATGGAGCTAATCATATAATAATATCACTATATGATTGATTAAAACTGCACATTCTTATTGCTCCTCTTACTTGCTCATAATATTTAGAGCTAGTTTCTTGAAGAATTTGTTCCCATCATCAGTAAACAGTGGTCAGTTAGCTGATGATATAAACAAAAGGTTCTTGGAACTAGTTCAAAATGTTAGAAACAAATAAATATAGCAATAAGAGTATGTTGTTTGACTCATCATACAATTGTTATATACAATTAAATGATTACAATGTCAAAACAGTCACAATTTATCTATAATGCACTCATTTGTTCCTCTTCCAGTAAATGAAATCTTGAGGTGGAAAAAAAAATATTTAATATTTTAATTGTTTTTATAAGGCAATTTTTTATATAAAAACTTATTCCTCAGAGGTAATAGCCCTAGCTATAAGGCTATAATACCTGAATTTTTCCACTTTTTTCTTTATCTTTTCCTTTTATTCTCTTTCATCTCTCTGTGTATACTGATTACAATAGACTCCCTAGACAAAGTTCAGACCAAATGGTCAATTTATCCTAAGTTTTTATTTTAATACAATTGTTACAATTGGAATAATTATATGATATTACTATCTTAAGCAGTCAAGGTCAAGTTTAAATTATGTATATATAGAAGCACTATGTCTAGGAATTTTGAGCAAGCAGCACACATCTGACTCAACAGCCAGCCTCGCACGCCAGTCGTATCCACAAAACTAGTTGAATTTGGGACAGTTATCAGATGTAAATCTAAATGTATCTTTGATACACAGGAATTTCTGCAAAATAATTATGGGCCTACCAAAAAGCCCACCAAATGAGATTGCATATGCTGAATTAGGTACAGTAGGCAGTAAAGGAAAAAATAATGATAAGAACTCGTGAAATATTGGTTTAGGATTAAGAATTTAAATGAGATTGTATTTTGAAACACTGTCAAGTTACACAACAGAAACTGAGGGGAGGAAATACTTGGGGTTTTGGAATCAATCAGATTATGATAAAAATTGGCTTGGGTATGTGTCACATGATAAAGTATAGAAAGAGGTTTTTAGAGAAAAATTAAACAAAGAAATGATGATATGGAAAGACAGAAGATATTAGGTAGTTTAGTAGTAAAAAGTCATTTAGGGTTTTTAGGGGGTTAAAAAAAATATGGGATAGAAAGAATTATGTGAATGAAGGGGACAGGTGGACAAGGGCGGGAATGGCATGGACCCGGTTAAGTGAAGTGAATCTTAAAGGAATGAGAAATGATTTAATTACAGAGCAAGTCTGATGTGTGGAATCCAAGATTGTTACTGACATGCAATTCTGGAACGTAGAGAAACTAAGGAAATGAAAGCAAAACGTAGAATTATGAAGTAGGATAGCTTACCAATACAGATAAGGGGAAACAAGTTCGTAATATGACATAAAGTAGAAAATCTTGGAGTTTGGGAATAATTTAGGTAAGGTTAAAAGGAAATGGTTGAAGAAAATAAGGAAGAATTCAGGATCCAAATCACAAAGAAACATAATTTAAACTGGTTTTTGTTTGAGCTAAATTTATAGATGTAACTTGCCTGATAACTGAGTAACCACAATGGTGAAACTATTGAGGCCACTTGGTTATACATCAACTAGGGAAGAATAGCTAGGAGGACTATGGTTGTATTTTCTTGTGTGACTGTGTGTGTAAAATGGTACTGTGAAACCCTGTTGTATTATTAAGTATAAATAAATTCAATTCAATTTATATATAAGTAAGGTAAACTGTAATCAAGTTGTACACTATAATATAAAAATCATGATAATCTAATTGTTGATAAATGTGTGTATGTTCAAAATTATTTTCATAATAATTGAAGCTGGTTTCAGCTATGAGGTAGGCATTTGAAATCATGTAACAATCATAAAATAAGTTCTTTGTTGCATGTAAGGAAAGAGGAACCCTTAACTGAAATTTGAACTGAGGGAAGAAAAGAAATTTATATAATTGCTTGCATATCTGTTAATTAGATAAAATAATGAAATGGTTAGGTGCCTATCATTGCCTCCAAAAAGCAACTTTTTTGGCTGCCTGTGTTCATCTTTAAAAAAAAATATAAATGACTGTCTATCATTCATTGCCTCAGGAGTTTTTTTTTCAGCTGCCTATAATTGCATTTGAAAAAAAATAAAATATTTGACTTCCATTATTCCTTCAGGAATTGTTTTTTCTCTTGACTGCCTAACGTTGGTATAGATAAAGACCATAGTTAGCTGCCCATCTTTCCGTCAGGAGAATAAGACATTTTCTGATCACTATTTGTGGCTTTAGATGAGAAATAAAGTAACAGACAACCTATCCCTGCCTTAAGAGCGTAAAACTAAATAATAATATTCCACTGCCAGTTTTATCTAAGAAATAATAAAAAAAAATGTATTCTGAATATTTGCTCAAATTTTTTTTTTTTAATTTATTAGCTGGTTATTCTTGCTTCAGGGAAAAAAAATTATATAATTCTCATGCATCATAGCTGCAAGAGAAATAAAAATTTTCTTCTGCTGTCTTAGAAAAAAAACTATTGTCAATTGGCTGCAATCATAGCTTCAAGAGAAAAATAAAATTTGACTGGCTGTCTTTTCCTTAGAAATAAATAATTAAATATTTGGCTTTCCATTATTGCCTTCAGAAAAGAAAATATCCTGCTGAATGTGTTTCATTTAGAAAAACAAATAAATAAAATAATTGGCTGCCACTATTCCCACAGAATTTTCTTCTATTTCAAGTGCCTATCCCCAATTTAGAAAAAAAAGGCCTGCTTATTGTTGTCTTAGGAAAAGAAATGGTGGCCCATAGTTGCCTAAGAAGAAAAAAAACATTTAAAAATATTTCTGCCTGTATTGTCTTATAACATAATAAAAATATAAGGGAATCAATCATTGCCTCAGGAGAATATATTTGCCTTAGAGAAAATAGGAGGGGGGAAAAATTGACTGCCTAATCTGACATTAGAGAAAAGGAAATAATTGTCTGCCTATCAACAGAAAAAAAATTGATTGTATATCCCAGTCCTTAAAAAAGATAATAAAGTAATTGACTGCCCATATTTGCCTCAGAATTTTCAATTGTTTATGTTGATTTAGAAAAAAAAAATCATTGGCTTCATATTATTACCTCAGGGAAAAATAATTTTTTTGATGACTCTCATTGCCTTAGAAAAAATGTTGATACCTTTTATTGCCTAGTAGAGAGGGAAAAAATCTACTGCCTATACTTGTCTTAAAAATAAATAATTAGTTGCTCATTATAAACCCAAGAGAATTTTTTGACTGTCTAAAATAAGAAACTCTTCACCTATGATTGCCTTAATAAGGAAAGTAAAATAAGTGGATGCACAACGTTGCTTTAATAGAAAATAATTTTTATTTCTTGTTATTTGTGGTTTGGAAAAAAAAAATAAATGGTTGCCTCAGGAGTCATTTTTTCGACTACCTATACTTGCCTTGAAAATAAATAAAAAATATGGCTTCCCATCATTGATTTAGTAAACAAAAAAAAAAAAGAACAGTTGCTTATTCTTGCCTTATAACAAGGTGTTACTTCCTAAGGAGAGAAAAAAATTGGATAATTATTTTCCATAGAAAAAAAATATAATAATTTATTTCCCATCAGCCTCAGGGGAAAAAAATTCAGCTGCCTGTCTTGCATTAGATTAAAGTTTAAAACCTTGACTGCCTCGCATACCCCACAAAGGAAGAGAGTTATTCAACAGCCTATCTTTGCTTAAGGAAGAAAAAAAAAACAATATAACCGGATGCCCATCATTACCTCAAAGAAAACAAAATCCAGTACCTATCTTTGCCTTATAAAAAGAAATGAAATTATTTGCTGCCAAGCATTATCTGAAGAGAAAAAAAAGTGCTGAGTACCATTGTTTTAGAACATAATAATAATTTACTTCCATCATTGTCTCAGGAAAAAAAACAATTTTTAGCCACTTATCTTTGCCTCAGAAAAAAAAATTGACTGTCATTCTTTGCATTAGTGAAATAATTGACTGCCAATCATTGCCTAAGGAGAAAAAATATTTTTAAGCTGATTATAACAAAATATAGTCATTTACTGGTCATTATTGCCTCAAGACCAAAAAAAAATCCTTAGTTGCCTATCCTTGCCTTAGGAAAAATAATAA
Source organism: Metallyticus violacea (assembly GCA_030762175.1). NCBI lineage: Eukaryota > Metazoa > Arthropoda > Insecta > Mantodea > Metallyticidae > Metallyticus > Metallyticus violacea. The sequence goes on along the minus strand of CM060846.1, from coordinate 185,661,685 downwards.
TATAAATGGCTGCCCATCATTGCCTTAGGAGAAAAAAATATTTTCCTCCAGCTGCCTCTCCATGTCTTGGAAAAAAACAAATAAAGTACGTCTCTGCCCAATATTAACTCAGGAGTTTTCTTAGACTTATAAAAAACAATTCTGTCCATTATTGATTTAGCAGAAAAGAACATTTTTTGCTCTCATTACTATTCTTAGAATTAAAAATGACTGCTCATAATTGCCTTGGCTGGAAAAAAAATATGATAAAATAAAAATTTTCGGCCCCCTATTAATAACTACGAAAAAAAAGAAAATAATTACATATTTCTATCATTACCTGAGGAGAATTTATGTTTTAGCTGCCTATCTTTGGTTAGATTAACAAATAAATGAAACCTTTGCCTGCTAAATACTGCCTCTAAGAAAAGTATTTTTTCTGCTGCCTACTTTAGTAAAAAAAGATAAATAAAATAATTGGCAGCCTAAAATTGCATCAGAACAAAAGATATTGTATGCAAATATAAATCCTTGACTTAGAAAGAATAATAATATTAATGACACCCATCATTCCCTTATTAGAAAAATATTTTATTTTTCACTGCCTATCCTTACCTTGGAAGAGAAATAATAAATAATTTGATTGTCTATTGTTGCCTGAATACCCTTTATAGAAAACACTTCACTTGGCACTATTCTGCTGTGATGGATATTCTCAGCAGTGATGCATGATACACCTCCCAGCTGCTTACATAATATAGACATCATTTGATTTATGGCATTTAACGACCATGAACATTATTTCCAGTAAATAATGTTAGTAGCTTTATACTATGACAGATAATTTTACTTTGATAAACATTAATAGAATTTAATTTACATAATACTCTTATTTCATAAATAAATGAGTACTACTATGAATTTTTTAAAAATTCTGATAACATATTGTAAAATATTTAAAATCAATTGCCTGATACCACAGTATTGGGTCCATCACACTCTGTTTACTGGAATATTTAATGCTACCAGGATTCGATTCAACAAATGTTCATCAACAAATACTTATATTTACTACTCTAGTAACAAAATCCAAATTATCAACTTAAATTTATTAAACTTATGCTACCCCATGTTTAGAGCTTTTCATTTCTCTGGATATTGTACCTATCAGTATCCTGTTAATGTGTTATAGATTTCAAATTTTATTCAATTAAATATATGGTCTCTCTTCTTCCACTACCGGCATACTCAATTTTTGCTCACAATTTTAAACATTTTACTCCTCCCTTTGCCACATACTTTCCCCTCTCTATAACAAACACCATTCTATTTTGTTAAAAATTCTCTTAGCAAATTCTTCATTTTCTAACCTTCAATATCTCTTCAAAAGTAACTTTTACTGCATTCTTGGATACAGTGAAATGCTGCTTCTAAATTAGTACAAAATTAGATTCATTCATGTATACTTTCCCCATAAGAACCCTTAATTTGGTAGCTTCCATTACCTCCAACTTCTTTGTATTCTGTCATACATATAAATATATTTTTCCATATCCCAATATATTTAAAACATAAATTCTAATGAACAAATGTCTCATAGGCTAGAATACAAATGTTGCTTCTCAATATCCTCCGATTATATCTGCACTTTTTTGCAACAATTTCATTTCATTATTTCAAGGTTCCCATTCCAATACACTTCAATTCCAAATTCTGCTAAAATTTTCCCATTGGCAAAACCACTATTGACTATTTGATCCATTCTTCAGCTGTTAGATATTACTTAATCATATTTGAATATGGAAATATCTTAATCCTAGCTTGATCCATTAGCTTCACACCTTATTCTTCTGAGCTCAAATGGTGCTAATATGATTGGTGAGGGTCTTAAAAGCCCAAGATCAATTTGAAAATTTCTCTAGGAATCTTATTTATATTTTTCTATTTATTTTCAACCACCAACACTTCCACATTAAACATCAATTTATCTTAAACTTTGCCTAATAATCTAATTCACACCAACATACTTTTATGTATAGCTTTTATAATAATATGTTTTCATTACATAAATGACAAACTTACCATTTACCAATACATTTTATATCTATCACTCCATCTCCCATCAGCTCTCAGATTCACCTGCAGATATACAAATCTATTCGGTACTTAAAATTCAGTACTGTCAAAGCACCATTTTTCACCTATTTCTGAGTTCGTTTTTCTTTCCTAAAAACCATAATTTTTTATCAATCACATTAATTTCAAATCTCATTCACTAGAATACAGGCTTGGAGCTAAATTTTTAAGATCTTAATATCCAATTTGAAACTATAAAATAATTTTGTATGTGTTTAACCAACTTCCATATTTAAGCAAGGCATTTAAATGGTTTAATATCAGCCTATATATGATATTTATGAATATCACATAAATATAGGTATATGTGAATCCTTCTAATATCAGATTCTTTAGTGTACCAAATCAATCAATCTTCTCAAATATTGAATATCTTAAAAGCAGCTAGAATGCCTTCTTATCATGTTTATTAACATTTTTAGTTCAAACAATGATTCTGAACTTAATAGATTATTGGGAAATTCTAGATAGACCTCCCAAGAAATATATATATATATATAATTTAAAAAATATATCTGTTATGAGATAAAGCATTTAGTAAACCTGTAACAATTGCAATTAATGTAAAAGTTTATAGTATTCATTTTTTTAGATGCCAGTTGCAAGGGTAATGTTTTAAATTTCACATGTGAATTCAATCTAAATGATGCCACTTCTGAAGCAACAACAATAACCAATAAGTCTAAAACTTCTATTCATAACATCATCACAAAAAATGAACAAACAGAATTTACCACCATGTTAATAACATTTTATTTATCTGACCATGCTGCCCAGATATTTCTTTCGTAAAATGTATTACAACATGAAATGAAAACATGAACATTAAGTTCATCACACCTACACCAGAGCAGAATATGCATTCCCACAGCTTAACAAAGTATCCAGTAATCGACTTTCTAGCTGGTGATGGGAAGGAGTGTTCCTAAAACTTGTTCAAAATTTATAGACAAGTAAATAGAGCAATAAGTGTGTTTAGTTTAACTCAATAATAGTATGATTTCAATTAAATCATTGGTTTCACTGTACCACTTCCAATTAGCATTTCTAGTTAAAAGAGATTGAATAAATTTTAAGAATAATTACCTTGACGCATACGTACCAAACTGTAATACATACTCCCTAATAGCACAAGTAAATAGAGAATATGCCAGCAGTATGAACATTCCTTAGTGAAATAAGTTATTAAATAATCATTAATGCACCTGACAGGAATTCATACATTATAAAAACATTAATATTATCTATGGCCATGCTTATAAATACTTAAACAAATATAATCGGTACTAATAATACAATTTTTTTTTGTAATACATATTATACATATGGTGAGCTTGCATACATTTTATTTTCCATTTACATCTCTTGAGATATGGTAAGTTATAAGTAAGGCATGTAATTTGAAATTCAGACTCACATGTATAAAGTATAGCATTTACACATTAATAAGAAATATGAAGAAAAATATTATAGGCATTTCTTTTATTATCTTCAACATCATCATCATCATCATCATCATCATCATCATTAATACTATTATTAACATTGAAACCGGTACATATAGCATAAAATGATCTTGCAAAATATGTTGGTTCCATAATGGTTATTAAATTGTGTAAATATTTCTCAATACAGCTTGGTTTAAATGATCATTGTCATCTAGAAATGTTAATTGGAAGTTGTACAGTGGAGCTATTTATATAAATAAGCTCTTATATGATTGATTCATACTAGACACTCTTATTGCTCCACTTACTTGCTTATAATATGCAGAACTAGTTTCATGAACCCTTTGTTCCCCTCATTAGCTAACAGTAGACAGCTGATGATGTGAAAAAATGTTACTTGGAACCAGTTCTGCATATAATAAACAAGTAAGTGGTGAAATGAGAGTATGTAGTTTGATTTGTCATGCAATGTTCTTAATTAGGTATTACCATGTCAAAACAGGCATATTTTTTCTATCATGCACTCTTTTGTTCAATGTCCAGTTAACTCTACCTTGAAGTAAAAAAAAATTACTTGTAGTTTTTTTATTTAAATTGCTTTAATTAGGTAACTGTTGATGAAACAAGTTTTCTTCAGAGTTTTGTAGGCCTGGTTGTAGGGCTTAAATATATGTGAGTCACAAATTTTGTAAGCCACTAAAGATGTCATAAAATTAAACTCTCTTACAAATTGTCTTAGGCATATGTAATTTACTTGGAAGTCATACACATTTCAAAAAAATTGTGATCCAATATAAACAAAACAAAATTTGAAGCTGTGATGACTTAAATGATGCATCTATTCAGAAAATTACATTCCTGTCTTTCATTCTGAAAAACTAAGAATGAAGAGATTAGCACTCTAATGGTTTAGATGAAAAAGTAAATGTAGTCTACATATAGTTAAATGCTTCCTTTATCATGTTAAAGATATGAACGAGTTGGATATTATGAATGTATATTCATCATGTATGTTATAAAGCAAAAGTTTTATTAAAGTTTATGAATAAACTAATCCTCTCACTCAAGATAGGCTTCTAATTGTATCTGCCTTTATTCTCCTCATTTATAACTTTATTATTATATTATATAGAATTATTTATGCACCACAACTAATTGAAAATAAAAATTGTAAAACAGTTCATATAATTTATGTTGATGAAAGTGGATGAATGTGTGCATACAATATTAAAGCACTCAGATTCTGTCACTTCCAGGTATACTAACCTTGCTTTATAATGCTTTTGAATGCTTTTTAAAATGCATCCCCCTGTTCATCCTCCTCTCCTTCTGATTTCCACAAAAACAAACTGGTAATGTCAAGTTCTGGAGACGAGGAGCTGCCATCATCCTCAGGAGGTTCTGCACGATCCCCAGAAGAAGTGTTGGCAATGTCTTCACTAGCCTGCTTGACTGGAGGGTTGAGAAGATACGCGCGAAAAGCACTGTTTTGTTCCTCTGTATGCCAGATGCATCTCACCGCTTTTCTACAATGCTTGAAGGAGAATTCACACTTCACGCCACAAATTGTGGTTAGAAGTTTATTCTTGACTTCCAAAGTCAAACTTTCCAATGGAATATCGGAACTAGCTTTATGTATTTCCTCCCCAGCTCTAACGTTCTTACTTCCTTTATGAGTACTCTGATGTGGTTTGTGCTCTTTGTAAGCCTCCCTCTGAGCAGGTAAACACTCTTTGTGCTCTTCTGATTCCTCTATGTTTAGCATCAATTTCTTGTCGGCGTGTTTTTTCTTGCATCTTGTCAAGTGATCACCCAGGCGATCTTCAACTATACTTAAACCACATAATACACATTTCCAGAAAAATGAGTTTACAATTTTCGTTGGATTGCTGTTAAAATTGAATACATCAGTATCACCGACTATTCTATTTTTCATGTTTAGGGTAGATTCATTTCTGCATTCAGCCCAAGAACGAATTGTTAAAACATTTCTAACACACTCTAGTTAGTCTCTTTTACGCAATACCAACTGCTACATTGCGGTCTTCTTGTTTTGCGACAAGAAATTCTATTGGTGGTATTCTTGTCAAATCATATGACATATAAACAGTTACGTGATAGAAGCCATAGTAATTGGAAGTTAGCACTGAATTTAACATTGATATATTTCAATGTTAAACTGCAATGTATCCATAAATCTTAGAAGAAAGCAATTCTTAAAAGAGAAACAGTGTTCATGAAAATATTTTAAACTGTTGTACTAAAGGTTAGAGTCAATTTCTGGTTAAAATTCCTAATCAGGGAATTGGTCTATACATCCCATAATAATTTACATGTAGTTGTGTGTATAAAAACATTGAAATTTTACTAATAAAGATATTCAGGAAATTCTGTTCTGGGAAATATAATATCACATATAAGTGCTGGTTATGCAGCATCTTATCACATGATCGCTGTAGAAATTACGTTATTTATGAATTAAGAGTAAAAATTCAATTTTTTTTATCTTTTAATGTAATATGAGAGCATATTTTATCATGATCAACTAGTTTACATGTAATACATAAATGAGCAGATTATTTTATTAAATATTTTATCTAGTTATTTATATGAGAGCAGTATGAGGATTTAAGATTAAGCTACAGTAGCTGTGCGTGTAGTCTTTACCCGAAACATTAGAGCTGTCTTGCTGTATTTGCTAGAACGAAAGACCATAGAATAAATTGTGTGAACCATTTGCCGAAAGTGTATGTGTTTACATATATTTCCTGTAAAGTTACAAAAATTATATACCAAGTTATAGGAAAATATATTTTTCTTCCGCTTTAAGTGAGTTTAACCGAAAAGTGCTCTGTATATATGAGCTTGGGAAGGGTATGGAACTGTTTTGAAGTGCTTTGTATACTGTTAAATAATTACTATTTCTAGGTATCTATCATATATGAAAGTTAAAAGTGAATGGGATGAAAACATTTTAATGAAAACAGTAACTATTCATTTATAAACCTTTAAAACCACTACTAGCATTTTTAAGGCACCAATATTTTCATTTTGAATGCCATATTTTGACAAACTGAAGGGAACTCCCGGTATAACGTAACAGAAGTTAATACGTATGAAAGTGAATAATGGGAACTATAATACGAATAACCGCAATATTATGTGACCTATTATTTATGAAAGTCTATATTCCTCTGCACAACATATAAATTCAGCCTAAGGGGAAACCAATAACAAGGGTACTTATACACTCAAATAATCGGATGGGAAACAGCACAAGCGCTTACATTTCAATAGAACACAGAATATATGGATTTAAATTGCATCATTGGAAATGTCTACATGGGCAGACTTTAATTAAGGGCGCCACTAAGCTTTATGCTGGAGGCCACACAGCTCAGGATCAAACCACAGACAATTTTTTTTTTTTTTTTTTTTATGCAACCGCTCCCTCGGGTCTTGTCTTTGCCAGGGAATATTAGCATCCAATATTACATATCTATAATTCTAAATAACATAGGATAAGCAGCATAGTCTATAAAAATATTAAGATATCAATGTTACAAAGCAAATATAATATTTAAATTACAGATGAACTGATTTTATTTCAGCCAATTTTTTCTCCAAAATGTGTGTTCATAGGATAAATAGTACTCTAGTGCAATAAAATTAAAAAATATATAAATAATTTTTCCCCTCTTATGCAATTACAAGGCTTCAGATTTTTATGATGGAGAATATTTTTTTCGGTAAGACTTATATGTTCCTTAAATGCACATCAATACTTGTTATGAAAAACTATTTTGATTAATGTGATTTGTTTATTCATATTTATAAATATATGGAAATTTCTTTCTGAAGGAGCATATTTTAGTAAGTAAATGATCATAAGCTTATATTTTCACTATTTCAAGAAGTATAGAGCATTTCTCGTGCAATTTCTTTTTAGGTGTTAAATTTTTCAGAATTACGCATCTCATTTTGTTTCCTGGAAATGGCAAAAAAAATCTACCTTCCTCTATTTCGTGTGAATGCACAATGTGAATTTCACCTTTATGTATCTGTGACTTTGTGTACGCTATCGTAACGCTATGGCCTATGAGCAGGTAGTTGCTTAAGCCTTTGTGACATTGGACAGCAGACAGCTGTCTCATTGTGTTATTTAATCTTGTTGTAGTCGTAATTGTGTGCAGTGTAGCCCAGAACAAATGCCTGAGATTAGGGCACGTATTAAAAAAATGTAACATTTCCGGTCTGAATATGATGAGAAAGTATTTTCCACAAATGGTAAAATGCCCTATTGTAAACTGTGTGTCCTAAAGCTAACTGTGAAGAATTTACTTAACGTTGATGAGCATATGACAACAGAAAAACATAAACGTGAACTACAACAAATTGAAAATGAAAAGCACTACAGCAAATGCACCTTGGAGAATCGCACCAATCTTATTCACCATTTTGTAAGGAACTTTCAACAGCTTTCCTTTGTCCTGTCATTCCCCTATGTAAACTGAACCATCTAAATTTGCGTAAGTTCTAAGAAAAATACAGACAGTTAATCTCCTCCCGATTCTTGCACATTAGGAAAGCAATACATGGAATGAAGTTACCAGAAAACAATGGAACAAATCGGACAACGGCTGCAAATAAAAAAAAAATAGGGGTGTCAATTGATGAAACCACAGACTCCATCAAAAGATATAGTGTGAATGTCATTGTGGGAAAAAAAATATTCACAAATCTATGGGTACCATAATACCCGAAGGAGTTCAGCATGACAATGCACTTACTCTTCGTAGCGCACGCTGCCACTATATGGTGAAAGTTGCCAATTCACTAATAACATTAGACTGTAAAATGGGGCATGTGACCCTTGTAGCTCACTCGTTTCACAGAGTTGCAGAAGTGATTCGTAGTAAATTAAATGAAGTTGATAAATTTATTGCGTGTGTCAAAAATGTATTCTTGAAAACCCCCTCACACATTGCTGCACATAAGTTGGTAGCTCCAGACATTTCCTTACCACCATCTCCCATATTGACAAGATGGCGGTCCTGGATTGATACCTGCAACTATTACTGCCAGAACTTCAACGTTGTGAAAAGCATCATTGATTCATTCGCTAGCAGTGAAGCCGCTTCAATTGGGCTAAGTAAAGAATTAATATCTAATGCTCAAGTATCAGGCAAACTTTGCTATATAAAATCTAAATTTGGATTTATTCCTGCTACCAAATCTACTTTGGATCAATCGCAAGTGTCACTAGTGAAGCAGATAGAGCAGGTGAGGAAAAAAATGTGAATAAATTAGAAGCTGTTTGTGGTAAAGTGGGAAAAGAAGTGTCAAAGATAATGGAAAAGGTGTTGGAGGAGAAAAACGAAAGAGTATAATACACTATGTTCCACTTAAATGATTTTATTGGGTGATAAGTTTCTTAAGAATTTCGATTTAGTTTCAAAAGATATTGTCTATTTTAAATACGCTCCTCTTTTAAATATGCCAGATGAATTAGAAAGAAGTTATTCCAAGTACAAGCCTTTCTTTTTGAAAATAGGAATTCTTTTTATCTTAAAAGTTGCACAAGGCATTCATTAAATACAGTAAGACGGATCTCATAAACTGAAGCAAAACGGATAGAGTGAAAAAAAATGTAACTACGTTCTGATTAATTTAGTAAAATGCATATTATAATATTAAATTACACAGTATAGCTTCTCCTGTGCATTTTATTCTTAAATAAACAGTTTATTGTCATATACTCACCTACTAATTTATTTTACAACAGAAGATTTACCTCATTTTAAAAATATTAGACTATATTTTTTTGTTATTGTGCATATTTTTTAAATTTTAGGTCATAACACCATATTTTTTGTGTATATTATGGCAAGTTGTAGGTCGTAAAATCTTAGCCCTAGTAATTACCATGTGTTATAGATTTCCAGTTGCAGAACAATATCACAATTGAAATTCAGCTGGTTATGGATTATGAGAAATGTGGAATAGTTTCTGACAAATAATGTGACATAATACACACATATTTGGTTCCACGCCCACTTTTGAATTTGGCGTTGCATTGTGTGCCACCATGAAACAATAGTCAGATATAATGAAAGTGCGTCACTTTCGCTGGTAGCTTTTCCCCATTTTTGCTATTGCCTAATGGAAACGTTCGCCATGCTCATCACTATCATGCCGCCGCTTTATGAGAAAATTTAAGAAAGAATGGAGCATGTGTACCCTTAGGAACATATTACAGCCCAGTTTGTCATGTGCAGCTTCGCTCCTGGTGGTGTAGTAGTTACCATACCTGCCTCCTAAAACCAAGATGGCGGGTTTGATTTGATTGACGTATTTTTTGGGCGTAAAAATCCTAATTATAGCTTTTTTCTGGAGGGAAGAAAAGCCGTGGGTCCCGTGTCGTAAATTTACGGCACGATAAAGAACCTCAAGCCTGAAAAATGGGGCCTCTGAGCAAATTTTGTCGGGCGTTTCACGTCCTAAATTCAATGGGACGCTATTGACCTGAGATGTTATAGAGCGTCCGTAAATAAACAAACAAATAATAATGATGCGCAAAAATGATCTGAAGCAGGTTTTCCTTGCTTCTAGGACCATAAGTAATCCGAAGTATTTTAATAAATTATTATAACCAAAATTGCCCAGATATGTTTCAGATTCAGTAGTAAAATAGTTGTTCGATATAAGCAATGTATGTGTTGCCAAAAATTCCAAACGTTGGTTCTTTACGACCTTGGTCGTCTTTCCTGAGCTAAAGAGACAAAGAACCGATCCTCAAGGTTTTAGGGGAAACCTGCCATAAAAACCAAACATTAGGTGAAGTTAACGAGGGTGAGAAAAATCGTCCGAAGGAACCTTGAAAATGTCTTTCTGGGGGAGAGACAATACGCCACCCTGACAACGAAGATAGCGGTATATTTGTTGAGTAAAAGGGACACTAAGGCAGATTCAAGGGAAAAAAAAGAGGTCAAGGACTCCATCGCGGAAAAACACTATTCCTACCAAGTAAAAAAAAAATAGCGCGAAAACTTTCACTATAAGGAAATATCGCGACCACGTGATTGCTATTTAGCCTATGGAGCACGTAGAAAACAAATAATAGCATCGCTATAATTTCATTCTGAAAGACCAAATACGTTGGGCGAACGACCAACCGGAACATTTATAAAAATCATAGAAGAATCAAAGCCCCGGCAGTTGCCACAGTTAAGGCAGTAAATTCAGTTCGAACATTCAGCTCAGTTCATTTCAAGTGCCAAGCCAGTGTTAGTTGGTATTTAATTTGATAGACATTTTGCTCATCAGTATAGTGCCGTTAGCTTTATAATGACAAATATCGCAGTTCGTACTACTTTAATTACTATCTCCTGGCAGTGTTGTACTTACTAGTGCACATTTTGGCGAACTGTGATAAAGCACCAAGGGAATGAACATTTGGTGAAGCGATAGATAGGCAACCGTGACTTCGGTAGAGATCCGTATCTCATTCCTTTTGTAAACTCATGCCAGTGAAAGGTCTGTTCTAGGAAAGAATATGACACAGTTGATTGCTTGTGCTCGTGCCTAATTGAAGCATTATTAGAAGAGTGTTAGATGACTATGGCATATGCGTAGTGATCTCGTGAACGAATCCCATCGGACTTTCAAGGTTCCAACTGACGAGTGATACGAGTCCATACGAGTGTATGGACATATGAACAGATTCCTTGGCCCCTCAGAGAACAGACAGAAATAAAGACCATCTGGAGAACTTGTAGAACTCTTTACTTCAAGAAGAGGTGATTCCTTTCCATCTCCGTCTCCCTGGAAACGTTATTCACGTTCCTAAAATAAGAGAATAGTAGAATCTCATGTGCCGGTGCTGTAACAAGGACTTATACAACATCAGGGCATAGAAGCGGGGAGTAAGAAGAGGGAAGAAGAAGCAGCCGCAGCGGGAAGCAATCATCTAAGTACGAAATCGTACTTAGTTCCGCTTCCTCTATACGCCTAATTTAGGAGCAAGGACGATAGGGTTCTTCTTTCTCTATCTCCACTATCGTAATTCATTACCTGATGACGATTCTAAGAACCTAAAAAAATCACGCTCCTAATATTTACTCCCTTCTGTCAACAATAAAACTCCTTCTATAAATTAATAAATCCTCCCCATTCCCCCACAAATGATAATTACCGCTTCGAATCTAAGGTACTACTTTTTTGTTGGTTTTCAGGTGTGACGAATCCAAGAAAGTTAGTTGATAGAAGAAATGCATCCCAAACTTTATTCTCGGTACTATGTAACATGCTATCAAACCTTTCCTCGTTGTAGAACATTCAAATCTAGAACGCACTAAACCATCACTTTAATTTTATCGTCATTTAATCGACGGAATTAATTATGAAGAAGTATTTATAATCTAATACAGTGTAATTCTTGGCCTATATAAGTACTTCTTCATATAGAGTTTTATGTGGCTGGGCCGTACCCTGATTCTGTGCGGTTAATAGTGGGTGTTTCATTTCCTTTTCTCAGAAATTCTTAAGTTTCCTAGATACCAGTGTATATTCTTATAGTGCAACGACTTGTATAGAAGTTGTGATTTATAAGGTATTCTGTTAATGCTAAGTTGAACCCACTCTTATTAGGTTATATAATGAAAGTGAATTAAATAAGACTATATAATTGTAGGTAATGACATTTTGGATTAATTGCCTGCCTGCAACTAGTTACTTGGTCCCTCTCAGTCCTGCCTGTGCCTGCTTTCATTGCTGTATATATCTGAAATTTTTATGAATACTTCTGAACTTTGTACTACAAACAAAAGTACATCTAGAATGTACCCTCAAGCTGGTATTAAAATTTCAAATGTATTGATTGGTGAATTATAACGAATTTAAAAGTTTGCCCCTGCCATTAATCTTTTTACCTTTTTATAGGAATTTGCATTTGCATAATATCTCCAGAACATTAATCTATAAGTCATTAAAAAATGTAAGTAATCATAATATATCGGTTTTAGGACGTTTTTATTTGTAGAAAAAATGAATTAATGATAAGATTGCAAAACATGCCGAGTTCAGTTTGGGTATAATGTAATCAATATGGTCTTTTCCATTCATATCATGCTCATTCATATGAACAAAACTTTTTTGTTTCTCGAGTCAACGTTGTCATTGCCCTCATATAGTATCTATTATATGAAAAAGTTTGTAATGTTTTGTGTGAAAATTAATGTATTTAATTTTATCTATTTTTTTTTTCAGCTGCCTATAATTGCCTTTGATAAACAATAAAATATTTGACTGCCAATTATTCCCTCAGGAATTGTTTTTTCTCTCTGCTGCCTACTCTTGCCTTAGATAAAGAATATAATTTGCTGCTCATCATTCCGTCAGGAGAAAAAGGCATTTTCTTATCACTGTTTGTAGGTTTAGAAGAGAAATAAAATAATTGACAGCCTATCGCTGCCTCAGGAGAATAAAAACTAAATAATAATATTCCACTGCCTGTTTTATCTAAAAAAAAATACTTTTTTATTCCCAACATTGGCTCATGGAGATTTTTTTCATTGCTTCCTATCCTTGTTTCAAGAAATATACATAATTGTCTGGCATTATTACAGCAAGGGAAATACACTTATTTTTCTGCAGCATATTTTTGGCTTAGAAAAAAAGCAAAACAAATGACAATTGGTTGCATTCATTGTTTCAAGAGAAAAAAAATTTGACTACCTATATTTTCCATAAAAAAATTAATTAAATATTTGGCTGCCCATCATTGGTTTAGGAGAAAAAATTATTCTGCTGCCTATATTTAATTTAGAAAAACAAATAAATAAAATAATTGGTTGCCCATCATTGCCCAATCAGAATTTTCTTCTATTTGCCAGTTTGGAAAAATAAATCATTTGAAGCATATCATTGCCACAAACAAAATGGTGTGCTAATCCTTTTTTAGAAAAAATATAGTGGCCAATAATTTTCTAAGAAGAAGAAGAAAAAAAAGGAATGTTTTCTGCATTATAAATTAATAAAAATATTTGACTGCCAATCATTGCTTCAGAAGAATATAAATTTTTATGGCTGCTTATACTTGCCTTAAGAACAAAAAAAGGGGGGGGGGAATCAGCTATCTATTCTGGCCTTAGAAAAAAAAATAATTCACTGCCCATCTATGTCTCAAGAAGGAAAAAATTGACTGTATATTTCTGTCTTTGAAAAAAAAGAAAGTAGTAAAGTAATTGGCTGCTCAGTATTGCCCCAGAAATTTCAATAGTTTATGTTGATAAAGAAAAAGAAAACAATAAAAACATTTTGATATCCATTATTGCCTTAGGCATTAAAAATTTGTTTTGAAATTAAATAATTGGTCACTTATTATAATCTCAAAAGCTTTTTTTGGCTCTGTATTATTATTATTATTATTATTATTATTATTATTATTATTATTATTATTATTATTATTATTATTATTATTATTATGAATAAGAAATAATATATTAATTTGCTGTCCATCATTGCCTCAAGAGAAAAAAATTTTAGCCTGCCTATGATTGCCTTATTAAAGAATATAAAATTAGTGAATGCACATCATTGCTTTAATAGAAAATAAATTATTTATGCTAGTTATCCATGATTTCGAAATAAATAAATATATAAATAAATGACTGCTAATTATTGCCTCAGGAGTCATTATTTCAGCTGCCTATATTTGCCTTGGAAATAAATAAAAATATGGCTCCCCATCATTAATTTAGTAAACAAAAGAAAAAACCGGGTGCTTAACCTTGCCTTAATACAACACGTTATTTCCTTACGAAAGTAAAAAAATCGGATGCTTATCTTTCCTTTCGATAAAAAAATTGTACTTGATTTGAAGGCCCCTGAAGGGAAAAAACATTATTTTCAGCTGTCTGTGAGCCATTCTTTGCATTTGAAAAATAATTGACTGCCAATCATTGCCTAAGGAGAAAAAAAAGCATTTTTTGGCTGACTACCTTTGCATTAGGAAAAAAAAAGTAAAATTGGTAACTATCAATGCCTCAAAACAAAACAAACAAAAAAAGATATATTCTTAATTAACTCTCCTTTATATATATAAATGGCTGCCCATCATTACCTTAGGAAAAAAACATTTTTCTTCCAGCTGCCTCTACCTGTTTTGGAATAAACAAATAAAATACATCTCTGTCCATCATTAACTCAGAAGTTTTCTTTGCTTTAAAATAAAATTCTGTCCTTTAATGCTTTAGAAGAAAACAATTTTTTCAATTTCTATCTTAACCTTAGAATAAAAATTGGCTGCCCATAGTTGCCTTAGTTGAAAAAAACTATACACAATAAAATAAAAAGTATCAGGCCCAAAAAATTGTGTTCCTATTATTATCTGAGGAGATTTTATATTTGCTTCATATTAACTAATAAATAAATTCTTTGATTGCCAAATAGTACCTAAAGAGAATTTTTTTTCATTGCCTACCTTAGTAAAAAAGATAAACAAAATAATTGGCTGCCTAAAAGTGCTTTACAGGAAAAGAAATTTTTTGCTTATGTAAATCCTTGACTTGGAAAAAATAATAATATAAATGATTACCCCTCATTGCCTTAGTAAAAACATATTTTGTTTTCTGCTGCCAATGCTTACCATGGAAAAGAAATAATAATTAACTTGACTCTCTATTTTTACCTGAATACTCTTTATAGATAACTCTTCACCTGCACATATTCTACTATTGTGAATATTCTCCTCAGTGAATACACCACTCAGCGGCTTACATAATGCAGGCATCATTTGATTCATGGTATTTAATGATCTTTGAATAGCATTCGCTGTTAATGGTATTATTAGTAGCTTTATAATATGAATGAATCATTTTATTTTAATAAACATTAACAGAATTTAATTTACATATTACTCTTATTTTATAAATAACCAACTACTATTATGAATTTTTTAATATGCCAATGATGTATTATAAAATTTTTGAAATCAATTGCTTTAGACCCCAGTATTGGGTTCATCACACTCTGCTTACTGGAATATTCAATGGGAATAGGATTCGATCCAACCAAAAATTCATTAATAAATACTTACATTTACTATTATACTAATAAAATCCAAGTTATTCAAATGAATTTTATTATACTTATGCTACCCTATGTATTGATTTGTTTATTTCTGAATATTGCACTGATCAACATCCTGGATATGTGTGTGTATACATGTAAAATTTGATTCAATTAAATATATTATCTCTTTTCCATTACTGCTCCCATTCTTAATTTCTTCTCACAATTCTAAATATTTTGCTCTGCCCTTTCCTACATACTTGAACATCTCTGTAATAAATACGTCTATTTTGTTATAAAGTCTATTCACAAATTCTTCATTTTAAACTTTTAATATCTCTCCTGTAACTAAGTTTTGTTACATTCTAGAATAAGGTTAAATGTTGCCTCTAAACTGGTACAAAATATGAATTCATTCTTTGCCTAATTTCCGCCTAAGCCCCCTTAATTTTGTAGCTCCCAGTCTCTCCTTCTCTTCCTAATCTGTCATACATGTAAATATATTATATATGTTTGCAATATATTTAAAACCTCTAATGAATGATTGGCTTATAAGCTACAATATAAATTTTGCTTTTCAATATCCTCCAATTGTATCTGCCCTTTCCTCCAAAAATTTGTTTTCTTATTTCAAGGTTCCTATTCCAAAACATTCCAATTCTAATTTCTGCTAAATTTTTTCCATCTTAGCAACACAACTATTACCATTTCATCCATTCTTGAACTGGTAGGTGTTGCTCAACAATATTTCGATAAGGAAATATCCTAATCTTATAATTGATATTATTGTATGATTTAATTGAACTACACACTCTCAATGCTTCAATTACTTGTCATAATATATAGAACCAGTTCCGAGAACATTTTATTCTCATCATCAGCTAGGCTAAAATTCACTTACCAGATAATTTGTTAAGCTGTGGGAATACGTATTCTGCTCTGGTGGCAGTACACATTCCCACATTTTAACAAATTATGCAAAATTTGAATTTTAGCCTGGTTGATGATGAGAACAAAATGTTCTTGAAACTGGTTCAATATACTATGACAAGTAGGTGAAGCATTATGAGTGTGTAGTTCAATTAATTCATGCAATAATATCAATCAAATGATTGGCTTCACTGTGGAAGTTCAAATTTACATTTTAACCTTCATACTAGTTTGAACACATTAGCTTTATACCATATTCTTCCAAGCTCAAACAATGCTAATATATTTGCTGAGGCTCTTGGCAGTTGCTAGATAAATATGTAAACTTCTCTAGGGAACATATAAATATTTTTCTATTTATTTTGAACCCTGAACACTTCCATAATAAACATAAATTTATTTTAAACATTGCCTAATGTCATTCATACAAACTTACTCACATTTAAATATTGTACTTATGAAGCTGTTGACAATGGAGTGGTAATGTATCCTAATCTTATGTATTCATTTTTTTTACACTAAGCTCCATTTACTTACATAAAAGTAAGATGTGTTTCTGGAGAATCTCTCCCATCTTCAGTTGCTCACCGAACCGCTGTTACTGGAAATGATGGTTGGACACCAAGATGTTTTTGTGGTAGCCTCTGTTGGTTGAAATAGGAAATTGCCGAGTTCATCCATAGGAGGAATCTCGAAATTCATTAGGTTTTCTATATTTTTTAATATAAAAATTTTTTTCCCAAGGGTATAACTCCAATGGGTTATGAAGATGTTTCAGCAGTTTAATTTCTGGTTTTATTTCATGGTTTTTGGTCCAAAAGTCAGCTGCTACTGCTGATTTATCCAACTGCTTAAACTGAATATTCCTAAAATGTTCTTTAGTCCGAATTTGCAAAAGTTCTCTTTATTTTGCCATTGTAGCTCTGTTTATAATCTGCACATTTTATTTCATAAATTTCTGATTTCTTTTCTGTTGATATGGAGTCTTTTACTGAGCAATCTAATAATCACTTGATGTAGTATCCCTTATTTGGTGCTGACATTATCCCATGTTTTTGAAAATATTTTTACCTGTGGTAAATTGGATGGTACATGAAACTTTTGAATTTGTATAATTCTTTTGTATTTTTCAGTGTGGAAACTTCCCTTATCCCTTTTTGTCTTTCATATTTATTAATAATTTATATCACTGTGTCTTTGTTAAACTGTTGATTATAGCTGTCTTTATTATTTGATTGTATTCTGTTTTGCACTGTGCTTCTGTGAGTGAAATATTCATCAATCTGTATGCCTAATGTGAAATACTGCATACTTATGTGGAATGGGGTTATGACTTTAATTTTTTATGTACCTTTTGGTATGTGTTTCTTTTCTGTAAATTCCAAAATGCAAAATATCTCCATTTCTTATAATTTATAAATCTTGAAATGGAAGCCAACCATTTCTTTCTTCTTCTGTGGTAAATTGTATAGATTCATATTGCAAATTAATAAGTTTCATTGCATCTATTTAGTGTTTCTTCAATATTATTGCAAAATTGTCATCCACATACCTATACCACGACTTGAAAAATAAAGGGAAGGCTTTTGTGATATGTGTTTCATATGAACACATGAATAACTCTGCTAGAAATGGTGACAAAGGGTTCCCCATAGTTAGGCCTGAAAATAGTTGGTAATATTTTTTGTTCAAACTGAGGTAATTTTGTTTTATGCAATTATTAGTAAGATTTAATAAATCATCTATATCTTGTATTTTTATATTTATTGATGTTAACCATTTTTTAGCATAAGCATAAGTTTCTCTGTAGATATGCTTGGAAATAAGGCTTTTACATCAAATGAAACGATTATATCTCTAGCTGTAATTCTGTTATTTTTAAGTTTTTTGACTAGATCAACTGAATTTTTAATGCTCAAATTTTGGGATCTTTTAAAAGAATAGAAGACTTTGATCAATAAATGCAATAAAATGTTAATCATAACACTAAATGAAGTCAAAACCTATCCACTAGTGAAAAACAGAATAACACACAGAGTAATCCAGTACTACCCAGGCTTTATGCTCTACCTAAAATACATAAATATGATTAGAGCATGAGACCAATAATTAACAATATCAATTTACCCACATATTAGGTAGCAAAAAAATTGATCAGAGTCTTCAATTCTTTTAAGAGATTCCAAAGTTTGAACATTAAAAATTCAGTTGATCTAGTCAAAAACTTAAAAATAACAGAATTACGGCTAGAGATATAATGATTTCATTTGATGTAAAAGCCTTATTCCCAAGCATACCTACAGAGAAACTTATGCTTATGCTAAAAAAATGGTTAACATCAATAAATATAAAAATACAAGATATAGAAGATTTATTAAATCTTACTAATATTTGCATTAAACAAAATTATGTCAGTTTGAACAAAAAATATTATCATGGACGCTATTTTCGGGCGGTAAATAAACCTCCTGTGACAAACCCAAGGGTTTTCACCATGACATCAGTTTCCTTTGAGGAATTTGCTAAAGTCACGTAGGCCTCAGGATGTCATGTGTCAATCAGGATGTTTGAGAGATTTCATGTGTTGCTCTGTGATTGGCTGCTTTAATTCAAACCTAGGGCGGTGGCACACCATATTTGGTAATGCCTATGGCCCCCTCCCTGGAGTACGGGATTCTATTTAAGAGCCTGCAGGTTCCTGCTGGGCAGAGGGAGACAGAAAGAGTCTAGAGGCTAGGCTGAGGACCGACTAGACCGACCGAGAAGTTGTAGCACGCCGAGACACATCTTCCAAGGTAAGCCCTGACTGGGCCTCAAGCAGCAGGCTGGGTAACAGAACGCTGTCTTGATATATATGTAACATTGACTTAAAGGATTATACTCATTATTGTAATTAGTATTGTTAGGGATGATTATAATAAAAGGGAGCTAACTTTAGCTCTACCATTTTTTGTAGCTTAACTCCCCCTGTCATCTACTAAAATCCTGGGGTGTAACATATGGTGGAGGCGTCAGCCTTTAGTTTGGGAAAGGTATGGTTCGACTCCGTGCCTGGCTAGTGTAGTTCATTATTTCTTGCAGTTTTTGTTCCCTTCCTTTTACGTACTTTTTAGCAGAGGTTAATAATCATGAGATGTGATACTGTTACGATTGGTTTAGTTGTTTTATGTTGGATGGCGGCATGTGGGTTTTTTTTATTATTATTTTCTATTGCGCATATTAGGGTTCATTCGGATTCCGGGTTTGATGTGCAGTTGCGGACCCCCGTAATTTTTTAACTATATGGATTAGCTGGCAAAGTATCTGGGTAGTAGTCCCACTAGTGAAGAAATTAGGAAACTCATTTCGGAATACCAGCGAACATTAGATGATAATGTACAAGCCAATGCAGTAGCGGTGGATGATGTTGCAGAGATATCGGCAAGATTAAGTTCCCCATATCGGTCTCTGTCCCATATTAGATTGAGGAGTAGCCGGAGGATTAGAGGACAGGCGCCCTGGTGTACTTTCCAGTTAGACAGCGGAGCCTTAGCGCTGGTGATTTAGCGGCTACGGAACCTCGAGCCACCTCTACTTCCACTATTGTGAGTTCGGCATCATCGGAAGATCTCGCGATGATGTCTACGGCTCAGGCGGGGCCTTCGGTTCCGGAGCCTGCTTCCACGAAGCCTACGATGACTCCGTCATTACCTTTCGCCCGTCCTTTCATCGATCCTGGAAGATTTTAAGGCAAACTAGGGCAGGACTTTTGTACGTACTTATATAATTTTGAGACTATTGCCACCGCGAACGGATGGGATGAGAACGGTAAGAAACAGTACCTTCCTTGTTATTTAAGGGAGGCGGCGGCGAATTGGTTCAAGACCTTTGCCCCAAGGCACGCTCATTATGGATGGAACGACTTGAAACTGGCCTTGCAATCTGCATTCGTCCCAGCGGCGCAGGAAGACGTGTTAGAGTGCCGTCTACGGCAACGTATACAGGATCTGAGTGAACCTACTGAACACTATGTGTATGATGTCCTGGTATTATGCGACCAAGTAAATCCTCAAATGTCAGAAAGGGAGAATATTCGTCACATTATGCGGGGATTAAAGCCCTCCCTACTAGAACAGGTCCTTCCCGCCGACCCTCAGACGGTTGGTGAATTGACAAATTTTGTTCAACGTATAGAAGCGGCTAGGTATCTCGCAGGTCAGCGGTTAGATTTGCAGTCTACTCGACCGAGCCCAGTGGCTGTGGCACAGGACGCAGGGTCTGGGGATGCCGTAGCTAGTCTGGCTCAGGAGATTCGTAATCTCCAAAGACAAGTTCAACAACTGCAAGTGGGTCGGACGTCATTTCAGAATTGGGCTCCGGCTGCCTACAACGTGGGTCGATGATGCGGCAACGGTACCTATGGAGCTCGGGGTAGATTTCCTCCACGGGATGACTTTGGACGGCGGGGAACTGGAAATTCACGAACGGATGCGAACCAATCTCTACGGGGTAATTGGTATCGTTCCAATAACTCAGGTCGTACTACGGACAGCCGCCCTACATGTTTCATTTGCAGGCGGGCCGGACACATGGCACTGAATTGTAATCAGCGACAGAACCGCCCAAACGGGGCAGCGGCATTACGGAATTCAATTACCCCCAGTCGCACCAATAAAATGGTGTCGATGATCAAACCGGCGAATGTGTTAACGATAAATGGAAGCCTCCCTAGTCATTCTGAATTTGGTGTGTTTTTTGACACTGGAAGTGGAGTTAGTATAATTCGAGAGCGGCTAGTGAATACCCCTCTTAACCCTGTCCCCAAGGGTCTTTTTTTTTTGCGTACAGTGGATAATAAACTTTTAGATATTACCTATTCTACACAAATACAGTTTCAACTGGATGGTGTTACTTTTGTGACAGATGTCCTGGTGGCTCCTGAATTTGGACATGATTTGTTGTTAGGGGTTGATTTTTTATAACGGTACAAGGCCAAAATTGATTTCGATTTTTCTACTGTAACGCTCAATTTGCCGGATGGGCGTCATTTAGTTCTTAATTGTGGCGGAAAAATGAACTGCCCGTTAGCACAAATTTCCATAGAGCCGGATGAGGAGGAGGAGCGGTGTAAAGCCCGTTGCACGGAGGATGTGAGAGTCCCTCCGTTTACATCTCAAAGAGTTAGGGTGCATCTGACCCCACATGGAATGGTGTGCATAATGCTGGAACCTAATACAGTGATAATCCAGAAAAAACATATATACATAACACCGGTGTTTTGCGATGAGACAAATGAATGTGAAGTTTTAATACACAATAATACGGCCGAACCTAAAGTGATTTTCGCAGGTACTACTCTCGCAAATGTGCATGAAGTTGCCTTAGTGCAATCTGCTAATTGATCTACTTCTGAATCTTACCCTGCGCAGATTAGTGGAGAGAAATTTAATTTAAACTCGCAGCTCACAGCTATACAGCGGGCACAGTTGCACATATTGTTGAAACGATATAGGAACGTTTTTGCTACAAAGTTGCAGGACTTAGGCCCTACTGATATTGGGATAATTCAATATTGAGGTTACTGATAGTAGGCCAATAAAACAAAGACCGTACAGGATGTCCCAGGCTCAACGGGAGGTGATACAAGGACAAGTGGAAGACATGTTGAACGCTGGAATCATCTTTAATTCCCACAGTCCTTGGTCTTCCCCAGTCGTGTTAGTGAAGAAAAAGGATCGTCACTTCTGGTTCTGCGTCGATTTTCGAAAATTGAATGCGATTACAGTTACGTCATCATATCCCCTACCACTGATTGACAACTTGCTGAGTTATTTAGGCAATGCTAGATGGTTCTGTACGCTCTATTTGATGAGCGCTTATTTTCAGTGTCCGGTAGCGGAAGAGAGTAAGAAGCACACATCGTTCGTAACTTCCTTTGGACAATGGGAGTTTGAACACTTGGCCTTTGGTCTGGTCCCAAGACATTTTTCAGCTGTGGTAGATTAACTGCTTGGTGAATTAAAATACAAGAAAGCATTGGTCTATCTCGACGATATAGTGATTTTTGCGGCCACATTCCCGGAATTGCTTAGTAATCTCGAGGAAGTTCTTGGGCGGCTAAGGGAGCATAACTTTAAGTTAAAACCTGATAAATGTTTTTTTGGAATGTCCCGTATCAAACTCTTGGGCTTCACGGTGTCCGCCAAGGGTATTGAACCCGATGCTGATAAGATCAGAGCTATTACCGAACTCCCGGTCCCTAAAACAGTACGGGATGTTCGTAGAGTGCTGGGGTTGTTTAATTTTTATAGACGCTTCGTGGCTAATTTTGCCTCTATTGCTCAACCCTTACATGAGTTTACGCGAAAAAATCGAGATTTTGAATGGACGCAACAGCATCAGGATTCATTCGATATGCTGAAACGGTTAATGACTACAACCCCTGTGTTAGGCTATTATCGGCCGTGGGCTTACACGGATTTGCACACAGACGCTAGTAGCATCGGGATTGGATGCGCGCTTCTGCAACGAATAAATGGTGAGTTACATCCAATAGCGTTCGCCTCTCGATCACTGAACAAGTACGAGAAGAGTTATAGTATCTCAGAGCTAGAACTCCTCGCGATAGTACATGGCTTGACTCATTTTAGACCTTATATCTATGGATACCCGGTAAATATTGTGAGTGACCATCACGCGTTGTGTTATCTGAGAAAGTTGAAGGATGTCACAGGTATATTGGCCAGGTGGGCATTAAAATTGCAGTAATATGACTATATTCTTGTATACAAATCGGGGGCGAAGCATTTGGATGCAGATGCTCTCTCTGGTTTCCCGGTTGATGAACCTGGGCAACAAATAGTTGAGCAGACGAACGACCTTGTGACGTGCTTAATATCACCGGTAGAAGTGGCGAAGGAGCAGCGCAAGGACCCTCAGCTAATGCCTATAATTCAGGCAATAGTACAACCGGATGTGGGATCTCCTCGACTCCAGCGTCACGCTAAATCTTATCTGCTAAAAACAGACGTTCTTTACAGGAAAAATACTGGTGCTTCGGGACCACTGCATTTGCTGGTGATTCCGGAATCTTTAAAGCACGAAATTTTATACTCCTGTAATGACGATCCGTTATCGGGACATCTGGGATTCGCAAAAACATTTTCTAAGATTACTTCCAGGTATTATTGGGTAGGCATGAGGCAGGAAATTGAAACGTATGTGAAGGGTTGTCCCAGCTGTCAGTCTCGGAAGGGGCCCCGAAATTGACGGCTTCCTGGATTTTTGCGGTTAATTATGTTGGTGAAAGATGGGGGATAGACCTGGTAGGTCCAATTCATAGATCTAAGAGGCGACAGAGTACGCCACTCGGTGGGTAGAAGGAAAGGCGGTACCAAGGTGTTCTATTGAACAGGTGGCCCAATTTGTATTGGAAAGCATCATTTGCGAGGCGCAGTGTTCCTAAGTGAGGTTACGCAGCACCTCTTGGCGTCGATGGGGGTGAAGTCAACGTTCACCACTAGTTATCATCCTGCCACCAACGGGCTAACAGAAAGATGTAATGCATCAATAATAAACATGCTTTCACATTATACCTCCACTAATCAGCGTGATTGGGACACAAGTTTACCCCATGTGCTTTTTGCGTACAACACAAGCAGACAGGAATCGACGGAGACGTCACCTTTCTTTCTAATGTACGGATGACATCCAACCCTTCCTGGAGAGGTTCAGTTGAAACACACCACTGATAATCTCTTTGTGAAGGAGACTCTAGAGCATATTCAAGAGGCGCGCAAAATGGCCAGATATAATATTCGGCGACAACAGGATAGGCATAAGCGTATTTTCGACAGGAAGAGGCGAGCACTTCACTTTAGCCCTGGACAGTTAGTTAAACTATTTACACACGTTCGAAAAAGGGGAAAGACGACTAAGTTGTTGCATCGGTTTTATGGTCCCTATGTGATAATGGAACGAACGTCTCCAGTGAACTATAGCATTAAACAACATGGGGGCTCCAAACCAAAGAGTTAATTGTACATATATCTCGATTATATCCCTATTATTCATTTTGTAGAAGAAGCTAAATTTGCTCTTGTTGGTCTAAATGTAGTTATATAGTATGTTATAGAGATATGTTGATTTGTTGTAAACCCTGTGTTATTTGTTTCGTTACATTAAGTCCTTCATTTTGCTGTTGGAGGGTGCTCCGCGTTGCTAGGGTAGGTCGTCGTTTTGTACGCAACATGATTATTACACGTTTCAGATGCATCCACTAGGAAAATGGGAACTGCTAAAGATGTAGTAAAAGAACGTTTATACCTGTATAGACTTATATAAAGATTTAAGCTCAAACATTTGTTATTGTTAATTCTGTAACATATTTCTATGTTGTCATGAACTGCTGTAATATTTCGATTAAACTTTTCAGGAATAAACTGTTAATATTTTATGCATAATACGTTAAGTACAACATAAATTAGTTATAGGATTTTTTTTTGTTACTTCATACTATTATGCCCAGTGGCATAGCCTTATATTTAAGATTGGGTAGTGGCGTATTGTGGTCGGCATAATGGGGCAAATTTGTCATCAGTTTGAACTGAATACAATAAATTATATTCTTTTTTAAATGCAGCAGCTTGTAGGTGGACATGAATAATTTACATTGCTTAAGTTAAAAGTTAACGAGACAACATAATAAGAAATGCATCTCATCTATATGTTGTTTGAATGTTGAGGTATACATTTTAATTGCTATTCATTCGCATAGTAAATATAACTTAGTATCGCCATTCTCGTCATATTTCCAACGGGTGTCGACTTTTATGTGTGCTGTTGCTTATCGCTCTTTTAAGTTGTGTTGGCAGGTTTACCGCCTACACCATGCAACTGCGCGGCCAAACCCTGGTCCTCTTAATGGACGAGCCATGAATGGGGTCCTTCTACTAACCACATCACCTGTGGCCCCACGGCATACGCCAGCTGCATCCCTGGAATCCATGCGGGCGACCACTTCAGTTTGCAGAAACTTGTAATTCATGGTAATATGGCAGTGCGTGTTTTCTAACAATAACAACCAAGGCCTTGAGCAATCTTACAGGAACCGAATGGTTTCCCAGTTCCTGTTATTTTTCCACTCCTCGTCACCCGCTTTAGATTAGTGTTACAGCAGGGCGACATTTGTGCCCTGGTGTTTCGAACAGCCAAATAAATATAATTAACGTTGTTACATGTAAGGCATAATATATTAGGGTATTACTTAGGGCATGTCAGGTTTACATTATTGATAGCAACCTAATAACCGTTAGTGCAGTCACCTTATTCCATGGGTGAGCCATGAGGCCCCTTGGTGGTAAGGTGCGTTATTGGTACTGTTTAATCTTTATGGGTATGCCTTGCGGCCCCATTAAGTTTTGTTTCATGGGTAAGCCGTAAGGCCCCAAAACACCTAAAAGAGACGTCTACAGAGATTTTATTGGATTATTCGTGCACGAGGTTTTGTTTCATGGATATAAATGTATGGTAATACATGAAGGGACGCGCTGGTCGCTTCCTTTAATATCTGTGGTTGATATAGTGTTTTTGTGGTGTCTATTAGAAACATATACGTGTTCTGGGGGGATTGTCGTCATTTTATTGAGCTGTTTATTGCGTAGATGATTACGGAAATGGCCACCGCAGTTTTGTTATTACTATCTTCACTGTTGAACCTGGCATTCCCTCAGGTGGAAAAGGGACCCTATGAGGCGGTTCCAATTGAGGTGACAGCAGGCGGAGACTTCTATGTCTTCCCTAATTTGACGTATTATGGGAATTCGGTTCCTGTATTATTTTTAACAGAACAATGTGGAATACATCCACCTGTTGCTCAGTATTGTACATTTAATACTAGTAATAAGGCCTTTTGTAATCGGTTGTTATCTAAATTTAGCACTGTCCAAGGTAGTCATCCTATATTGTTTCAATCCAACAAGGATCCCCTAAGAGGGGATGGATCCAACTTGGTTCTCAATTTTTGTTAGCTGATAAACAGCATATTGAAAATATGTTTATTTCTGATGTAACTATGCGCAGTATCCTGCAGAAAGTACGGCAATTTAATCAGTTTGTTACTATGTTAAACTCGTCCTTTTGTGATAAGGTGTTTAATCTTCAGGATGCCATGACTATGCGTTAATAGTGGCTGCCATCCTGCGGATTACTCATCTGTGCTTCCTTTTATTTTCATTGGTATATTGTTTGCTCTTAATATTATGATTACTTGTTATTTAATTTGGTTGGCCCATTCCAATGGATTGTACCCCGTTTGCTGGCGTGATACTACCCCCTGGTCTGCCACTCTTTCCTGCTCCGATCAACCCTCTTCTCAGGTGCCCTCTACTAGACCTGGGTGTACTAATGTTCTACCTCTTACCGATGTTCCACTGCCTTCCTTACCTTCGCCTACGACCTCCTCCCCAACACACTTGTATGAACGACCTCCCTATGAGGAGGCTCTGTACATGCTTTCCAGACTTCCAGATCAAACATATGTTGTGCCCCGTCCAGGCGGTACGCCTTTTGCTCACGCCACTACGGCATGCCTCTAATACTATGTTCATTATTTTGGTACTCTTTTTGTATGAGCATTTATATTTGCATAATATTCCTGACATGATATATATTTGTATTTGTATAATCCGAGAGATGCATCCAGGTTGTTTATACTACCATGATATTGATTATTTTGTTTTAATGCGACATGGGTGCTCATCGTTCGGCGCTGTATAAGTGCAATGGACATGGCCCACCTTTGGTGCTATTCGGTGTTGGCAATTTTCTATATTTAGCCTGAACTATTTATTTTTATTCTTAAATATATTATAACAAAATTTACAATAATAAACTCAGAGAATTTCTCTTTGCTTGTCACTCGCCATAGTCGATATATCACTCATGTTTTGCATTTTGAGGGTGATGGTTGAGCCCATCCCATATATATTGTATGCCTCTTGTGCTTTCATATATATATATCCCAATGTTTTCTTATTATAGACTATGTATGATATATGCATTGCGTTTTAGTGTGTTACTGTTTTTTTTTCTTTGTTCTTTTTTTTTTTTTTTTTTTTGAATAGTACTTGTAGCTCCTATTTTTTTGTTTGATACCTTTCCCCGGTTTCCCGTCTCCCACTTCCACCTGCCCTCTGAGTTCCTTGTCTTTCCCCCTGCTCTGTTGATTTCCCTTGTATTTCATAGATTCCCCTCCTTTAGGTGCAGTTTATGTCACCTCTTTTCTTTTTTTCCCTTCAATTTAGTACCTCCTTTTTAATTCATGTTTGTTTTTTGTCTGGTGTAATGCATGGCTCGCGGACCCGCCTATATGCCGCTCGCGACACTAGCCCAGAGAACGGCGATACACCGGAGCCCACTTCTGTTCCCTGGAGACATTGTGAGCTGACACGAATAATTTGTTTACATAACTTCTACATATGCTCAGCTTGTTATTCTGCTCTGGCCTGGTGAATCATGCTAGTGCCCTAGTTATGCTTTCCACCGGAATTCCGGCTCTGACTTCCATCGTCGTGCTACTTCCTGCAATTCACATTGGCTGCGTACCAAAGACTTTACTGGTGGGCTGCTTTCAGCATGTGAATACTTGCGGGATACAGGGTGTTCTCTGAGTGTCCGTGTATACTATGTTTGTGGGCGTTTGAACCTATGTGTGTTGCACATACCATGGACTTATGGTATAACTCACTGAGATGGGCCGCGGGAGAGCCGTTACAGTTTTTTCCCCTCCCCTTTCCTTTTTTTCTCTTTCTTTCCTTTTTAGTATGTTGGTGCTACGTTTTTATTTTATTTAGGGCCTACATAGACATAGCAGCACTTATCTGTGCATTTATCTGCTGATTTGACAAATGTGTCTTCGCTTAGATTTAATATTTCTGTATGGTCTTTTACCCCTTTGGGTTATGTGTGTTGTCGAAGCCACAACTTGAGTCGTCGAGGATGTGTCACGAACGCTATTTTCGGGCGGTAAATATTTGTAAATTTGTGTCATTTAATTTGAAATTGAAACGTCTCGGAAAGGACATAGTTTTTGGTTCATCCATATTTTTACCGTTTTGTCTTCGCGTAAGATACTTAGTAAATTATTGTCCAGCAGGAAAAGTTTGGTTTGTCACTTCCTGTGACAAACCCAAGGGTTTTCACCATGACATCAGTTTCCTTTGAGGAACTTGCTAAAGTCATGCAGGCCTCAGGATGTCATGTGTCAATCAGGGTGTTTGAGAGATTTCATGTGTTGCTCTGTGATTGGCTGCTTTAATTCAAACCTAGGGCGGTGGCACACCATATTTGGTAATGCCTCTGGCCCTCTCCCTGGGGTATACGGGATTCTATTTAAGAGCCTGCAGGTTTCTGCAGGGCAGAGGGAGACAGAGAGAGCCTGGAGGCGAGGCTGAGGACCGACTAGACCGACGGAGAAGTTGTAGCACGCCGAGACACATCTTCCAAGGTAAGCCCTGACTGGGCCTCAAGCAGCAGGCTGGGTAACAGAACGCTGTCTTGATATATATGTAACATTGACTTAAAGGCTTATACTCATTATTGTAATTGGTATTGTTAGGGATGATTATAACAAAAGGGAACTAACTTTAGCGCTACCATCTTTTTGTAGCTTAACTCCCCCCTGTCATCTCCTAAAATCCTGGGGTGTGACAATATTACCAATTATGTTCAGTCCTAACTATGTCACCTTTTCTAGCAGAGTTATTCATGAGTTCATTTGAAACACATATCGCAAAATCCTTCCCTTTATTTTTCAAGTCATGGTATAGGTATGTGGATGACAATTTTGCAATAATTGAAGAAACACTAAATAGACGCATTGAAACTTATTAATTTGCAATATGAATCTATACAATTTACCATAGAAGAAGAAAGAAATGGTTGGCTACCATTTCAAGATTTATAAATTATAAGAAATGGAGATATTTTGAATTTTGGAATTTACAGAAAAGAAAAACATACCAAAAGGTACATAAAAAATTAAAGTCATAACCCCATTCCACATAAGTATGCAGTATTTCACATTAGGCATACAGATTGATGAATATTTCACTCACAGAAGCACAGTGCAAAACAGAATACAAACAAATAATAAAGGCAGCTATAATCAACAGCTTAACAAAGACACAGTGATAAAAATTATCAATAAATATAAAAGACAAAAAAGGATAAGGGAAGTTTCCACACTGAAAAACGCAAAAGAAGAATACAAATTCAAAAGTTTCACCTACCATCCAATTTACCACAAGTTCAAACATTTTCAAAGAACATAGGATAATGTTAGCCCCAAAGAACAGATACAACATAAAGAGTTTATTAGATTCCACAGTAAAAGTCTCCTTATCAACAGAACAGAAATCACGCATTTACGAAATAAAATGGGCAGATTGTGTGCAGAGCTACATAGGCAAAACAAAGAAAAGTGTGGAAATTCAGAGTAAAGAACATTTTAGGAATATTTGGTTTAAGCAGGTTGAAAAATCATCAGTAGCAGCTTACTTTTGGACCAAAAACCGTGAAATAAAACCAGAAATTAATCTTCTGAAACATCTTCACAACCCATTGTAGTTATACCCTTGGGAAAAAAATTTTATATTAAAAAATATAGAAAACCTAATGAATTTCGAGATTCCTCCTATGGATGAACTCGGCAATTTCCTACTTCAACCAACAGAGGCTACCACAGAAACATCCGGGTGTCCAGCCATCATTTCGAGTAACAGCGGTTCGGTGAGCAACTGAAGATGGGAGAGATTCTCCTGAAACACGTCTTACTTTTGTGTAAGTAAATGGGGCTTAGTGTAAAGAAATGAATACCTACGTTTAGTATATATTACTCACATTTATAGTGTTTTACAGTAACATGTTTTCATTATCTTTAATGACATACTTACCATTTGACAATACATTTTTTATCTGGTCACTCCATCTTCCATCAGCTTTCAGCCTCACCTGCAAATATACAAATCTATTCATGACTTAAAATTCAGTACTGACTATGTGCCATTTCTGATCCTTTTCTGAGTTTGTTGCCTTTCTTAAGAATCATAATTTTTTATCAATTAATTTTTAAATCTCATCACTACACTACCGGCTTGGAACTAAATGTTTAATATCTTTATATCGAATCTAAAATTATATAATAAATTTTATTTGTAATCCTTCATATTTAAACAAGACATTAAATGACTTAATATCGGCCTATAAATGATGGTTATAAATATCACATACATATAGGGATATGTGAGTGCTTCTAATCCCAGATTCATTAATTTGCTAAAGCAGGCAATCTTTTCAATTATTGAACATCTTGAAAGCAGCTACATTGCCCACATACTGTATTCTTTTACATTTTCAGTTGAAATAGTGATTGTCAAATTAATATATTTTTGGGAAATGCTAGATAGACCTCCCACAGAGTAATTGATGTTTTATTTAAATGAATATATCTCCTATGAAATAAAGCATTTGCTAAACCTAGAGCAAATGCAATTAATATAGGAGTTTACAATATTAATTTTTTTAGATGACATTGCAGGAATAATATCTTAAATTTCCCAGGTGAATTTAATCTAAATTATGCTGCTTCTGAACCAACTACAATTACTAATAAGTCGAAAACTGCTATTGATAACATCATCACAAACAATGAACAACAGAATTTAGCACTAAGTTAAAAGAAATTTATTTATCTGACCACTCTGCCCAGCTATTTCTTATGTAAAATATCTTACAACCCCCATGAGTATTCTTAAATAGCTAATGGTAATGCAGCATAATTACAATTACATCAGCCCTCTGCTATTAACAGAAGATCTTACTAATTAAAATTGGCACACTGATATAATTTTGCTGTTCAATTTGGGTCTACATAAGAATAAATATTGCTTCCTACTTATGTAGCAAATAAAATAACATAATTTTATGAAGCTCAGTAACCATTTTTAACCTTGTAAAACATATATTATATTTTATAGTAAATTAAAATAAATATAGTTATTTATAAAGCATAGTCTCAAACTGTAATTGATTTGTACATATTTTAGAGCTTAATGAAGCAGCTGTAAAATGTATTATTCCTACATGCAACATAAATTATAAGTGCAATGTTTTATATTATGTATTCTTGTAATATTCACTTTATATAAAAATAAACTGATTGTGATTGCCAATCAATTGCATATCATTACAACAATGAGCCTGCTACATATTATTGCAGCACACTATTCCTTGATATTAAATCCTTTTTATCCTCGTTGATGGCATAATTTATGCTAAGTTTGAGTGCATGCATCATGGAAATAAATAGATTGATTGAGGTTGAGATAGAAGTACTTATAAATGGATCAAACAGTGAAGAGCCTCTTTCTGAATATAAAGAACCATTATACACCTATATCCTGTCAAAAATTAACTGAAAGTTCTATTAAAGAATCAAAATATAATATGGCTGTTACATCCAATTTTATATAGAGGCTGTCTCTGTATTCAAAAGTTCATTTGAAACAGTATTTAGTGGCATAGTTGAAAATTGAATAATAGAAATCAGAAATGATGGAGGGCAAGGACATTTATGCCAACAGTGGAGAAATATTATTAAAATTGAGTTCAAGCTTATTAAACCATCTTGTTCTTTGGTGGTGATTATCAATCTCTTGGAGAGTCAACATGAAGCTAATGGAATGAAGAACCTGGGCAAAATATATTTTAACAACAATGTTACTTGTCAGTATTTAATAGATATCCTGCAATTTGATAGTAAATAGTGGTTGTAATGTGTATAATGTATATAATTATTTATATTTTAGCATATGAGAATGGGAGAAGCTTTTGGGGAGATTTGTCTCTGGACTGCCAGTGCAGTTTCGTTTATTGAAGAATGGACAGTGTTTCAGCTTTCTGGCCATCTGAAGATTGAAATTCTGGCCAGTGAAAAATGGAAAATTAGTGGCAATTTTATAGTTTGCTGATTATCAACTTAATAATTATATAGCTGTTTGAAATATTATAGTCTATAGGAGATGTGGCTAAGGTCAGAACATACATACATTTATTTCTTTTGTATATTGCTAAGTATTGAATAAGTAAATAAATATATTTTGAATATAGATCTGCACATTTTGTACCAGCTATAGTATGTCAGACGATATTCTCATGCACTATATTCATAAAGTAAATTATGCCATTGCAGCAGGATTAAAAGAAAATGGATCCACAAATTTTATTTACAATATTGTAAATTTAAAATTAATTTCTTGTCAGAACTAATACAGTCAAGCAATTAATTACTCTTAATTAGTACTAGTAAGTGGAGTCTGAGAGTATTAAATAATCACAAATGCTAAAAAAGAATAATTGCATTATATTGAGCAATTTTAAAATACTGCATTAATGTGTGCTAACAACTTACAACATAGAGGAATATCTAGATTGTATACAATGGAAATGTATGGGATAATTGCCAAAATCATGATATTAGGAACTAATTAGTCATTGCAGGTTCAATGGCTTCATATAATATTAATAAAATCTATAAGAATAAATTGAATCTCTTCAAGAACCTATAGAATGTACTGTGAACAAAACTATTAAGAATTTTATGAGCATTTACATTAATAATGTTACCAAAATCAGTTAGAAATTAATATTTGAAATTAGAAACAGTACTACATCAATGACACACACATACACATGATATTCATATTAGAAATGTAAACAGAAATATAAATAATCCACAGGACATAGCTAATATTTAGCATGAACACTTAGTGTGAGTTCAATTTAGTAATACTAGCAATACAAACACTTTGGGAACAAAGCATAACTCTGTGCTATGAGTAAAATTAGTAGACAGATTAACCTGTTGCAACAAACTTGTAGGAAAATATAAATTATACAATCACTCAAATTGTAACAATTACCTGGTATTGATAATGTATAAATAACAGTTTTAAAAAATTTTAGAAGAGAAGTAGTTATCAATTACTAAAAACTACATTTTCAGTGCACTCATTCCTGATCCCTAATATTTACACACCTATTTCCATTCTACCAGCAATGTACATAATACTGGTGTATTAATGGATAATGGATTAACAAAATATAGAAAAGCATTTAAGCTGATGCTTAAGAATTAAATGCATTTACAAGAAATAAGTCCATAGACATGGCAATAACTAATTAAATGAACTGTACTTAAGAAGCTGTAGACAATGGAGTGGTAATATATCCTTACTATTGTAATCAACTTGTTCACACTAACTTCACTTGCTTACTTTACACTAAACTTCTTTAAAACATACTCTATAACATTAATTAAAAACATGAAATTGGTAAACACTGAATATGAATTAAAACAAGAATTGAAAATAAGAATTGATAACACCATACCCTGAGATGGCAGAATTCACTCTGGCAGTGTTTTAAGGCATAACCTTTACTTACTCATGGTGTAAGTGTACAGCAGGACGACGATCAGGTTGGCATTCATCGTGGAGTTGTCTCGATGAAGATCCTGAAGGAGCTGCCTCCTCATCCAGCCAGGAGCTTTTATGGGCTACCTGGGCGTTGTCTTTGAGATCACAAGACACGATGAGTAGCGCCATCCGTCCAGTTGGACTTTGTCGGAATCTTTCCCCGCTGACAGTAGTAATACAACTTAAAACTCTACATAGTGGGGTAAGCTTCTTTGTATTTTTATTGTCAAGGTAAAGTGAACTTCTTAAATGTCAAGGCAAAGCGAATTTTGAACCTCCAAGTAGTCCTTGAGGAGTATCCAAATTGTCGATCTCGGACAAAGACATCCTTGAGTTTTTCTGCTCAGATCTTGTTACTTGGTGCAAGGCTTACATTCGAAGCCTCAGCACTATATTTTGCTAAAGAAAATCATGTCCATCGGTAATAAATTTTTTGTGTTGTCTGGAAAGAATAAGATTGCTTATGATTCTGTAATATATTAAGGAAGTTCCGCAGAGTTTAATCAAAACAGAAAGAGCAAATGTTTCGTCTGGGAGCTTCAATGATTCAATACTTATGCAATAGAATACAAAACAAAGGGTACAAACAAGTTTATTACAATTAAATTTCATTATATCACCTTCTTCAAACACCTTAGAGACCCACTTATTGGGTCCGGGGCGTAGCGAACCCGAGGTACCCGAGCGGCTCTCTTCGGTGCAAACTTAACAATTAAACTCCCATTTTAATTCCGCCAACTTTTCTATAATAGTTTTGAAACCTCACTGTATTAGAGTCTGATGGGTGCCCCTGCGTTTGAAGCGGTAAACTGTAACTGGGTAATGGCATAACTCCTAGCGCAAAAGTTACCATGTAGGACAGGTATCCTCTGGTGAAGGCCAGGTCCGGCATGCGCTGTATACTCCCTGAAAGCGAATTGAGTTGCTCTGTCTAGACCACGGGAGGTGTGACCATGAGGTGAGCTCTATTGGCCAGAAAAACTCACCTAAGTCGGGGTTGCGCTTGGGAAACAGCCTACCATAGGAGACAGTTGCAATGGTGGAAGAAGAACCAAATATGGTAAATAATAACCCTCATCAACAAATAAAAAGAAAAAGAGTGGAAGTAAAAGTAACCGGGATGTCATACCCTCATTACTTAGTTATTAGTTCAACTGAAGAAGGTCGGTCGTTTAGCCCGGTAAAACTTTCATCATTCAAAAGTGTGTCAATAACATTTCTAAACCCGTGAAATCCTGTACGCAACTTAGACTTTTTTTTGAGACACTTGGATTACCACGAGTAAACTCATTACTCATGGTAACAATACTCCACGAATATCCGATCCGTCTCGAGTAGCATAGAACTCTGAATTCATCTCGTAAAGCTATTACCACCCCTGTACTATACGGCATATCACATAAACAAATTCAGAGTTATCTGGAAGAACAAGGGGTAACATCCGTGTATCGTGTGCAGGCGAGGAAAGCAGAAGTACAGTAGACCCGTACTCTTCCCCACCATTATTCGGATTGAATTATGCAGAAAGTTAAAAGCTAGATAAGAGGGTTATATATTCCCAGCCCCATACAATGTTTTCATTGCTAATGTTTCGCCCAAATTCCTATGTCTTGTAAGAGTGCTAATTATACAGAAGGTGCCAAAAATATGTATACACGCTTCAAGCAAAAAAAAAAAAAAAAAAAAAAAAAAAAACACTGTG
This sequence comes from Metallyticus violacea, assembly GCA_030762175.1. NCBI lineage: Eukaryota > Metazoa > Arthropoda > Insecta > Mantodea > Metallyticidae > Metallyticus > Metallyticus violacea. The sequence continues at coordinate 185,625,905 of CM060846.1, read as the reverse complement.
TTAACACAACAAAACTGAATTCACACAAACAGAAAATGATGAGCGTAATTATCTTAGACTTTTACAGTTACAACAGTAGCTCATAATGCACACCATCGGCATCGATACACTTCTGAGAACGTTTAACTACTGATTGAGGAACTTTTGCGAAAGTGTCCTCACCAGTGTTTCGAAACCACTCACCGTACTGCATCAGGGTCATCTTTATTTAATACATACAAAAGTCTTGGGATGAAAACGCTCACTTTGCTGTTTTAATAACACGGCCTACGCTGATTCTGCTAATCCAAGCATATACCTTTGGGAATTCTGCAGTGAGTGTTCAAAACGTTCCAAAACTATAGCTGAGAACGCGGAGCTTGTTGCTGTGCGACGTTACCCAGATCTGCCCTTGTGAACAATGCATTCGGTACACAAGTCTCAAATTAATCCGGAATGCATGCAATTGTTACTCGCGTTGGCGGTTCAGTTCTATAATCACGTTTCTCTTGTCTTTGAACTTCAACATCATTTTTGGTTTTCCATTACCACTTTAAAATTGCTTTCAGCTGTTCAAACGATAATCTTGGCTCCATAATGTTGTAGCAACGGTAGCATAACGTAATGTGAGTCACATCTGTTTGCAGAACATCATACGATAACGTTGGTTTCATTTGTTCATTGTTGATTTACGATAACCTTGGCTTCATATTTGCATTGTTGATTTAGCTGTCACGTAGCAACGCTATCATAATGTATGTGAGACAAATCTGTTTACAGAACATCATATTACACATTACTGCTACTTTTCGGTCCAACTTTGAAATATATTAAATAGACAACTACTGTGAAAGTGTGTATACATCTTTGGCACCCTCGGTGTATGTGCAACCTGGGGTAAAGAAACTCATGATGGAGCATGTCCATCCGCTCCCGCCTGCATGAGCTATCGCGAAAATCATCCAACTTCGTACTCTATCCTCGCTATCGCGAATAGCGCTGTATCCGGGAGCTACGAGTGAAGCAAAATATTAATTTTCTCAGGCCAGGAAACGCTGTCAAGATCGCCAGCATGTGATACCTAAGACCGGTACGTACAGCTCTGTAGCCTCTTCTACGATACAGAGACGTGGCAACAGCACGCTGACCTGCGTCTTTGCTTTTAATCTAATCCCCCGTGCACCAAGTTCCGCAATGCGCTCTACTGAGAAGCCAAACTGATAGTTTTTGATGCTCCGGCCATTACATTCAAGACGGCATATATCAAGGCTGACTTTTTGAAAAGCCTATTACTCCTGAAAAGAAGTACGCTTTGTGCCCCTCTTCTCCTCGGAGGTTAAATTTCTTTGATGGGTCACGGAGCTAATCCGCTATGCAGTAGCCCTCTCGGAGTGTTTCCATCTACAACCAATTCCAGGTGTTGAAATCGGTTGACCACTCTCAGGGGAGAGTCCCCTCTGAGGGTGTCATGAAGCAGGATGTAGAAATCGAGGCGTCCTGAAGCTCCAGTATCAAGCGGCAGCAAAGAAAGCAGAATGCCGCAGTCCCGAACGGCAGCTGAAGAAGCGGGATTGGAGTCGCAAGCGAAATTAAAAACATATCAGCTTTTAACCTACAAAACTGCATTTTTTTTAAACGTAATGTAATGTAAAATGCAACCTATGCTTTGTCCTCCATAACTTTATGGGTGTAATATGTTGTCCTTAGGGTCGATCTCAATGTTTTACTAATTGTAATTTAACTAATAATGAATTAAGTTAATTGAGGAAGTTAATTCCCAATTACATATTTTTAATTTCACCAAACTAAATACGCAGTCAATTAATTAATTAGGATTTAAGTCATCACGGCCTTCTGAATTTTAGAAATTCCGTGATTTAAAAGGCTATGGAAACAGTACAGATTACTCTATACACCATTTATAAAATACTAGAGATCGTCACTCGTTCGTTTTTCATGACAATTACACGTCAGAAATGGAGGGAAAGAAGAGAATTTAATGTGTAAGAGAGGAAAACGAGCAATAGCAGTGCTCACTCGATACGCATTTCTTTGGGACGTTGACGGATTTCACATAATTGTTGATGGTGAGAAGCAACACCACAATTAAAGGAGAATTGTTGGAATTCGCGTTAATTCACACACACACACACACACACACACACACTAACCTTACCTAACCTGAATTAAATCTTAGAAACCGGTGGATCCAGTGGTTTGCTGCTGGTCGCTACGGCCTGACGGCCTACGCTGGCCTCTTTTTGTAAATATAAATTGCTAGGGGATGTTAGCGAGTAAATCATTGTAATAGTGGCAGATCTCCTTTAACTCCATCAGGAAAAAGAAATTTCGTAAGTATACATGTATAGCGGATTGTGTGCGTGGTACTATTTCAACGAGTAAATCATTGTTATGGTGGCAAATTTACTTTAACTCCAGCGGAGAAAAGCGAAATAAACAGTGGACCGTGAGGGTTTGAACCCACTATATTCCCATTAATAGCACAACGCTCTAGTCATTTGAGATAACATGCCATTGTACTAGTCTAGCTATATAGACGCTATATTTGTTGAAGTCACTCTGTCTTTGACTTCATCCCCTGCCGCTAGGGATTGGAGCTCCAAGACACCTGGATATCTACTGGTAATTAACAAACATAATGTATTCTTCTCCAATTCGCGCCAAGAATACTGCCACTTGTCAGAAACACATGGCAAATATAAGCGTAATGACAAGAGCGCATGACCACTTATCTCTAAATAACATATGTGTAGGTTAAGTTAACTTGAACATTATTTTGGAGCTTAATAAGAGTGTCAATTACAGAATAGAAAAGGTACATAAATATTTATGAAATGGTTGTATAACAAACGAGAAAGGAACAGGTTTGTAATAACTTACATTTTGATATTCTGGCTGTGCAAGTGGCTCATCCCATCCAAATCTGAGTCATAATCAGTGTTACCGCTATTGCTTTTTTCACCAATGATGATAATAAATCTGTCAGCAAGATAGTCACTAAGGTTATCCAATTCCCAGAACCAAGCCTCTTCTTTCAGTACGTGCTCGATGCATTTTTTACAGGAGTCAGGTGTCACGTACAGTACAGCTTATATTAGAATTTTGGCATCTCGTATTTTAAACGTTGTGTTAGTAATCACACGTAGCGTTTTACTTGACTCCACAACATTTCAATCGGATTTGATGTACGGAGATATAGAGGGAATGGTGTACTATGATATTAACTTGCTGTGCTAAGGTATACACAATATATTTGTGGTAATTATAATTGATTTTTGTCTCTCAAATTGTTCGCATAAGTTCATCCTTCACCAAGCTTTTATCACACAGAATATCTTTTGCTTCCATCCAGGCAGTAATATCATTCTCTAACCATGACCTGTTCGGTAGACGACCGGAGTATAAGCACCACTTGATCCCATCCCCTATTTATGTGTTTTCAAAAAACTACCCAAAAAATAAATACCGCCCCTAAAAATAAAAACTACCCCTATTTCAAGGTCAAGCGAGAGGCACTAAAATCCTTGCCACCCCTAGCCCCCACCCCCATTCCCCCACCCCCCAGATTTTTTGGAAAAATAATATTATTTATGAATATTGTATAATGTTTGGAATAGCTAGCTTAATAATTGTAAGTTCAGTTTATTACTGATGAAGCCTGTTTATTGTTTATGAATATTGCATTGTTATATATTGATGTGGACTGAGGTTTTAATAATCGTAAGTTGATTAATATATATTATCTTTTGTGAGTATTGTATGAGGATCCACCCCTGGATATAACATATCATGTATCGTTATTGTCCATCGCCTAACGGGCGTATATCATTTATTCCTTGCTAAATTTTGATTATACCTGAGATGGTAAGCATTCCTCTTAATATTATATTGGTAAGCGTTCCTCTTAAAACAGTTACTATATCAGGCAGGAGGACAAGGCCGAGAACATGTTTTTCAAGGGATTTCCTGCAAATTTACCAGATGTATTACAATGTCTTTCTGGCGGATCGGCTAGCATTGGCAAAGTCAATTCAAGGTATTTCCTGAAAAGGTAGCATTACAAAAAGAATGCATTTTAAGCATTTTATCAGAATGCAAGTGGAGAAGGTTTCAATAGGTGAGTACAGGATAAATAACAAAACAGGTTTACAAATAATGTTTTATTCATCTTTATTGTACACAAGCGTCGAGTTTAACTCGTTACAAATAACATCATAAAGTACAAAACATGAACTATTTTCTTTAGGAATTACAAAAGTACTGCTGTTAGAAGCGCTGTTAATGTAATCTTTTACATCAGATGTAGCTAATATATATTTTGCCATTTGGTGTTGCAGTATGTTAGCGTTGCACAATAGACAGTTTATTTCATGTAGATTTAAAACAACGTGTTCTTGTCCACATTGTATTCTGGCACGCTGTCCTTTGATGGAGCGTAGGCGAAATGCTTCTTCGATGCATCTGTAAGATTGGTCCTTGCTGAGATGCTCTGCCAATTGCGGTAGGTGATTTTGCAGAGTTGTGAAATAATGATGGGAAAGCACAACTCTCCCTTGTTTCACTCCACCAATTTCCACGAGAGCCTCGTAGTTTCTTCTTTTGTAGAAACCCAAGTTGATGTATCTGCAGTGATGATTGTTGAGAAAGTAGGTTCGGCGATGCAATACGGGCTCTGAATTGGAAATGGACGCTGGACGTCGACGGAATATCCTGATCTGCTTCCCTCTAGACTTCATGGCGTAGACTGGTGTCTAGAGGGTACGATTCCTGTTTTTATAGACCTGAAAAAAAATGCATCATGTCTATTAGAGCTTTCGGGAGGACATCTAATGTTAAGTTTTTTTAAGTTTATGATGCTCTAGCCACTTGAACATGGCGTGAGCGTGTTTGCATGCACAATGAGTGTTAGAAAATTTGTGACAGGGAAAACCACAGTGCATTTCATGGTATAGATTTTCCGGATTTGGACAATTAAATTCTTTTTCTAGATTAATAAAAGTTCTGTCAGTTAGTGCTGAAAGTAGTGCACATTTACCTTCGTTGCAGGCGAATAGCGAGATTTTTCCCGCTACCGCCTCCTCTAGTATTGTCTTAAGCATGCTGTAAGGAATGTATCCATCATTGAAATGAATTCCATTTTGACTTTCTTTGTTGTAATTTATGATTCCAAGGATATGGACTTGGAAAATGAAAAGTTTGAACAAAATTTTTGCCAGCAATGGACAATTCCTTTATTATTATTTCCTTCCTGTTGCCCCTGAGGGCCTCAAAGTCCATCGCTAGACTTCCTTCCATTGCAGGCATGCATAGAAAACTGACGGTGAAAAAATAACGATACTTACTTTTATACCAGGCAGGCATCCTTGTCCACCGCTGCATTGCCTCGGGGTTGTAAACTCCCTGCGAAACATCTCTCTAGCCTGGTCGTCTGGATTGGTGGAGTTGAACATTGCAACAAACTCGTTCATGGTGTATCCTCTGTTACAGATGTATAGCGTATAAAGGCACACGTACTGTCCGCAGATGTCCGAGTAGAGGCTTTGAAACTGGAGGCGATTAAAGGAGAAATGATGGGGAAGGAAGTCTTTCAAGGGTTTTACAAAAGGAGGAAGACCATAGGAGTCGAAATACCATGCAAAGGAATTTAAATTTTGCGCAACAGCTATCCAATGTGAACCAGGCATGTTGTGTGGATCTAGATTTATTACAAATGTAGATGGTTTACTAAATTCTTTAGGCAACATATCTGATGCAAAAACACCTGCAAAATTTGGAATACCCTGTAAGGCTTGTTCCATCTGTAATGTGTTCATGTTTAAAAATCAGTATGTACTTTCGTATCTTTATCTATTTGAATTGAATTTTCGTACTCGCAGTACATGAGGCAAGAGGTTGCTTGTGTAAGCTTATCCCTAAATCTTAGCTCTATTCTTATATTCCCGTTAATTTACAAGGAAGTATGACCTTCTGAAGCCGCACTGTCTGGCGTTAAGTCAGAAAATAGAGTATGATATGCTAGTGTTGAACCTTTTTGATACGATGTATTGATTGAGAGGCCTTCTGCCGGAATTTGTTGTCCATTTACATATATTGCGAAGTATTCCATATTGAAATGTCTGAAATCAAATCGATTTGTATTAGGAGTTCCCGAAAAATGTGTATTTTCTGTTATGCCAATAAGTATTCTTTTTGGAAGTGGGCCTAATGCAGCATTATCTATAGAGATGGTACTTTGCCCAGCTCCAAAGGTGAAGGATCTCACGTCAACACGTGTAATGTCATAACGAGCATTTACCTTTTCTAAAGCCTTCATATGAGCCATTAAAATACTTGGAGACGGTTTAATTTTTTCACATACAGAGTGGCATCAAGAAATTCAAATCTCGCTTTTGAATCCGCAGATTCGCTTAGTATGTAAAAAGATTCCTTTGCCTTGGTTAACTTTATTTGAAGATTGAGTCCTGGTAGCAACAGAGTAGGTACGTTAAAAATATCTCCATGTAATTTGCCAATCATATCTATTTCCTTTGATGTTTTGCTTTTTTCAAACCGTTCTTTCCATCCTAGATTAGAATCACCAGCCCCCAAAGTTCCATTTTTCGCGGCATCGGCATCTTTTAGACCTTTGAGAGGCGTGTCCATATACCAAAAAGCGGTAGTTAAATGACTTTTAGCTGCATCGTGCCCGTAAGTGAGTAGAGTTTTAAAATAGCTACGGTAATGATAGAGATCTTCGGAAGGAATGATGGATGTTCCGTTTATGGAAACGCTTAATTGACTAAACACGGAGAGTAGTAAATTATTAACTCCAGACGTTTTGACGATAGCTTCCAAGTCTGTGCCATCTGATTTTACAAGTTTTCCTTTTACTTTTAAAAATACATTTAAATCAACGTAATGTTCCTTATCTCCCGGAATAACAAATTCCAATACAGATTGCTCTACGGGCACAATAGATTTGATTAGTGTAGTGTAATTTCCTAAAACTGGCGCTTGATGGGGTTTTTTTTTTTTTTAGAAAATATATCGAATTCGGATTTTGTACAGGCGATCATGGTGCTCTCCCACTCCCAACCAGACCGCATGTGTCGGTTTATGAAAAGGGCAGGCGGTATTTATGCAAATATATCCCTAGTTTTTTCTTGTTAGTTTTGAATTTTGAAGCCGTTTTCTTTTTTTTTTTTTTTTTTTACCTTTACCTTGCTGCAACTTAGATACCAATTTTTGTGTGCCTTCGGTGACTCTAGATGCCACAATGTCCTTAACTTTTGTGCCCGCCTGTTTTGCTGCAATATCGGACATGATGTTTGCGCCAGTGGTGAGAGTTTCCCTTCCCAATGATTTTGCTTCTGATAGAAGAACGGGTTTAAAAATTCTAAATAAACTACCCAAAAAGCTGCCTATACCTCTACCATGTTGAACGTAAGGGCTACCAGCATACAGTGGGCCTATGTATTGGGCGAGGCGCCCTCCACTCTGGTTCACATAGTACGCTGTTAGTGGATCATTGTTAATTGACAAAAACAATTTTGTGCATTGCAATATATATGATTATTTAACTTTCTTAAAATGTAACACAGCAATAGTAGGTGTAATACTACTACTTAGACGAGCCAAATCACCAAACTTAGTCACTAACTCAATTGCAACAGTTTGAAAATAATTAAGTTCTACGGGAATGTAAAATATGTTTTCAAATGTGTGATGACTGCTGTAGGAGGTAAACTGAATTATCTTTAAGCATCGAACGCAAGATCTACCAATCTGTTGTGGTTTTATTAGATTGCAGTGAACAAAGACAGGCTTGGCTTCATACATAAATTCAAAGCTGGTCTTTCTATGTGATCTAAGGAAAAGGCTTTCCATATCATGACTCACCTCAAAAGCAAATTTTTGTTAGCGTTTTATAGCATTCAAAATTTGGAAGGGAAATCTTTATGGTGTCTACGAGATCACCAATGCCATAATAAACCCTGGTGGGAAAGAAGATTTTTCCGTCAAAGATTGTTTCCAGCTTATTGTTTTTTTTTTTAGCTATTACCATGTGAATACTATTAGCCTTTGCAGTGTGTTCGTCTAAAACGGAATATGAAGAAACCCATTCCCTCTTAGTTTTCTCAATTTCCTTAATCTCTTTCTGATGAGCACCAAGGTCGCCCAGTAACTCTGTTAAAAGCATCTCCTGTAAATCCTCATCTTTTACCCGATTCTTTATGGTGGTGTACAATTCTTTAAAATCCTTCTTTTCAAAAACTATTCTACCTGCTCTTATTATGATTACATTTTTATTGAGTTCCCCTGCCTCGTTAAGTATATGCTCTTCTATGGACTCGTAACCGTAAGAGTAGGAGAGCTCCGCCAAACCTATCACCCATTTTTCTCTTTGAAGATTGATAGGCAGCGCTAACTCATTACGAAAACTAGCTAGTGAATTTTCAGGATACACATCTGTGCTAGAGTCGCTCATTACAGTTATATAGAATTCATCCATGATGCATCTATCCACGAATCGAACTGTGGACTATACTTTCCATCAAACGAGATGTTGAGTTCTGCCCTGCCGCACCATAGTTTTCAGTATTTTATCTATTTTATAGAAAGTAGATTTATTAATTTTTACGGGAGTAAGCTCGTAACTATAAAATTGTCCCTCTATAGGCGTTTTGTTCAAATCCTCTAGTTCGTAAAGGGGTTGTGGTGAATGTTTTATAACTTTTACAATTTTAAAAATTTCTGTGGAGAAATTTTGCTCGTAGCCCTTGGCAAATTTCATTTTTCCTAGACTTATTCTCACAGTTTGTCCTACTATGAATTTGACGGGTGGAGGCCTTATTTTAGCTCGTTTTGACTCTAATGTTTTCCATGTTTGTAAAACGTTTTTAGCATTCACTCTGCTTGGAGGTATTTCAATTGCTGAATGAAGGGTATTGTTATACACTAGAACAAATTTATCAAGTTCATCTACATAGCGGTAAGAATTTTTGCACGTAATGTACTTGAAGACCTTGGATTTTAAAGAACGATTAAAGCGTTGAATTAAACTACATTTTACGTCAGGATTTCTGCAAATTTGATGCTCTATACTCTTGTCTTTTAACAGTTTTTGAAATGCAGTACCCAAAAATTCTTTACCTATATCGGATCTTACGGTAAGAGGAACAGCACTATCTAGCAGGGATTTAAAGGCATTAGCAGTTTCTGTACTATTTTTGGACTTTGTGGGTTTTACGCGTGCAAATCTGAAAAACAATCAATGCACGTTAGCAAATACTGAACTCCATCATTATATTTTTTTAATGTTTTTCAAATCGGCCAAATCAATTTCCCACACATCGTTAATATTGTTTACAGTGTAGACATTTCTTTGAAATTTTCTCCGTGCAGGTTTATGCAAAGTATATGCATCTTGTTTAAGAAGCCAATTCGCTATTTTTCTGTTATTTCCTGCCACGGAAGCAAGTTTTTCTACAGTAGAAAAGGAGGAAGTTTTTTCGGGATCATAATAGTACTTTTGTACATTGTTACTATTCTTCCCACGAAACATTTGACGGAAATATTTCGGTAATTATTTCCTTATATTTCTGACCTTTGTTTGACTTTATCTGATTGAAGGGTTCGTTATTTTGCAAATGTCCGTTGGTTAAAAGAAGAATTTGCCTATATTTACTCTTATCCGATGATGTGACTTTTGAGAGATCTACCTTTTTTTCTGGTCAATAATTCCCACAAACCTCGAGTTCCCTTGAAATACCTATTCTTTACATACAAATCGTTATCCTCTATTCTAATTACTGAATCGTCAATCTTAAAACTTCCGTCCTTATCCCTATAGATGCCAAAGACGGTGTCTGTTGCTCTAGGGGTGTGTAAATAGGGTGTCATGTAAGTTCCGGCTAGATATCCAAAGTTTTGATTAGTAAATTCTTCAATTTCGTTTTTCTCATCTGGTGGTAATGGTAAAGCCCTGGTCTCCTCTTCGTCCACTTCTACATAATCTACTTCTTATTCTTGTTCTTCTTCTTCTTTCTTGTCGTCTGGAGAGAGAAAGATGAGGCGTTTTTTAACCTCGCGGTTTGGCGAAGGCTGCAGTTCCTGCTGCTATTGCCGTTGTGGTAATAAGGGAGGTGGAGGACGACTGGCTTTAAATTTAAGCAACTCTTTGTAGGGATCCCTTACCGCTATTATTTCTGTTCTTTTTTCTACAGTGGTTATCTAAGAATTGCTGAGAGACTAAAAATGATTTATGCAACATTTAATGCTTTATTAGAGCTGTTAATCCCGTCAATACTGCAGACAGCAAAGATATTAAAAACCCTCCCTTTTGAATTATAATATTTCTCTTGCTGTTAACTTTTTGAGATTTGTCCACCAATTGTCTAAGGTCGTTTTTATATTTTCTTAGATTGCGTAGGGTACATTTGCTTACCTTACAGTTACCATTCAAAACATTTAGAGCGCATTCGGCAATAGCCAATATGAGCTCTTTGTCTGCCTTCTCCAAAATGGCTGTCCTCAGTTTCGGTGTGGCTCTTTTGGGCACGTGAAGCATGTGATAGATCGATCTTATCCGCTTGCTCATGCTGGTAAACAACAGTGGGAAGCTCCGATGGGAAAATGTTGGTTCTAAATCTTAATCTATTATCGGTCTCCTGACACAAATCAAATAACATATACCCGTGGGGTTTTTCGTAGCATCTAAATAGGCCTGAAAAAGAGATTTCCAATTTTCTGGGTATATTTGTCTGGCTAGATGGGCTATTTGATTCTTATCCCTAACGTTTTTAATGACTACAATGTATTTAGCATTTAATGGTATATCTCTACAGTATTTACCCTGATGAAAATGATTTTGAGTAATTAAAATGACACTTATATTTCTATGATGACTCCCCTTTGTAAACAAATCGCACACCTCTCTCGAATAAACAGAATTTAACACATCGTCTAATATCACTAGCTTTGGCTCTCTTTTCCGGTTCTCAAATTTTGGAACACCAACGTGAAATTTTACATGTTTTAACTTGGGCACCGCCGATTCTTCCCTATAATACCACAACATTTCTTTAAACTGACTAACAGTGCACAATTGCTTTAAGTTTTTAATCAGTTTTACACAAAATACCGTTTTGCCCGAACCTGAACTGCCACTAATTATCAGAGTGAAAGGGTGCTGAAATTTTACGACCGGCAGTGCACTCTCTTTGTCCATGCGTGCAACGCCTAAATTTTTCTAATTTTTGCCTCAAATCGTCTGTTAGCCTATACAGTACATAATCTACATCGTATGGTGGATATTGCTCAAACACTTTCAAAGGAATAAGCTAACTTCATTGGTACAATATTTAGCCCCTTTCGCTTCTACAAATACTTTGACACAGCTGCCTTCAACTCCAAATCCATAATGAGAGGAAAAGATTCGGCAGCCAGGCTTTATGTACCCGAATGGAACCGAATCATAATTTCATATTCGTCTCCTCTTGTGAAAACAAATCCTATAGATTTTATCTTCAGGTTCGGAAACGACATGAACTCCGTCAGATCTTTTCAGTTTAATTTTCTTTTCCGTTCTAACCACAATGTTTTGCTCCTCATTTTCATTCAAAGTTAAATTTTTAATGGCGTCAAAATTTACTAGCTGCAAATTATATAATTTAACGTTATTCCCCTCACTTTGCATATAGTTTTGAAATTTCCATTTGGCAATTTAATCTGGTAAGCGTAATTTTTTGGTCCTCCAGATACAAATTCTGAAATGTAAGCTTCGGGCCCATAGTCTGTAAGTTCATCCGTCATATCTCCCAAGTTATTCCCACATTGAACCTTACACTCTTCTCCTTTTCTAACCTCAAAAATGATAGAATCGGTATCTGTATACAAAATGTCTTCGTTTAGGGCCTCCATGTAGGTATATAATTTAAGTCTAGCACCAGCAGTGACATATGCTCCCAGTATCTCATTGGTATGTGCCAGTGAAGGAGCTCCGACCTCCTGCGCATATTTCCACGAGAGCCAAAACGACCTGGTCGTTTGCAAACATTAAATTTTGCACCTCTATCCCGGGGGTGATCAAAAAAGTGAACAATTCTCGAGGTACTCTAATCATTTTTGTTCGCGATCTATTGCCCTGTTCAGTGAGTTTTCCCCCAAAACTATTTAGGCACAATTTTGCCAAAGACCTTGCACCGGGATTCTTTTTGATTGCCGTTTTATCCAAAAGTATTCCTTCACTCTGAATAAAGCTCCTTACATAGGATTCCTTGTCCTCCTCGCTCTTAACCCAAGAAGGATAGCCACTGGCTTCTGCCTTTAATTTTAAAAAACTATTAATGTAATCTACAAACAAACCCCCCTTGTTTTCACGTTTATCATACTGTTCCACCCTATATTCGTAAAATTCATAAATTTCTCTAACTTCGTAGCCCATCTCAACAGCTTTTCTTACCTCATCCACGATCCAAGTACCAATGAATTCTCGTTCGTTTTCGTTGTGGTTGCAATTTGTTTCTTCGTTGCCCTGTTCCATACAACTGGCGCAAATACCAAAAAAGAGCTTTTGACGGCATCTATAGGGTAGTACGGGATGATAAAGCTCCCGATTTTTTGCCAAAACTCTACACTTTATTACCCCCTCTTTTTTAAGCATTGCGGGAATATTAGAGCAATCTATATGAATTGTAGGATGACCAATAGGAAATTTAAAGTATTTGCAAATATATGGATACAATGACATAATATCAAGGTATTTAATTTCAGTTTTGCGATAAGTTTTCAACGCCTCCGTTCTACCACCATAAAGGGAGTCTCTGAGAACAAGAGGAACATTTTGCGCAACGGGACCATTACTAAGCGCTGGATGTTGCTTTAAAATGTCCTCAATTTCACACACCCACATAACATGACAAATATACCCTGCAGACACAATTTTTTCTAGCCTATTCAAGGTCTGTTCATACCTATCTGCAAGCGTTTCTGATTCACTGTCTATGACTGGAACATCTCTATTTTTTAAGCATGTGTGACCATGCCACAAGCATCCTATGAATTCAAAAATTTCTTTCGTCTCCTCGCAAAATCCATCCACTTTGAGGTTGGGCAACTCTGGCAATCTGACCTCTCTACCATTACCCGCATGTTGAATGCGAATGTCTCGTTCAATTTCCTCGTATCTAAGCCACATGAGAGCCTTTCTGGACTGCTTATCTGCCTTTCTATAGCCTCCACAAGGTATGAGCCCTATAGTCTTTGACTCCAAGTACTTTTTCCTAAATACATTGTTGCATGCTGAAGCTATTGTAATTGACTCTTGAAATACATCAATATTTCCTATGCTTAAGAAGGTATTCTTAAATATGAAACACGCTTCTTTCAGCACGGTAACATCTGCCCGACAGTAAGTCTCTAACTCTTCTTTAAAATTAAAAACTTCATCTTTTACACTGCCATACCAGTTGGAAAATTCTTTTTGTTAATCTGGCTTCATCTGGTCGACACCGTAATAAGAAGGATCGGTATAAGCCCCCATATAACTCATGTTTTCCAAAGTGTTGAAAAAATGGGGAAAGTATCCCTTTGTTAAAGACAGTATGCCAAAGGCTTTGGGCAAACTTAGCAATTTCATAGGTAAACAATTAAATAAACTATCCAAAAAGGTTATATGTTCCATTTTCATGCACAAAAATTTAGCACCATTCATGATTAAATCGGGTACCCAACTCTGTTTTATGGCATAATCCAAAATAAGCATAAGATCATAAGCCCGGGCGTTATAGGCTATAGCTATAATTTTTTCACAAAATGGCCTATCATTTCTTAAATATTATACAAATTGTTGAATGCAGTTATCTCCCCAAAAGGAGTTCTTGCGCATTCCGCACTGGCTGCATTCCAAGTCTTTGCTATTTTCACAAACAAAGCAAAATTGTTCTAGGCATAGCAAATTGGGCACATGTAAAAATATAGAAGAATCCCCTAGTGCGAGTATTTTGTGTGCATTCAATATCGTAAAATATAAACAAAACCTTTTCGGAAGAGGGAATTTTAGGGCTCAGTGTACGCATAAAGCACATGTGTCCAGGCATCTCGTCACTTTTAAAATTTTTACAATATACCCTGTGACACACACGGTTAGGTTTTAGCTGCTGACTGCAAGTTGGACAATATCGCTTCCATTCACAAATAGTTTTATTTCCAATTCTATTCTGTATATGATTATTCATGCAATTTTGGTTTCAAAAATATCTATTACAAATAGAACAAAACAAATAATTTCCGTCAAATTTACAGGGTGGAACTGAAAAACATTCCGAGCATTTGTATTGATAGTTGTGGGTTTTGATTCCTTTGTCCAACCCCTTGTTGCACCCTTCACATACATATCGTTTAGCCATAACGCCTGTAAGATTTACAATAACATTATAATGTTTCTCTTGAGCATCATATAAACGATTAAGACGTTTAGATGAATTTAAATTTCCGTCAAATATAATATTTTCACAATATAGTCCATCATAAACTACAATTCTATACTCTGAAAGATAATTTTGAAATGGTTGCAATTCTGTAATTCCTCCCCCCTTACTAAGATCAATATTTGTAGCTTTTAGAAGATCATCAACTTTAAAATGTAGTTTTCTACCCTGTATGAAAGCTTTATAGTCTGGATCTTTAGTAAAATGAGCAATGGCTATTACTAACGCATGGGCTAAACAATTTATATATGATTTGACTGTCACAATGCTTCTTTTCAAATGTGCCAAAGCAGATACGTAGCGACCCTTTGTCTTTATTCTACCGTTTCCCAACGGCATCTCAATATGGTCTACTTTTATGGATAAGGTATCCTTAGCGTAAAAATTGGCATTAGATTGGCATACCTTTTCCATTACCGCCTTTATTGCATCTAAATGAAATTGATCCTTTCGATGAAGACAAAGCTCTACAGGTTTATCTTGTAAATTTATAGAGTTAGTAATTGACAAACCTACCATATGATGCGGTTCAATGCTCTGTAACACAGTATTTAAAATCGTTTGCACGCTACTTTTAAAGTAAAGGATGGGATTTTCATTGTTAGGAGATGGTTTAATTTTAATAACAAAATGCCTGCCATGAGCATTAAATCTCTTATACTCTCTGCGTGCCTCACAACTGAAATGTTTTCCATGCTAAAACAAAATTGTATAAACTTTTTAGTTTATCCAAATCTTTACAAAATGCAAAAAATAATGTTGATACTTACATTGGTGAAGACTTTGTGATGTGTATGTTGCACTAACAAAAGGTCAATTGTTAAGGAAGGTGGTGCAGTATTCTTTATATAGCGGAAAAAATTGCAGTTTCGCTTAATGGGCGTTAGCTCGAAAGTTTAACCCGCTTATGACGTATTTGGGCGTAGGCTGAAAATCAACGTATAAAAGCTGGTAGGATAGGTTCCATTATTTCACTGCAACAAAGTGCAACAACATTGCTACAAGCAAGGTGAGTATTCTACAGTTTTTTCCCCTATTTTTATCGTTTTTTCTTATAACGATCCTTATACAAAATTATCTTCTTTGCAGAATGGATTTTGTCAGTAAATTTAATCAAATCAAACCACAAAAACAATGCAGATTCGAGATTTATCCAAAAATACTCCATACAACGTAGTTGCTACATCAAGAGTGGTGACACAGTCTGGACCCTCAATATCCATTAAACTTCAAAAAAAATATGAACATCCCATTAGCGTGTTTGTTCCAAGAAAATACACGGATGTTTTTAAATAAAGCGATATTGAAGATATTTATGAACAAAGACTAGGCCTAACGTTCCAGTTTTAGGATTTAACACTCATAACAATGCCTACAATATAACGTTTCAAAGGAAATAACTAAGTTTTTTTTTCTTTTCAGATGACTTTACGAATTAAGCTAATTAATAATGTTACATGACCTATTAGATGCACTGAAGAATCAGCAGGTTTAGATATATTTTTACCCAAAACGTACCAGTTTCAACGTCAACAAAACATAGTTATCCCAACAGGACTATCAGCAAGACCTCCCAAGCATACTTATCTACGAATAACAGAAAAATCTAGTTTAGCACTATTAGGATTTACTATAAGAGGAGGATGTATAAATGGAGATTACACCTGTGAAATATGTGTAATAATGTGTAACAACTCGGATAAAAGACAAGGTATTTCAAAAAATAAAAAATTTGCAAAATTAATTTGTGAAAAAATATACACGCCGAAAGATAAATATGTTAATAAATTAAAATGTACTAAAAGAGGAAACAAAGGTTTTGGTAGCACAGGACAGTATTAGTAATGTTTCATTTTTGTACTTCTATAGGCCATGGACGATTTCATCTCTCGAAACACAAACCGATTAACTGGAAGATATGGTATGCTGGCAAAAGAAACTGGTTTTAATGAACTGTTTAAAGAATATACACCAGTTCATTTTCCTGAATACTGGTCAACCCTATCGTGGTTATTGTATTGGTTATGTAATGAAAATATTTGTTGTATGCTAGGGAATGCATTTCCATGTTATGTAGCAAAAGTATTCGATGATAAACCCAATCATGTTACCATATATGTTGCTATCAAAAAGGAAACAAGAGAAGAAAGAATGTTAAGCTTTTTGTTTTCTCCAAAAAACTATCTACATGTTAATGAAAATAATCATTTAATGGATTTTACATTTAGCCATGCACAACAGAGTAGTTTACCTTTAAAAAATATACCAACACTTTCGTACTTTTGGAAAGTAGAGTGTAAAGAATATGAGTTTAACATTAAGTTAACACATATATATGTTCATAAACATGTGAATTTGCAGGACAGTTGGGTGGACTTTATGTATTTTCTTTTTAGAAACTTTGGAATTGCATTCCAAAAACGCCTAATAGTGGGATTATTTCACAACAAGGTATTTTCTTTTAAATACCTTTGTGATCCTGTATTAAAATTAAACGGATGGCATACGTCATCAAAATTAAATTTGAACTTTTTAAAAACCAAATCTTTATTTAACTATTCCAATTAAAATGATTTCAAATGCACAATATGCTATAAAAGTCCACCATCATTAAAAGGTATAGTATCCAATGTTTTGTTTGAAAACTCAACTTTAAATTTTTTACATAAGGACACAAATTATTATAATTATATGTATATGGTTGTAAACTTATTTGAGTTTGACTTTTCAATAGAACAAGTAATTCCATTTGACTTTCCTGTGAAGCTTACCGCCATGTATTATCCTGTTGATACTAACAAAAAATGTCATTTTTTATGTTACAAAGAAGATCATTATAAACCTTTTATACATATGAAAAAAATTCATTGTGAAGATTCATTTATGGCTGAAATGTTTAAAGAAAAGGATAAATGGTGGTGTTTTATATGTTCTAAGCCAATGTTGTGTAAAATCATCTGAATTGTCAATAAATATAATTTCTAAATCAATGTAATCAATTTTTCTTTATTAAAATCTCTGTCCATATTCTTATACATTTCTCACCAACTTACAATTATTAATACCTCAGTCCATATCATGGGACGATTGATAGCAATCGTAATTATTTGTTATATTGTAAGGCAAGCAAGCAAGGCTGAAACTGCATTGTCGCATTGCTTGGCTAACACTGGTTTTTAATGTATCAAGAAATGGTAAGAGGAACACTTACCAATCTAATATTAAGAGGAATGCTTACCATTTGATGTAAAATCAAAATTTAGCAAGAAATAAATAATAAACGCCCGTTAGGCAGTATAGGCGATAGGTGATATGTTATATCCAGGGGTGGATCCTCATACAATACTCACAAAAGATAATATATATTAATCAACTTACAATTATTAAAACCTTAGTTCATATCCTTATATAACAATGCAATATTCATAAAAATTAACAGGCTTCATCAGTAATAAACTTAACTTACAATTATTAAGCTAGCCTTTCCAAACCTTATACAATATTCATAAAAAATATTATTTTTCCAAAAAATCTGGGGGCTAGGGGGGTGGAAAGGGTTTTAGTGCCTCTCGCTTGACCTTGAAATAGGGGTAGTTTTTATTTTTGGGTAGTTTTTATTTCAAAACACATAAATAGGGGATGGGATCGAGTGGTGCTTATACTACTGACCGGCTTTCACTGTGGTAAGGAGCTTTATCCATGATCACCACATTATTTGGTTCAAGCTTCGGCAGAATTTTTTTGAACCAATCCTGGAGAACTCCCCGATTTATTTCTTCATGGTAGTCACCCGTTTTCTTTTATTTGAAAAGTAATTTGTCTCCTTCACAAAGTCATGCTCACCCCCTATATGCAGCAATATAAGATGTTTGCCCTTACCTTAGGAGTTTCTAAAGCCAGTGCTCAATCCTGAAAGAAATGGTTTCTGTTTTGTTTGCATAGTGTTATTAATCCACACATTTGATGTGTACTCCTCATTAACAGATCTCAGCTAAAGAGGAGAGTTCACGTACTTATTCCCTATAGCTATAGACTGCCCTCAAATAGCCCCATCTCCACAATAAAATGTCATCACGATCAACAACCGCACTCTTTCGGCTTCTATTTACAAAATCGAAACCAAGTTCATGCAAATTTTTGTAAAATGCTGTTCTTCTGAATTTGGGTAAATATGGGTCATAGTTTATTATTGCAGCACTTTACTCTATTGTAGGCGGTTAGTTTATTTTATACAGAAATTGTACACTATTACACGAATTGCTGATTTCACAAATTTGTCACACTCTTCCATAGCGTAATTCACACGTTTCATTTTTTTTTTATTACTTTATTTTATTTTTCCCGGGTGTTGTTACTTTCACTGTCACTGTTTTTTTTTTCCTTCCGAGCACTATTTATATAATGAATTCTGAGATTAGGTTTACTCTCTCCTTTATTGCGAGTGCCGGATAATATTCGAATAATTTGGAAAGCATTTTTTTCCTTCTGTTATTTTTTTTTTTCCTGTCACAAGCTAAAAGCTACCAGGGTTTATGCTTTGCATAATATGTCTCTGTAGAAACAGAAGCAAAGGTGGTTTGTGCGTCAGCCATGATAACAAGCGCAAATTGCTTGCGTCTTGCCTTATTTAAACTTTTCCTTACAGTAGTGCCCACGCCTCCTTGCACGAACAGCAGCGGAGAAAATCGAGCCTGGTTCCAGGTAGTGTAACTTCAACATATATAGGCAAATAATTGCCGTTGTTGACCATGTCCATTTGATAGCTCAGTTGGTTAGAGCGTAATGTTACTAATGGGAAAGTGATTTTGATCCCTCCAGCTTCTAACTATTTTAGTCTCCAAACTTGTATTCATTATTCAAATATACAGTAAATGTACTTTTTGCTTTTTTATGTTAAAACGCACAATATTAAAACAACGCAAAGGTTGCAAATTTAGGTTAGTTTAGGTTAGATTAGCTTAACTTTAAATAATAATAATAATAATAATAATAATAATAATAATAATAATAATAATAATAATAATAATAATATGTGCAAAACTTACAGTGCTAAAAGCGTATGTCTTCTCGCCTTTCATTATTATTTACCTTACGGGCCAACTTTATTTTAATCTTCATAATTTGTCTATACTGTTCCAATATAATAAATTCTACTTTTTATGTTAAAAGTTATAGTGTTAAAACAACACATAGTTTTCAAATTTAGGTTAGGTTAAGTTTAAGTTTGAAAAATATACATCCAAAACTTAAGTGTTAAAAGCGTATGCCTTTTCCCCTATGATTATTATTTACGAAAAAAAAAAAGAATTTAACCTGAACACATTGGCTAAAAATAAAAATACGCTTATCATTGTATTCTAAAGTTATTACATATGAAACTTTAAGCCAACATAATATGATGTAATTAACAACTTTACCGTGAAATGTTCAATTAACATATTAACTGAGTTAATGTTTGCATCTGGTGGAGAAGACCCCAAACCTAAAAGTTTAGAAGCAAGAACCGAAAACGTATATTTAATCCAAACTTCAAGAGTCTTCTGGCTGTGTGTTAAGAAAGGAATGCAGAATACGCTATCCTGCATGACAGCTACACCGGTTTCTCTAACATTCTATGAACTTGTACCAACGGCAAACTAAGTCTGCCCGGTGAACTATGCGGACGTGGCCAAGTTGGCAGAAGAGCAAGGAAAAGGAGATTCATTAAAAACCAGGGGAATTGACGAAAGAACGGCACACAATAAACACCCTGAAGGCTCTGCTGATAACTATGATTAACTCTAGTTACTACTGTGCCATCAACTATCAATGGAACATCTGAAATAATTTATTATCCTAAAAATACCACAAATAGGCCTGAAAATAATCTGTTTAGATATGTTTGCAATGAATGCAGAGTGAACTAATCATATGAATATAAGCTAAGTTGCTTTCATGTTCGCATTTTTTTAAATTTTGCTGATAAAATATGTAAGCTAAATCAGCAAATCATTTTAGCCTGCTTTAGTTAACGACTGTAAACAACGCAAATAGTTTTTAGAAGTTTAAATTATTCAAATTTTAAAAAGGCATACATGAACTTCTTAAGTTACAAATGCTTGTAAAAGCAGAACACTTAGTTTCAGGCCGTTCAAGTATACTACTTAGTTTTAAAACTGTGATGTCACTGCAAATTTAACACCTGTTCCCTTTTCCGACCTTTTCCCCTCGCAATGGACATCCCTATTTAATAAATTTCGTATGGCGTCGTTAGAGTGCGAGTCCTTAGCACTTGGACGGAGCTTGCTCAGAGTACACGGCCTAGCTAAGATATCTGCATTACAGCATTACTACCCCTCTGAGAGAGTCTTTTCAATGTCCGTAGTTAGTAACTGCTTTGTGTTCTCAATTGAAACTTGAAATGATCAATTGGCATAGACAAAGTACTGTGCTTTCTGTTTACAGTTATAACATGTAAAAAAAAAAAAAACCCCAAGAGGCCAAGTGGTAAAATGAAGGGAATTTTTTTTTTTTTTTTTTTTGAGTAGTGTTTAACGCCCGTTTTCACTACTGAGGCACCACAGGCGGTGGACACTGATGATACATGAGATGAAATGATAAATTGAGAAAGGATATTTTTTTTAAGGAAGGAAGCGTTCCAGGCCAAAGTTTAGGTACCTCCCCGGCATTTGCCAGTTATGAAGACTGAGGAAAACCTGGAAAAAACCCCAGTCAGGGAGGACGGTCCTGGCGGGATTCGAACCGCAGACCTCCCGCTCACGAGTCCGTGCCTTAACGACCTCGGCCACCCGTGGCGGTAAAGGGAAATTCTAATGATAATACATCGGATGGAGAAAAGAGTAATTTATAATGTAACTTTGAAATCGGGTAAGTCCGTCGAAAGTGATTAGTAATTCGGCGACAAATATTGGTTGTTTTGTTGGAAAATAAATGTGCTATAGTAGTATAGGTAGGGATATATCCCGTGCCCGAGGCTATTTCCTATTTTACCAGTTGAAAATATACCATCATTTTAAGGTTAAATGAAAAGTTTTTTAAAAAACCTCACATTCACTCATCGATGTTTCTGGTGCTTGGAGCGAAACTTCTGGGTAAGTTGCACATTTAATAATACCCAAGCTTTATCTCCGGTACATTTCATTTTAATCTCAATAACATGCTTTTTTCTCGGGATGTAACAAAGATTTGTCGACAAGCAAAAATAGGAGGTTAACCTTATAACTCGGTTTTCGAAATAGTTCTAGCGCTACCGTAGTAAGAACAAATAGATAACTGATAACCGAATAGCCCCCCCCCCCCCTAGCGTTTAATTTTCTATTAACTTAGCACACATTTAACAAAAACATTGTGGTAACTGAGAAAATAGTTGCATATAAGGGCGCTCAAATAAAATTTCAAATCGATTGCCTATATTTGCTGTAGCATTTTTATTGGCACTATTTAAATACGCAAAGTTCAGTTCAAAAATGTATATAGTTTATCTATCGCTTAATACATTTTTGTGTGTTTTAATCTCAATTATAATATGAATTCTTTCTCTTTTGTAGGCTGCATGCATATTAAACAAAAGCATTGTCGTGAAGAAAGCAATATATTGCATGTAAGATCGCTCATTGTTCAATTAGTAGCATGTTTTTGTTGATACATGTGAACTTTTCTTAGGTTCCTTTATGACACCAAGGGTTCAATATGGTTGCATTTGACAATATATAGCTTTATATGTTTAACATTTCAATTAATAAACTAATCTCAATAACAGGAAGAAAATGTGATTTTAGATTGCTAGAATTTTAATTTTGTTCCCCTTAGAGTAATTTCACTATAGACAAGGTTGTTTCAATATCAGTGGTCATATATTTCATTCCGTGTTTTAATATCGTTCTAAAAATGTGATTTTTTTTTTTTGTACACTGTGTGCATATTTAACAAAAGCATTCATAAACTCGATCGTTTATTTTCTGTTGACACTTCACAGTTTCTTTATGCCTCCAAGGGCTCAGGTCATATTTAATAGTATATGGCGTTATCCATTATACATTTTTTGTGTTTTATAATGTGATTTCTGTTTTGTAGCCTGCATGCATATTTAATAAAAGCAATGTTAGCACGCTCATTCAAAAATCAAATGTATATTTACTGTTTAATTCATAGTTGATACATGTGAACTACTTCTTAAAGTAGTAGATTCCTTTATGTCACCAAGAGCTCAGTTTATAAATATGTTTATACACTATATATTTATCTGTCATACCTTTGGGGAGGGGGTTAATCTCGATTATGAGAAGAAGATTCCCTTTAATTAGAGTAATTTTGAAGGGGGAAAAAGCAACCAGTGGTCATAAGTTTCATTTAATTAATATCATTTCGTATTTTAATAACGTGATTTCTACTTAGTTCCCCTAATTTCTCATTCATTTTGAAGGGGAAAAAAACCAATATGGTTAAGAAATATATTATAGTATTTTTTCTTTATTAGTTAGTTTTTGAGTTTGTCGTGCTTCTTATCACAGTGAACGAACAGTGTTTAACGCCCGTTTTTGCTACAGAGGCACCACAGGCGATCTTCTTACCACAGCCATAGCGTGTTTCATTAGTTATAATTTGGATTTTAAAGTTATTCTACTAGAAGAGGAATTCGTGCGTATTATAGAAAACTTTCTTTCCTTCGCAGTTCTACCGAGCATTCTTGGTACCTTCCAAATATGACTACTTCGTATAATATTTTCAAACAGGGCATTTATATTCTTGTTTTGCCTATACAAGTAATTCTCCGCCTGCCTTCATATCAAATTATGGATTACAATTACAAAAAAGCACTAAATATCAGGTCAGTTAGCCATTCTTCAAATTATTTGAATTAAATTACTTAAAATTTGTACATAAAAACCAAGTGTCGCCCAAGCTGTGAACCTTAATTATGTTTAGCGTTAACTCGTATAGGTTAGTAACACATTCATATGTAAGAATTATTTAAGCTGAATGATTTATACATTTCCCCTTATTGTTACCGTTGATGAGTTTTCAATTAATGAGCAATTAAAAGACTGGTGATTGCAATGCTTTTAACATACTACGCGACGCTTTGTAAAATGCAGATATTTTAATGTGTTTGACTAATAAACCGTCAGAAAAACGAAAGGGAAATTGATAATCAAATAGTGCGACAACACAGACTTGCTGGCCAACTTTACGTTGTGTCATACTAACGTAGGATTCCCGTGCTCTTTAAGCCTGACAACTTTCGATATAAGAAGCCATTTAAACTCTTATCTTGGCTATTACACTAGGATTCATGGCAGGTAGTCTTGACGTCTTACAAAGGTATTTAGAATCATGGTCAGCGAATTATAATTTTGTAGGCAGTCGTAGATAAGCGCCTTGGGGCGTGCCCACGTTTGGTGCAACAAATTTCAGCTCATCTGCAATAGCACAGACTTTCAATATATGACGCGAACCTTCCTCTGAGGCAAGAGTGCATATTGGTAAGGGTTCTTGTCGAGTTCCGCAATTCAGTGTAAAACTTAGTGCAATTTTTATTATCAAAAAACTTATCTTTATAAAGTGTTATCTCTATTCCTATTGCATTTTACCATACAAAGACGCTGCTCTACTTAACATTTTTCATTGCAGAAGAGTCATCGAGAAGGAAAAAAAAGTACTTCACCTAACATTGTTATTTTTCTTTGCAGATGACGAGTCCTGAGAATGTTACAGTCGAACAAAAATCTAAAATGGGCTTATAGAGGAATGTTAAAAAAACAGAAGGAGGACTGGAGTTAAAATGGGCAGCAATACATTTCTCATATACAAGTCTTCAAATTAATACATTTTCCACCAAAGAAGCAAGGCTTCTGTTGCTGTAATTTGCCAATTTTCGGAAGGAAGATAACAAAATTATTTCCACAAGGGAAGAGGTGGGCTGATAGGAGGGTGCCCTGCGATAGGCCAATGGGCAGAACTATGCCTTAATCTTTTGTTTAACCGCTATTCTCGTCCTAAAATGGATTGCTTAAACGCGAAGGAAATATATTATGCGTTATTTGTTGCAGCGAAAGAATTGGCGGCGCAGTGATAATCGTACAACAGTTTCGCCCGCAGCCAATTCAGCCTTGAAATAAACTCTATTGGAGACTGCTTCACATGTATTTATTACCTTTTTCCTTTCCTCTAGACTTAATGAAATATTGATAAAAAAAATTTCCGCCCAAAGCATTTTGAGTTGCTATCATGTCCTCGTGATAGGTCCACTTGCTCTCCTAATTTCCTTGCGTTAGCCTTACTACATTTTCCCTCCTTTATGTCAAATAACAACAAATGTATTAGCGTAGCGGTATTTAGCAAAGTAGCGGATAAATCATGGGGGAGGGGAGTTTCTGGTTAAACAGAACTTGAGTAACACTGTTATAGGGGGATATCTTCATAACGGGTGGCGTCTTTTCCAGTTGGCAAATGCCTATTCCTTCATATGGGAGTGTATTTTAGCCGATTCCTTCATACTTACCGTGGGGCTACTAGGCTGTATTTTAGCGTGACAATATATGGGCTATTAAGAGGATGTATTTGTAGCAGAGTCCTTCATACTCAACATGTACTGTTAGGGGGGTGTATTTTTAGCGTGACAATATATGGACTATTAAGAGGGTGTATTTGTAGCAGAGTCCTTCATACTCAACATGGACTGTTAGGGGAGGGTGTATTTTTAGCCGATTCCATCATACTCAACATGGGGTGTATATTTAGCCGATTCCTTCATACTTAAGTAGCACCGATTAAACGTGACAATACTTGGGCTGTTAGGGGAGTCAAGATAGCCAAACTAGAAGAAGTAAACTTCGTTGCAAATATATAGCTTTTGGAGATATTTATGATGTTGAATTAAACTCAAAACCTAATAAATAAGGGATATTTATTTACCTTCCAAAAATCAGAGGGGAGAGTATATATATAATAGTAGCACTTTACGATAAGCAGCATGTTTTTACAATAGTGACTCAGCCAATCAGAGAGGAACCCTCTCATACTGACAAATTCACACTGCCAGACGATTTAAACCTGGTAGCATTAATTTGTTTTCCGCATAAACACTGTAACATTAATTTTTTCCAATTCCAATCGTCTGATGTTAAACCTCCACAAGCAATTAAGTATCTATTTAGCAAGTTATTGAACTATCAATTTGGGAGACTGCTTCACATTTTGCAATGATTAAACTCTACCTACAATACAAAATATTCTACAACAAGTGGGAAAGGCATCAATGTGGTATGAGGGAGAAAGATTGAGAAAATATTTTTGGAAAGAGATAATAAGAATTAAATATATTGTAAACCAGGAAATATTTCAAATCTTAATAATAAAAAAACTCTGAAATTATATGGTACACTAAAAATCGGTTAGATATATTGAAATTTGCGATAAGAGAGGAAGGGAAGGATTGGCATGATTAAAAACAGCAGTAATAAACTTTAAGTGGATAAAAACGAATTTATCAAGGGGATATATCCTATGTGTAAAGAACCAGTGCATTGTAACTTGGAATCTAAACAAACGAGGGAACAGTTCCTTTTGAAAAAGTAAAAAACAAAAGAGACAGAATCATTCTAAATTTAAAATTAGACAAACACTGGGAAAATACATAGACAAGGTGAGGAAAAATGGTTATGGGATAAAAAGTTTAGGACCGAGCAAGAGAACTGTCAGATAAGAAAGGAAAAGGAAAAGAGAAGGGGGAGGAAGGGAGTTAGATACTTAGTATCAGGATTCTTATACATCAGGGTGTTAATGTGCATAAGATCCAAAGAAAGGACAGATTGATAGTACATTTTCAGATTAGTTTTGATAATGTTAGAAATATGGGATTAATAGAGTAGAAATCATAATTATTTGTTATAATGTAGATCAAGTATGTTAATTTGTTAAATATATTTACTATAAATTTGGTAAATAATAGTGCTTTTTGTGTTTGTATATATTTATGAATACTGTATATGGTTGAACATAGGTCTTCAGGAAATTCCAGTGATGAGCCAAAGACCAAGGTAGGTATTAACTGTGAACTGTTTATGTAGAGACATTGATGGTAAAATAATTCAATAGAATGAAGATTTACATTACCAATAGAGATTCGAGACCTTCACCAGGTAAAGCAAACACATTGAAACTGCATTCTGTCCTTGCATTGCTTGGCTAAAAAACTGGTTTTTAATGTGTCAAGAAATAGTAAGAGGAACGCTTACCGATCTAATATTAAGGGGAATGCTTACCAACTCATGTATAATCAAAATTAGGCAAAGGAATACATAATGAACGCCCGTTAGGCACCACAGGCGATGGACACTGATGATACAAGAAAGGATTTAATTTTAAGATAGGAATCGTTCCAGGCCTAAGTTTAGGGGCAATTCAGCAAGGAAAATGAGTAGATTTTCATTAAAAACATAATCTGGCGGTTGCCCAGGGGTGGATCCTCATGCAATACTCATCAAAAATAATTTAAATTAATCAGCTTACCTCAGTCCATATCCTTATATAAACACATAAATGCTTCATGAGTAATAAACTGAACTTAAATTATTAAGATAGTATTTCTAAACCTTATACAGTATTCATAAAAAATATTATTTTGCCATAAAGGAGGTGGGGGGGGGTAAAAGCAAGGTTGGGGCCGGGATCAGGAAAAGTTTTTTTTTTTTTTTTTTTAATTTTTAGATGTAATTTTTTCATTTGCTAAAATACAAAATATCCTCGGGCATGGAATATACGGGAGTTTATACTACGGCAAGAATTAGAGCTAAGCTTACAATTTTAATATTAAAAACGTAATATAAAAGTATTAAAATTAACGCATAAACAAAAGTTTGGCAAATAACAGTAATTTTTTTAAAAACATAATCTAGCAGTTGGCCAAAAAGGTGTGGCAATGTCTGGGGCCTGGAAAAGTTTTTTTTTTAAAAAAGACTTCTCATTTAACCTTAAAATTATGGTATATTTTCAACTGGTAAAATAGGAAATAGCCTCGGGCATGGGATATATCCCTACTTATACTACTTGCTATTATAAGAAAAAATAACACTCTGTAACACATCCGTAGATTATCGGTCCTAGTGATCTATTGATAACCTCCTAAACCCGAGATCGTGGGTTCAAACACGGCCAGTATCGATGGATATTTTCGGGCGTAAAAATCCCAAGTATGGCTTCCTTCGGAAGGGAAGTAAAGTCATGGGTCCTGTGTCGTACATTTGCGGCACGTAAAAGAACCTTAAGCCTGAAAAAAAAAAGGGGTCTTTCAGCAAATTTTGTCGGCCGTTTCACGCCGTGAATTGAATGGGACGCTGATAACCTGAGATGTAAAAGATCGTCCATAAATACATAAAATAAAAAAATCCGTTGTTCCAGGAAAAGTAAATGTTTATCAAAGAAAATAGGATCGGAATAGTGAAGACAATTTCAACGTATGTAATTAAGCAAGTTCCCGTAGCTACCGTATAGCAAGGAGGATGAAGGTGCATACTATCGCATGTTCAGACGTAAAGAGGAAGGTCGAAGCAAAGTGGCATTATAGGGGAGGAAAAAAACATTTTTAAATATTTAGAGAAAATACTGAAAATTATAAAATGGGAGAGCTGTAAACGCATGTATAATAGTGAGATGAAAGAAATGTTAAGGATCAACTGAACAAGAAATGTTGGAAACAGTGCGAGAACTCAGAATAAAACTTGTTCCACCAGTAAAAACAGTCATTCTGTGTGGTCGAAAAAGTAATCCAATAGGAGGACACAGAGATGATGAAGCGTTTGACCTCTAAAGTGAAATGCCTAACACTAACACTAACAACGGAAACGAAAGAAATTTCAGGGAAAAAAACTGAAATATTGCACAGACGTATCGGGTTGATCAGGTTTTAGAAAACCACCTTATAAATGATTCCATGAAATCTTCCCTTACAAGAAAAATATTGCAAAAATACTTCATAAACTGTTGTGGCATATTTATTGAAAATAACAGTTAAGCGTTAAACAAAGTGAACACTTTCTCTTTTGATAGACAAAACAAGAAACATCTGCTCCAATGAGCAATTAACATCTGCGTTTTGTGGGGAAAAAAGAAGTACAATATGCGAGAAAAATGTTTGAAAATCATAGTGGCATACGATGCATTGTCAATCGTTATTTTGCATAAACTCCAGCATTTAGGATTAGACACTTCAAACTCAGGGCTTCGAAACCGGTGCTAATATTTTGGCAATGTTTCGAGGTATTTAAGAGCGGATTTTAAAGGGGTGTCCTTCACGCTTTGCACTGGATCTTACATGGCCTGAATTTGTCACTTAAAATCAGTGTTCTGTTTTTAGTGCTAAGCAGCAATAGAGTCAAAATAGCTACATTATTTAGAGAGTCTAGCATACTGTCAACACTGACGAAAACATAATCAGTCAAGCTTGTCGTCAATACAAAAAACTAAACTTTATACATTGAATGAAACAAAGTGGATTAAACGACATGATTCTGTGCTACAGAACAACATATTTCTTCAGCTTTATAATCCCTGAAATCCGTTAGATCCCATTGTACAAAAGCCTAATTACATTCATAATTTATTTACGTTATAAAATAGTTGCTCTCCATGCGTCATGCCAATGACAACGTGTACCGAGGAACGGCAATTCTCAACTCTACGACGTGTGAAGAACAGATTGAACAATTTGATATTGCCGAACATTCATCGTAATATTGACGTGAATCCGAAGAAAATAACAGAACTGTTAGTGAAGAAACATCCCAGACGACAGGAGTATCATTAACTGTAAGTACGCATCAAATTGACCTTCCATTTCTGTCCAGATATTGGGGACTTCAAGGGTAAATTCTTATAATTTATTTATCACAAATCAGAAGGGCATAAATGTGACGTAGGGTATTTTCTGCACCAATGTGGTGGTTATTATATGGATATCTACATCTATTAGCAATGATTATAACTGTTTAAATTTATGACTGTCATAATATCAATAATATAAAATAATTATTTCTATTACTATAGTATTTACTATACTATTTACTATAGTATAGTAAATTTATTACAATTTTATTACTGTACTGTAGTAATAAAATTGTAATAACAATAATTATAAATACATAAATATATACTATTACTACAGTATTACTATTACTATATATGCATTCTATCAAATTGTTTATTTATATTTATAAATAAATATAAATAAGCCCTACATGTTATCAATTTCTAGGTAAAGTTACATAAATGTTTAAATAATTCTTCAATGCTACCCTACTCTGATTAATTAGTAATCAATACAGACATATAACATTGTGGCATTAGGTTAGACTCAAATTGTACCAACTATGTCAACTTTCTAGACTTTTAATTGACAGTAGCTTAAATTTTGGATAATCACATTCAAAATGTTGCACCTAACTACGAGGGATAAGTCTTTTACCTAGCCACAAGCGGCTTTACCTGCCCAATAGACATAGAAGATTTTAGAAAACATATGATGAGGGATGTGATAATTTGATGCCAACGGTACGTGGCGTACTCAGATGGTTACCCATCCTAGCCCTGACTATGCCCGGAGCTGCTTAACCCCGTGGCACGCGTAGTGCTTAGACGGCCACCCATCCATGTACTGAACACGCCCAATGCTGCTGAACTCCGGTGGTCAACAGGTGTTTTCAGCTCGGTTTGCCGTTGACTGGTTAACAGGATAGAAATTGAAAAAAAGTTGATTAACCCAGGGTTCAGGAGCTAGCTTTGTGTATGGGCCAGTGTGATGTATCCAAGGGGTCCCATGACGTCCTTGGGAAGCCAGTAAGATTTACATCAACAAGGGGCCTCGAGATCGTAGTGCTCTGACCAGTTCATTTGGGTGGTTCGAGATTATATCATGTAGCCGAGCTTTCCCGTATGACGTCAATGATATATGGTACATGGGAATGGTCGTGCAGGATGTGGGCTGGGAAGCGGCCATTCGTGCCGTACACAATCCTTAGTGCATGGTTCTGCAGGAGCTGAATTTTGCAGATCGTCGTCGAGACCGCGGCTCCCCAAATTTCGCAACCGTCCAGAACCATCGCCGTTATTATGGCACGGTACACGCGCAGCTTTTGGTTCAGGTTCATGGAATGATAGTTCAGGATTGGGTACAACTTCCGGATGGCAGCATGGCCTAGCTGAAGCTTAGTGAGGATATGCTCCATAAGATCAGTGGTTCAGCGTTACCCCTAGGTACCTCGCGTTACGACCCAGGGGATCCATCGGCGTTGCATCATGAGGTTCCACAGCGCCTCGGACGTCTACTCTTAGTCAGGGGAATCGCACAGCTCTTCTCCGGACTAATGACGATACGCCATTTTTTCGCTCCAGGTCTCCACCTGTCGGAATTGGTTCTGATTTGGGCATAGTGCATAATTTTGATTATTATTTTGTGCCAGAATGAGCAGGTCGTCTGCATATTGGCCGGTGGTGATTCTACTATTTGTTGGGAAGTCGGCATGTAAGCGGTAAAGAGCGTCAGAAACAGCACGCTGCCTTCCGGAACTCCCGCGCCAATAGGCCGGACTGCAGATAGCTTTCCGTCTACTTTTATCTGGAAGCTGCGTTCGCTGAGAAAGCTGGCTACCAGGTAAATGTAGGGAGCCACAAAGTAGTGCTTTAGGAGCTTGTAGGTAAGGGCATCGTGCCATGTGGTCGAGAAGGCCTTTTCCATGTCCAGCAATACCGCTACCGTTGGTTTTTGATTGGAAACCTTATCGGGCAGCCGCTGTAGGTGCCAATTTGGGTTTCCTCGCAACTGGCACACTTACGGTCGTCCCTCGAGACCGTACATTCCTTAACAAGGTGGGGACCTGCACAGCGGAGGCATGCAAGCTTCCGTTCACATGCGAAACTAGAGTGATGAAAGCCCCGGCACTTGAAGCAATGGGCAGGTCCCTCCTTGCCCATATAAGGCTATATCTTAACTTTGCTGTAAAATAGGCTTTTAATCAAGTCTATTGCTGGAACTCGTCTAGGTTCCTTGTTTACTATTACTAAAAATATTGGCATGGAAGTTTTTGAGGTCTCGCCAGACTCACTGAGGACTATCTCCCTCGGTTGCGACTCGGAGAGTGCCGCGATACCATGCTCGGCTCTTAGCGCCTCCCGCTCGTCTTCCCGGTTTGTCTCAGAGTTCAGGCTCCTAGTGACGCGCGGGGCCACGCTCGGCTTCTTCAGAGAGAAGGAATAAAAAGTTATTCCGTTCTCCCCGAGTATCGACTTCGCAGTCTCATAGTCTTCAGGGATGCTGGTATTGAGAATGCAGGTGGGTCCGGCAGACCATTAGGATGTCAATCCCCTGGCTCTCTATAAACTCCAAGAGGCCGGGCCGCTGTTCCGTGACCCCATTCGCATTCCATAATGCAGCTAGCAATGGTCTTCGAACCAGTCGTGAGGCCATTACGAGCTAAGGGAGTCGGGGAAAAGCTGGTCATAGGTCTCGAACATGACCAAGATCTTCTCTGAGTGCGAAGCAGTTGGATCTTGGACTATCTACTTCCAGCGCCGCAGTAGGGGTAGGGAGTTATCGATCAGTTGAACAAACCAGGAACCAAGGACCCGGTATTCATCCGCTTCCGATTTGTATATGGTTATGATCCTGTCTTCATCGCGGCCAGCTGTTGCCGCGGGCGTAACTGGTGCAGGAGTGGCAGTGGTTTGGTTGGTCAGAGCAGGGGCAGCATTTAAACCGGCCGTGGCAGAAGCTGTAGTTAAGCCAGCCGTGGCAGGTGCATCTGTTGAGTTGGCCGTGGCAGAGGTCGCTGTTAAGCTGACCGTAGTTGTTATTGAGGCAGAACTTGTCTCTTGGTTCTGCTTTGCTGGTATTAATTTCACAGGCTTTGGATTTGCCGCGGTCTGTGGAGCCTTGTGTTGCTTCTGTTGCATCTTTGGTTTTTTCCCCTTGGGGGCAATCTGATTCGCTGAAACAGTAGTAGTGCTGGAGTGGCGCTTGACCTGTCTGCTCTACCACTGGGGAGCTGGTAGATTGTTCCTGGCTATTTGTAGCCGTGGCCTGTTCCAGCAACAGTTTCTGGCGGCTTAAAGCTGCCGTGAAGGATGCCCCTGGTCGGACAGGCGCTGGAGGTTTGGTTTTCGGTTCTGGTTCCTGATTTTTCCCTCTTGTGTTTGCAATAAGTCGAATATGGGTGAGACAACTAATGTAAATAGCAATATGAGTGTCGCCACAGTTGGCGTACTTTGGGTTGTCCCTCGAGACAGTGCATTCTTGAACCTCGTGGGGACCTGCACAACGGAGGCATGAAATTCTCCGCTTGCATGCGAGACTTGAGTGATTAAAGCCCAGGAACTTAAAACACTGGGCAGGTCCCTCTTTGCCCAAGTGAGGCTCAAATTTCACCTTGGTATAAAACAGCTGGGTGATTAAATCCAGCGCCGGTACCCGGCCGGGTTCCCTCTCTACTATTATCAAAAATAGTGGCATGGGGACTCTGGTTGGCTCGCCGGCCTCAGGACTGTTTTCCTCAGCTGGGAAACGGCGAGCACCCTGATTCCGTGCTCGGCCCTGAGAGCCTCCCCCATTTCTTCCAGGCTAGTTTCAGAGTCTAGCCCCCTGATTACCCGCCGGGCAACGTTCGGTTTCTTCAAGGTAAAAGTATAGAATAAAATTCCATTTTCCTTGAATTATATGATTATGATCTCATCCACAAAGTGAAGCAACTATTTCTTGGGAAACGTTTTGCTAACAAAGCGGATATTTTTGACAGCATTTCGAAGCGAGGTGGCTGACGTTACTAACTCACTTGCAGCAGATAGTATTCAACGCCTTCCCCATCGCTGCCAGCGAACAGTCTATGTACTTGGAGACTACTTCGAAGGCTGCTAAACGCCATGGATAACCTGGGAGATCCGTCCTGTGAAGGATTTACAACCCTGTGTAAGCAGTTGTGTGTTTACGACATATCACTTGTACGTAAAGGCATTTATCTTGTGAGAAAATTAAAGTAATGAGTACGTTTATTAGTTTTAAAAGTTGTGTCTTTGCACAGATTCACAGCCAGTTGTTATGGAACTTTACTTTGGGAACATCAAGATTCTGAGAATACGTAGCTTTGCGTGCTTTTTTGTTTTGCAGTGTTTTAATATGTGAAGAAAAAGTATTATATTTATGAAAAACAGTGTGCCCTACACCTACGGCACTAGATATAAGAATGATTTAAGTGTTTAGATGTTATAGTAGACCAAAGAATATGTTTTATTGTGTTTCTCTGAAATACTTGAATGTTCTTCCACCTTCTATCAGACAAACATATTTCAACAGTTTTAAGTTTAGAATACAAAACAAAAAGAGAAGAATTTAATTTCTATTTGTAACTTAAGTGACATTAATTAGTATCAAGTAAAGTTTTATCATAATGAGTAGCTTTAATAGCTTTTAAAGCTTTATGCAATATTTTATTGTATTTATCCTTATAAAGTATATTACTTTAAATGTGTGTCATGAGATAATTAATTAGAATATAACTATTACCACATATTGTTGTATTTATTCTTACAATGTGGCCTCATGCATCTTCTAATGCTTCGCCGTGAGTTCTTTTCAGTGTCATTGCAAAATACAGTCCTTTCATTCTATCAACGAACTTGTATGTAACACCAAATTAATACTTCCTTATGTGCAATTTTGTACACTGCTAATTAAACATACACTATAATTAAAATACATAACATTTGTAATGCTCTTAATGAATGAAGTGGTTTCTACAACAAATAAACAATTTTAAAAAGTAAAATGTACGTTTCCTTCATGACTGACGTCTGTCAAAGAGAACGGATTTGAAGAAAAATGTGCAAATTATTAAGTAATTAAAAGCAATTTTTGTGTACAAAATACGCTGTAGCCTGCTCAAGGCTATACTCATATTTAATAGCGTTAAGAAACATGCGTAATTCTTTCAGGTCTGACGGTAGCTATAATGGAATATTATAAACTGAGATTAAACTTGAATATATATGTATATAACAAGTTCTTTGGTTCTCTTTAACAATATGTTGTATAATGAGGAATTGAATAAATTGTCTTCCAGCTGCTGCAATTGACTATTTCTGCCTTTTCTGTTTAATATTTCCAGTATTCTAACCTCTTACTTTAGTGTACACGCGAGTCTTCTGGAAAAGAAACAGAAAAATCTGTTAGGTTTTATAATACTAGGAGTAATAGTTGCACATATATTCTTGACATATTTACAGATACCTTTAGTCAATAAGTGCTTTCACTCATTGCACAGTACATTTTAATTTTAAAATGCACAAATTGCTTAACATATTTAGTAAGTCTAAGCGACGGATCATAGCGAACCATAGATACACTAGGTTCTGGTGATAAATGGTGCTCGCCACGCTGTCCAGCGAAATCTCACATAGATGTCTGTATTACTCGTATATATGGCCGCATTTGATTTTAGTACTCTATTGATATTTTATGTTGGCAAGGCCAATGCCAACTTTAAATTTCTAAGGCTGGTATCACGTGGCGGCATTAAAACCACGTGATATGTCGATTGCGCGGACAATTACATTTCTTTGTAGAAAAAATGAATTGTCGCAATTAGAATATTTATAAAGTTGCTATTAATACTTAGTTATATACAAACCCTGCAAAATAATTACAGTTATATACAAATGGTCGAGATGTGTCTGGCACTACGAGGAGCAAAGGAGGGTATTGCGCGGCTGTCTTTAGCATGGAGGTTATGGGAAGACGGTATGACAGTTCGACTGCGGATCGTGGTGATGTTCATCTCTACATGTGATGTATTTAGTGGGTAGCCCGGGGGTAACCCCCGTAAATTAAAAGTCTCTCCCGAAATTTTAAAAATTATTTGTATGTATTTATATATACATATAATTAAAAGTCAAAATAATGAATAAAATTCAAATTATCGTTCGTTAACTACTAACTTATAATGCGTAATAAAGTTTCATTTGAAACTCAACAATGGGTATGTGTAGAGCGGCAGGATTAGTGTAATTTAATAAGCTTCCATTGTTTTCATGAATTTCAAATTCTTGCAATTGCAGCTTTTTAACGGTTAGTCAGTCAACAGTTTACCTTGGAATGGTGATGTGTTTGTGTGGTTTTATCAAAAGAAGCTTACCGAAATACAAATTTTAAAAAACATTAATTTTCTTTCTTTCTTTCTTTCTTTCTTTTCTAATAAAAGACCGCATATTGCAGAAGACTCGTCTATTGAAAGAAATGCTAGTGATAATGAAATGCTTAGAGATTTTGTGCTTACCCTTTCTCAGTCTCTGAACGAAAAGTGTACTATTTCTGACCCATACTTAACTCGTCATTCTGATCAAGTGCAAAAATGATTGGACGTGTGATAAAGTGCCAGCAAAATGGGAGTGTAAGTGCAATTGGTCGTACTTTAATCGGGATGGGGCTTTTAGCAAATTATGTGAAATGCATTGAAATAAAAAGACGGAGTGTTAGTGTCTGCATCTTTCGCTAAATTTATAAAATATGCCGAAAGCACGGGAAAACTAGAAAAGCGCGCCAAGTCAGTAAAACACACAAAAGCCGCAACACTTGAAACTTGTGTTTTAGAGGGATTAAACACTTCGGTTCATGCGCAGAAAATTCAAAAAAATAAATCTGAAAAGCATTGAATCGGCAAGGTGTGTCTTCTTTAATTTTAAGTATGTATTTTCTTAGTAAGGAACAGATACCTCACACAACGAAACATGAACCTCTAATTCGTAAGATAGTACTAAAGGGCGACATTAATGTTGAAAAGTGGATTAAATTTCAGAGTGAAAGGTTCACATATTTTAGCAAATATAACTACTGCTTCAGGCTTATTAAATTGTAATGGTAAGGTTTTAGACAATGAAGATGAAACAATGCTCCATGATAAATAGTTTTCCTTAATGACACGAATCTTATAAATGTTTATAACAAAAGTGAGTCTATGCTAGTTCGTTATGGCTAGCTATCTCCAATATTTGAAGTGAAATAAATGTTTTTATGTCTGGTTGAACTGAAGAGTACTACGCTGAACTTTTTCACAGAAATTGATAATGAGTTTAAGGCAAAAAAAAAAAAAAAAAAAAAAAAAAAAAAACTTCCTCACGACAAATTAGAAACAGGCTCTTTCGATGATGATGATGACGACGACCACAATGATGATGCACTTAATGGATCTGTCACTAGGATTCGCTCTCGATTATCAGAATAAAGGGACGTAAGTTATCATATATCCACTGCAGAACACATTTTTGTCGATTGCTGTCACCAACTGTAGGAATAAGTACCCTCTAATAACACGCACATTACATATTGTTAGGGACATTTATAAAATTTATTCATGCTTCTCCTAAACAAGAAAATATATAGTATGAAATTCAGTATGCTTTAGAACAATCTGTTTTAAAAGTACCTGAGGCTGTTGACATCCGTTGGTTGAGTGCCTATTGCACAGTTCATGCTATATTCCTGTGCTACAAATTCATTATGATGGCATGTGAACATGTAT
Source organism: Metallyticus violacea (assembly GCA_030762175.1). NCBI lineage: Eukaryota > Metazoa > Arthropoda > Insecta > Mantodea > Metallyticidae > Metallyticus > Metallyticus violacea. Next base: position 185,588,881 of record CM060846.1, on the reverse strand, counting down.
ACAAAGACGGTGCGTATGTAGCAAGGTTGGCAGGAGGGATTTTTTTTTTTTTTTTTTTTTTTTTTTTTAGAAATTATGCGCTACAATTTCATTGCAGGTTTAGGATTTTGGATTACATTCGCTCCTTGTTGCAGTCAATACTTGGAATTGCACTCGTTTTTTTCCGAGGCTTTCAGCTGCCAATCGTGAAAAGCAGGCGTGGCTTTCCCCCAGGACGAAATGTTCTTTATGGGCAAGTGATTCTGCTTTTGCTGCTGCCGTTCGGGATTGACTGAGGAGTTCGGCTCTTTCTGCTGTCGCTCGGGACCGCTCGGAAGTGAGCTTGAGGGATGTTTCCTCGCTGTGTATGGTCAAGTGGAACAGACGCAATATTATGAGTGTAACGGACTACGGTTAAAATTCGCTATGCATAATTATTTATTATATTATACGTGCCCGGTGTGGGCTGTGACATCAAAAGGAAATACAATTTTTCGTTTCCCAAAAACTCCTGAGTGGTAAGTAAGATTTCAACATGTTTATTTATGGCTATTTGTACTTGCTTTTGAAAATAGAAATGCACTTTACATGAACTGCATTGAAAAAACTGTATCCATAACGTATATTTAAATTATGTTTAAATGACCTTTGCATATTTTATGTGTCATTGCGTACAAAAATGCGTTAAATGAATAACAAGAATTTTCAAAATAATTAATTATTCAACAGAAATATATTGTTGTAAATTCATTGGATTTAGAATATAAATTTCAAAAAGTTTTATTAAATTTTTTGCATTTACATGTTAGGAGAGCTAAGAAAGAAAAGTATGTTATTTTACTGTTTTGTACTTATTTCATTTCAGATATAAGCTATAATCCGGTTTTTCAGCAAACAAATACTTGCAGCAAAGAAAGATCGCATCTCTTTACACATTGCAATACACTGGTGGTGCAAAAGGACAAAAGAAGCTCTAGCAGACAGGCCTAAACTTAGAACAATTTCATGGCACCATAAGGATTTTCCATCACCATTATATTTAGTTGTAAGTACTGTAATTATTAGAACTTTAATATAACTGATTTATGTGACAGTGCAATATAGTGAAACCTGTTCAAGACGGAAGTGGCAGGTCTATTTTTCTATTTCCCACTCTGGATATGTTTCCATTTTATTCAGTCATAAAATAAAAAATAAACCAGCTTATCATCTACATTACCTTAAAATACAAAGAGGTATGCTGCAAACATTCAGAAGAATAAATAGGTATAATGTTTGCCAATACACTTATTAAATGGGCTTCCTGTTATGAATCTTTTTGATAAAATCATACTATCTTGCACTAATTGTTTTCATAACACACTAAGTATTAAACACAACTGTTTTCTAACTGCACCATATTTTGTATATATTAGTTTATCATATATTCTGATTTTTATTTGCAGCAATAGGTTCCTTCTATTCTTCTGAGAAAGAGAAACTTTTAGGGGCATCCTCTGTTTCTTCCTCCTCTTCAATTTCACTAATGTTGTCATTAGCATCATTTTTGGTTTCCTGCTTGACAATTATGTACAGTCTGCTGTGGAATCAGTAGTTTGATATATATAAACTTCACTGTCATTATTTACTTACTTTAGCATCCATGTAAAACTTTCCTTTTTGCATAAGACTGATATTGTTTCTATATTTCCACTTCATCAGTATTTTCATTATGTTCAGAAGCAGGGATAAAATGAAACATTAATTATCTAAAAGTAACCCAGACGACAATGAACTCTGGTTATGGGATTATAAGTGTCCAATCAAAGAAGAAGCATTGTTACACTAATGAGTAACAGCATAAACTATACGCACTTTTATTGCCAACTGATCGGTATGAAATGAAGGTATATAAGAATTCATTGCATTTGTCGACTTTTGCTTTAACTCTCAGATTCCATATATATCGGTTTTTGCTTAAACTCCATTAATTGGCCTGTTTATATACACGATATTTGTCAACCTTTGCTAAAATTTGATTCACATGATGACGTACAAGGTCAAAAATATGTCGTAATGTATAACTCAATTTTGGAAATTTTTGCATTCATAAAGTTTTGAAAAAAGGCTCCTCAATTATATAAGTCTAGTAATAATATACAAGGTTATTGTATGCTACACCATAGTGTAAAATAAATCTTTAAAACATGTTTAAACACTCCAGAATGAAATGATTTATCAAAAGAAAAATAAATACATTAACTTCAACAGCTTTACAAATGTAGTGAACTGTTATAACAAATAAATTTTAATTTATACAGTAAAAATACTATCATTAATATTTAAAAACTCATTTAACACAGAGATATAGTGATGAAATAAACATGCCATTATGGCGCTTTTAAATAAATTTAACATTTTAATTGCTTTATTTTGGAGTAGTAAGTTGTTGTATAATTTGAAGGAAATTGTGTTGCACCATTTTGATATATTTTGGTCAGAACATTATGTGAAGATCTGCTTTTCTTCTTGTATTGCATTGATGTATTACTTCACTTGTTATATGTAATTCTTTTTCTACAAGTTTGTTTCTTATAAATAATGTTGCCTCATAGGTGTACATGCAGGTGAGTGGAAAGAATCTCAGTTTTTAAAACAAATTTGGTTTGCAGGAACATTTCAGATTTGCACCAGCTTCTGATTATTTTTTCTGCGTTATAAATGTTTTCTTGGATGGGAGAGAATTACCCGAATACTAGATGCCATACTTTAGTTAAATAAATGCAAAATAATCACTTCTAAGTGCATCAAGATGTGCACTGTTTACTTAGTTCTTGAACACATACCCAGTTACATTTTTCATTAAATTTTCAGTGTGCTTATCCCATCTTAGATAATTTTCCATTATAGTTCCAAAGAATTTAATAACATTGAAACATGCAGTTTCAATGAAGTTATTATTAAAAATCACTTCCAAGTTTGATATCTCCTTGTTTTGCTTTAAGGTGAAAATCCACTGCTAGTGTCCTTTCTGTGTTAACTTTCAGTTGGTTACATGCTAACCAATCACCTGTTTCTGATAAAATCTTGTCTACATGGGGATGAAGGTTCTCACATCCCATACATTCCACAATAATGCTTATATCATCAGCAATTGAATGATAGTTTGGATAGAAAGGTTTCTTTTCAAATCATTCATAAAAAGTAAAAACAGCACTTGACCTAGTATTTTGCCATGTGGTACTTCAAGTATGACATCTTGTTTATTTGATTAATGGTAATTAATTTTTCCTTTATCCATATATGTGACCTCTCCTTATGCCAGTTTTTTCCAGTTTAGCATAAAAAATTTCATGGTTTCAAATGTTGGAAGCTTTGTGGAGACCAAAAAATATCTCTGTGATGTTTCTTTTTCTATCTAACACTTTTTAAACATTGTCTAACAAATGAAGTAATGCAATTTCAGAAGATTTATTTTTTCTGAAACGTGTTTTGAGCCTGATAATATTTTTTTAATGAATAATAAAAGTCTTTTGTAAAAATGTTGTTCAATTATTTTTGAAAAACCTAATAGCAGTGAAATTGGTCTACAGTTGGAGGCCTGTGCTCTTTTAACATTCTTATACAATAGTTTTAGTTTATTTTTTTTAAAAAATTAAATTCTCAAAGGAGCTATTACATAGATAAGAGATAGATTTGGCTATAAAATAAGCACTTTTGTTTAGTCCAAAATCTGGAATGCCATTTATATCTAAAGAGAATTTTGACTTTAGCTTGTTCAGAATTATTAATATCTGATTTTGATCTGTGGGCTGTAGGTACATGGATGATTGCACTCTATCTATCTTACCTTCTTTTCCAGATTTGTTTTTGTGTGATACATATTATTAGCAATTCTAGAAAAATAGTTATTGAATGTTTCTGCAACTGAGATTGAATGGGTTATGGTTAATTAATTTTTTCAGTTTTATATTTTCAAACATAGTTTGTCTGGTGGAAGGATTTCAATTACATTTCATGCGGTTTATATTTTGTTAGAAGCTGACCTAACATATATGTTACTTGAGAGTTTCTTCACTTCTCTAGTGACTTTATTCAGAACAGTATTATACTCCTTGAAATATTTAATAAACTCTGGTAAGTTTACCTAAGATTTTAAAATACAATTTAACTTTCCTTTCTCGGCACAGAATACTTGTATTCCTTTTGTTATTCCAGTGATTTTTATTTTTCATGGATTTAATTGGGAAAGATATTTCAAAATACTACTTAAATATATTTAAAAAAAACTGTCAAATTATATATGAGGATATTTACACTTGTGGACTTCTAGCCAGGATTAAGTTTTTATTAAGTGTAGGAACAATTGCAAATTATTTTTGTTATATATTCTTGTGATCTTCCTAATATTAAAACAGATAAATGTTTACTTAACCAGGGGTAAGGATAAAATTTGATTACTATGTTCACTGAAATCCATATTAAATTGCTCAAACTTGTAGTTGAACTTTAATTCAGTTCAAATTTGGTCAGTTGTTTTGCAGCTGCCTTTAGTTATTCAGTTGGAAAGTGAACTATGTGTGTTAACCCAAGGATAGAATAAAGATTAATTAGGTGTTATTTTTATTTACAGTCTTTTGAAAAAGCAACATTAATGTCACCACATATCATTAAGTTTTTATTTGATATTTTTAGTTTGTTAAGAGCATACTCTAACCCACTTACAAGAAAGTTGAAATCTCCTTCAGGATCTCTGTATAAACACATTTTTATTGTATAATATTCCATTAGCTCAATTGCAGTTATCTCTATATGTTTTTCCTTTGAAACCTTTTCTAATTTCATTAAAGGTGTATAACTATTATCATTGCTTACATATGCATATACAGCTACCTTTATGTTTAATTTAGATCTACAGAAATGCCCAGTAAGGTTATAGTTTGCAATTAGAGTGTTGATTAGAAAAAATTTTAACTAATACTCTGTTAAGAATAAATAGATAAATGTATTAACTCATCAGATAATAAGACTTCTATTACGGCATCCAGAAAGTAGGTCCCAATCGCGCCTAGAGATGGCACCGCTAGTCGGATAGGAATGCGCATGCGCAGGAATAGAGAGGAAGTATGTGGTAATAATGCAGTAAAATTTCAGCCTTGTGACGGTCGTGGTTATCGCGCTGTGCTAGGAGAAAATGGGTGCTCTGATATTGTCTCCCGCCAACTGCGAAGTTCGTGCAGTCATCCGAGGTTTGCACGCTCAAAAGCAAAGTCCAGCAGAGATCCATCGCCAATTGTGTCAAGCTTCCGCGAGACAATTTCGTGCACAAGGGAGCGAGACATCTGGGGAATTGACAAGAGAGTTCTGAAATTGTGAAGCGCAGGTTCTGCTCAATTGCTTGCCGCACACTTTCCAACACTTCTGCCGTCACCAGGGATGGTCGGCCACTACGGTCGTCGTCATGAATATTGGTTCGTCCTTCAGTGAACTGCCTGCACTATCGTCTTACCATAATGTCATGTCCATACACTCGACGCAATTGGCTATGGATCTCTGCTGGACTTTGCTTTTGAGCGAGCAAATCTCGGATGACTGCACGAACCTCGCAGTTGGCGGGAGACAATATCAGAGCAGCCATTTTCTCCTAGCACAACGCGGTAACCACGGCCGTCACAAGGCTGAAATTTTACTACTCTATTCCCACATACTTCCTCTCTACTCCTGCGCATGCGCGTTCCTGTCCGAAAAGTGGTTCCATCTCCAGGCGCGATTGGGACTTGCTTTCTGGATGGCCTCATATATTTGCTGTTTTATTAGCTAATGATTGTACATTGTGATGAATAAGTTCAAAATTTTTGACTTGCATACAAGGTATAGTTATTTGTACATGTAACCTATTTTGATCATCTGATGTCCTGGTTTGTGCTATTCATTTAATGGAATGAAAGTTCAATGGCATGATTTCACTCTTTTTCATCTCTTTGCAGTGACAGTGGTGTTTATTTCTTCTTTATGTAATCCTTGCCTGCAGCATACAGATGAAGCCCATGTCTAGTAGAGAGATTTATTTCTAATTTGCTTATATCTAACAATATAAACATTTAAAATTGTTTAAAAATGTTAACAATTTTCCGATTTGTTTCACTTATTTGCTTATTTATGCAAGATGATTCAATTAGATCATGTCTATGCGAATATCACACATGATTACATTTGTGTGTCACGGGTCGCCGAGGTCGTTAAGGCACGTTCTCGTAAGCGGGAGGTCTGGGGTTCGAATCCCGCCAGAACCGTCCTTCCTTATTGAGGTTTTTTCCAGGTTTTTCTCAATCTTCATAAATGGAAAATGCCGTGAGAGTACCCTAAATTTAGACTGGAACGCTTCCTTCTTAAAAAAAATCCTTTCCCAAATTTATCATTTCATTTCATATATCATCTATGTCCACCGCCTGTGGTGCCTCAGTAGTGAAAATGGGCGTTAAACACCATTAAAAAATTCGCTGAAGTTTCACTTCAAATTCTACTGATTTATTCTCGTTCACATCATTTGTCGCACCCCCTACGAGAACAATGAAATCCTCCTCTTGCAGATTTGCGCAGTCACTTGCAGTGATTTCTATAACCTTTTTCAACCACCTATTTGGTTTCACTATTCCTAATGCCGATATACTTGGATTTTCATTTATGGGGCAGGACAAACCTCTTACGTGGCTGTCTCCGTAGATAATTTCTTTCCTTTGGGGTCTTCTTTTCTCTCTTCTTTTACTTATTTTGTCATTTTCTGTCGATAATCGTTCCCATGTTCCTCTTGAAGCACGTTAAATTTGCTTTGTAATGATGTGGATTGCTGAGTGGTTTGACGCCGATGCCAGTTTTTACTGGCGTGACTCGCTGTTTACCAGTCGTAGTCGTTTGCTGAATCTCTGCGAATTTTAGCTGGATTAGTTAATTGAGCTATTAGTTTTTTTTTTTTTTTTTTTTTTTTTTTTTTTTCTTCAAATAGCTGGTTCTTTTCTTCTTGTAACTGTCTTAAACCATGGCTTAAACAATGGTTTTCTTGAGCACAGTGGCGAATTCCGACTCACAATTGGCAAGAATAATAAAGGAAATGAAAAATGTGAATTTGAAGCCCACAATGAGAATGAAAGTGCAAGTAAAGTGTCTCATATTGCTAGCGTAAGAAGGAAGCAAGTGCAGTTTAATGGGTTCTTGCTTAGAGAAATCACGGTTTCATGGAAATCTACGCGCCTTTGGCTAAGTGCTAAAGATACATGGGAGGTTATGTGTATTTTTTGTTCTGTTGTAGATATTTTTTACACCAAAAATGCATTGTGACTATGCATTTATTTGGGATCTACCAGGTAAAAATGGTAAAGTGTGTGCTAAAATATCTAACCATGGCAGAATAATGTTCCATGAAAAATACGCTGCAATTATAGAACGATAGAAAGAGAGACTGCATAGCTCCGCACAGATAGAGTTTCTAGTTTGGGAAGAGAAAAATGTTGAAAAGTTAAAGTAATGACTCGAAATTTTCGAACTGCATATTTAATACCGATAACATAAGTCATTTAAATTATTTTCAGAATTATGTACTTTGCAAAAATTGAATGACTGTAATTTGGGGACAAGATTGCACTCTGATCATACTTGTGTGAATAACATTCGTTTCATTTCAGAAAAAAAAAATCTGCAAAAATTTATAAATACATTATTGAAATAGGCTGTATGTTTAGTATAATGGTTGATGAAAGCACCACGGTAAGAAATAAATCGTGTGGGCGTGATTTTGTATGTGCGATACTGTTGGGAACTAGAGTCATGGCCAGCGAAGTATGCGGGAGAAGGAGGGCTTTATCTGTCAAGTAAAACATTACGCACTGCATATGTATCATCTATTCATACACATTCGTTCTCATTGCGTGAACGAAAGCAGAATACTGATAGTGAGCAGTTGGGCGTTTTAAATTGCATTTATATTTAAATGTTTGTGTATAGTGTTACATGTATTGGCGTACTAATTACAAGTACATACAAATAATTGTACCACAGCAACAAAAGAAAGGAAAAATTATGCAAAGTAAAGATCGAGGAATTGAGAATATTGATAGTTGTATGTGACGTGTCGAGACAATAAAATTTAGATTAAAACAACAAACTTACGTGTATCTCACTATACCGTTGTTTCAGTGAGAACAAATACCAGGGTAAGAAGAGAATTGGTTGAAACCGGCGAGTCTTATCTGTCCACTCCAGGAAATAGACCGGAGCGTACAAAAGTGAATTCGAATATTTTTCACAAGAACGGGATATGCTGCTGCATAGACGAATTTTATTTAGTGAGAAAGGAAGTTCCTACATGTCCAACATTTTTATACATATTCGAAAAAGAACGAGTTATATTACATTTCCTTAAGGGTTCACTCTCTGAGATGAATTCTTAAAGAAATAGGCTACAAATGGAAAAAGTGCTAAAATTAGAGGTAAATATTAATTGAAACGCCAAACAAATGGAATGGCGCTGTAAGCATCTGAAAGCAATATGCCGCTTTAGGGAGCATCATCGTACTATTGTATATATACAAAATTGCACAATATTATGTATAATACATTCTGCTTCTCTAGTTCCTGTTATTTTAGTTATATTGTTCCAATGGTTCATTTTTCATTTTTATGTTAATGAGACTAGGGCGTACAATAATTTAACAATTAAGAAATGTTGGCAAAATGGAAGTCAACCAGGCGTAATAACTAGGCCGAATTTCGGTAATCGTCTCATTGTCGTCCATGTAAGATCCAAAATAGTGTTTGTGAAGAATTCGTTACTAATTTTTCAAGTAGGCAAAAACACGGGAGATTCTCATGGTTAAATGAATTTCAGAAACTTTGAACTTTGGATTAACAATCAACTTCTTCCAATCTCATAGAGGAGGTTATGGATAATGCCCCACAATATTCAGGAAAAGAAACCCTTTTCAAAATACGCCATAAACGAAGATGAAATTATGGCTGCAAAATAGCATCCCTCGTTTCTCAAGAGATATGACAAAATATAAACTATACATATTGACAGATACCCATAAATGGCCAGAAAAAGTATTCCACATTGACGCATATTAAAATTACATGGTTATGAAGCATTAAGTTTCGCCACATACATGTGTGAACTGAACCCCATTGAGCTTGAGCGTTCCAAAGTAAAACTCTTGCTAAGAGAGAAAAAATGTTAGTGGAGAAAATTAATATATAAGCGTTACTGAAACATGCATTTGTGGATTTTTCTTCATTCCTGAACATAGGCGCCGACTTCTGTTACACATTGTATCAAAATTAATGGTGCAAAATGTAGTGTTTGAAAGTACAGGATAATAGAAGCAAAAAATTTCCAGTAAACATAGGTCCACAAACGAGCCATGTACGAGATAATTGCAAATGCGTGGTTACAAGCCGCCACTGACTTCATTAAAAATCTTTCTCCTAGTTAATATAAATGAATTTTAAAAATTGACTTCTTGTTTAATTTCCACTAAAAGTTGGCTCAAAATTCACTCATAGCTTAACTTAACAAGGAATACTGTTCTACTTTAATATATTACATGTTATGTTCTGTACACTCTTATCGGTTAATGAAGGTGTTCAAAGCGTCGTCCTTGCATCTGGATGAAATACTGCACTCGTTTCTGCAGGGAGTTTTGAATTCTTTCAAATACCCCCGGATCATCTCGGAATTCTTGACAAGCATGTACAATTCTCTGCTCCAGCACTTCAACCGTATCAACGGGAGTGCTGTACACTACACTTCTGAGGTGACCACAGAGAGAAAAAGGATTGAGATCAGGTGATCGTGGAGGCCAATGTACAGACCCTGCTCGATATAACCATCTTGGACCATATCTCCGCGAAGATGTCTTCTTACAGTAGCAGTAAAATGTGCCGGTGCTCCATCATGCATGTATCACATACTCCGATTTTTCTCAGGGGAAATCCTCAAGCAGCTCTGAAAGATTCCGCCGCAGAAACCGAAGGTATCTCCGTTCATTGAGTTTTCTTGGAAGAATGTATGGCTAAATTAGACAATCACCTAATACCTCTTATCGCACGTTCAATGAGCTAGTTGTTGATGTGGTGCCTCATGAACAACATGTGGGTTTATTTCGTACCAAAAATGTGTATTATGATAATTAAAATACAATGAAGTGTGAACTCCGCTTCGTCGGTAAATAAAATATTACCTGTAAAACGAGGGTTGACTACAGGCTGTTGCTGCATCCACTGAAAAAAATTCACTCTAGGACCAAAATCCGGATCACTGAGATATTGAGTCGGTCCTGATGGTGTAGTGGTAAACCATACTTGCTTTCTAAACCCAAGGCCTCTGAGCAAAATTTGTCGGCCATTTCACGCCCTGCATAGAATGGGACGCTGATGACCGTCCGTAAGTTAAAAAAAAAATCAACTGGGACATTGAACTCTTTGGAGGTGGTGAGGGTAGGGTGAATTGCGATGTAAAATTCTCCTAACAATACTGTGGCTTAGTACAGACAGACACTTGTGTGGCAGTATTTGTCTTTGAAGTTCCTGGAGAGACTTGTACTGCTTCCAACACCATATACTCAACTTCAGGCGTAATGGGTGCAGACGTTTCTGCTCCCCTGCCACGTACGAAATTACCCTGTTCTCTGAGGTGTTGATGGATCCTTATAAATATGTGACTTTCGGGACGTCTTCGATCAGGGTAATTTTGACAGTACAAACGTGCAGCCTTCCAAGCATTGCCCTTAGTCCTGCCACAGATGAAATGCATGTCCGCATACTCTGCGTTACTGTACGGTTCAATTTTGACTACGTATAGTTCAGCACTCCTGACACTGTTCAGACAAATGATCTGACTGCTATGACTGTGTACTGTACCCATTGTCTGTTGTATATGGTTTGATAACAACAACACCTGTTGGCAACGTTCAGTTTTGTAAACAACGAGCACATCGCAGAGCGCTTCTAAGTGCGCAACGAATGACATATGATGTGTACAACGAAGGAAGTCAGTGGTGGCTCATACCCACACATTCGCAATAATAAGTCGCTCACATGGATTGTTTGCGGACCCATGTTTACTGGAAAATAAATTCTCGCTTCTATTGTCATATACTTTCAACCGCTTCAGTTTGCGCTATTAAATGTTATACACCCTATATTATAGTAGTGACCTTAAATTATGTCTATGAATTTGTTCAATTATATTTTATTAATTCGTTATTAATTTAGGAAATGTTAAATTCAAACTGTATGTAGTCATTGTTTTCTAAAGGCATCAAAGCACAAGCACAAGCTCCGTTTACGATACGTGCGTAACTCGTGAACATATGCACTCCTGTGACACTTTGTGTTATAAACACATTCCTCTGACTAGCCATCCCTCCAGCTCCCAACAATACGATGAACAGCCATGCAATTATTTTTCTATTATATTGAACTATCTGAACTAGTTGACGAAAGTTTGGCTGAAAGTATTTCCATTTGCTTTACTCGGCATGGGATAAGTGAAGAGCATTTACTTCAGCAGCTAACTGGATTTGCTTCAGATGGCGCATCTAGGTATATATAAAGAAACGGCAACTATCTTGAAAAATAAGTTCAATCTAAATGAACTTGTCATTCCCTGCATGAATTATAAGCTAGAATTTGCCGTAAGCATGTTATAAATGCCCGGTCGGGCCTTTTTCATTTTAAATCATTTATGGACTCGCTGTACATGCTCTTTTCTACTAGTTCCAAGAATGAAATGACTGTGATCAGGTATATATTTGAAAAATGAAACTAATTTGAAAACCCCATATAACTTTTCAGAAATATTCATCACAAACAGATACAGAAATTGTCAGTGGCAACCCACTTTTGGTCAGAAAATCAAGAAATTGATAAAAAAAAACAATTTTTTTAAATACATTTGCAAAAGTTTGTAACTAACGACATGAGAAAAAATGTCCATAATCAAACATAATAATTGGATTGTGAACTTCAAGATACCAACATTGGATATATTTGATAAATTTCTCTGACTGCCAATACAGTATGCTTATACCATTTTGGTCTTCTGCTGATGATGGAAGCAAATGTTCCTGAAAAATTTTGAGTTATAAAAACGAAGTAAGTGAAGTATAAGTATCTTCAAACCAACTCTATATCAATATTATTTTACTCATTCAATGTTAATGCTTCAAAAGTATAAATTCTTAAGTGTTTAAATATTCAAACCTTTTATAGAATGGATCAATTTTATAATTCTAGGAAAGCAAATTAATGAATTTATCATGTAATTAGATTAGGTCAGTATGTCCTAAATAAGGTAGAGAGTTTCAATATTAATTCAATTTTGCATCGAACACAGTGAATCGTGCATTAATAATCTCTTCTGAGTCAAAAGATTCATTTAGAACATTCTTTATGGTTTCACTTATGTGAAATTTACTCAGAACATTTCCACGAAACATGTCCTGAGTAAATCTCATGTAAGTGAAACCATACAGAACGTTCTAAATATTTCGATTCAGAAGAAATCATTAAGGTGGAGAGTCTTTATTAAGTATTAAGTGATAGGCTGTAAAGCTGCATGACTTACTTTTTATTATATGTTTAAATGATGATGATTGTATTCTGAAATGTGTGTTTGAATGCTTTGTAAGTTGTATGACATGTTCAATATTCTTGAAACTCACTTCACCATAATATCTAAAGAGGAAGAGAATCACCACCAGTTATATGCCAATTTCAATTATTCTTACAATTTGTTAAGGTTTTGAAGCTGATATAAATAATCAGAATTTATTGTACTTTGAAATGAATAATATGATAATAGTATGCAACTAAGTTATTAATCCTAACCCGGCCAGGACCGATGGATTATTTCGGGCGTAAAAATCCTAAGTATGGCTTCCTTCGGAAGGGAAGTAAAGCCGTGGGTCCCGTGTCGTACATTTGCGGCACGAAAAAGAACCTCAAGCCTGAAAGAGAGGCCTCTGAGCAAAATTTGTCGGCCGTTTCACGCCCTTAGTTGAATGGGACGCTGATGACCTGAGATGTTAAAGAGCGTCCTAAATAAATCAATCAAAAAAAAAAAGAAATTAATCAGGGAAGAAGAGTAAAAACTGCCACTTCATTCATTATCAACTGTTCAAGTCAGTTAGACAGTAAACATGCAATAAATGCCAAATTGTAGGAATATGAAAATATTTTGACACAGCATCTTATGAATTGCTTCCTCATTTTCACGTTAAAAAGTTTTCTTGTAAATGTGACTGTTTCATCATGAATTTGTTTGTTAATTTATCATAGTTACAATATTTATTTCTCTCTTGTTCTTGACAAATAATTATTCATCAAATAATATGTGATTCCAGAAATACTGGCAAAGTAAAGGTCAGACATTGGATACCCGGACCAGTGTTAGGTTCTGTTTTCCACTAAGTAGAAACATTCATACATTCTTAAAATTTTGGAGTTGTTTGCCCCGAACGAATACCCTTACTGAATTAGTGTTACAACATGGGCAGGTGGCAAAACTCATCTCTTAATTGCTCCATGTGATGGTCATGTAATTTAATAAACTGAATTTTATTTTATACAATTATAAAAAACATTCTATAATTTACCCTTCACAATGAAATTTACAACATACTATGTCGACTTTAACAGAGCTACATGAGCTGTCATGCTTTTGCACTTATCTTATAGCATAACGAGAACAGGAGAAATAAAGGCAAGTACAAAAAAGTTGCTTAAATTTAGGTGCCAATTTAAAATAAAATATTTAGCCCCCTTGTTTAATGGATATGTCTTCAAATAGATCATATCAATATCTTTATATTTCACTGATATACCGGCTAGAGCATGCTTAATTACACTGCGGTTATGCCCTTTGTGAATATTACCCTTACCCTATTCCAAATACCACAGACTATGTTGTAGTAGAACGAAGTTCCTGCAAAGTCCACAAATTGGACAGTGAACAGTTTTGAAGGAAAGACATCAATAATTCAAATTGACAATTTTTATGAGGTTCATGATTGGCGGCAAACTGCAACCAGTGCAAACTTTCAACCCAGCGATTATGATGATACACAGTTAAAGCTATTTAAATTATGACTAACGCTCTCTATCAAAGAATGTCATGAATAATATGGGACTGTAGTAACCAGTTGCACACCTGAATAAAAAATAACTTGACATTAGTCAAAAGACATTAAATAAGGTACTATACAGAGTGGCGCTCGAATAGATGACATATCTTGTCATAGCACTTTTATTTCTGAAATGAATTTTTTTTACATTTTACACACAGATAGTATGGTCCATGGAAATGTACTTCACTTCACCACGTGTTTAATATGCCCTCCATTGCGACGGACAACTTCGCGAAGGTGTCACACACATTTATAACAACATTTTGGCATAAGCCTTCATTTTTCTCATTGAACAGTGGTACAATCTGGGCACGTATTTCCATAACATTCTATGGTCTCAAATGGCACAGTTTGTCTTTCAAATATCTCCACAGAAAATTCACATGGGTTTAAATCTGAACTTAAAAGACGCCAAAAATTCCCTTAAGATGGCGCTGTGGACAACGATGGGGCATCACACAATTGTTCAATACTTCCTGCAGAAAGTCTAGTACAGCATTAGCTGTATTAGGTGTTGCGCCTTCTTGCATGAACTACTGTGAATTAAATGGGGAATTGGTGGAAAGAAGATGTGCCACAAATTCGTTTTCCAAAAAAGACATATTGAACAGCATTGACAGTGTAATTAAAAAAAAATGATCTGATTAAGCCATGGCTGCATAGAGCTATCCAAGTTTCACATTTTTCCCCATGCGTCGTTTTTTCACGAACCTTTTCAATGATCAAAAACGGACATTTTGTTTGTTTGCTGTTCCGTTTAGGTGGAAATAAGCTTCGTCGGAGAACCATGTGTTCAACAATATTTCATCTTTTTCATCAGCCTGTAACGTATACTCCATTCTCCTCTGTTTGTTCTGTTCAGTCAGCTTGTGTACCAGACATCTCTGCTTGTTTAACACAGTCATTTTGTAAGGGAACAGCTTGAGATCACTGTGTAAAATTCTTTGAACTGAACCGCGGGATATCCCCATTTCCTTTGCTGACTGCTAGGTTGATTTATTTGGACTTTGCTGCATGGCAGGCAATTCGTAGCGCTGCGATGTTTTCAGGAGAACGGATAGGTGAGGTCCAGATCGTTTCCTTTGCAACAAACTGCCTCCTTCTAATTTTCCGTGTAATCGGAAAATTGCGTTTCTTGATGGAGCCCAACGCTTGTAGAATATTACCCTAAATCTTCCTTGAGTTGCGGCAACACTTTTCAATTCAGCGTAAAGGAGAACTGATTTAACACGCTACAGAACAGATAAACGCCCGTGTTCGACCATGGCGAAACGTTAACTGGGAAACAAACGACTGGAGATATTGCGACAACTGGACCTCTGCAGGCATTTCCATGAAACAATACGTGTTGGAGCGAAATTTGAATGAAATCTAACAAACAGTACAATCTTTATTTAATATTACAATGAGTCATTATTCGTACGCCACCTTGTTTGAAGCAACTTATTGTGGTACTCCGAAATTACAAAAAATAGATTTTAAACATTTCACTTACTTTTGTGCTTGCCTCCATAACCGGAAGTAACTAGACCTATTTAGAACAGGTATCGACATAAACAAGAGTGTATCTTGAACAGAGATAACTTTCCAATATAATCTATTAAAATATTTTGCATTGACTTCTGGCAGCATTTGATGCTAGAAATCTAACCTTTGTACACTGAATACCCTTACTGATTCCATATATTTTGCATGCCTCAATAAATGCACACATATATTTTTAATTATTCCTTTACAAATAAAACGTTGATTTTTCTTTTGCCTAGTTTAATGTATTCTCAAATGGGCTCCAATAGATTTTAAAGATGATGATGATGATGATGATAATAATAATAATAATAATAATAGTAGTAATAATAATAGTAATAATAATAATAATAATAATAATAATAATAATAATAATAATAATCGTGAGCGGGAGGTCTGGTGTTGGATTCACAATAGGATCGTCCTCCCTGATTGAGGTTTCTTTACCAGGTTTTCCTTAGTCTCCATAAATGGCAAATACCTGGGAGGTACCTTACTGGAACCTTTCCTTCCTTTAAAAAAAATTATTTCCCAATTTATCATTTCATTTCATGTATCATCAGTGTTCACTGCCTATGATCTCGGCAGTAAAAAGGGCTTAAACACTGTTTAAAAAAATAAATAAGTAATAACGCAGCCAAAGTGGTACTAAGCTATTAATACTGCAACTCTCAATAAATTAAATTTACGAGAACTCCTTTTGACGATGGCATCCTTGCGATTCTCCTATCATTGGATTAATTTAGAGTCAGGCGACTGATATTGACGCAACTCTGAGAATGCAGAGGGGCAAGCAGACAAAACGGTCATTAGAGGCTAGAAAGGATCTGGATGAGAGGGATGGCTGTCGCTCTCCGTAAACATACGTGATATAACATCTTCCACGCAATTATCCTCCCATCAATGTGCGCTATTCAAAGCATTTGAAGGGATAAATGCAAAACCAACAGACTATTTTTCCTGTTATACAGCGTTTGACCAGAATCCTCGAAAGTACTTGAATATCAGTTTCAAGAATGCAGTTTACGTAATGTAGATAAATCCGGAACTTTTTCAAACTGTATAATATGGCAAGAGCATTTAACTCATAGAGTATTTTCTTTCTTAATCTGTTAGTTTGCATGAAGCATAGGAAACAGAATTTCGACCCTCAGCGTGTTCTTGTAACAAATTTGCAGAAACGGCCATACCACGAGCATCAGTTTTAACATAGGCGGAAGTGAACAATACGGGACTCATATTACCGGAGGTGAAATTAATTCATGCTTTGAAATGACCCAATGCTATAGGTGGTCTAAACCCTACATTCAGTTTTGTAGTATAAAGAATATAAGAAGAAATAATTTTGGCAAAATAGTTGACCATAACAATAAGTTGGTAAATCTGCTTAAGCGTTTTGGAGCAGGGAAAACCACGAAAACTCTGAATGCTTTCTGAATCAATCGCTACCCTAGAAGGGAAAATAACAATTCCTAAGAACTTTAGGATTCGCAAATTGAACTTTCTTGATTAATCGTTAAACTAGCCTTTCTCAATCTCTCCAATACTTATTTTAAATGGGAGAGATGTAGGTCAAAGCTATCTGAGTAAATTCATAAATCGTAGAAATAATGATACAAGTAATTAGTATTACGTGGCTGAAAATGTTATGTAAAAGGCACGTCAAAAACTTGTGTGTCCACGGCCAAGACGAATGGTAAACAAACTTATACAGGTTCTAATCCGTTGCACAAGTTGTCGTGCAAATAGATTTGATAATACACATTGTTCAAATCCAAAGTTGAAAACTAGACACTTATAAACCATGAAAACATTGATAAACTTTGGGTAGTGGGACGGAATCGGTAGATATCTTTTTGCTTGATAATCCATTGGGGGTAGCACATCTTCGTTCACTTTAAGAAGTAAAAATATAAGGTTAGAGTTGCTGGAATTTGACTACCTAATGATCCTTTTCTCCAGCATTTCATACATTTTTGACTTCATTAAGAACATTCTTTGAAACAGTAAACGATTTTGTACAGATTCAGGATCACGCGAAACAATTTCATACTCTAAGATCTGAAAAGGCCGACAAAATTGTAAAATTTGATTTCAGGTCATCACCGTCCCATTCAATTCAGGGCTTGAAATGACCGATAAATTTTGCTCAGAGGGACTTCTTTCGGACTTGAGGTTCTTTCACGTGTCGTAAATCTACGACATGGGATCCACAGCTTTACTTCCCTTCCGAAGGAAGCCATATACTTGAGATTTTTACGCCCGAAAAAAATCAATCCATCCTGGCCGGGATTGAACCCGTGATCTTGCGTAAAATACAAATAGCCATATTCCTTGATAAGTGGTAAACTTGTAAGAAAGGTTGTTTCTACTGCAGCTAGCAAGTCTGCGAATAATAATTTATCACCACCCAAAAAAATCTACAGGAAATGGATTACATTGCGTTTGCAAAGGTATAAAGCATTGAGGAGCAAAAGCAAAGAAAATAAAATTATTAAGTAAACCGATAATCATGCCGGTATGAATAATTAAATCGGTACCCAGAATCACTTAACAAGCTAAGTCCGGCACTACATAAATTTGAGCTTTCAGGAGCAAAATGCCATTTTAACGAACATTAACGATGGTCTTAAATGCATTTGTCAAACGAATATGATTACAGAAAATGCTACTATTGGAATCAAAGTTGGCATTTTGTCCAATAAGAGGGGCTCAAAAGGCAATTTCCCTTCAATATGGGATTTTCGAGGACATATCACGGCCTAAGGAAGAAGAGGAGAGGGAACAACTGCGCTTATACAGTAGCAGCAGATATTTTGTTGCTTTTAACACCAAGAGCTGGTAATTTCTTAAAATACTTTGACGGTAGATGACCTTTTCTGTTACAATATTACCACGCAGGATGAGCTATTTGATTATCTACAGAGGCAGATACCGCAGTATCCCCAAAAGGTGCCTGAATGACACTAGATAGCAATTATTGGCTTACTTGAACGATAACTGTTTCAAATTGGCCAAAAGTTAAAGAAAAACATAGGCCCCAAAATGAGGATTGGCATTTAGGCCACTATTCGGAATAATAAACACGCGACAATTCCGTAAATTTCACAATATACTGGCGAACATCAAAAATGATTTCCCGCAACCGTTGTGGGGGAAAATATTTGCTACCAAGTAAGTAGTTAGATACCGGGAACGGAAAATTTTTATACAAAATTTTCTTATGACATTGTTCCAAAGATATTGCATCTTTTATAGCTTCTAAAATGGTATAATGTAAGGTGGTTGGATGTAAGGTATACAATATGCAAAATAATTGCATCAGAAACAGCAAAGGGTTCAGCCTGTTTCTGTAATCTAACTAAACGACATAAATTTGACATTCTCCCGTTTATGCCCGGACATTAACTTCGGAAATATACTGTAAAATGGAAAACAGAACATGACCGGAAAAATAAATTTACAATATGGGAGAGGAACGATTTACAATTTTAATGTTTTTAATCGAACAGTACTAGTAACGCACAATGCAGAACATATCAAAATGAAAAATTTGCAATTGTTGTCAAAAAATAAAAATTACTATTGAACTTAACATTACTTTAAACCCTAGAGAATATTCCTGAGAAACGTTTCATGCCTTATGTTTTTTATGTTTTAGCATCCATTTTAAATGCCTGTACTCTTTAAACTCCCATTTCTTGACCCTTAACTTTTAGATATTCAAATTTCAACACTTTTTTTTTCCGGTTCTTGATTTTTAGTATACAGAGGGTGCCAAAAATGTATACACACTTCAAGCAAAGAAAAAACTGTATTAACGTAACAAAATGAATTCACACAAACAGAAAATGATGAGCACTAATCATTTTAGACTTTTACAGTTACAACAGTTACTCAAAATGCCCACCATCGACGTCGATACAGTTCTGAGTACGTTGAACTACTGATTGAGTAACGTTAACGAAAGTGTCCTCAGCAATTGCAGCACATGCCGTTTCAATTTCTTCCCGAAAAGCCAGTGTAACTGGTTTTTTACGGTACACAACATCCTTAAGAGTTCCCATAGGTAGAAGTCCCACGGAGTTAGATCCGGAGAACGGTTCTCTACTGTACACACGTCTCCATTACCTTTGAATTTCAACAACATTCTCAGTTTTCCTTTACGATATTCAAAATTGCTTTCCGCTCTTCAAACGGTAATCTTGGCTCCATTTTGTTGTAGCAACGCTAGCATAATGTAATGTGGGTCACATCTGTTTACAGAACATCATTAGATAATCTTGACTTCATTTGTTCATTGTTGATTTACCTGTTACGTAGCAACGCTATCATGATGTATGTGAGTCACATCTGTTTACAGAATATCATACTACATTACTGTTGTTTTTCGGTCCAACTTGGAAATATATTTAATAGATATCTACTGTGAAAGTATGTATACAATTTTTGGCACCTCCGGTGTTTGCCTGCACTCTTTTGCCACAATATTTCAAGTACAAGCACGGATCGTTTTTGAGACATTATGTAGACTTTGTTTTTTAAACGTTTGTATGAGCTTTTCTGTATATAAATCAAAAATAAATTTAAAAAAAATAGTAACTCAGTTACAATATTTTCAATGCTTTTGCATTTAAGTGCTAGTTTTATTTTTTAAATGTCTAAGTCGCAAATAAAACTTCATGCTAAATTTTACGTAAAAAATATTTAGAATGCTTTTGCAAAGTTGTGCAGAAAAACATCACATTTTATAGAATTAGGTAGTTTTTTAATAATAGCTTTAGATTAATAAAAAATGAATAAGTATTAAAATGATAGTGAAACAATTGACCAACTAACCCGAAATTTTGTACAGATATTACTAAAAACCCAAATAATATGTGTGCAAAATCGAAAATCTCTAAATTTAGACATTCTAAATTTCCAAATTTCCCTTCAGTGTCCCATAAATAAACAGTTTAGAAAATAGATTTTGAGTAAATCGTAATACAACAATATATCATTTAATTAAATATGAAACCTTGAAACAATGACAGAATATACAATAGTTGATCAAATCCTTAACAGATACTTTTCATAAAACCTTCCCCTTAGGTAAAGGATAAAAGAATTTTAGTGCTGCCCGTTAACTAGCATTAATCCAAAACACTGGCTTTAAAATACACGTTCCTGCTTAAGTTAACAAATTTGAAAATAATATTTTAGCCTATATACACAAAATTCAATTCACAACGTTGCAAACAATATTTGGTTTATTTATGAACGTAACCAATATGTATTAAACCCTCATTTTACCTGGGTCACATATCTACCCAGAGAGAAAGGGAGAGAGAGATTGGAAAAGACTCCGGGTCTAACAACTTGAAACAAAAGCCAAAAGCACCTACTCAGTCTGCCCCCCTCTGGAGCCAACTCAATAATCAGAAAAAGGGACGGGAGCACTCCAGTCAGGATGGCCACATCACCGATTTCCAGGATATTCGATAGGCTAGACAGCCAATAACAACTAAATGTTTGTCGGCAGGTAATCCTAACCTGGCCAGAGGGCAAGGATGGGGAGGAAAGGCATTGAGGAACAAAGGAATTGCTTGAAAAATTCTGCCAGTCTCCCCCGTTCAAAGATCTCTGCTAAATGAAAATACATAGTGTAAGTGTAGTTATTAACATGAAAGTCCATAGACAATGTTTCTTCACTTGGTTACCGGGCCTTTGCCGCAAATTTTGTACTTTCTGTTTTTAAAAACTGTTCAATATGCGGTACTATTGTTTCAGTGTCACACAGTCGCAAGCATGCTTTCAAGTGATCATCACTTAGTTAACTTCTATAATGCAAATTTGTAAACTTCATTAAAGAAAATAGTATTTCGCTTACATATATTGTCCCCAACATTCTTGCAGCAAGATTATGGAGTTTGGGAAACTCCTCTCGTGGGAAAGTAGGTACAAATTATTAATCTTTTTCCGATAACATTAATAAGCGTATTGCGACTGTCTAGAATTACTGTTCAAGTTTTGTAATGTTTAGAAATTTCCGTTCGAAATATTCGCCCAACAGTTGGTTTTCCTGTATCTCCATAAAGAACGCAATGTCATTCCTATACACCAAAATACGTTGCAGTATTTTCACTCGAAATCTTATCTCGCTATGGTAGAATAAATCTCCATACTCACTGTGAACGTCGTCGAGCAAGGTCCTAGATTCTCCGTGAATAAAGATCTGAGGAAATTAATTGTTTACATAACAACATCCATTACTTTGCTGAAGTACACCTTTTTTGCGCATATATTTTTCTGGTTTAAGATTTAGTGCATTGGTAAAATATTTGTTATAATGTGTGATCCTTCCTTTCCACATTACACTAATATTACAGCCTCCTTTCTATTTCCACTCACAGCTAAAGAAACAGTTTGCTGCCATGGAAGTTCAAACTGCAGTTTTGTCTCCTCAATGCAAGTAAATATATCATCACCACTATATTGGTCTCACTCTGGCCAGTCCATTCAAGGCCATCCGTGTAAATTCCCAATCTCGCTCTATATATTTGTCTCTTTCTACACTCCCATCCCTCACTGCTTGAGAACATAGTTACATAGATGAGGTAGGTATCCCGTGAAGTTATAATCAAAGAGAAAAGTTCTTTTAAACTCTATTCATACAGCCCTGAAAATATATTATACTATTTAAGAAGGTACTTGCATAAGTATCGTTTTATTAACATGTCAGTATTGTTAAGGGGCTAGAGATTTCTCAACTTAAAAGAGACGCTAACATCCTTTTAGGCTTTGGTTCGAATCTCGATATAAACATGCAGACTTATATAGTAAAGGAATGATACATTTCTTGCATTAATACATGTAGTCGCCAAGGAAAACGACACCACCGTTCCCATGGAAACGCTATTTGACGGAGAAGAGGTGGAAAGTTGTGTATTAGCAAGAATTGGGTTATTGGCTTTCGACATGAAACGATTTTAGTAGTATGTTTCATGGGCGCAGTATTTAACAGTTTCTCCCTTTTTCAAGATCTGCATTGACTATAGAAAATGACCGGCTGTGCAATGTCGGTTATGCCATTACTCTCAATCATTGCAATAATAAAAAACAATGCAATTTCTTCGCCACTATCAGTTATAGACTATTTTGCCAACTCACCTTCGTTTAAACGTCTCACGATTCTACTAAGCGTAACGCAATTTTCTAGCTCACTCTGACAACGCTAGCACGATATTTTTCATCTTCGTTTTGCACTTTATGTTCAGATTTTCAAACAAATATGTTTGAAAATAAAATAAATAAATACAAGCCTATGGTGCTTTCATAGGCTTGTATTTATCAAATGAATAATGAAAGTGAATAATAGTAATGAAAATCACATTTTAATATTTTGTTTAGTATTTTATGACATACTAAACACTTTGCTGCCTCATTTTTTCTATAAATAGAATACACTCTTCCTAAATTTCTTAAAAAGTATTAGCGTAAAGGACCGTCTCCCCACTCCGAAGTACCAGCCATTACAAGTTCCTCCGCTGGTAAATTCTAGCTCGTAAGTGCTCAGCCCACAGCGAGAACGGTAAACAGTTCTACACGCCCATAAGCACTTTGAGCTCAGTTGAGGGTGCCTTCTCTAAGACATGACAAGGTTTGCTTAAATTTGCCACATATAATTTAAAACAGTATATCACTAGCATACTGACCTACTAATGGGCACTGATACTTACTTCATATTAGAGCATAACTGATCTTGGTGCTAAGTCCAAAAATATGTTCTTCAAGTATTAAGAGGCTCCATCTAGTCGGTATATGCATGACGATGATGGACGAGCCATCCAAAAGGTCCAGCATTGGGGAAAGATAAGAACTAGAAGACCCCAGGTTACGTCATTTGGCAAAGCATAGGCACAAAGTATCCCACGGCGGTGGCAGAAAGCCATGTCCTCAAGAGAGGTCACAACACTCGTCATCCAGAATTGTTCAATTAAAATTAAAATATCATTAAATATTTTCAATATTTATCATAGCAATATTTTTGCAACAATAATTACATATGGGGTTGGAGTGTGGGCCACAAGAATGCACGATATACAAATTAGAAATCAACGCAAAATTTTATTAAGCTACACAGTTAGTACCACACCTACAATGACGCTAGTGGTATCAACAGGTATCTGGTCCATAGATTTGTTAGTAAAATTAAGAGGAGCGAACTATTGGATTAAGGAAAAGTATTATGGAGAAGTGGAGAAAATAATAGGTGCAGGATCTAACACCTTAACAGAGATAAAATTTAAATTAAAACTGATATGACAACTTAGAATGAATCAAATGAAAGAAGGAAGACGAACTTGCAATATCTTTAAACATATTACCGAAAGATTTCAACTGAGGCACGTAAAACCTAAAAGAAGGATTGATACACTGTTTGACTGGACATGATCCTTATAAAACATACTGGCGCAAAATTAAAAGAACCCAAAGGAGGTTACGATGTGGAAAACAGGATACACCGGAACATGCTTTGTATGAATGTCCACCTTATAGGAACCAAACTTCAAAAGAACGAAGGAATTTAAGTGGCTATCGGTAGTCTATATTTTAAGATACAAAGAATTGTATAAACATCTTGAAACCCTAGCCCATAAACTAAGTAAAATAGCATGGGAAGAAAGGATGGAGCAAGAAGAGATTCCAGCTACAAAGGAAGAAGTAGACGTGGAAGTTAGAAGATCGGAAAGTTTAGGAATATTAAGTATAGACAACCAGAAAAATAATTTACCACCCAATTCACAACGAAAACTTTATGCGGATCACGTTAGAAGAAAAAAAAAGGGAGAAGGAAAGGGGATGCTGGAGATGGAGAAGAAGAGGTAAAAGAAGTTATATAATAAACAAACCTGCAGTTAGAAGAAACAAGGTACGGTGAGAAGAAGAGGAAGAGGGAAAGAATATGATGAGGCAGCAGGAGGAGCAGGAGCTGAAGGAGTTGTTGGGGGCCTTAGTGAATATGCAAAGAATGGGAGTTAGAGGTAATTGTTTAGGAAGAATGGAGAAGTATAATAAACATTGAGAGGGGCATAATATATTGGAGCTCAATGGTGTAGTTGATATGGGCCAAGTGGAGTGAAGTAAAGTGAATGGTTAAAAATGTAAGAATCTTTTTAAACTTGTAATATTGTAAGTATAAAGGATAAATAAACAAATTAATAGAGAAATGTAAAGTGTAGTGGAGTAGCGAAAGGAAACTTTTTATAGGATATAAAACAGTGCTCTATATATAGAATGAGAGAAGGGTAAAGTGATTGTGAAAAATGGTTATAGCGAAAGAGTGAAGAAGGAGAAGGACAAGAAGAAGAAGAAGAAGAAGAAGAAGAAGAGGAGGAGGAGGAGGAGGAGGAGGAGGAGGAGGAGGAGGAGGAGGAGGAAGATATAGGGGTAAAGTAAAATATAATAACATTTTATTATAATTATAATTAATATTACTAGTGATATTACTATTACCATTCTTAACGATGTCAAAGTAATGAATTGGTAGGGCAAATGTTGCATTGATAAATATCGAGTAAATTTGCAAACAAAGAATATAATTAGTGTTAAAAAAATTAGCTAATATGAGATATAAATGTGAATTTGACGCGAATATATTTATAAGATGATATAATACAGAAAGACGATATGATATAATACGGAAAATAAAGAAACATATATAAGATCAATAGATATATAATATATAGTTTTATACAAATATAGATAGGACTGGATACATATAAGTAGCAAAGTAAATGAATGTAAGAAATGTACTGGTCACAAATACAATTCCTACCTGATACCGGATAGCAGTTTAATAATTTAGAGTTAAAGATTAAGTGGAAGTAGTAGAAGTAGTAGCTGGTTTCCAGTTACTCGAGCATTGCTGGTTTCCAGCAATTAGGAAGTAGTTGAAGGGAATGTAATTTTGTTATTTATCAAATTCGTTATTGTTATTATTTTAGTAAATTTCTAATTATAGCCTAGGCATAAGTATCATCTGGAAAGTAATAATGTAAGAATGTAATTTGTAATTTAAAAATAAAGTGTAAGATTTTCAATGCACATCCCGGTGTAGGAAACAAGGTAACGGGATGCAGTATTTCACATTTTTATTTATTATATTTATTTGTTCTCATGCACGTAAAATGAAAAGGAACACGTATATCAAGATATATCATAGTGACCCTAACTCTCCAAAAGTATAATATCATTTCAATAATAAAAATATAAACAATTACACAACGAAATGTTTTACTATGTAAATTACCCCCAAATAAAGTTCACAAAATGTCGTACATGCTTTAACTGAGATATATGTGATCTCATGTATTTCTCCTGGTCTTTGAGCAACACGGAAACTGGCAATATAAAGTGACTACAGGGAAAGTACCCCTAATTTTGGGTTTCAGTAAAATTTTGGTCTCCTCTGATTAATCAATGATTTAAATAAACAATATCAACTTCCTTATATTTCACTGGAACAAGACCATGATTATTTTTATATCACTTTGATTACGAGCTTTATTATTATTATTATTATTATTATTATTATTATTATTATTATTATTATTATTATTATTATTATTATTATTATTATTATTAGTATTATTATTATTATTATTATCGTCATCGTCATAATCATCGTCGTCGTCATCATTATCATTGTTCTTATTATTATTATTATCATCATCGTCGTTGTTGTGGTGAGTTAAAACATGCTGAAAACCGTTAAAATGTAGGGGAGATTTATATATATATATATTTTTCATTCTTAGACATATTTGTTTTTGTTCGTGCTGTATATTTATCTGAATCTGAACGCTTATCAAGTGGAACGAAACTCCATCGCCTCTTCTGCGTGTTTCTTGAAAGTCAAAACATTTACTAAGATGTTAGAGCTGCAATGTTTCAGACCTTATTCGAAGCATTCACCCCATACACACTCAATTAATCGTGTTTCTGTCGCCTTCCCTTCCACAAGGAGTATTGTATTTCAAGGGGCTGTTGTTTAGACTTGCTAAATGTATTAGATCTTTAAACCACCAAAAAAGCTTCAGCTAAGATATAAATAATCTAGGGTGCCTTGGGACGGAAATAAGACGGCAGTGTATAAAAACCAGCAGGACCATATTTAGCACCAAGAGCTTTGGTCTTGGTACAGGCAAAACAGGGTTTTTATATTAGTTGAATTTACATGATAAAAGACCTGACAAAACAGGAGACAAAGATATGGGTTCGTCTGACTCTTTTAAGTAACGCACCTCATGGAGCCTGTTCTTCATAAGGGTAGAAATAGGGTTTTAGATAACTGGTACAGTTTGCCAAAGTTGTTCATTTCTTTATGTAACGAAATGACGAATGCAATTACAGCAGTTTGTTCAAATCTATTGCATTACCATAGGATATGAATACACAAGCACTAAAAAGGGGAAATAAAGGTGCTTCAGCTCTCGCCTTTGATATTTGCTTGGCAAGGTAGAATGGTGATCACAGCATATTTAAATTGTATTTAAAGTCTAATGATTGGTGTAGACAATTTCCTGTGGATTAGGTATTTCAAACATACCCATCTTTACGAAAAGCTGTAAAATGATACAAGAAATTCTTTCACAAGTTCCAGATTACTACATACCATTGTTTGGTTATTTTGAGAGCTCCAAGCCCACTGAAACTAATTTCAGTCTTGAATTTATAATTATCAATAGCTCACAGCCTAATAGCTGACCACAACATGCAGATATATTTATACATAGGTGTAGAACATCTAATAATACTATAACATTTAATTAACAGAAAACACTTTCCTAACAGGATTCCGCCCACAGCCAAAATGTATCCATTACGGAAGTGTATGTTATGCCGAAAAGGGGAATATGTACGGAAACTTTTGTAGTTTCCGGTGATTTGAAGATGCTCATGTGCTTACCCATATTTTAAAGTATATCATACTCCTCGCAACTTTAGTGGTAAACTTCAAATGTAAGTGTAATTCACATAAACTGTTCCATCGAAAAAGATGAAACATAATGGAGATTTAAAGCATTGTTTTTATCCGCGTACAGGAGTTTATACTCGTCCATATCGCTGAAGTGGGCGTCCATAAACGTCCATATCGTGGAAGAGCTTATTTATTTACTTTACCTAAGTAAAAGGAAATTAAACGCAATTTTTCAAAAAGTTCTCTTACCTTTCATAACGAATGTGATATCTTTCTGTCAGTCTTTTCATACAATACTATTAAAACCTTCAACATAGACACAACCAATTCAATTGTATGCAGGTATAAACTTGGAGGGAAACCTGAATTTCAACAACGAATTTCAATGCATAAAACATGTTCACCAACGGTTGAACCACCAGAATCATCAACTTAAATTTGGATGCAAAATGTTATGTACGAGATATAGGACACCATTCTTAGTTGGGTTAAGATTATTTCTTACAAGATTCCAAATATTACGAATCAGTCGATCGTGTGATATTTCCTGCTAAATCCACAAGTTGGACAATCGACAAATTTATGGAAAGACTTCATCAATATGTAATCACACATTTTATGAACTTCATGCTTGAACTGCCACCAATGCAAATTTTCATTTTATCGAGTATGGTCACTGTGATTATATACAGTAAATCCGACTTTTAGATTGCAATTAACGCGCTCACTTAAAGAAGATTTGGAAAATATGGAATAGCTGTAACATATTGCACACCCAAATCGAAAATAAATTTACGTTAGCCAAAAAAATTAAACTAAGTGGTATTAATATATATATATATATATATATATATATATATATATATATATATATATAGTTTTACCTGAAATAATTACCATAAAATTTAAACACTTCACAGTAGTTACATTTGTGATTGCCTCACGAACTAAAAATAAATGGACGTATTTAGCAAAGGCATAGACGCCAACGAAAAGAAATCTATTTCCTACCTTAGGCAGAGGTAACTTCCCAATTTTTTTTAAAAAATCATTTTCATTGATTTCTGGACAAAGTTTGATGCTGCACATCCCACCTTGGTATTTTGAGCTGGTCAACTGATTGCATGTGTTTTAAAAGTCTTGACAAATGCATGTATACTATTATTAATTTCCGTTCAAATAAAATAATGGCGGATCTTATACCAAGTTTTATATATTATCAAGTGTACTCCAATGGAATTTACAGGATAATAATGAAATAAAAATGACTACTGAGTTCTCGGGACCACAATATGGAATATGACTGATGAGAATTTGCACATTGACATGAGGGACGCGTATAGGATCACGTTCATTGATACGCAAAATATAAAGCTCAGGATTATACCATTAGAATATTCCATTTTAAAAAAGGGAGAGAAATACTGACTACAGGAACAAAGGGTATAAAGAATAAGAATAAAATTAATAAAGTCGACCCTGGGACTTATCCATTACTTATAATGATGTGTTTCACATGCAGAATATATGTTTTAGAATGAGGTTACACCAGAATAAGTGCTCATATATAGAATCTGGAACTTAAATCTGCGAATGTCCAGTAACTCATGATTAGGTAATAGAGTACAAAATTTAATTGAATTATAAATACATCGTGAAAATAATTAGAGATCAACGTTTATGGCAGTTACTAAACTTGACGATGGGTGTATTCTCAAGGCTAGAGAAGATTTTATGGCAGGAAATACTAATAATGGGTAAAATAGGAACAATGTTCAGTGGAAAAATTAAAAAAACATTAAAGTAACAAAGGTGCTTATTGGGCCATTCATAAAATTCCCCATACCGGATGAAACAATAAATCAGAAAAGCAAGAATCTCAACAATGAATTAATGGCATTACCTCCGTGATATTCAGAGCTACAGCATAGCTTATTGATCCGTGACAAATTTCTGTGGGCATTCGAGATGATTCTGTGTACGTGTTACAGCAATTCTTGCCAATAGAAGTCCATCCCGGGAGGATTTTTGTCTTTATAACATCCTTCCAAACCGATTGCTTGCAAGAGATTAATAAAGTCTCAATTTTGAAAACTAGTTAGTGAAATGTATTTTCACGTAAAATACAAACATATAATAACAAATACATTTGCGTGGAGTGCAACCTAACCTAAATTCCTTTATAATTATGCTCAGCACCAACGAACTCGACAGTATATTTAATCCCGAAAATTAAGGGATTTCATGCTGAGCAGGGAATTTCATCAGTGTGCCACATGTAAACTATTTGATGACTTGATAATGCTTACTTGTGACTTATTCCTATCTTGTTACCTTCATCTATTTTCCATAATTAATTTTTAATTCTGTTAGACCTTATATATCTAGTTCAATGGTTGCTACCAGTGACGCTTTTATCACATTAAGTTGCCGAGTAAGAATGTCATCTCTATGTGCATTAGCTGTAGGCGGGAACCACCTGAGGAGGTTTGTTCATAATTTTCTGTGTTAGTTTTTGCGGCATCAATCCAATCAGATTCCGTAATTATCCCTTCTAAAGGAAGGAAAAATCAATCCAGGACCTCTAAATGAAAGAGAGGTCTTACTTCGAAGAGGCTCAGAAACAGTATACAGTTAGCTTGTTTTTCCGAAATCCAGTATTTATAGTCCCATGGTCTACAGCGGTTCTGTGAAGGAAAATAGTCACAAACCTGTGATCTTAACTTTCTGCCACCACTAAGAGTTTTACCTAAGTCTGTTTTTGGAGCCAGTTCACGTACATATAAGAACTGTACATTAGGAATGACTTCTTGAAATATCCTCATATTCAGTCTTCTCAGTCTTCTATAAGGAATTTACGTCTTTTCTTCATAGAGATCTTCCTCTCGCGACTCCTCTGAGAGAAGTCCTGCTCGGTGGTTTCCTTAATTGTGCATTTCTACGCACACCGTTTTGAGGCGATAAAGTTTGTCAGCGCGAGAAATATATAAATATAGCCATGGAGGAATGGAGTTAGATATACCCGCCAAAACATTATGCTCAAACCCTACTAGGAAGAAAAAGTGTTTAAACAGACCGCCGCCAAATAAGAAATAAAGTATGATTTTACTGCTGCTTATCTCTATTTTTATCTAAATGCTATTATTTTTAATATAATTACGTGAAATTCGCAAATAATACTAAGTTGAAATTATTAGTAAATTCTTTCGATCCCTATTTCTGTGCCTGTAGGAAACAAAAATTTAACCTCAAGAACCGTTTGTACTGTTTGGCTACACCTATGAAATTGTAGCGAATGATCACACTTGCTCAAGGTTGTGTAATGCCTAGTTGGAGAGGTCCTCTAGCTGGCCAAAGTAAGCAGATCATGGCTTTGCTTATCACTCATATGTTCTTACTTGCAAAGGTTATTTATTATTGGGTTACTTGGAGCTAAGAGGTGCGCTTTGAAAGTTCAGAGGCAGAATGGCACCAATTCTTTCACGAGTAAACAGCTGTGGAAAAGTGAGGGTATGTAGCATGCGAACATGACACTACAACACGTTGCGGAGGGGATAACTTGTGAGATTGATATATTATGGAAGTGGATAGAATCATGACAGCAAGAGGGTGAAAGTGACCGTCCATTCTTGCAATAATCCCTCCGAAACTACCAACTTGAGGGTTGCGGAACGGTGGAATGGTGTTCACAATACTTCGGGGAGTGAATATACCGTGTTTGCTTTAACCAGCCGTCAATTTCACTATTACAATCCATGTTTTTTTTTCTACCGGGTCTTAATGGTATTTCTTTTACATTTGACTTTTTTTTTTTTTTTTTTTTTTTTTGTCCAAGGATACTTTCGTATCTCCCAAAACTACTTTTATATTGGGCGATTTCAGTGCTCACTAATCGCATTGGGGCTCTGTCAGATAGTTCTCGAGAGGCAAACTGATTGCAATGGGTTGTCACAATTTCTAATGGATAAACACCGGTGAACCATCTTTCTGTCCGATACCTAGCATCACTTACACATAGACCACTCATTCCGTTTGTAGTGCTTTCTGTCTGCCTGTTATCTAAATCCACAGTGCTTGGAGAAATGCTTTCACATAAAGTCAAATGTTTTCTTTTCAGTAAACTTGTGACTTTATGCAACTCAAAATATAGCTCTCTTAATATCATGATTGAACACAGTAGGGGCACAATTATAGGCACTCCCGAGCGTTTTATTTCGGGCGTCTTTCTACTCCAAACACTTGCCGATTCCCTGATAAGACTGATGAAGTCCGAAAGTACTGCATACTTGAAAATAGTATCCTTTGAGTATTTCGACATAAATCCCCTTTGGAAATTTTTATTTGATTAAAGCAGCTACGCCCAATGTCACCAGTAAAAGAATAGATTGATATAAAAATCTATTAATTCACTTTCAGTTGTTTTTACAGGAAGGAGAATCATTGCTGATCTTAAAATAAACTAGCCGAATTTGAAAAAATACATGCTTATTTTTGGGTTACAAATAAATTGCACCAGTCAGTGTTTTTAATGTGCTGAAATACTTTTAGTTTGCCGGCAAATAAATTAAAATATAAGATAGTAGACTTTGGTCTGAATAGTATGAAACAGAATGTTTTGGAAAAAAAGAGAAAGTAAGTAGCAGGTTTTCGCAAGAAAAGGTCTGACACTATTTTGGTCTCAACTTTTCTAAATTATTTTAAAACCACAATGCGTTTTCAATAAGTGAATAGACCATTTTTGAACCAATTAAAATTATCTTGCATTAATAGGTAGTTGTTTCACACATTATTACTGGTGTTTACTTTGGTAATAAATTCATCAGGTGCCACTGCACACTGCACACTTAAAAGTAGCTGAAAGTTTCATTTAATACAGGTATATGTCAAAATATTATTACAATATTGAGCATTTTGTTACATGACTCAAAATATTTAGTTCCTTAAAATGAATTCATATTACATGTAAAGTATAACAAATAACCACTGTTGCCATATATAGTAGGCCTCACTAATGGATGTTTTGCCAAAGAATAATTCTGCATTATGTCAAATTAATTGTCGGCGTTTCTTCAGATCTTTGATTGAGTTCAGTATAAACCATTTTGTGAATAGTCAACTGAATTACTATAAGCTTCTTTCTTTCTTGTTCTGTTTTGAGCAATGTTCCAGCCCGAAATACTCACTAAATTTATGTGTTTTTATGGATCCTGAACTAAAATTAAAAATCACTTATGAACACTTCAGTAGTACAACGAATACGAACAATCTTCTCTTGATTTTCCATTCTTTCGCAGAAATGTACTATGTTTTTGCTAAAAGTAAAAAGCATGGGTGGGTGCTTATGTTCTTCTATTTTCTTTCTTTCATATTTTCTTTCCCATCATCGAAAACTTTTTGTGTATGTGGTTACATTAACTCTTAATTATTTTTTTTTTTTCTAAATTCGAAATCAATTCCTTTTCTCCATCTTATTTCCACCATTTTCTAAGATCATTTTAGTACTGTATTCCACTTTTGATCTTCCAACACAAAAATGCCGAGGAAAGATTCTTTGTGAGCCTGGTGTTCCAATGAAGTATATGCTGTTAACGTTGGCGTGTCAGGTAATGAAGCTTCAGGTTATGCTGCCAATACCAATGTTTAGGCTGGCTCTCACATGCGTCTCGTAAATCCTCGCATGACTTTAGCCATGTTTATGTAAAACTATTCTTTTATTCTGTTTCTGGTGTTCAAAGTAATAATAAGTTCCGGCAAATCTATCATTATGACCTGGATATCATCAATTATGGCGTTTATAGATTGGTTAAACTCGTCTGGTAAAAGATAACTAGTTTTATACATTATAACCTTTTTAACGGTAATCCTATACACTTCCTGCCGTTAGTTCACCTTCAAACATGATTTAGCGGAATGCGGCGATTGAAACTCGTATATGACTCTTTTCATTTGCCAAACATAACTGCCAACATCTTATTGGATGCTACTTATATTATAGAGCGTGTGTTCTTTTATATTTGGCACTGCAATGTGTGGTACAGCGTTTAAATTTCTATAGTATTTTAAATTTGGTGTAACCAGATTGGCTACAAAATTTCCAGATTTTTTTGTAGGGTTTTATGTAATTTTAAAAGTAAATTTGCTGTAGCTTCATTAGTATGAATGCTTTATTGGTTATTTTAAATGACTTTTTAATCCTGGTTCTTAATTATGTTTGCGTACCTTTTAATTTGGCTAGTTATTGACACATATTAATGCATCCTGAATGTCGTTTTATATTTAGTGATCTGTTGTTTAATTTCATTTGTCATTAAATGGAAATAAGTTTAGATTTTACACGCGCGTATATTGCTCATGACCGCTATAAGCAAGAGTTATGAAATGACATTAATTCTGCTAAATAGTGTGACTACAATGTAATCTGCATTTTCACTGCCCATAATATGAAAATTAGTTATCCTAATACCTCTCCATTTATCAAGATAAATGCCAATCGGTAAAAAAGAAGGTTCTGCAACAATTTAATTATATATTCTTTTAAGGGAGATTAACGGAAATACCTTGTGCACATTTCGTAAGAAACCAATTGCCTATTTATAACATTTCCCATTTTAATGCATCGCAAGTAATTTATACATAATAGTGCACTGACACAGTTTAGTACGGCAGCTGAAAGATGAAGTTTCTTAGCAAATGGAAAGTTTGTAAAGAACCTCCTAGAAGTCCTTGAAGTTCCCTGGATTTAATTGTTATGTTTGTGAGGTCACTTTAAAAAAAATTTAATCTTCACAACTAAACTCCAGCTTCGGTTTGCCTCAAAAAAAAAAAAAAAAAAAAAAAAAAAGCCCTACCTTCTCAACACGTATGTGTTGCGTAAGTGGTGACCTAAAACTGCTGGTGTTGCATGGTATAGAATTTTATTAAATGGAAACATTATATTAAAGATTTGAAACTTTCACGGCTGTTTATTGATTATGATTTCATGGGAAACCAGTCAACGTTCTCTTCTACCAAGCTACCATAAGTCTGTGGTCCTCTTCAGAGGTAGGCATATTTGGAAGTCATGTTAATTTACAAAATATTGATTTAATATCAAGAATAACGCACCAAATTAATTTTCTTATTATTTTACAGAGCATAAATGTATCAAATTGCTGTATAAGAAACAGAATATACCAAGGGCCTTCTAGAGTAAATGAACACCTTTAAATAAAAAGTTGAACATACATGAAATATGTATATGCATTAAATAAATAAAACATTAGAGTGATTAAGATTTTCAAAAAGCCTTTTGAAACCCACTAAAATGAAGGATAAACAGTTTTTAGGGTTTCACGTGATACATTTCCAATTCTCACTTGTAAACAATAACTACTCATAGAACATTTCTCCTCTCAAAAACCATTTATACAGATTTACATGTGACTCACCTGGGTTGTTTACATTCGCATAACGTTCTGTCCCTCATGAGCCATCAATAATGGTGGTGTGTTTAAATTTCCCATAAAGGACAGGTAAAGAAGTTTGAACTAATGTAAAACAGGTAAAAATGAAACACCTTGTATTTTTAAAGAGTGCATCACTCTATATCACAATTACACCAGGTATATATTTGGAATATATATAGCCATTCGAGTTTTTTCTTTCGTATTAATTATTCTTAAAATGCTGGAGTAAAAACATTACTAAAGTTGGGAAACAATATCACAAAAGATACATGTTCATATGAATTATTTGCATTTTTATTACGTCTTGATATACATCAATAAAGTGGGACGGACATTTCATGGTACAATCCATATATAAATGCCTTTAAAGTAATATTTAAGCCTAGAAAATTCACATTATTTGCAAATAAGACAACACAATGCACTTTTGAAATGTTTCTCCTCCTGAAAATGTAAGGTGCCAGATAGTATTAGATAATAGCAGACTCTGGGCTCATTTCCATCATCATTAATGAATCCCGTTCAGTGTCTTGATGGCAAAATGGGATGTTAACTAATGATTAGATTGCTCTAATGTATGCGTACGTTGTGCTTTTGAGTTCCTCAAAATGCAAGATTTTAAAATATTCAAAATGTAGAAAGTTCAGTAAACAATGAGAAATCGTATTGTGAAAACTGTAAAGTGCGGCACCATTTGAACGCTATTGTAACGATGATTTCCGCAATATTCCGAAAAATTAATTACGTTGTGAGCCTTGCACAACAGAGGCTAATTGTTAGAGATAGAAAATAGAACGTTTCGGCTTTTAATTCTCGAGCACGTGAAAGCACAGTCTTAATATTTGTAGGAAAGAAATATGCTCACTTAAATGTTTTTAAGTAATAAAAGTGACTCTACAGCCCCAAAATTTCGAAAATTAGAATGAACGCCTTCCGCAGTTTCTGCTTAAATCTCTTGCAGACGAGTGGTTGAACTTAAATAAATTTACAATAAACAAATGAGATAAATTTAAAATAAAATTTGAAAAAAATATTAAGTAAGTAAGTAAATATAATGGAATAAAGTATCGTAAATCTACAGGAAAAGTGAGTTTGCTTAATAGTACCCTAAAAACTGGTGTAACAATCCGTAATGTAATGAATGGACACATTAAGTAGTTCGCTAACATGAAGAAATACGGTACATAATGTTCTTAATAGGCACAAATTATTGAATATTTGAAATTTTCTCATTGCTGATTGTTGAATATAACTTCATAGGATACCAGCCGAGTTTGACAATGAATTCATTAAGCGTGTATCCGTGAAGTTATGATCAAAGGACAAAGTATGTCTCCAAAAAGAGGGTCAAAAGCTCCTCAACACTATGAGGAAATGCTTTCCAAAACTGCCTCGACCTTCACCTAATGTAATCGTTTGCATCAAGTCAAGAAAATAGGGTCTACTTGAATAGTCAGCTATCAACAAAAAACTTGATGGTGTAAAAGAAAATATATATATAAACTATGCAAGTGCTTAAAATATTTATTGTTATTTTAGTAATATAAATGAAGATAACCATATTGAAAATACATAAATTAATTAGCGGATTATAAAACACGAGAGTAATTTTAAATGTATAAAACACCAAAATGAAATGTAGATACATTTCTTACTAATCTGGAAAAAAATATTAAGGAAATTAGCGCCCCAAAATAACACTGTGGTATTATATGGATACTAGGATATAGATTATATAGAACAAAATGGTTTTGTCGCCTGCATCTTGTGGGTTTGGCAGTCACAGCGTTAATTCTGGGCAGCGAGGATCTAATATCAACGCAACTGATTCAAATTCAATTGCAATTACAACTAAAATTACAATAAAATCAAGCACATTCCTTATCACAGGAGATGCTGAAAATGTTATCCGCTACATCCACACGTTTCTGGCATCTTTCTAGATCATACACATCAGTTCGTCTTTCGAATTTAAGTCAATTTAAACTTGAAATTATACAAAGTCACTGTTGTTCATCACTGAAGGCAAGTGATCCTGATATTCGGGCATGTTTCTGTGATTGGAGGTTACGGAAGTTAATGATAGAGTAATTAATCCACGTTTAATAGTTTTAATGGTGAAACATGTTTACGTGATCATGTTTCCATAAATAAAAAAATCAGGTACTGGAGTGCTGAAAACCTGGATTTTATACCCCTTACATGAAGAGAAAATCGGTGTATGCAACCATGCTTGTACTTACTTCATTCATTTACTGTCATTCAAAGTGTGAGTACATTTTCTGGGACACGCTTTATTTCCACCAAAAGCATTTATATTTTCAGATGAACGTTTTTTTTTTTTTTTTTTTTTTTTAACTAGTGTTTAACGCCCGTTTTAACTACAGAGGCACCACAGGCAGTGAGCACTGATGATACATGAGATGAAATGATATATTAGGAAAGATTTTTTTTTAAGGAAGGAAACGTTCCAGGCCTAAGTTTAGGGTACATCCACGGCATTTGCCATTTATGAGGACTGAGGAAAACCTGGGAAAAACCTCAGTCAGGGAGGACGGTCCTGGCGGGATTCGAACCCCAGACCTCGCGCTTACGCAGATGAACGTAAATGGTTGAAAGTCATTCCATGTTCGCTACACTTCACCAGGTATCTAAATGTTTTAACTCTATTCTGGTCCAACCAATGTTTCTAATCTTTCTAAATATCATAAAATACTACAAAACAGTTTATTTGATTCACAACTACCTACATTTACAGTCTATAGCAGGTTAAAACTGTCTGTTAAGTTTTAAGTTTTTGGAACCAAATGTATTAGTTCTGGGGTTGGCCTCCCGCTTGTAGCATTTCACTGTTAATGAGGGTAAAAAAGTCTTAAGAGTGTTTGGAAAAATACTGTTTTAAAATACATGTCGACATTGTTGCTAAAAGCTTTATATTCACTTTCTTACATAATCAATTAGTTAGGATAAGCGGAGACTGAAAATTGTAAGAGTTTTGCATTTAATGTGTATAAAGCATTCATATAGCATGTATATAATGTGATATCGCAGATTAGATTGTTAACGTGTGTTAGGTACTCATCCGAAGCAAATGGCTTTCCATTTAAAATGAACAGGCTTCCTCGATCTCAATGATGCGTTAGCTAGAGTTTATATTCTTAAATTCGAGTTGTCAATATTGCTTTGACTCTCTGATACCATTGAGCTTGAATGCATTTGATCTACGTTACAGAATGTTGTGAAGTAAGTTTAAAAACAAAACTATTTTCCTAAAGTGTTATTTACTAAATAGATTGTTATAACAGCAAACTAAATAGTTACCAAAGTGGTGCTTCAGTCGCCTCCCTTATACGAGCCACTGGTATTCTAGGTGGTTGGTAGATAATTAATTGTACGGACATTGCCGACATAAATGAACAGTTGAACTTAGTTGTTTGCTTTTTATCGGCCGATCGTCCCGAATAAGATTTACAATATAGGTGTTACTGTAGTGTGCGGCTGGCCGAAGCTTGGATGACACCTCGACCTCCTTTCGATGACAGTATTTTTACCCACTACCAGCTCTCTCCATATACATTACGCCCCCGGATGTTGGTGAGCTCATTTTTCGCCATAATAAATTTAATTGCTGCTATTTATTTATAACACACACTGCAATTTGAAACTGAATTGCACTCAATGGATCCTAGTGGAAGAAGATGAAACTACATGAGATAGGGTGCAAGGCACAGAAAATAAATTTGTGATAAATAATTTAGCTAGTATCATTTGATTATTTGTTGATTTGATATATTTATGAACGCTCTTTAACATTTCACGTCATCCGCGTCCCATTCAAATCAGGGCGTGAAATGGCCGATAAATTTTGCTCAGAGGCCTCTTCATTCAGGCTTCAGGCTATTTTACGTGCCGTAAATCTACGATACGGGTCCCACGGCGTTACTTTCCGTTAAAAGGAAGCCATGCTTAGGATTTTTACGCCCGAAAAAAGCCATCGATCCTGGCCGGGTTTGAACCCGCGATCTTGGGTTTAGGAGGCAAGTATGGTTACCGCTACACCACCAGGACCGACTTATTTTGATTATAGTTGTAACTTCAAGAAATGTGTTCATATGCGCGCTCAGTATATTGTATATAATATTGTACGCAAGTAAGTTACTTGCGTAAAATAGTTGCATATTTGTGTTATAATAACGTATTTCCCTATATAACAAGAACCTGGTAGCAGAGTCACAAGAATATAAATCAATTTAATTAACTATATTCTGTGTCGTTACCCCTACTCGGATAACATTATTTGAAATGTATAAAATTGAACTAAAATGGAGTTTAAAAGTTACGGCCCAAGGTGTTTTAGTCAATATATTTTATCACTAACCTAGGAAAATGGCCACCCATTACTGATTTTATTGATTGTGTATGGTAAGCAGAAACCAGATATTATTACATGACTTTAATAACAACAAAGAAAGTTTGTAACGACAAAACAGTTTTAACGCGATATTAATATTTGAGAAGTTGGGCAAACAACAGCGAAACTGAAAACTCCATGAAATCTCAAGTATATAAAACCAATTATATTAAAACTTGTGTTGATATATTTTTGTATTTTAGAATGAATTGCTCTTTTACCCGAACACCCTGTAAACTACTATACCCAGAAGTTTTAGCACTGTAACTACCGTTTTCACTACTGGGATGTCACATGAGGCACGAGATGAAATGATAAATTGAAAAAGGAATTTTTGGATGAAGGAAGCGTTCCTGGCTTAAATTTAAGGTACTTCCCCGAAATTTGCCATGGAATAGGATGGAGGTAAATCTGGAATAACCGCAGTCGAGAGGAATGGTCTTAGTGGTAATCTAACCGTAGCCTCCCGTTCACGAACCCTTGCCTTAGCGACATCGGCCACCCGTGTCGACTATATCTGGAAATAAAAGAGTGGTATTCATAGAAATGCCAATTTTAATATTCTTCGACAGGTATTAGAAAATGGAACACGAAGCTAATGATTTATCGAAAACGCTTTGTCACAGTTATAAATCTTTCCAAAAGGCAGATGTCCAAGAAAGCACAGGAATAAACGTTGCTAGTCAAAACTGCCTGCTAACCCTCTAAGTGAAATAAAAGCAAAAGTAAGCTCGCGCATGCGTTTGTTATCGACGTTGCGGACATATCTGTTAAGATAGGCACTTCGAAGCGATATGAGGCATTCATTGGAGCCAGCATCCAAGTGAGGAAAACAAGAACTGACTGAAGTGAGTGTTGTAGCTGATATTTGCGTTATCAGTCAATCCCAGCACACCTACCTTCTGGAACAATAAGTGAGTGCTTTTTATGGTCAGTATACCATTAAAATGTCTGTATTAACTTTAGAAATGATTCAAATATATCCTTATCTAAACGATTTGGTAGTACTCCTTTCCGGTCTAGGAAGTGAGGGCTGTAGGGCTAGTGGTTGTTCATTTCAAGGTTGCCAGTATTCCAGATTCATTTGAAAGTGAGTGAATTTTAACGGCATTATCTTGTGAGTTGTTCTTTGTTGTATATTTTCCGTGTCAGTGCTGATCATATTTTTGTGGAATTTTGTCATAATACCGTTGTTCATTAAATTATATCCAGTCAACAGGCCCCAGCCTTACATTTGAGTTAACCGATTATAATGTCAAACAACTGCATTTCATTTGTGAAATTGAAAGCAATGAAATATCAACTAAATGCATAACCCCCTCCAGGTTATAGCGTTCAACTATGAAACAACATGCATTATTTTAACGTTAACTCAGTTAACTTTACCACTGAAGCTTGGGATCGATATTGTAGTTGCTGACAATAAAATGTAGGTGATTGCGGGCAGCGAGACGAGCGCTGCGAACATTACATAGCCAAGTCACAATATTATAAAAACAGAGTGTAACGCGAATAGTATTGCGGAAATAAGATGTACATACATGAGTCATTAGCACCGAACAATATACTATATAACAATTATAAAGCTTAGAAATTGTATAAACTATGTTTGTCGATTGCATAAAGCACCGGACGACATAATTGTAATCAGTGCTTGCTTCAATAAACTGAACTTTCCGCAGCGACAGTATAGCGAATGGTGTAGTATAACATGTTCTGAGTTCGCCACGATAAAATAAGGTAAATTAGCCAATTAGCCAATTGTCCCGCTTTACCATCATCAAGCCGCAAGAGTACGCATTAAATTATAGTTTAAATCTGAATTGTACAGTTCTCATAACTTTAGCATAAAGAAACCTTCTGCAAGAAATAAAGTTTTTAGCAAATTTTAAGAGCAGAATTCCTTGAAAATCCACAAATTATTCCCCAACATGAAACACAATTCTCAATTTCAGCTACTGAAACCTGAACGTATGGGAATATGTGTCTCTAATTTTGTTCATATATCCTCTGTTAATCAAATTTCATACTAAATGATATACTTAAGTTCAAAACACACGCACATGTACACACACACACACACACACACACGCACACACGCACCCGTTTTCACTACTGAGGTATCATAGTGATGATAAATGAAATTGGGAAATGAGTTTTTGTGGGGGGAGAGGATAGGAAGCAAACAGTGCATAAATTTAAGGTATTTTCCCGGTATTTTCCGTTGATGAAGACTGGGGAAAAACCTGGAATAAACCTAGTGAAACAGGACGGTCCGGGTAGGAATCGAACCGCAAATACCGTACCTTAGCAACCTCATTCACCTTGTCCGCGCAAGTAATTTAGACAGTACCGTATCGGTTATCAGGCATTTGCATGGGCTCTATTCTCAGTTTGCTTTCAGATTTTTTTCTTCCCTTGGAAAGTCCAATATGGAGACTTTTAGGCTATAATGTACTCGGATTCCTTTACACCATCAGCATTTCATTCACCAAAAGTTTCTGGCATTTGGCACGGGCTTATGGTGTTGACTATCCTTCCTCTCATTCGTTTATTTTATTTTCGGTCCCGAGCATCTTTCATAGTCGGCATTGGACGATAAAGTTTTTCGAGAGAGTGTGAAGAAGGGAGACCTGAGAGTGCGTGCTTTTTCCAATAGCAATTTTGGTTTCATAATTTTCATTCTATGTTAATATGCCATGGACATTGTCACAAATGAGTATGAATATCACGTAAAGTCTTTCTCTTATGACTTGTTGACGCTGTTAAACATGTAAAATTGATGTATAACGTTAATTATTTTGCTAAAAGCTACCCCATTGGATTGAATTGGATTGCATCAAATGAGGACGGATAGGCGTTCAAACACATTAAGCCCAATGAGGACCTTTTGTATTTTATTGAGCTAATGTAGCTAAACTTAACTTTTAAGTTAAGGTGAAATATACACAAATTGTGAAATGCCTTCCCAAGTTTTTATGAATCACACACTAGTTTTTCAAAATAGCTTTGTGCCATAAATTTTGGCTAGGCAATACCTTCAAGCGGCGCTGCAAAATAAATTTATAAACAAATAAACATAAAAGCTGGAATGGTTTTGAAATTTATTTATAATTATAGTGAATAAAATGTTATACGGGGAACAATGGCAATAACAAAAGTGATGGTGCTAATTAAAATAGCGTATGACTTGCAATATCGGTTTCTCCTGAATAAATAACAAAGTATATTTATTATTGTAGGTTTATTGGTTTTCGTATTTTTATGTTGTATTCATAGGGGATATTTCGTCATAACTTGAGAACTTCATTCTAAAAGTTTATAACAAATGTAGCTGTTGTTATAGTAGATATAGTACCAGAACAATAAAGGATTCCAAAAGAATTCCAAAAGTATTATAGTACATAATATAGTGACAGTGCTCAGGCACGAGCTCTGGATACCTAGGTACTTATTTTAAGACTGTCTGGCAAAGACAGTAATAGAATTAAGAACCAGATGAGATATGGTGCCAAGAATCACGATGCGCCAATTTACGAGCCTTTGTTCCCGGAGATCAGTTCCTTGTGTCTCGTGCGTTTATTGCTTTCGTTTTGTTGGCACGTGATGCAATGAAATATTAGACCTTCGTGTTTTGTTGTAACACAGATCCGCATTTATTTAAAATGCTTTATCATTTACACAATATCAACGGCTACTACAACGACCGACATGTATGCCCGAGATCTCTAAGGCTCGAACTCGTGAACTGGAGGTCTGTAGTTCCAACCTTCTACCTCCTCGCTTTGTTACTCAAAGAAGTAAAGCTCAATTTTAAACCAACAAAGTAAAATGTTATTAATTTAGTATTGTAGTTATTCAAA
The DNA here is from genome assembly GCA_030762175.1 of Metallyticus violacea. Taxonomy (NCBI): domain Eukaryota; kingdom Metazoa; phylum Arthropoda; class Insecta; order Mantodea; family Metallyticidae; genus Metallyticus; species Metallyticus violacea. The sequence goes on along the minus strand of CM060846.1, from coordinate 185,545,532 downwards.
GTTCAGAATAAATTTGTTTTAGAGTATACTGCTTTAGAGCGATTCAGTTTCGATTATTTTGTTTGAACTATGTAAGTTTAAAAGAGAGTATATTATTAATTTAAGAGCTATTATTAACAGTAGTTATAGAAAATATATTAATAAAAGGTAAGAATGAGGTTGCTCCAGAATGTTAGGTTTGTCAGTATGCTGTGAAATTACAAGGTAAACATTTTGTAGCAAAATTTTCGGCGTTGAAGAGTTCCAGTAGGTCTCTATTAAAATTAAACGACATTAGATTAGAATTCAAAATTTTAAATCGATTTCTTAGTTTTATCAGAATTAAATTCCTTGCACTAAATCTATTCCAAACTTTGACAAGATTGCTATAATGTTTGATGCGCTTACAATTTCTTCTAAAGAAGGAGGGCCATTATGATTGCCGCGCACTCGTGCTCATTTATTCTGCAGTTAATTATTTTGTAAAAACGCAATATTGCTGCATGAGTATAAAATATATGTATATATTTTAATAAAAAATATAATAATAAACAGAGAAGCAATCATTAATAATACAATGCAACTATCAAACGAATAGCGCAATATTTCGAACAGCTTATGGTCTTCTTTAAAGCCAGTAGACAAGTGAATATATATATATATATATATATATATATATATATATATATATATATATGTTTGTGTGTGTGTGTGTGTGTGTGTGTGAAAAATAAAACAGCACAATGAAATGTAACTAAAATAACAATAACTACATAAGAGGAAAAGGATAAAAAGCTTTTTACCTAAGAAGAACACGAGCTGTTCGAAATATTGGGATAGTAACTCTGTGACTTTCCTATTGTTTTATCCTTTATATATATTATCGTTAAGGCTCGAACTCGTGAGCGAGAGGTTTGGGGTTCAATTTTTCCAGGTTTTCCTGTCCTCATTAACGGTAAATGCCGGGGATGTACTCTAAATTTAGTCCTAAAACGATTCCTTCCTTAAATAAACAAAAATTAATATTCCAATTATCATTTCATGTATGGGCAGTGTCCATAATCTGTGATACCACAGTAGTGAAAACGGGCCTTAAACACTTTTCAAAAAATGTATAAAGTAAATAAAACATGAAAAAAATTAGAATACCTCGTAAACAAGGGCTCGTGTATAAACGAAATAGAAACAACGAAAATAGGCGCAGAATTTAAACGATGTTTCGGAATAGCTATGTATGCTTCTGAGCTGTTCAGTCAGCTCACAGGGCAAATCAATCACTAACCATCGTATTTAAGCTCTTGAGATGCACACACGACTGCTCTATATTATTAAAACAAAGGGTGTAAGTTGGTGATTCTTCATCTGCTATTCCATTTTGGGAACAATAGTTGATATTTTTGTTAAAAAATTGTTAGCTGGTAAATAGTTTAAAGAGGCATCTTTCAAAGGCTGCTATTTAACATTACCCGTTTAGTTTAGCCCTATAATGGAAAATGTTATTTATGGGACGTAAATAGAAGCATAGAGCACTCAGTCCCCCCAACAAATGCAAAATTTCAGTTGTAAGTTGTAAGCTTTATTAATATTGAAACTATAATTTTACACATTTATAAATGTTATTTAACAAAAGAATAAGAAATATCTTAAAACATCATATCATTTATGTAAGAGATATAAAACTTAAACTCAAATTTTACATGTACGTATTTTACAAGCATTTCATTCACATATATCGACTTTATAGTTCTCTGCCTGACCTGATACATATCTAGTTATTTAGTATGCTACAGTAACCCAATGGAACTGTAACTGCTTTTATGAGTGCCAAACTATATTGTACTTATCTCATCAACATGTATCACTGTTACATCTCCGGTCAACTTCATATTTAGCCCCCCGTGTAAAGTCCTTTGATAGTTAAATGTAATATATTTTTTAACATTCCTTAACTAATAAACAATTTGAAAGCATCTACATTATTCTTTTTAAGTAGTCAAGGGCTTGATCCAATGAGCGCGATATTGCGACTTGGTGTTATCCAGTGTTTCGAAGGAGGCATGGATTTATTCTTTCCTTTTACTTTGCGTGTTCTTTGAATAAGTATGCACTTATTCAACATATATTGAAACAGAACCAATGGAAGAAAACTTTCTGTAACTCCTGTCTTCTTTGTTTTGCACGGTAGTCGCCTATTTCATCTTCATCGTCACTAGCCACTTTCAGCGGAATATACATCCTCTACATCATCTACAGTGACAACATTGTTTTCTTCACCACTAGCATTGAAGCTGCCCTCCTCTTCTGATTTCACAACACCCTCTAGGGCCAAATCATGCTCTATACTAGCAATAGAATGTTTTTTGCCGGCCATACTGATAGCTTGCAAATACGGGAAGATTTTAACCATATATATAGAAAAATAAACCAAAAGTTTGGGGAGGGGGGAAAGAAAATTCAAGCAACACTTATCGGAATAATGATACGTAAAAGGAAAAGTAGGATACTAGATTCCACCAAGTGACAACAGATCAGAGATTCAAAGCTTCTTACACAAAAAGAACAAAACACAAAGGATTGTAGAGGGTGAGCAATGCTTGACGCAACCGCGGGACCGGCCGGCAGCGCTATGTCGGCGGAGGCGGGGAGTATATTTCCCCTCCGCTGTGCGAGGCTTCAATGTGAGTTGAAATCTTGTGCAAGTAGCACACCGCCGACACAGTAGCCAGCCGTGCCGGCCGGCTGCACGCCGCGAAACCGGTTTCGTGAAAGAATTGTTCATCCTCTACTAACTGAATGTTTACTACCTTGAAACTAAAGTAATTGGATATGTAGCAACATTTGTTTTTATTGCTGAAAGAAATTCCACCGGGGCACTTACATTCTAGGGTTAAAGAAGTTCTGTTTGTTATTTTCAGTCGAAAGCATTTTCCAATATGACTGATAAGGGAAAACGGAAGGGGAAGGAAAAGGGATAATGACAGTGAAGAAAAGGAAGAAGAGTGATAATAAATAAAAAAGAGTTTTTATATGGGGTAATTGCCACATATGTACTGTGTTCGTTTATATTTACATAGAAGGCTCTGCTTCTCGATTTTTCTGTAATATTATTGTGTAGGGCTGATCACAAGGTAGGCTTCATGTTCTTTATGATACACGCTTCTAAGTTTAAAATCATTACATACATTAATCAAATGAACATCTCTTCATAATCGCCTTTTTTTCATTCTTACACTGAATATGGGAAACACTAACAAGCACGGGCTCTCTACGAAACACAAAAGATGTTTAAGTACTAATTATCGTGGAAAGTAACTGCAAAGGAGACGGGCTATAAATGTTTAAGCTCTGTGTTATATTTTTTGTGATATAATCAGACAGGTGATTATATTCAATGGTGGAATATACAATACCTTTAACGATGCAAACTATTGTAAGGAATATTTATAGTGATAATGTCGCAAGTGAACATTTTCTTTAATACTGTTTTATTTACCGTCGTTTTGATTCCATTGGTCTCATCGCGTTATTTGCAGCTTGTGAACGTGAACACTGTAGTTGTAAGTGAATGTTGTACGGATACATGAAATGAGTTAATGATGACATAAATGAGCTCGGAACTCTTTGTGCCTTAAAGCTATCTAGCATCCGCCTTCTCAGGGTAAGGAGAACCTCCAAAATAAATCTTACCCGGGTAAATTGACGTAACCAGGAATCGAACCCAGGACCTCCGAATTAGTAAGATATGAATTTCGGCGCAACACGTTTGCGCCAGTCATCTGAAAAGACAACATGTTTTTCCACCGCAATGCATTTGAGCCGAACACACAATACTTTTGTTTCAGTTTAGGTTGGCAATGGTCTATTTAGAGCTAATATGCCGTCCCCACTTTCTAATACGATCAATATGCATGTTATGCTGAATCGTATTTGAGACTGCGGACTGACATTTAATATGCCAAAATAATGTATATTAATATGGTATGGTTATAATTATGATGTTGATAAACATTAATCATAAAACTTATTCATAAAATGCTTAATTCGTATTTATTATGGCTATAGGTGTATTTAGATTTATTCTGATGTGATATTTTTTCATATACTCTGTTCGAAATAACCCGCTGGATTTGTATTTTTTAATTAAAACTTACATTCTCTGAACATTGTTTTGTATGACTCTTTATTTCAGTTTCTGTTTGAAATATATTCAAAACTTGGGCAACTTTGAATATGTGTTGACTCGGGGATTAAAAGAGCGAGTTGAAGTTGCTGTGAAAAGACTCGCATGCATTCATGGTTTGAGTCAGCGTGGCAAAGAGTTCATCCCACATGTGGGGTGAAAACACTGTCTCATCTGGGATGCAAGTGCCTACAAAATAATTGCACAGTTGCTCAATTTGCGTAGAGACTGGTCTTTCCTCACTTTCACGCATATCAAACACGAAGCAATCACCAACTTCTTCCAGGGGGAAAGATGAGAGACCAAAAATATGAGAAAGTCACTTACCTTCTATAGATGTTGCATCTTTGTAAAATGTAGCTAGACCGTATTTTTAAGCTTGCGCTACCTGAGCGCCCAAGATTAAATCTGTAGCCGAGGATTTGCACTCCCTCGCTTCACGCTAATTTGTTATTAGGAAGGATAGAGATTTCAAAGTCCACTACTCTGACTTTGGACTGAGAATTTAAACAGTTTTGCTTACACTTACAAATTAAACTTTGAAATAACTGTGTGTATCATTCCTTCCTTTTGTCTGTCAAAAAACAAACCACGATAGGAATGTAAGGTTCATTACCTACTGCATGGATGGTAAACACAAAAAAAATATTTCTCGTAATAGTGAAATGCTTCATCCATGTATATAGTATTAATTCCACAAATGTATATTAAATTAATTTCTCACTAAAAATGATAATATTATTTTCACACTCATTGAATAGCACAAACGATTCATTTCTTGTAGTCATGGGTTGTAAGGTAGAAACACGTTCGTGGAGTTGTAACATGCGCACGTGTTGATAAAGGTGGAAGAATGTGTCTCCTCGTTCGGTACGTAGCCTCACGCAAAATGTTCTTATCTGAGAAGTGTAATGTTTACGAAATTCTTGCTCCTTGTCATCAACCACATTAGGATTAATTTTTAAAAGTTTTTCTTGTATTTTATTACTAGCAACTCTTTTACACGATGCGCGAAATATTTGAAACATTAAACTTCTCTCGTTGGTTCCATGATTGTGGCTATAATCTTCATTCTCTTCCTCTAAGTCCTTAGTAGTTATCATTTTCTCCCTACAAGATTTATATGTACAGCGCCATCGAGTAAGCCGTCGGAAAATACATATGCTTTCCGAAACGTATAGCCATCTTTTATAAGCAAGTCACTCCCTCTATTAGACCATCGCCCCAAAACTTCCTTCGTTAGCCTAGTGCAATTGTATTGACCCTGCTGGCAGTAGCTGGATGTACACAGCATAGATAACCTAGATATAAACAGTATCGCCAAGCATCGGTCATTTGACACCGACTCTGCTGGCAGTAAATATTAGCACCAATCTAACTTTCCTTTCTTAAATTTCGAGTGGGTTGTGAATTGCAATCTTTGTGGCGCTATTACATAATGGCACCATTGCACTGCAGCGTAAAAACAGTCCATCTTGGCGCGATGGCATTGCGTCCATGAACTTATGTGACAAAAAACCGGCGTTACTAATCCATCCAGCCACTGCTTCCACTACCTCCGTTGCGCACAATTTCATTGTCAGAAGAAAGTATTGCAGACCTCGTAACTCGGAAAACCTCCCGAATTTTAACCATGTAGACCCCAATTACCAGCCAGCAACAAAACAAGGGTGGTAGTCATAATATCATCCCCAGCATAAAAAACATATCATGAAAAGCGGAAAGACGGACCATCGAATTATCTATTTTGGGCACAAATGTTGAACAGTTCTGAGAAAATGCAGCTCAAAAATGAAGAGAAAATCTAATACCAAAGTTTCAAAACGAATAAAAAATATAACAGATGAAGAGGATATATTTGAAAATAATAATTAATATTTTATTGTGTTTATATATAATATTAAAAACTGTAAATAAAGAATAAAACGAACGTTATGCTCTCTAATAAGAATGGATATGAAAGGCCACAAAAGATTATATATGAATGGGTAAAAGTAGGCAACAGATGAAGAGGATATATTTGAAAATAATAATTAATATTTTATTGTGTTTATATATAATATTAAAAACTGTAAATAAAGAATAAAACGAACGTTATGCTCTCTAATAAGAATGGATATGAAAGGCCACAAAAGATTATATATGAATGGGTAAAAGTAGGCAACGAGGAAAGCGTATGTACCGGTCTTGGGAAATGCAGACGGGAGAAATTGAAAGCATTTTCGGGCCTCAGAAAAGGAAAGCTTTTCCTTCACCAGGATCTCCTGTATATATCGCTCTTCAAGATGGTGAGGAAAGTCGCGGAACGAAGTTGGATGATCTCCGCGGCAGTTCACGCAGACGGTAGCGGATGGACATGCTCCTTCATGCGTTTCTTTCCTGCAGGTTTTACATACAGAAATAGCACTCTTACAGGTCATGCGAGTGTGGCCAAAACGTTGGCGTTGAAAACATTCTTGCGGCTGGGAATATACGGGCGCACCTCTATCACCTCGTATCCAGCCTTCATCCTCTGCAGCAGTTCAGCCCTATTGAATGTGAGGAAGCTAGTATAGTTTGGCTTTACTTCTCCATCTTTCCTCATCTGCACGCGATAAATATATGTGACGCCTTATTCCTCCAGATAACCTTATATTTCGGTACCTAACATGCCGTCGAGTATGTAGGTGTTAATAATTACATGAAACGAATTTGTGGTTCTATGCTATTCAACAGGGACAGGATATCCATTGAGAATTGTCGTCTTGAGTAACGTATTTGTTTAGGCTAGTCCCAGCGTCTCTGCCAAGAGATCCATATCTAAATTGGGTACTAAATTTGACAGGCGTGTTGTTTATGTTACCTATACCGTTCTAAATGATAAATGGGTTGACACGACAAACCACTAAACTTCTTCTGTTCGGCTTATAACTAAGGAACGAGGGAAAGACATCTCGGTTACTTCTTTTACGTCCACTCTCTCTCTCTCTCATCTTTTGGTGAGGATTATCAATCATCATAGCTAATTTCTCCTCCACCATTACAGCTGTCTGCGATAGTAGGATGCTTCCTGGGCACAGGGGCTTAGGTGTGTTGTTCTGGCCTAAACAGGACTCACCTCAAAGTCACATCTCCCAAACCCAATCACCTGAAGGTAACAGCTCGTGCAATGGCCCCTCCCCTGGTCTCCTTTACTAGGGGATACGCTCTCGCCCTATATGATAACTCAGTTCTGGGAGTTACGCCCTTACCCAGTCACCTTTTATCGAATCAAACACTGGACACCCATCAGAATAAGAGTAGGAAGGTAGGAAGTATAAAAATAAAATATTGGTGAAATTGAAATGGTGAAACAAGCTAAACGTGGACCGAAGGGAGCAGCTCGGGTCCCTCGGGATGCCTACTTCCCGTACCCCCGTGAGCCCCTGAGGGTAGGAGGGGAACTGAGAGCTACGCGTGTAAAATTCAGAGGTAAAATGACTCCGATACTTTCACAAATAAACAGAGGTCGCATTGTAGGCATGTGCCAAGCAAACATGATCCCATAATAGATTTCGGAAATGATACCTTGTAAGAATGATGGAAGTGAATAAAAGTATGGCAGGAAGAAGGTGAAAATTACCAGTCCATCCCTGCACTAATTCCTCCAAAATATACCGACCTGAAGGGTGATGAAAAACGGTAGAACCGTGTCCACAATACTCGAAGGAGGGAATATCCCGTGCTTACGTTAACCAACTATCCATTTCGCTTACGGTATTGTACGTGCTTCCTTATGTATGCTCAAATAATTTGACGAAAAGCAGTGCTCTTTAAATGAGAGACCAAATTTGGCAAGTCGATTGCACTGTGATTCTCGACAGTCATAGAACAGGAATATTTCTTGCGTGCAAGAAAGACCTAGTAGCGCTAAATGTACAATACGCCAATTTTTTATTAAGTAAACCTAAAACGTCAGTCAATATAAATATAACTTTTGACTGTATAACTATTAAATTGTAAGCCTATTTTATCATGGTTCTTTACCCATGGAAATGTGCTAACTTACCACAACCAATTTTCTTTTTTATGTATTACGTTAACTATAACTATCGATGATAATGATGATGATGATGATAATAATAATAATAATAATAATAATAATAATAATATACCGTCTTAAAAATAGTAACGTTTATTTTTCTCTAAGAGAGGCACACGAATAACGAAACTAAGAAACCGGTTGAAAAATCTCCCGCCTTGAATACCGAAAAACCTTTCTCATATAATTGCCAAAAGTATAACATAAGGGGGAGAGTTTTTTAAAGAATGTCTCAGTTAGCGGCGAAACAAAATTACCATGATAAATTAAACATGCAAAATGTAAGTTTACCTCGATGTGCAGTAATAAGTAGAGCAGATCAAGTTATGATCTGGAATACCGACTGGAAAGTTATTTGTATGGTCTTGGACGAAAGAGTGATGCCAGTTACACTGATCACTTCATTCTGATCATAGGGACAGTGCTCATTTTACTTCTTTCCTTAATTTTTCATCGCGTACAACTTATGCCTATCGGGGAGTAACATTCCGAACTATATACATATGAGTAGTACCCAAGCATACAGACTACATTACACATAGGAACCTCCTGATTGGATAAACATCCCAAAATCAGGGCTATGGCATCTTATACAAGCAGGTGTTGTGTACAAAATATGACAATATGCGTGCTGTGGTCAAATTTGTAAAACTTTCTCAATGCATGTGCATCATAGCATTGCAAATTCAAAAACGTCTTTACAAATAATTGGTTGCCATAGTTCAAGTTTTACATGCTACTATAACTACATCGACTTAATAGAGAAACAATTTTAAGAGCGATTCTTACACATCCGAAATGAGATTGATGTCGTTTTAAAGAATCCAGATGAATAGCAGTAAAATATTTCTTTGGTAATTTGTTCTTTCCAGAATAACAAGGAGCAACTAGATAACTTGCTTGATTTATGACGAACTTTATGTATACGCTATGATAAATTTAACTTAAGCCTATTACATAAACAGTAAAAAAATTGTACCTGATGAATAGAGTGAGGAATTATTTGAGAAGTTCTCGGAATGGCCCACAGATTTACGCAGGTAGTTTTTTTTTTTTTTTTTTTTTTTTACCAAAATACGCCATCTTCCACGAAAACACGCTATCTTTCATAGAAACATTTGTGTAATAATACATGTATTGGTCAAGAATGTAGTAGCCATAGCTGTTTGTTGCAGTGCGGACGTATGGATACGGGAAAAATGGATATCGAGCATCGTGTGGTTATTAAGTGCTTGGTAAAGTAGCGTCTAAAAGTAACAGAAATTCATAAAAATATGACAAACACTCTAGAGAACTCTGCATTATAATTTTCATTGGTTTCTAAGTGGACCATGGAGTTTTTAAACGTGAGTGTGAAAGTTTGGAAAATGACCCACGTAGTGTGCGACCAAAATCCGTTACGATACCAGAAAGATATCGATAAGGTGCACGACGTGGTGTTCTGGAGGATCGTTGATTAAAGTTGTCCGCTGGAACTCTGGGCATTCAAGTGAACGCGTATTTCACATTTTGAAGGAATAATTGTGTTTGAAAAAAAAATTATCGGCAAGATGAGTGCCGGGACTGCTGACTCAGAATCAAAAGCGAATCAGAGTTAAAATCTCTGAGCAAAATTTGACCCGTTTTTTAAAGAGATCCCGCCCACTTTATGCGTCGATTTGTGACCAATAATAAAACATGGGTGCCCTGCTACACATCTAAAACAAAACAGCAGTTTAAACAATGGAAGCATCACGATTAAACGCCGCAAAAGAAGGCCAAGTGTGTGAAATTGGCGTATGAATCGGGAAAATCATGGCATCTGAATGTCAAAGGTGTACTGCCAATTGCTTGTCCTCCCACTGGAGCAGCTAATACTGGAGCGTATTGTGCTTATCTCTTCCTCCTCCTCCTCCTCCTCCTCCTCCTCCTCGTTCTTCTTCTTTAGTACTACATCCCAGGGTGAGCCTTGCCTGCCGCGGCGACCTCTGCTTCCTCTATTTTCGTCTTACGACTTCAATGATAGAGGTAAGCATTGCAGGGGCCATGTGATCAGTATGCCGAAACCCCGCAGGTCGTCTATCACGCGACTTTCGTGATCCAAGGAACGCCACCTCTCCATCATACAGCTTCCCAATTGTCCTCACGAGGCTGGGTGGACCCCGTTTCAGAGCTCCCTAAATTAAAAAAATTCCTAAGTAGATACCGAGAATCGAACCCGGACCTCCCAGCCAGCAGTCAGCAACTCTAACCACTAACCAAGGAGGTGATCACCTTTTCGACCTATTGAAGACAAAAATATGTGAGAAAAGTTGGGTTTATCAAAGATTTGATTTGGTTTATTTACAGAATCTCTTTAACATCTCAGGTCATCAACGTCCTATTCAATTCAGGACGTGAAACGGCCGACAAATTTTGCTCAGAGACCTCTTCTTTCAGGCTTGAGGTTCTTTATCGTGCCGTAAATGTAGGACACGGGACCCATGGCTTTACTTCGCTTCCGAAGGAAACCATACATATTTACGTCCAAAAAAATCCATCGATTCTGGCCGGGAGTGAACCCGCGGTCTTGGGTTTAGGAATTAAGTATGGTTACCACTACACCACCAGGGTTTATCAAAGAAGAAAGTCATCTTGCATCAAGGCAATACTCGCCCTTTCACGTGTGCCGTTGTGATGCACGAAAATAAATAAATTGGGGTACAACTTGCTGCCAAATCCGCCTTTTTCCCCTGACTTGGCTTCATCGAACTTCCATTTACCCCCTAAACTGAGAAAATGTCTTAGAGGAAGGAAAATTTCTTGTGATGAAAAGCTTAAATCATTAGTTGAGGAGTATTTTGCAGGCCTGGGGGAATTTGACTTTCGTGATGGGATAATGACTTTGGAGCATCGTTGAACAAAGTGCATTAGTTTCAAGGGAGACTATGTTAAAAAATAGAATAATTTCTAAAATCTATGCCGTTATTTGGTGCTTCATACTGTGAACTTTTCAAGCGACCTCGTACATAATCTTTAGATAAGACTGCAAATTTGGGAAGCGCAATTGAAAATATGAATTTTATTTTTATTAAATTCCACTCTCAGCAGAGATTTAATTGCACCTCACTGCTAACTATTTACGAGTTTTGAAACTACTTTTAATTGATACAAAGAAGTTTTACAGGTTCAATTTAAACAGGCAAAATTACATTTTTTGGAGTACTTTCAATAATCAAGTTTCTCAAATCTCTGTGGTTTTCATAATTATTTAATAATGTGCAAATTATAGGACTTTAATATTCTCAGATAGAGAAAAATGGGAATTTTAAAAACCTTGCACACCACATTTCCCAAGCTATGATTGTTCACAGTGCGGCTTGTCTAATTTTGGACAACTTACGTTTGTATTAGATTGTATTAGGCAACGGAGAATAGTTCGTACTCCTGTCTTGCTCATGGCTGGCCGTTTATGCCCTACTCCACAATCTAGGCCCCTCAGGAAGGAAGGGATGTGATAAGGAAGACACCGAACGACCAGGAGCCATGGTCAGTGACAGCGCGGACGTTAAACGGATCTCTTAAATGTTTCCCAGGCTGGTAGAGGCCCCATCCTAGATGCTGGAGTCCCTCAGAAAGTCCGCTTCCATGTTAGAGGCCAGCAGCAAAATCACCCTGGATTCGTAAAAAATAAATAAATAAATAAATAAAAACTCAACAATCACCACAACTTAATTGAAGGCACCAGACAGTAAGTAGAGAACAGACAAATGTAAAGATTAACCATTAGCTTCACCTGGGTGAAAGCACATTGTGGAATCTTCCGGAATGAGTAACCAGATCGACTAGCAAAAGAAGCAGTCCACAAAGAGGATCTACAAGAGTCACACAAGAAAGTACCCAAAAGTACAATGAAAAAATTGGTGAATGAAGATAGTGTAAATAAATGGCAAAGAAAGTGTTAATGAGCAAGAATGGTATAGTATCTAATTCCTTTTTCTCCAGTGTAAAAGATAGGTTATCAGTAGACATTAAGGCTCGTTGGTTTTTTTTTTTTGTTGTTTTTTTGTTTTGTTTATTTTTGGATGCTCTTTAATATCTCAGGTCATTAGCGTCCCATTCACATCAAGGCATGAAACGGCGACAAATTTTGCTCAGAGGCCTCTTCTTTCAGGCTTGAGGTTCTTTATCGTACCGTAAATGTACGACACCAGAACCACGGCTTTACTTCCTTCCCGAAGGAAGCCATACTTAGGATTTTTACGCCCGAAAAAAATCCATCGATCCTGACCGGGTTTGAACCCGCGATCTTGGGTACCACCAGGTGGGACAAGCGCACTGGTAATTTAACAACATTTCTTACTGGACATGGAAAGATAAACCAATATTTCGCACGTTAAAATTATGTGATAATGCAAATTGTTCATTCAACATAGATATTCAATCATTATATCACATTAGATGGGACTGTAAACTATTAAATGCAAAAAGATACATGCGAAAAACTGTAGTAATAAAAAGTGGTGGAAATTGGCCGAGTACCAACAATGAAATATTTGAAAGCATTTAAATAGCTTTGTTATATACATAAGATCAACCGATTTAGACACTCTGTGGATATTTTATATAATAGTACAGTAATATATATAGCCAAGAGAATGTAATTTCGGCATTGTATAAATTTGGAATTCAAATTGTTAAAATAAGATAGCTAATTACATATAGTATTATATAATTTAATGGAGCATGGGCCTAATAAAGGTTATATATATCGGGGCAGAAACCTTTGCACAGTGCAAACCACCTTCATAACGCGTTAGCCCAACCTCACCCTGGAAGCTTCAACCCTGCAAGAGAACCAAGGTATTGAAATGATTTGAAATGAGAGTGCGGAAAGTAAAGATCTATTTCAGCATTCGCCTAAGCGACCAGGGGAAACCATGAAAATAAAAACCCAAGGATAGTATGGACGGCCCCAAGGGATTTGAACCCTGACCTCCCGAATGCCAGTTCCAAGCGCTAATTCCTCAGTCACCTCGCTCAATCTTATGTTTGTAAAGAGACCAGGTTTTTTTCAAGATAAGTTATAAAGATCAGTAATATACTTTCAAAGTTTTAATTTCATTTGTGTTCTCCAAATTTCCCATTATCTTATGAACCAAATATAAACAAACTGCTAGCAACGGTAAGATATGTTTACTTTAAATGCGCATGAATAGCATTATTTTACTTCCTGCAAATAAGGCTCATTAATCACTTGTTTCCGTGTTCCCAATGCAATTTTGGAGAATAACCCGCGTGATTGTTAATTTTGCTTTCCTTATGTTAAAATGGTATGAAACCTTTTGAGTTAAATACTTAGAACAGCTATTTATTCAGCAGTTATTGTTCAAATGTATGTTTCTTGACGGTTTGCTTCTGGTACAACGGAAAATAGATCGTTACAATAAACATCAGCTGCTTTTGCTTAAAAGAGAGTAAGAAAATGACGTACTTCCCCTCTAATCTTGTTAGTCCTCAGAACAGGTATAGCTTGTACTATTTGAAAAGCGCCGCAAAAAAAAAAACTTTTTTTTTTCCAGTGTCTATATTTTCTCGCATAAAATTAGTGTCCAGTCAACTGTGGCGTAACATTCACATAATTATGCAAAATTTCCTATAAGGCTTTGGGATTTGTCACCTTGAATTTCAACCGTAAATACTATGCATATTTTAGAAACACACAAATGCATACAGGTACATCAAAGACTCACACAAACATATGTATATTTCTTTTGCTATTTTAAAGACCAATTTAGCCTTTTATACCAACTGCTATAATATTAATGAATTGATGGGAGGAAAATGAATATAATACATTATTTTGCTAGAAGTGGACTATGTCTTCTATTGGTGGGAAAACCCTAAAATCTACGTTTCCATTGTGCTATTGTTCACATGGCTCTAACAGTAATCAGGTCTTATAGTTTTCTGCACCGCTGTGCTCTGCTTACAGATCGAAGAACAAACGTATGTGTTCAAGATCGTGAATACAATATTTTTAATTGGATTGTCTTTCTTACTTTTTATTGCACAACAGTTTATGATTTACTGAAGTAAATAAAATAAAATTGCTCTCATGTTTATCTTTATTACTTATATGTCAGCTCATGTTGTGTTTCTTTCTCTTTCTCACATTTTCCTTATTTTTAAGTGCCAATAGAGTAGCTGTGCATAGTTTCTTCTTTTTTATCTTTGCTTTAAGGAAAAGGTGGTTCCCTCCATTTATCTTTGTACCATGCAACATCTGCCATACGCATCTCTACTACTGATGACAGAGATAGAAGTACCTTTTAAAATATGGAGAACCAACTGATGCTCACCTGGCCTATCGCCAACATCAAATATATTTTATTATCAAAACACGATTCACAGGTGCAGATTTCTCACCTTCGAGCTAAACTGGCAAATTATCAGTAGCTCTGGAAAAGAAAGCGCTATAGAAAGTATATCCACACAATACAGCATATACGGAACATAAACAAAAGTGTAAATCAAGTGTTATTAAAGGAATTGTCAAGGAACTTTGTCACCAAAAATTTCACAAATTGTAAACAAGTTTCCGATTCCTCCCGATTCTTGTCAAATAAATATTTATTCATTTCAAAATGGTTTCAACGACTCGGTTTTGCAATTGCCGACTCCCTGCCCTCAATAATACATGTTGTTCCAAAAACTCGGTAATGCTGAATGATACCCTTTCTATAGTGTAAGACATTCTTATTTTATGGTTGAAATCTAATCCTGTTTCCAATCAGCTAATTTACATTTTTCCGCTTAGGGATTATTTCTGAAAACGCTACTCTTTAACTTTACACTTTAGGTACAAGTGACTAATCCTCCTAGATATTAGAAAAACCTTGTTCGATAACCAAATAAAAACATTAACAGAAAGTCATTTGGCTCCATATTTATTTTTGATGAAAAAAATATACACAAATTTTAGGAGTACCCTTATACTCGAAAATAATTATAATGTAAGGAATATATATAAACAGATGAAAAATAAAATAACTCTTGAAACAGTGTAACTAAAATAACAAGAACTAAAAAAGCAGAAATAGATAACACGAATAGTTCGAAAAATAGCAAAAATTATGTGACTATTTAAATGTTTTGTCTATTTCTGTTTCTCTAGCTGTTGTTATTTTAGTTACATTGTTCCAAGAGTAACTTTATTTTTCATTTCCGTTATATCGTGCGTGAAATGTGTGTAATATATATAGATATATATATCGGTGATATGCATACAGCGTCTTCGCTGGACTTTTGTGCACTCAGAAAGTGACATTTGCCTGTATGTCTACCACACGATATTTACTGGTCATTGCAGTTGATTCTCTCGCGAAACTCAGTATGAGTAGTTATTCTGATACTAGCAGTAATTATATGTTGTAGTACAATTTACATTTGCTTCAGTGTAGTTTTCCAAGATGTTAGTCGGTCCTGGTGGTAACCATACTTGCCTTCTAAACCCAAGATCGCCGGTTCAAACGCGGCCAGGATCGATGGCTATTTTCGGGCGTAAAAATCCTAAGTATGACTTCCTTTTAACGGAAAGTAAGGTCGGGGTCCCGTGTCGTACATTTACGGCACGAAAAAAAAAACCCAAGCCTGAAAAAAGAGTCATCTAAGCAAAATTTGTCGGCCGTTTCACGCCCTGAATTGAATGAGACACTGATGACTTGTGATGTTAAAGAGCATTCGTAAATAAATCAAATCAAATCGAAGATGCTAAGTTGTAAACCGACAAGTGTAATTTCCTGTAAGGAAATTCTCTTGTGTTCCTCTTCCGTAGAGAAATGCGGTGCGCATTTTGTAAAATAAGTTTAGAAAAGTGGAATTTGTTCTCTATTAGAAGTGGTGAGCTTAACGAGGAGAAGCTTAATGACATTGAAGAAAGCCTAAGGAAATATCTGCGAAAGTTTGAAAGAAAACAAGGAACAACGAGTGTCGTAAAATATGAAATATACATAAATTATCATAATAAAGTGTATATTTGGGCGACTAAAATAAGAATTAAAACGCAAAAATTGGATAGTAAAATATAAAAAAGGCATACAAAATATAATTAAACCTCAACCTTTTATTTTCTATTATATTCAGGAGCAGTTAATAAATTGAAGTTATGAAATAAAAAATTTAAAAACTTAATTCATAATTTGGTTTCCAATACGTTAAAATAACCTTCTCCAAATTTTCCATTGCCAAGTATTGTCTTTTAAGAATGAATATTATTTTGTAAGCAGAGTAAACTCGCCTACACAATCAAATGTTACAGGATATAGTTGAAACATAACGTACATTGTTATTTAAATTTCACTACTGGTGTATTTATATTGTCTATTTGATTCGCATGCCTCAGCAATAAAAAATAGGGTTTTTGAGTTTTTCTTCAATATACTATTCCTCTTCTCTCTTCTCTTGTCTTATAATACCCTTGTTACATTTTTTTTTTTTTTTTTTTTTTTTTTCACGTTTTTCCTCGGCTTCCTGTATCAACGATAATTGTTGTCTCCGCCATTTTTTCCCGAAAACATTGTATAGAAATGAACAATTGGCTTGATTATGCATGTCTTGCTTTGAAGCAGAAGAAGCACCTAGAGGCTTTTCCACACATATAACATGTAACATTGTCTGCTGCTAGTACTTCAACTCACAGATTATTTCGTCTAGATGTTGAGCAACTTCTATTCAGGAGCCCCAGTGATGAAAATCGTTAGTGGTGGAAAAGAAATTGAGGGATTTTTTCTCGGAGTGTGGATATTCTTGATAGTACTTTACAGAAGACTTTTTCATAGCGAAAATCAAGTTACCTATTCACTTCCGGAAACTCAAACTGTTTCTGTGTGGTATTATAAAGACTGTTTCTATGTAACAGGCGCGCAAAGTAAATGATACTAGGAGGAAAGCTTTGGGAAAAAGAGTAATGACAATCACATATAGGCTGCATTAGAAATAAGCAAGACTATGGAGTCATTAATGCTACCTCGCAGAATTCAATTATGCAATACTTTCGCTTTTACTTTTCAATATACTTGCAGCAAATAAGATCTGGGCTATATGGTTGATTTGGAATTGTTTCTTGCTAAAAAATTAGTGATATATCTGCTCCAAGAATTCACCCATGTGCAGTTGTAAGACTCGCCAATATACTCTTTACTGAAAAGATGGTCTGACTGTAGCAAATATTTAAGTAGGCTTTGTTCACCATAGAAGCTGACGATGTGCTTTGTATGCTATATGCACTATGAGAAGTCTGAAAACTGAATTGTAGACAGCATTCTAAGTGATATTTGCTGCTGCTATAGGTGCATTGCGCTCATTTATGTAGATAGTATTATGATTTGTAGTGGACGCAGGTTGTGCCAGTTTCATCTGCCTAGCGTTGCTTACTGCTCGGCACTATCGAGATACTATATAATGTGGCATTCTCGCTCTCATGGGAAATTTAAACTATTATTTAAAATATTTAAATGTCTATTTCACACTTCGTCTTTATAATACCAAAAATAATCACCCAATGCCAAATATTACCATAAATATAACAGTGAGCTATTAAAATATTTCATTGATAATGACTGTAAAAGTTATCATTTCATATATAAGAGCAAAAAGATAGAGCCACAGACGATATTGTATGATGATATGAGTAAGATGAATAATAGTGTATTATTATTATTATTATTATTATTATTATTATTATTATTATTATTATTATTATTATTATTAATCAACTCAAAGAATCCAATTAGCGGCAATTAAAAATTAATGTAAAAGTACATACAAGTTTATTATATATTCTCTGAATTCCCTCATATTTAGTTCCTTTGCAGGCTACTGTTACCTTATCCTATTTTATTAAACAGCGGCTTTATATACGCCTTCTCCGGGGGTGATCTGTAGCAGCAGATACATCTCATCCCCATTTAGTAACTAACCAGTGGAGAATGGTGCTTGTTGTAAATACATGCAGGTTATGGTAAATTCGTGATGGAATCAGGCTATATGGTGGCTAGTTATTAATGCCGGTACGCAGTGCCTGCGAGTGTGTCATAAGACGAATATGGGGCTGCAACTATGACACGATCTGGATGTTGCTCGAGGGTTAGAAGGCATGCAGATAAGGTTGGAGCGATGTTTGGATTATTAAATTAGTTAATTGGCTAGAGGATGAGTTAAAGATGCAAAGTATTAATCGACGTAAATGATTCAGTAAGCGAATTGTAGCGGCGTATTGAGATTTACCTTCGCATTCCTGTGTGCTGAGCTCTTCCAGTATGTGCAGTTGAACAAGTATACTGTGCAAGTAGTGAGGTCGCTGCCGTCCGAGGATAAGATCTGAAGTTTCAGTTATGTGTGATTCCTGTTGATTTTAATGCTAATTCCGCGGTTATAGGGTCTGAGCGGTATTGACATATGTGCCAAACCGTTTTTATTTTAATAATAGTTATAATAAGAATTAAAATAAGTATGTATCTGTTGCAGGAAATAGTATAATTATTGCAATTTTGTCAGTAATAATTAATTAGCTAAATAGTCATATATTACAGACTTTAGAACAATTAAGTCCCAACAGCTTCTTTTAAAAACATTTTAAAACAGCGTATTAAACATATAAACATGGCTGAAATAATGTGTTACAAGAAACGAATCCAGAGAAAGAAGAAATGATCTCTTAAGGAATTATTGAAGGTTCAACAACTGTTCAAAATGACAAACATGGGAACGCCGAATAATTACATTATGAAAAGAGAGGCCTTTCCTCAGGAATTTTAAATTAGTTCCTTGTTCCATTTAATTAAATAAAATAAAGTACACTTTACGTGCACTATCGCGAGGAGATAAATTTAGAACAAGTTGAACGGTGCAACTTACGAATTAATTTATATAGCTAAAATGTTAAGGTCGAGAAGGAAAAAAAAAATGAAAGTTTGTTCCGAAGAGGAAGAAAGCTCAAGTGATATCCCCGCCGAGCTGTCAGTGTGTTATCTCTCTCGGTGCGATATCCGTCTGTCTCTCTGTGATCGGAGTAGAAGCAGCCAGCCCTCAATCCTCCGGATGAAGTGTGAAGGCACTCGAAGCAGTAGACAAGCGCAGATAGCAGTAGTGACGTGTTTTTTTTAATTGATTTATTTACGGACGCTCTTTAACATCTCTGATCATCAGCGTCCCATTCAACTCAGGGCGTGAAACGGCCGACTAATTTTGCTCAGAGGGCTCTCTTTCAGGCTTCAGGTTCTTTTTCGTGCCGTAAATGTACGACACGGGACCCACGGCTTTACTTCCCTTCCGAAGGAAGCCATACTTAGGAATTTTAAGCCCGAAAAAATCCATCGATGCTGGCCGGGTTCGAACCCGCGATCTTGGGTTTAGGAGGCAAGTGTGGTAACCACTACACCAGCAGGACTGACTGTGATGTGCGTGATAGCAAGGATGACCTCATGCAAGTAGAACCCATGAAAGCCGGTGAAGCACCGATTTGAAACAGTATGTGTCAACTTGTCACACCAAATAAGGGAGAAATAATCTGTTGAGATAATTATTCTTACTTCAGCCGCGGTATTATCTAGGTTAAATTGCCGATTTAAAAAAAGGGGCTGTCTGTGTTTATTAATTGAGGTGTGGTATTTGGCAAGTGGCTCATTTAGCGGATTTTAGGTTTTAGTGCATCTAGTGTGTGTTCATAACGAGTCTTTTTATGAACTGTTCGATAGTGTGTAGTTGTAGTTCTTTGCGCAGGAGGCATGAAAGAACTACGCGCGGTACGTATGCAACATTATGAAGTAATTTCCTTTGAAACGATTGAAACTTTTGGAGGTGTTAGAGGGTAGTGTAGCCCCATATTAGAAGTACGTATGTGAGTACATGTATGACGAAAATCTTATACTGTGTAAGACAATGTTTAACTTTAGTGAGAAGGTTAGGTTTATGAGGGAATACGTTTTATCCAGCCGTGATCTTGAGTCATATATTGGTGATGTGTGCGCTTTAGGTTAAACCAGGGTTCATGCTAATAAGTACTGACTTGAGTGGTCCATCACATGGTTCTTCCAAAGTTGCAGGGAGTAGGTGGTGAATGGCAACTTTTTGGAGATTACGCATTGAATAGAATGGCCTCAATTTATCGGTGATGAAATTAATCCTTTAATTGGTGAGATAAGACCCTAATGAGTTTAGCACGGCTTGTAGTATCACGTAAGTAAATCGTGAGTGTCCTGATTGTACCTTGGTGAACGTATCCTGGCAAAGATATAGTAGGAGAGTTATTGTACTCAGATAATGTCGTTAATGTAAATATTAAACAATACTTGGCTGAACAGGATGCACTGTGGAAATTCGACCTTAAGTGGGTTACCAGTAAAAAATGTTGCATTAACAGTTGAGCAGAAGTACCCGTCCCTTACGCTTTTGGCGAAAAACATGTTCATTGTGTCAAAGAAACGGTAGTCACCGATCTTTAGAAAGATTAGGTGCCAAACGCGACCGAGGGTCTTTCAGTATCCAACAGAATTGTGCCCCGAACATTCATGTGTTGAAATCATAGATGATTCGTGTATTGAAGCTATAGGTGATTATACTCGGCATCGCGAAGAAGCTGAAGTGTTAAGGAGTGGCCGGCTCTGAATTTGAATTGTCCCGTGATTATAAAGTCATGATTGTAAATGTGAACATTAATGCGTTTCAGAATTTTGTTTGCCAGGAGCTTGGTGGACGAATGCAGAAGGCTTATGAAGCGGTATTAGGATTATAGTATTCCTAATCTTTATGCGGGAAATGATGAGCGATGGCAGTTTGCCGAGTGGGAAAGATACCACGTAACAGAGCGTAGAAAATATATGATAAAGCAAGTTTAATGTTTGGTGTTTGACAGCAATGTTCTGGTATCTTGTCCTGGCAGTGGAATTTTTTTACTAAGCAATGTGTAATTTTTTTAGTTTTGTTTGATGCCCATTTTTACTACGTTGACATCACAGGCAGTGAAGATGTGAAAGATGTAGTAAAATTATAAATTGAGAAAGGATTAGAAGAGAGCATAAGACAGCATTCCGGCGTAAGTTTAGAGTGCTTCTCCTGTATTTACCTATAATGAAGACTGAAGAAAATATGCAGAAACCTCCCTCGTGGAGGACGGTCCTGGCAAAATTAGAACCCTTTCACGAGTACGTGTCATAGCGACCTCGGCCCACCCTGTCGGTAGATATGTCAAATGAGTCACTGTATGTTCCAATGCATTAGTTTTGTGGCTGTTGTTTGGGTAGTGCGTGTACTGAAGTCCTTAACACTTAGTGGATTATTTTAAACCATGACCTTTAAAATCGCACTTGGAAGGCCCCGAGTTCAAATTCCTTGAGGCTGGCCATCCTGACCTTGTAATTTCTTTTAGTTTTCCCTGGTTGCTTAGGCAAACTCTAACGTGGATTTTTCCTTTCCTTTATTTTTCCGAACTTTCATTACATTTCATTATGTTCTGGTGGTTCATTTGCATGATCAAAAGTATCAAAGTGGGTTGGTGTTGTAAGAGGTGTGTCAATGATAACAATGGAAACCATGTTACAGATACCGCTCATCTCCATGTCCAAACGCCTATGTAGTCCGATCGCCCGATGTCTTCCTAATTTCATCCCTTCCTACCGGAAATGTCCTCGTTAGGGACGTAGGCACAAATGGTCAGCCCTTGAGTAGGACATAAATACTGAACATTACTTCCGTGCTCCCACCTATGCAATATAATCCCATTCAATGACCTCGGTTTCAAAAATAAATTGGTCCCAGGAAGAACTGACATCAGAGGCCAGTGTAGACTGTAACACTTCGGCAGCTCTTTACTAATGAATACTAGTTATAAGTTAATTTTTATGAGCGGGGAGGTTCAGTTATTGTCTCATGCCAGGCGTTTGACTATTCTCCAGACTGAGCTATGTTTGAGATCGATATTATATAGCTTATGACTTCACTATTAGAAAATAACGGATGCTCTGTTTTGGTGGAGTTCAATATTGCGTCCCTGAAGTCCAATAAGGGCGAGTGGGCATCTGGTCGTTTGCAATTTGCGCCTGCTTCTGTTGTGGCAGGTGATGAGGGTGGCAATGTCAGGTGGGAGGCTTTATGTGGAACGTGCGCAGGAGTGGCTATTACTATAGCCGGTTTAATAGTTAATCTATATAGATGGAGGATGGTGTTTGTCAAATTCTATGATTGCAGTCATGGAGGTAACTAGAATTTTATTGTTAATTGCATTAGCAACGCTTCGCAGTTGACTTTGTTGAAATGGTTACAGCGGTTATTTTTATATATGGAGGTGAATAATTATTGGATTTATCATTTTAATTAGCATTTAATTATTTAAAATGAGCGGAAGAGAATATTTTAATGCTTAGATATTTAAGATCGATCGCTTGACGGGCAACTTGTCTCAGGGATATATCTTCTGCTTCGCCGATAATTACCTTCTGTCTTATTGTTGCTCCGGCTGTTGCTGGAAATGTTGTTACCCGTGGATAACAGGGAAAGGAATATTACACTGATTGAACTAATTACGCTACACTCTCTAGCAGGAAACTTAGCAGAGTTGAAATCTATCCCTAAGAACTCAACTGAAAGACTGACTTCCCTGGTCAAGAATACGGCCTTCAACCCTTACAAAACAGAAGAACAGGTTTTTCTGTCCTCAATTCAGGTCAGCCTACCAGCCCCTTGGTTCTGGGCTCTGGCTACTGGCATTCAAGAGGACAACACGGTTTCCTAAAACAAATTTTGTTACTGCCCTCAGACTATAGGGAAAACATTTAAACTGGCAATTACAATATCTGGAAAACACTAACCTTACAGCTATGACTGTATATACATATTACTTGGTAATGATTAATTAAGTCATTATCATTTATTACCTAAACCAATCATTTCAGTTTCATGGTAATCAACAAATAGGGATGTGGAGGAGATAGGTCCTTTGGTTTTGATTAGTGTTGGTACGTGGTCAGAGGATAGCCTTGAAGGTAATGCGTTGGCATAAGTTACGCACAATGGCAATGATAAGGGTGTGCGGTGTGGAATATAAGCGGCTCAGTTGGAGAGTATGTAATATATTCAAAGGATCCCTCATGGTAGGATAACCTAATTTCGGCTAAGTATTGCAACTGGCATTTCCAGAGTAAATGCTTGGCTTCGCCAGTGATGATGGTTTGCATGCTGAGTTAGAGAACACTTTCCAGATTGTAATGTAGGCAGGGAAATTGTAAAAATCAATGACAGGCGCTTGGACTTTATTGTATAATAAGTAAACTCGGGTAGCTTCAAATTCCAATAAATAGGGTGTTAAAGAGCTACGTCTCTCTTAATGGTATTGGCCTTTTCATCGCCGAAAGTATAGCGATGAAATGATAAAGGAAGGGTATATACGCGAATATAACAATGAGGTAGAATTGTGATATTTATAATGAGTAAAGCTGACAGTAATATGTACCTCCGAGGGCAGACAGGGTCAACGTCCTCTGAGGCACCAGACACTGGGGTGAGCAACCTTGTAAGTGGGGTCAATGACCCTACAAAGTTGCTCTACCTCCGGTTTGGTTGCACCCCTGCGAGGCAAGTCGTACTCCGCCTCCCAAGTAGTCGTTACTTTATTGATATATAAACAAAACTGAAAACAATTATTATGTACATTGTTTATATATACATATATGTTACAAAAAATCACCTTTCTCCTATACTAGGTATATTGTTCCTTCACCACAAATATTGAGTGTGTTTTTGCCTTTAATACATTAAAATAAAAGAAAATTATCATAAATTAAGATGCACTTTTTTGTTGTTGAATCGTTGTGGTCTCTGATTTTTCACCGATAGCATTACAATATTTTCTTTTAAAATATTGAAAAAGAGTTAGTCAAGAAGCATTCTTTTATCGTTGATTGCTCTGTCTCTGTTCTAGTCGGATGACGGATGTGGCGAGTCTTTGTTGGTGTCGCTGTCGAATTGGGCTTCGGGGCCGCTGTCGTCTGACAAGTAGATTTCCAAATTTGTTAATAGTGAGCTTAAGTGGCCACTTAAACTCTAAGTCCTGCATGCATATGAGATCGTCTAGTTGCTGTTCTTCCCGTGCATCATTAGGCTTGTCTGGAGACCTGCATCAGACGCACCTCTACTGATGGACTATTTGGTCCAATATGGGTATCGTTGCATCTCTGTCAATTATTGCGACAATTATTCTAGCATTGTCCTGCCCCGTCAGGAATTTCCTGAAAAGGATGCTAATCGCCAATGATGTGCTGCTGCTCCCGATGGAAACTGTTCGCCGGGAAAGATCTCCGTGGAAGTTATACGGAGATACTTTTGCAACCATGCAATGGAAAAACCAGCCTGATGCACAAGCCGTTCCCCATGTCGATGGCGTCTGTGATGAGATTCGCCGCGAAGGAAGAGCGACGCACACCTCTTGTTCTGTTCGGAGAAATCTCCAACAACTACGGCAATCGAATGCTACCACGATGGTCTATTTTCATGTATTCCTCCCATCCGTGCACCACTGAGAGGCATGTGTGTTACACTTGCTGCTTAGGCACGAGTTTAATCCGTGTTGTTTGTACCGTGGATGAAGGCAGGAGAAGTGCATGACAGATCCCCTCTCTGGAACGGCGCCTCCTGTGACCGTTTTGCAGCTTCCTCGCCTTTGTATATCAGCAAACACTTGTGATTTTTATGCAGTTTTATGATTTCTGCACTTTAGTCTTCGAATCTTGACGGCAGAAATACGTTTCCACCGTCTATTTTTACCACCGTCCTTTTACCGAACTTTGTTAACAGAGTTCGAATTTCCTCTTTAGGATAACCTACACCTATTTTTAGATCGCTCACCCTTAGAGTTTTGGCGAACGATCCTTCGCCGAACTCGTTGAGATTTTCCAGTACCTTACAAACAGATTCGCACTCGTAGACGCTGCCTTCTGCGTGCTGAGCCATCTCATATGAGAGTGTGTGTTGGCGAAATCCGAGACCCTCACTTTATACACAAGATAAACACGTTAAATTGTAGTAGTCACGTAAGCATGTGCATGGCACAAGTATCTGACGTAAGGAGCGACGTTAAGATCTATTTTCCAACCAGTCGTGCATGAGACAAACAAGTTAGTGCATGATAATAATACCTGACGAAAGCGGCGTCGTCGATGTGCCAATCGTTCGTGCGTGAGATAAATAAATTCGAACTGGTCGCGCAGAATATACGTAAATAGAGGCGGTAATGTATGGTGCAAGAGATTTTTGTTTGTTCAAGGATATTTTCAGTTGTTCGTGCATGAGATAAACAAATTCGTAAAATTGCATAGGGGTGGCACATGTTATGTATCTCGTGAAGGTAGAATAGGTCATTTCTTCGGTATTTTCCACTGAGTCATGTAGATATTCGGCGTAAGCAACAAATAAGTTGGCGACTGTTTTGCATTCTTTGCTTCTATAGTAAAAGATGTAGACGTGAGGATATAAATTAGTAACATTTTTCCACTCTTCTTCCACGAAAAGATAGGCTGACCGAGCCGTCCCCTCGCACCGTTTCAGGATGTTCGGAGTGCGAAATCGTTTTGGCGTCCGTCTTTAATTAATCGTTGAGTTTTACGTCCCACGTACGTTGTTCTTTTTTTTTTTATGCGAAGTCCACATGGCCGATGTACGTTATCACATTTTTCCACTCGTTTATCTTGTTTAGACGAAAGGGACGATTTTCATCGTGTTTACCGATGACGATGCAAACAGATTTCGTATGGAGGATCGGGAGAAAATCCCACAAAGAGGAATTTTCTACCGAAAAATCTAGATGGTAGTTTTGCCCCTTATGCGGCTTGACCTGCTTTATATACGCTACTTCCATTCCCATCGCTCTGGGAACAAACGTGAGCTAAGGGTTTTTCTTTTTCTTTTTTTTTCTTTTTCTTTTTTCTTTTCTTTTCTTTTTTCTTTTTCTTTTTCTTCTTTTTTTTTACATTTACCGGTAGAGAGAGAAATGATATTTACGCACACCTCAATATCGTTACTCATCTAATGCGCGACGCCGTCTCTTCAGGGGACACCTATTTATATACCCGCAATCTAAAATAAAGTAATTACATCATGAGGAGTGTTTGTGATGCTGTAGTCACAAACATACAACGGTAAGGATGAGCGTACCATTTTGACATATTTTAGGCACTTCTCTAAGAGCAAAGGAGGGATCCCAACATGTGAGATGGATGGTGGCACGATCGCGCGTCAAACAAAACGAGGGATTCGTCCGAGAGTCCGAGATCTTTGGCGTTTACCACCGTGGAATTGACCATCTTCCCAAAAAAATTCACCCTCTTTTTCCTTTGGTACAAATTATCGTGAACAGAATGGTTCAGCGTTTTAACATAGGAGCCACTAAATCATAGTGTACATTACCGTACTCTCATCTTATACCGTGTACGCTGGAGACAATTTCGTCGTCAATCGATTTCACCGACGGTGCGGCATGATCTCAAAGAGGCTTAAAGAATCACATTTGTATCTCGTGACCTAAACCACGTATAACTAATTCTTTAACTATAAATTTGCCATCATTATCGTTTAAATAATGAAGTGTACAAAACCCGCTCCCAACAAAATGCTTTTGTGCTCCAAGCTAGAGCTATGAGCGAATGATTAAAAAGAGCGTTATTACTTACCTGTAAAAGATTTGCAAACTTAAGAAGCCCTTTCGTTGCGACAGCGAATGTTGCGGCAGCAGACATCTCCAACGGTCAGTTCGTCGTTGCTTTATAAATCAGTTATTTAAATCTTGAATAAACGGTTTTCTTTGATATATTGCAACAACGATGCGAGATGTAACGAATGGCGTAAAACCACAGGTAGAACTGCCGGAATGTTTTAATCTTCGTCGAACGTAACTCCATCGCCTTCCGCAGTGATTTTGCAGAAAATTTAAGAAATAGGTCAAGATAGAAGGTATGTCGAAGCTATCAAAGTATTCTCCCACTCCCGACTCGGACATGGAGATGCCTATCCAGTGCTCGTCGGGTCTCTTGCTCCAATCCGTACGTGGAACCAACGGCACGGGAAATCCGGTTTGTGTAAGACGATGCGAAATTTTATCGCAGGCAAAAACGCCTATGAAATGAGGTCAGGTGAAGGGTATTTTCGACAGATAATGGTGTATTTGTTTTGTATTTATGATACGAAAATTGGTATGATCCCGTCTATCTCCGGAGCGCGATGATATTCCGAAGAAACCAGTATGCGTACGCGTTCCGAAAGCGCTAACTTAAAAGTTTTTTCGAAACATTACCGGAATGTAGTCCAGAAACGTATGTTTCGTCAGCACTCATGTCAATCGATAAATCGTAAACTAGCACGGTGTAGCCATTTGCCTAAATTCCTCAGATATCGAATGTCTGTGATTTTCGAAGTGTATACCCAGGCCATCTTACAGTGTTAAAGCACTGCCAAAAGTGATTGCTTGCAAAATTGGGAGTTAGCGGGTGCCTGGGGAAGGGCTGTCTGGTTCCCGTACATCTGAATGAAGTTTATGCCAACGGGACCAAAATTATAAGGTTTTTTCGTAATCACCGCTGTGCGCCTTTTCCGTCACAAATTCTACCATTATCCTGCGAGAAACCTTGCCCTCGAGAATATCACTTAATATCTTGCTCTGCGTATCTTTCGGAATGTTAAAAGCCTGTAGATTGACATTGGTCAAGTGATATTTTGAATTTACCTTTGTCGAGGCATCCTGACGAGCCAGAAAGGTAGTCGGAGAGGGGTAGATGTGCTTTAGATGGAGTTTTGCAGAAGTTACGATCGTTCTCCCCTTTAGCAGAGATCTGGAAGTGAGGTGAAACTCCGGACTCGACGGCGTGAACTTTACCGTCACAGAGACGTTATTCAGAAAATACTTATCTTAGTTGAACAAGGTACCCTGTAGATAGCCCATCAACTCAAATTCTTTGCTACTTTTGGTGATTCCGAAACGCCATTTTATTGTAGAATTATCGAAACCGTTCACATTTCCGGCTTTGCCCAATTTCCACAGCGACGCCTGCAGACGCGTGTTCATGGCATCGCTAGAATAAGTTGGCAAAGTTTCCAGATGCGTCTTGTATGGACAGCCGGGTTGAGGTTGCCAGTGACGTTATTGAATATTATATCTATCTGAATTTAAGGAATTATTAACCAGAGTGGTTTCGCTCCCGCCCTCTTGATTTTTTTCATTCTCACCCACGATCTTACCACTCAGTTGTAAAATAACGTATGAAATATATATATAAAGGTCCACATTTCCCGTGTATTGAAAGATGATTGGAGAATTGTACGTTATTGGGTTTTGGCGGTCGAGGATTACGCCGTTGTAATTGTCTACGTTCGCCTGCACCGCCAGATCGTCGAAGATATTAAAGGCAGAATTGACCCGCACATTAGGCGTTAGGAAAATATATTTTCTTTCATCTTTCTTTCATTATTATTACCCTTAGAGCACTGCGACTTAGACAACCGATTTTCTCATCCCGGGCGATTTTATCCCCGAACGAAACATGGAGTGACAGCTTCGGTCGCCTCTCGTTTCAAGTTCGTACTTCCCTCCTTTAGTCTTTTCCCTAAAGAACGCTTTTACGGTTTTAGGAATACTACGTCCGATAACACTTTAGCTGTACATTTAAAGTCTCTTTACTCACCGTCTTAGCGCAGCTCTTCAGCACCGGCGACAGGAATCTCCATAATCTTCCGAGCACTCCGAAAAGCCCGCAACCCTTCTGAAAGCGTCTGCCTTTGTACAAAACGAAATCGCGTTCGACATCTCCTCCTCACCTTCCATTTCTGATAGGGAAAGCGATTAACTAAATCGCAATGGTTCATTCTTAGGTCTGAATGAAAGAACAATAGCAGAGGAAAATTGGCCTATGATTAGTAATAATTGGCCGGTGTCCGTTCTTAAATCTATGTGAACAATTTGAAAATCGTGAGAAAACACGGACACCCAATTTAGGGGGAAAAACGATTTTTCCATTTCCATTTCCAAATGTCTATGCTTGACGTTTACTTCTACTGTCGTGCTTTCGATGACTTCAGCAAATGTGTTGCTAACCATCTGCGGTTACATTAGATGGTAATAGACAAATACTTTGTATGTAAACATGACATAGGGATTCGTGGAATATTTTGCGCGTAAAGTCGTGCTAATATTAGTACCGGGTTGAAAACCTAATTACTCAAATCTGGGAATAGATATAGATTGCGAATCATGTAGGCAGGAGGCACGACTTTTTTCTTTCTTTCTTTCTTTCTTTTTCTTTTTCTTTTTCTTTTTTTTTTTTTTCTTTTTTTTTTTTTTTTTTTGCGAAGACGTGTGCCTCTTCTGACGTCATGCTGCCGCTGTACGGCGCTGTTTCTGTAATGTTCGATTTGTCCTCTTAGTTTTCCTCTTCGGAAGACGCGACTGGCGTATCCTCATTCTTAGAATCTTTACTCACAGTGTTCATGTTAATAGTAACGTGAATAGAAGGCGTGATTACAGTGCCTGCAGCAAGAGGTGCACCTAAATAATCTGTGTGTATATACAATGACATTAAAGTGATTGTCGTGATACAATAAATCCACACGTTTATTGGTGTCAATTGACGACTTATACAATATCTTATTCTGTATATGACCGTCAAACACGTTAAAGCATATTGTTTTAGTGGTTTTTCAAAATATTTAATATCTTCTATAGTCCATGGCGTATTTGGATTTTTACCGATAAGTTGATATAATTGCCATGCTTTTTGAGTGTGTACACTTCCGCATCTTTTTATCGCATTATAGTTAGATTCGCTTCGTGACAAGTAAACATAAATTGTCCGCGTTTTTAATAATTATGATATCTTTATTTCAGTCGCACACATAGCAGTTAATGGTAAGACCCATTCCATCCACGATCCTGATATAAATACGCGTGAACCTTAATGTAACGTCTAAGAAAAAATTGAAATTCCTCTGCATCAAGGATTCTGTCGAATCGCCTCCATGTTCAGCTAATCAAATCTTCTAATACTAACGTAAAACCCCTGTCGGGATTTTCAGTATTGACAACAGACATGCCAAGATAGCTTGGTTTGCAGTTTAACAGTACGTTTACAAATTCTGAATATCGACTTAACGCCCAATATATCCATTCTATGATATCGACTTATCCGTCGTCGTCAGGCATAGATTCTGCCGAAACTATAGTTTCAGAATAACCGGAATAAAATCTATTAAGCGTTCTTGCACGATGTTGCAATATTGTGAAACTTATTATTTAATGCAAATGTTTGTACTCACCTAGTTTCTAAGTCGGAAATGACCGCTTGCCACACGTTTAGTGCTATGCCATGCAACGTGATGCGTCACTCTACTTATTACTGTGCATATACACGTCCAAATTTTTATACACAAGGTGCTTTGCTTTCGCTTTTTATTTATTCTTTTTTTTTTCTCGTTCTTGCGCAAGCGTACATACACTTTGGTCAATAGAATTATTACCAATGACTTGCTATTATTTGAATATGTCATGTGCCCCATTGCTTCCAGAACACCTGTACACTTTGTCTACTCAATTATTTAAAATTATTTGCAAATTTGAAGTGCTCTTTCTTATTATTATGTTGACACACGTACGCCAAGTATAGAATGCAACATTGACTTTATATTATAATATTTTAAGGTTATAAGGAACATTTACCAAAATAATAATTTGGAATCAGGATTACAGAACCTTGTTCCTACGCATGTTTTGGTAGTATTTCTTCAAAATTCGATAAATGCAGAGTATATAGTTCTTCAGGAAATGCATTTTTTTTTTCACCTAGAGAGAGACATTCAATGAATTTAATATTTTCTCCAGTATTACATTTTACTTTTTTAAATCAAATGCCCTAGTAAGTTATATTGAAACAAAATTGGCATAATGGAGGATTACAGAATGATTTATTTAGATTTTATCAAAAATCAACTTTTTTTTTATTGATTTATTTATGGACGCTCTTTGACATCTCTAGTCATCAGCATCCCATTCAACTCAGGGCGTGAAACGGCCTAATAATTTTGCTCAGAGGCCTCTCTTTCAGGCTTGAGGTTCTTTATCGTGCCGTAAATGTACGACACGGGACCCACGGCTTTACTTCCCTTCCAAAGGAAGCCATACTTAGGATGTTTACGCCCCTAAAAAATCCATCGGTCCTGGCCGGGTTCGAACCCGCGATCTTGGGTTGCAAAAATTAATAAGTGCATATATACATGAGAGAGAAAAGTTTTTCTAATGTGCAACTTTTTTTTTAAATTTACATGCCATTATTTATTTTTATTACAATTTCTATGCATAAGTAAGTTTACAGTTTATTTTTGGCCTACATTATTACTTATCACATACTAAAGATTTATTTAACATTTATGTTTTTTGAATTTCATTTTGTTAACTTTATTAAAGATATTAACAAAAACACAACACATAAAGAACAATATGTTAATATGCAATGATTTAATAATCCTTAATAATGCATATACTTCAATAATCATAATCTAAGCTACTATAATAATTGTATCATCCATACAATATTCAACATTCCTAGCCTAATATCCAAACAATGTCAGATTTGTTGTCTCCTTGAACATCTTTGTAAAATTCAATAGCGTCATCCTGTACTTAAAAATACTCTAATAGTGCAGTAAGATCCTCCTCCTCCTACTACTACTCCTCCTCCTCCTCCTCCTCCTCCTCCACCTCCTCCTTATTCTTCTTCTTCTTCTTCCTCTTCTTCTTGTTCTTCTTATATTTTGCTTTGGTAAAACAGTGGATTATAGTAGTGATGAATGACATGGTTTTCCCCCGAATCTCCGAAGTATGTAATTTTCACTGATACATTAGCATTGTTCTTTACCTTCTTGAACGAGATGAATGCTGATTATTCGTTTTTAATGGTACCCTAGGTTTTAGTGCTTTCTGAACACTATCCTTTAGGTTTTTAATTTCACAGACTTCATTCGGTACTTTCAGGATGCCATGTTCTTTTAAGATGTCATAATATTCTTTAGGAGATCAGTTGCTTTCATTTTCTTCTATATGGTTTCTCAGTTTTACCAAAGACTGTAAAAATGATTTTCTATGGAGCTGTGTACCTATCTGCACAAACAGGAAAGAAATAAAGTATATTCTTGAATCTTTCTTTTTCAATGCTATAAGTAAGTCAGAAAGAAATTCCAGCAAAGTCAACACAACTTATTTGCATCCTCTTGAAGGCTCTTTTCTATACAAAACAATATTTTCCTTTTTTTACTCATTAGCACGAACCATGATGCATAGATTGTATAACCATACTTGCCTACCATGAACATTTCACGCACTGACAGTTTGGGAAGTGACTGATTTTGCTGCATATCAAAGAAAATCTTAATGATATCTGGATTTTCTTCTTTCTTTATTTTATAAAACTGCTTTGCATGAAATTATGCAATCTGTGGCTAGTTCTTAATTCATTTTTCTTCTCCAAACATTTCTTTGATTTTATTTTCATGAGACAAACTTTACAAGTGGAACATCTATCATGTGGGGAGTACAAAATAACAGATTAAAAAATCTATACATCTTGTATTTTGAAAAAAGGAACAGTTTGAAGGGTGGCACCATTCTTGTCTCTAGAACTTCTGCCACCACAAACATTCTTTTACCTGTACACCACTTTCAGAGTCACTGAAATCACCATCCATTCTGATTTAACTTGAAATATTTCTTCTTACAAAAACGACCACACCATTGATAACTTCTCTAAAAGTAACCCAGGAATATGTTGACCACAATGAGATCTGGTTTCAGAATTATAAGCAGCCAATAAAATAAGGAAAATTGTTATAATAATGAGTAACATAGCATAAACTAGGCATTTACATCACTGCAAACTGCTTGGTAAGAAATGAAAGTAAAGAAGAATTTATTTGTGAACTTTTACTTTATCTCTCAGATTGCAAATATGAGTTTTTGCTAAAACCCCATGAATTGGCCTGCTTCTATACACGTTATTTGTTGACTTTTGCTGAAATTTTATTCCCAGGATGATATGGAAGGCCAAAAGTATGTTGTTACGGTGTATAACTCAATTTTGCATTTATAAGTTTGCATTTATCAAGTTTGATTATTCAGTCATTATTTAGCCATTAGTTGTCATCTGCAAAATAGGGGGCTTTGAAGAATTTAATACTAGAAAAAATTAAAAAACAAGCAAACAAAAACACATGCACATATTTGTTGTAAAGAGGAAGAAATGTTCAAATGCTCTTGCATAGTTTTTGTGCCAAACTTTTATGAAGTAGGATCATAACTAGGTTGAACTTCTGGAATGCATCCCACCATGCATAGATATAGGGTACCTGAAGCATAATAAGACCTTGCAGTGGATACAATTATTTTGCTAACAGTTATCGTCTGTGTTTCTGTATTTCCATAAGATGTCAGTGCAGGTGCAGTTGTTAACTTTTGCATTGCTGGAAGATTCAGAAGGAGTGGTGGTAGTGGTGGTGGTGGTGGTGGTAATGATGGTGATGAGATATTCTGGCTATATTGAAAATTATCTTGCCATGTATTTGCTTTATGTTTTTGTTTGTTTGATTTTTTTATTTTTACTAGTGTTAAATTCTCCAAAGTCATCCATTTTACAGATTTAGGACAAAACAGATATCTGGAATAAAGTTTGTCATCATGATTTCAAATTATTTTGGCAAAAGTTTTTATAATTTTCAAATATTTACAAGTTATGTTTTCTTGCTATGGTCATATCTTGTATTGAAGAGATTTCACACTTCCAATTTGGACTACATTGGACCTAAATTTATGGTTTGATGAAGTAGTATGTAATACAGTTGTTCAACTTTATGATTTTTAGTCTGTCTTCCAGAAGTTTCTTGATTTATTCAGTTCATACAAGTTCATTTATATAGACCCTGATACATATGCAATTGGTCCAATATACAGGGTTATGTACACTCTGCTCAAGTTAATCTATTTTATTAGGTTTTAAACAATAAAGTGCAAAGTAATGTTCCAATGACCTGTTTCATGTTATATTTTTAAAACTGTAGGTAAATCTAGAAAGAAGAAAAGTTCATAATTTTGTTTTAACACATCAAATTTACATTCCAAGAGCTCCTTATTTTTATTTTAATTCAACTCCATGGCATGAGAACTATATAAGTGCATGCTTGACAAATAAAGAACTCAAGTTTAATTCCCAGTATGGGCAAATTGCCTGTCTGGTTTCCCGGCAAAAGTAAATACCAGGTCATTTCTTTGTAAATGAACTCAGAACACGTTACTACTATCATCTAGAAAAACTAAAGCAGTGTGCATAGGACATTAAAAGCTTGTTCTCAATTAAAAATATTCCATTTTCCTTTAACTTAATTATAAGCAAACTTGATTTCTGCATTTTTAAGTGCTAATTGTATCCTGTACAGTGAAACAAATCATATAATGAAGATTATTGCATGATTATTAATATATGACAAATAAGTGGAGTCAATAAGAGGATGTATTTCAATTTAGTCATACAACAATTTTAATTACTTGATTTCTACATTTTCATATGCATCTTTCTACATTACTACAGTCTTTAGTTTCATTTCTCAGCAGAAACACTTTTCTTCTTTGTAAGGGTGATATGTTTAATGCATTAAGTAATACTATAATAATGTAGTGAACATGCTATACTTTTCTGTTGTAGGTAATGGGCAGAAGAAAAAGGAAGACAAGACCTGAAGAACAATGTCCCAGCTCTACTACTCAAGGAGATATTAATGAAAAAATAGAAAACACATCACCACTATCATCATCATCAATAGAAACAAGATCTTCCGTGCTGGAACAGTCACAGCTAGCATCAGCCAAAAATGAACTACAGAATGTCTGCCACTCACTAGAATTTCTAGCTTTGCAAAAGAAGGAAGACTGTGTTGAGAAAATTACATCTAATTCTACAGATAAATCTGAACATCAGGTAGTAGTTCTTCCATGTACTCAAAATGTGTGTGACACAAGCAGAAATACAAACCCAGATGGAAATAATACAGAAGAAACTGCTCCTTCACATAAAGAAAATAACTACATTAATTCTGAGCTTAATTTAATTAAACAAAATCAACAGCAATGTCTTGATGAAGAATTCACACCAAAAAACAAAATAAGAAGTGAAGGAGATCATGTGTTGAATACACAAAATCAACAAAAAAATAAAACAAATGGTATTGATTTTATGAAGCAAGTTAAGGCAGAATTTAAAGATGAAAGCCAGAGTCATCTCACATTCACAGCTAAAACAAAGAATATTAAAACACATAAATTCAGGAAAACGGAAAAGGATAAAATAAATGAGTGCAATGCTTCTATAACCACAGAATTAACAAAAACAGCTAATGAAATGCATAAAATTGAAAGTACTGGAATCAGTAATTCTCTTTATAAAAATGAAACTCATTTGGAATCAGAAAATATTAGGTATCAAAAGAAAAATAGGAGTAGTAAAAAAGGAGAGAAAGTCCTATTGCCTGAAATGGAGGAATCACAATTAAAGAAGCACAACAGCACATTTGATTCTCAGATGTCAAGCAGGAAAGAAAAATTAACATGTGAAGTCATTACTCCACAAACAAAAATTGTTAGTGAAAATTTAGTTCAGCACATTGAGAGCAAGCCTGAACTTATATCCCAAATAAAAAGACATTTTGATAAACAGAGAAGTGATGAACAAGAAAAATGTGAAGAAGAAGGTCATTTAATGTCGAGTGCATGCTCTTCATTATCACAAGAACAGATAACAAATATAACTAAGACAGCTGCAAATTTGAATCAATCCCTTGGAGAAAATGAAAAATTGAAAATATCCTTTACTCCAGAGCTAATGCATTCACTCCTTTCACCTGTGTTAAAAGATGTATCAACCCAAGAGGATGAACTTGAGTATAAAATAATTCAAAGAGAAATATTTTTAAATAATGCTTGTCATGTTTGTAAAAGGGTTCAATGTACTACATGTGTTTTAAAACGGTGTAATAATTGTAAAATGATTTTCTATTGTTCAAAGGAACATCAAAGAAGACATTGGCCAATTCATAAAGATTTATGCAAAGCTATATCTAAGATCAATAAAGCAGAAGGCATGACCCATTTGTATCAGAAAGCAATAGGTTTGTCTCCAAATGAGTATCGTCATTACCGTATCCACTATATCAATACTTGTGCAAATCTACTTGGCCGTGATTTAGCCCTTTGGGAAAAGGAGATGTTCTTCTTTTCACGTGTATGTCATACATGCTATGAGTTTCATGCAAATAAGTTACAAATATGTGAAAAATGTAATCATGTATGTTATTGCCAACCTCTGCATTTCAAGGTAGATCATGAAAACTGGTGCAATGATTTACAAATATATAGGGACCTTATTGTATACCAATTCCATAATGGTATGATTCAACCTCATTTACCACAAAAAATACAAAAAATGTACATTCCTCTGAAAGGAGAAATGAGGTCATTCCTTCTTAATATGTTTACTGAAAGAGATAAAACTCCAGATATGGATAAACTTGAGTATGTAGCACTTACAGAGCTTGCTACATGTCCTCTCTCTGTTTTATTTGCACTACAACAAATTAATTTCCCTTTAGATAAAGCTGTTTCTCTTATTATTCATGTTGTTGGTGCAGAACTGTACTTTGAGGGAAATGTATTAAAAAAATGGGAAGTTTTCTTACTGCATTTACTACCCAGTATTGCTATGCTACATGTAGTTTTTATTGGACCTGAATTTGAACTGAATAATACTTTTTATCAAAATGTCAATCAAAACATGAGCTGTCCAGAGTGCACAAATACTGGAAGAAAATTGACATTTGCATTTTTTACTGGATATTATCATGATTATGTGAACAGTGATCAATATAAAAAACCTAACCTCATCACCGCATTTAATGCTGGTTTATACAGAGCCACAGGTTTTCATGGTCATGATACTTGGCTTCCTAGTATAAAAGTTATATTACAAGATGCAGCAATAGCAATAGCAGTCACTGAGTACACTTCTGAGGAACTGCCTTTAGACATCAAAAGAATGGAAAATATATGTCCTCTTGAAGTAATAGTACCACCATCAAAAAATCCATTTTCAAGTGAAAAACCAAATCTTAATTTTCTCAGCGATGAAGTAGTTCCTGTTATATTCAAAAATTACTATATTACAGTATTACATAGAAAATAGGAAAAAATTTAAAATAGACTATACATCCTAGGTAATTTTGTGTGCAAAGACAAAAGTTAACATATTTTGCAAATATCTCTACTAGCAGTAGCAGCAACAGCAGCAGCAGTAGTAGTAGTAGTAGTAGTAGTAGTAGTACTAGACTCTGTATAGCATTTACAAAAGGTTCTATAGTCTAGCTATAACTATATATTAGCACTGAAAAAATGATATGAAATATTCCCAAAATGCCTATAAAGTTTTTACAAAGTAGCAAATGTAAGACCATAAAACCTTTGATAAGAACAAACTATTGCAGGAATGTAATTTTATCGCCTGTGGTGCCTCAGTAGTAAAAACAGGCATTAAACACCATTCAAAAAAAAAATTATACTTTTATTTATGTATTCTCTTCTTGGCAAAACATATTTTTCCCATCAAATAGATAAATATAATAAGAACGTTACTAAACACATTAATCTATAATCTATTAGAAATAAGTTGGAAGTAATATTATAAATGCTTGATAAAAATCCAAAAGCTGTATGGTGTGTATGGGCATAACTTGTCTAAATCAAGTAAATATATAAATGAGAAGGAATGAGGACAGGTGCCTGTCCTGCTTCTCATAAACTAAAACCTAGCTTTGCACACTATGGACATTAGCTAACTGTAGAAGAATTCTCTAAAATAGAAAATAAATTATGTATCAATATACAGGATAAACAGTTTATGTGAAACAGTTGTCATAATGCTATATGGATATAATACAGATATACTGAGTAGTTTTCGTATACCACTAACCCAACACAAATATACAAAGTATTTAAAAAAATGCACCCCATATTGCTACAGGAAGTAGGATTGGTCTGAACTAGAATAAGCATCTCTGTAATTATATGTCTAGAAACCAATAACTAAAGGGAATGAGCCATTTTACTTGTGTGGAGTATGTGTAGTATTCAGTGGTATAAACTATCTTCATGTTGAAGTTCATTGCTCATTTCTGAATGGTTGTGTATGCAATGCACTGACAATGGTGCTGGCACCTGTCATAGCAGTACAAAGGTCTCCTACATCAACCATTTTGGGTTGGGGTTGTGTTTCCAGTATGCTAAGGTATTGGAACAAGATTAGTGATTCCATGCAGTATGAACAATGTAAACAGTGAAATGGAGTCCTACTATTCCATGTGGGAAATGGCAAACATGGTATTCTGCTATGTGTTAGCTAATGGCAGTAATCAACAGGTTTGTATCCTGTATGCCGAACGACATCCACAAACCTATATTCCATTTGAAAAAATGTTTAGCAAGCTATTCAAGAGACTTACAGATACAGATTTTCAATCAGGATAACACATCATGGTAGACTTCACACAGTTTACATGCTGGATATGGAGGAGTGGGTGTTGTGATGTGTAGAAAATGATCCTGAAACAAGTGGGCAAAGAATTGCAGCTCTTGCATGGCCGGTTCTACATGAACAGCAACTTTATCCTTATCATATCCAACATGTGCAAGCTCTTAGGCCACCAGACCACCATGCCTGACTACAGTTCTGCCAATGACTTCTGGAACAGTATGCTGATGATCTGCACCTCACAGCCTGCATTTTATTTATGGATGAGGTAGGATTCACAAGAAATGGCATAGTAAATTATCATAATGTACAGATGTGGGCAGATGCAAATCCTCAAGCAATTATGGAGGTGAGGCATCAGGATCATTTTAGCATCAACATGTGGGCAGGAATTATGGGTGACAGACTCATAGGGCCATACACTTTATCAAACAGATTAACTGGTGCCATGTACTACTGATTTCTGCATGATGAATTACACATGCTATTGCAGAATGTTATGCTTGTACAAAAACAACGGATATGTTTTCTACCTATGGGAACAATTAAAGAATTGTTGGCGTATGCCCAAACCATCAACAGTATGCACTCATTACAGGAGCATTTGACCAATGCATGTAACTGAATCTGACAGCAACCAGGTTTATTCGCAGAAATTTGTGATTCTTTGCAAAGGGCTGAAGCATGTGTAGGTAGCACAGTAACCACATCCAGTACCTCTTTGCTTTTTCACTACATTATGGTTCTATAATAAGATACTACTTCTACTTTCTCCACTTGTCTCTATTGTATGTTCCTTTTAACCTCTGCCTATGTTTCTCTTTGTTTTCCCAATATAAATTTTGTTGCATTCTGCACATTTTATTTGGTACATACATGCTTTTTTTTTCTTCAGTAGAATTCACTCATTAATAATGCATTCAGGAAAATTTTAACATTAAATATTTAAATCTTTTAGAAACTTTTAAAATTTTTACATAATCCATGGACTATATATGTTGCATTTTAAAATATCTTTTCCTGCTGAAAGCGCTGTGGTTTCTTTAACAAGTTTTTGCCTCTTGAACTCTTGTACTTTTTGTGAACCAGTTCTTTGCTAAATCCATTTTTAAACACTATTCTTTCTTTTGTTTGCATTCTTCAGAGTACTCTTTCTTTCTAATGGGTAGGTTAACAAATCTGAGCATTAAACTGTTGATTACTGCATGTTTATGTGCTTGGGGTTAAATCTCTCAGTTTTGACATGATTGTCTGCATACATGTTTTTTCTGTAGATTCCAAACCGGTTGCCTTGATGTTTTATTACTTTAATGCTCAAGAATGGTAGCATGTTTTCTGCTTCTCTTTTTTATGTGAATGCTTGGATTTTTATCTTGTATATTCAGCAGTTTATGGCATTTGTAATAGTTTTTTGTTAACTATGACAAATGGATTGTCAACATATTTGTATCATATTTTAAATATGTATGAAATGCTATGTTGGTGCGTGTTTTAAATCTGCTTATGATGAGGTTAGCTAGAAATGGAGATTAGGATTTGCCCATAGTAAGTCCTGATTCTTATTTATAGAATTTGTCCTTGAATGAAAAATATTAGTGACTTATGCAAATTTCAGTGAGCATCATTAATTTCACTTGTTTTAGCCATTCATGGACATAAGTTTAAAGTTTATCTTTAGGTATACTTGGAAACAAAGATTGTACATTGAAAGATACAATGGTGTCATAAGGTTGTAATTTTATATCCTTCAGTTTTTCTGTTAACTGAAATTAATTGTTTATACTCTGGCTATGAAAATTTGATAGTGTTCTGAATCTATTAGCTAGCCATTTTGATAAATAATGTGATGGTATTTTGATAATGTTAATGATTTTTAATAGTGTTTAATGCCTGTTTTAACTACTGAGACATCATACATGATGATACACAAAATAAAATGATAACTTGGGAAAGAATATTTTTTTAATGGAAAGAAGGTTCCAGGCCTACATTTAGGGTACTTCCATGACATTTGCCATTTTTGAGAACTGAGGAAAACGAATAAACCTCAGTCAGGAAGGATGGTCCTCAAACCCCAGACTTCATGAATCTATGCCTTAACAGCTTGAGGTGGTATTGTTAATGATGGATTGTATACCATTGCCCATCTGTAAATTTTTTGGTAAACCATATATTTTTGCTATTGTTGGGTTATTCTGTTTTATTTTGTATTGTTCTACGTTTGAGAAAACTGTGCTTGTTTTCAGAACCTCATTGACTGAATTAATACATCTCTTTAATTGCTTTAGATTTAGTTAACTCAAGCCCGTATAAGAAGCAACAAAATGTAAAATACAAATAATACAAATATTTTTATTTATCAAAAGCATATGATGTTTTGAATCATAATATATTATTGTTAAAATTAGAAAGGTATGTAATTACAGGTACAGAAAATAACTGGTTTAAATTATATTTAGCACATCACTACAATTACAGTCTGTAAACATGTCTATACTTAATAATTATGTATTAAAATGTAAGCAAATAAAACACAATGTCCTATAAGGATCAGTTCTCGGATGTTTATTGTTCTTATTATACATAAATAATTTGTATTTAAATATTAAAGCATTAGTGCAATTCTTTAAGCAAATGATCAGTATATCTTGGTGACATAGAAAAAAAGGAACAATGATTTAAGAAAATTTGTAAATATTATTATATAATTTGAACAACTGATTTCAGGCCATTAAACTTATAATAGAAATGGAAAAAACTAATGTAATCTAGTTCTATAATACACAAAATGAACATATCATAAAACATAATTTAAAAATAGAATAACTCTGATAGTAATTAAAAAGAAGAAACAAACTTTTAGGCTTTCACATTAGTGCTGTTTTATAATGAAACATCCAAGTAAAATCACTGGGATTTAAATTTAGTTCTGTGTTCTATACAATAACATTTTAAGTTATTGTAAAAATTATAATTTTAAAAGATGCATATGTGACTCATTTTCAATCAAATTAAGATATGGAGTAATATTTTTGGGCAGTGGTAATGAATGTATAGAGGTATTTAAAATATAAAAGGAGGCCTAAGAGTAGGAAAGCAAACATGATATAGGAAAGTTTTTAAGAAGTAAAAAATATCAACATTTTGTTATCTTTATATTGTAAATAATTTGTTTTATTGAATATC
This sequence comes from Metallyticus violacea, assembly GCA_030762175.1. NCBI lineage: Eukaryota > Metazoa > Arthropoda > Insecta > Mantodea > Metallyticidae > Metallyticus > Metallyticus violacea. The sequence continues at coordinate 185,503,525 of CM060846.1, read as the reverse complement.
ACTCAGGGAAAATGAAAAGAAATATTGATTTACATGATCATAATACATGAAATAAATCTGATATTCACATTCAATACTGCAGAAAAAATATGAATAAAAATAATTTTATAAAGAAACCAAATCTAGGAGACCTTTGTACTGCTAAATAATAAAATTATATGTGTAAAAAGTATATAATTTGCAATTGTAAAATCAGAATACATTTCACTATATTTCAATAGTTTTCTCTTTCAGAACTTCAACTTCTCATGCCATCAAATCTAAAACTTTTAAATATGGTGTACCTTATTTTTACGTTACATAATATGTGTGTCCATAAGTAAATAAAACGTTACATAATAGTTTAAACTTGCAGAACAAAATGTATAGAGCAACTAATATTAAATTAAGGGAGGCAAATGAAAAAAAATCCCTTTTGTTAACAAGAAAATGGATAAAGCCTTGTAAATTACAGAAATTCATGATTCATGAGGAAGATTGTCATAAAAATATTGACAGTCATTTCTTCCAAAACCAAGTGAAATGCTTTTCAAGATAGTGGATTTGTTTAATTTGTTCTCTTCTGGTTTTCATAAAGGCTATATATATAATATGAGTTTATACTTTATTACACATTTCATATATTGGTTTGTTAGTTGACTTCCTACAATAATGCAAAGGTAGTTTTGGGCAAGAATTAAAAAAGTTCTCTCAAAGATTTACTCTGTTCCAGCATTGTTTGATTGTAAGGGTTCGGCTATCCACTTTTTCAGTCCCGAAATATCCGACCACAAACTGATTTCTTTTCATCTTTCACTTTCAAATGGTATGTCCAGATACACCACCACCTTTAGAGATCCATGATAGTTCTTTTCTTAGGCACTCTTGTATCTGCCATGTAAAACACAACTTCTATTAGTCCCATGAGATATATTTTCAGAAGCTTTTAAAGAGTTTATGAGCTCTTTTTCACTTATTTCATTGCATTGCCTTATTCTGGATGCTATGTACCACTTTAAATTGAAAATGGGCCCCAAATGTATTTTTTCTTGAACTTGGATGATTAATGTTCCTCATTTTTGAAATCCAATACAGGTTGGTTATGAACCCTGATAACAAACTTTCAGAGATTGTTCAGAGATGTTTGCTGAGTGCTTTGATATAAAGGAAAACATGACCTCCAATAGCTCAGTTACCTAGTAATTTGATGTTAATGTGTTAGGCATGTGATTTCCCATAGACCAAGAAAGATGTAAATCAATAATTACCCCATTACCTTCTGATGATTATAATACCATACAATGTATATAGAAAGAGATAACCGAAAACTTTACCCTAGAAGAAGTAGTCCATTTACATCATATCTGGGGACTGAACTGACCATGTAACTGGAGCCTAGTTTACGAGACTCTAATCAACACTCCCATGTACTTGCGCTAGGACTATTGCAGCCACTGTATAAGTATATGAATCTCCCGGGATGCTAGGGCATGTGCAGCAGTCCATGACACTGTAAAACTTATCATGGTCATATTGGTGAACATTTTGAACAGCTGCTGTAAGGAAACAGGTGTGTTAGGTTCGGTTACAGTAACACAAAGTTGAACAATCATGTAACAAAAGTATAAGTAAGTATTTTTCCTGAGAGAAGTTGCATTACTTATGTACAATACTGTAATTTGTTTTTTTAAGTTTTAATTACCTGTTTCTGTACACTGATATTTTTTTTTTTTTTTGAGTAGTGTTTAACGCCCGTTTTTACTACTGAGGCACCACAGGCGGTGTACACTGATATGGTTTTATAACCATCAGATGATAATGAGTAGTTGCTCGATTTATATCTGTCACAGTCCATGAGACATTACATGTGTAACACATCAACAACAAATTGCTCTGTAACAACCTACTGATGAACATGAGTTCCATGCATCAAAACTCTTAGAAAGCATCCCTGAATAACCTCTTAATATGTGTCAGTAGAGTTCACCTTCATTCTGTTTATTTTTGCCTTCTTCCCTTAGTTTCTTTATCCCACCTTTCCATTGAGCCCATTTTTTGCTCCCATTTGCATTTTGAACATATATTACTTATTCAGCTTGTTTTACTTTTCATTTAAGATAGAAGTTCATCTGCAGAGTTGTTTGAGCAATCAGTTTCTGATTTAGGTTAATACTCCTGTATTCTTCAAAATTTTTATTAAAAGATATGTTGTATAATAAGTATTAATGAAGCTCAGCATGATTATAGGTAACTGATGTTGCTGCTTTTTCAGAAGGTGCATAACTTCATTGTTTACTGGATATTAGCTACAGATTATTGTTGTGAGTACTTAAATATTCACTTTCCATTACAAAGGAAAAAAAAATATTTTCTGATAATTACTCATTTACTGCTCCACTTGCAATCTCCTTCTATAGTTACAACAAAACAAAAAGATCATCCAAGTATATATATATATATATATATATATATATATATATATATATATTTATAGTTTTGCAATATGTTAAATAAATATGGAAAATCAGTTAAAATGTATTTATAATACAAAAAGAATTATATCATTAAAATTTGGTTGAAAAGCAGTATTTTAAGAAATAATATAATTATGTACCATATAAGCAGTAAACTGCCAAACAGGTAGTTTGATAGGTGATTATATTATAGATGATTATGTTACCTAAAGAACTACTCCAAAGGTATATTCCAAGTTTCAATATAGAGTGAAAATGTGCAAAATATATAGTTTTAAAGTTTCAGCTGAGTTAAAATTGCTCAAAGAGCTAGTAAGATAATATGCTAAACTCAATATGATTTCCAAAAAGATAAGCAGTATATATACTAAATATGATTTATAAGGTTAATCTAAAGATTCATTTGTAGTGTACAAGCTAAATTCTTGTATATAAGAATATAAGACATGTTTAAATTTGTACAAAATAGGCGTTAATATAGGTTAATATTAAGTAATTGACATGCCTAAGTTCATTAGCTATGTGCGTATATAATAATTTACAGGATGAAAAATAAAACCAGCAAAACAAGAATAGGATGTTATAGAACTAAGTAATAGCCTAATTTAAATAGGTTTAGGACCTATTCAGAATTTTCTGACATAATATGTAAGACTAAAAAATTAGAAAGCAAAGTAAATGCTTAATTTAATTTTATTAGGACTTCCTCAGAATTATCTGATAACATTTAGGATAGAAAAGTAAATGCAAAACTTAAGTTACTCAAAATTATTTGGTATAATATGCAGGACTAGAAAATTAGAGAACAATGTACAAAAATGTGGCTTGCACAAGGAGAAATGGATGCACTAAGTGATCGATCATGATGTCTTTGTTGCCCACTGATAGATACCTGTTTTAGAAATTGAGACAATGTTTAATACAGATGAAAGAAATTAAAATCAATTTGTTTGTATTATACTTGCATTATGCAATTTTAAATTTTATGTAAATTCAAAGATTTTACAAATTGTCCTACATCATCTAGCATTATGTGCATTGTATGATTTGTAAGGATTAATAAACAAATAAAAAAATTCCAAAACCCCCAAAACAGACTTTGAATAAAGAAACAGACTCCTGGCTCTAGTTCCTCTCCTGATTATGGACCTCTTTTTGATCATAATTTTATTGTTTATCAAAAGCTGAATGAAATTATCTTGCCACAAATTTGAAATTATCTCAAACACAAAATGAGGTTCTATTATTTCAACTTCAGGAATGAAACCATTTTCAGCCTGACACAAAAAATAGTAGTAGTAGTAGTAGTAGTAGTAATAGTAGTAGTAGTAGTAGTAGTAGTAGTAGTAGTAGTAGTAGTAGTAGTAGTAGTAGTAGTAGTAGTAGAGTAGAACTGTTTTCTTTTACTCTTCTGGGAAGCAAACTTAATGAAAGCACTCCAGCATATCTTGTTCTTAGCCACAGCCATGATCTACCACTCCTTCTCAGCCTGTTCTGCTCTCTGACTATGTTGCACCATATAACTCTAGGTCTGCCTATTTTCCTGGTTTCTCCTTGTGGATTCCAATCAAAAGGATCCTTACCTATAGTTCCATCTTGTCTTTGCAACATATGGTCGATCCATTTCCACTTCCTGTATTTAACTTCCTTTTCAATTTCCTGTTGGTCAGTTGTATTTCATAGATTTTTATTTGATATGACTTTCAGTCATCACATTCCCATTATGAATCTCAAGCATTTATTAATGAAAACTTGTAATTTTCTAATGATTATACCTGTTGCTTTCCAAGTTTCAATCCCATACAGCAGAACTTATTTTACATATCTGTCAAATATTCTTAATTTTAATGTCCAGGATATGTGTTTAGTTTTCCATAGGGATGCTAACTGAGAGAAAGCAAATTTTGCTTTCCTGATTTCACCCTCCCTCCTAGATCCTGAAATTCCTTCACTTTCTCTATTTCCTCATTCCCTAGCATAATTTTGGAAGTTATTTTGTTATGCATCCTCATTTCTTTGGTCTTTTATTTAGATGCAGTTTCACTGCATATGTATGCCCATCTAGATCCTATAGTTTGCATTTATTATTGAATAATAAGATTAACAAGGGTATTAAACCTTTTATTATGATTTCAAGGCATAAGATTATTATAAAGATTGAATCTAATCTATGTGCCATCATGCATACATCATCTGTATATTCTGCACTTTCTAACCCCTCTTGCAAACCCAAATAAATACCTCTATGTCGTCTGTTGCAAATACTTTCCATTATGTTGTCTAATACAATATAAATAATTGTGACAGCAAGCATCCCACTGAGAGAAGGAAAGGATTCTGAAAGTTTGCCTTTATGTACCGCAAAACAAACATAATTTTTATACCTTTAATTATATTTGTGATTTTTTAGGCATTCAAATTTGTTTTAGTTTTTCACATATAGTTCTTCCATTTATTGAGTCAAAGGCTTTGGTAAAATCAATAAGTACCAAATATAACAGGCTATTCCATTCCAAAAAATGCATTACAATAATCCTCATTATATTTAAGAGGTTTGTACAGGATTTTCTTGGCTCTAAACCCATATTATGTTTTCCCCAGTTTCTTATCCAATCTGCACCTTTGATGAGGTTCAACAGAATCCTAGAAACGATCTTTCTAGGAATAAACAATAAAGTGAGGCCATACAAATTATCTCAGATAGATAGATCTCCCTTCTTAGGTGTTTTCACTACTATATCCTTTCCTCAATATTGAGCAAATTTCTCATTTTTCCAGATCTTTTGGGATAATGAATATAAAATATCAGTAGTTTGGGTAGTTACAAATATATCTGTTTTTAAAATTTCAGCATTAATATTATCGAGACCCAGTGCTTTATTGCTTTTTGTTTCTATTATTGCTTTCTTTAATTTTAAGTTTTGTTATGGTATTTATATTTATATTTATCATTTCTATTAATGGAGTGGCCTCAAGTTCTTCTAGTCATAAGGATATATAATTAAAAATTTCACTAAAATGTTCACCCCACCTTTTTAGTTGCTCTGTTTCAGAAGTTAGAATGTTACCGTTTTTATCCTTTACTGGTCTATTAGCTAGAAAAGGTTTATTTTTCAATGTTTTAGTAATTTTATACAACACTTTAGAATTGTTGTCAGTTGCACCTGCTTGTGCTTCATCTCCTAGTTTTTCTGACAAAATTCTTTTGTCCTCCCTCATGCTACACTTAACTTTTTTATTTTTAAAGCTATATTGATTGTTCACATTTCTTATAAAGCTGTTATTTTACCTTCATTTAACTGATTTTTATGATTTTTCTTTCCTTAATTAATTCCCAGTATTTGTCAGAGATCCATGGCTTCTTATCTCTCTATTTGTAACCTGAAACATTTTCTCCAACTTCAATATTTTTTTTTATTCTATCCCATTGTTGTTCTATTTAAATACAAATCATTTTCAGTTTCTACATTTCATTCTTCAGACAACGTGAATTTGTTCTTCAGTTCTAGGATAAATTTTATCTTCATCTCTTCATTTCCAGGTTTACACTCTAACAATACAATCACTTAACATAGCTTTAATTCCCACTCATGCTATTTTCAATCTTACTTCGGCTATGATTAAATGATGACCACTTTCCACATCTACACTTCTTTTATTCCTTACATCCGTAAGCGATGATCTGAAATTTGTGCTAATTGCAAAATTATCTATCTGATTTTGAGTTTTATAGTAATTAGGTACCTGCAACACTTTATGGCATGATCTGTGGAGGAAGATAGTTTCTTCGATGATAAGTTGATCATAAAATTTTTTCTTCTTCTTCAATGCTAAACTTTTGTCTCCATCTAATGTAGAAAATTCTTTCTCAAACTGGTAGCCAAGACAGTAAGCTTTTCTTCATTTCCTTATTTAGCAATATTGCTACTCCCTGTTTATGTCCGTCTCCTCTTCCGGCATACAATAATGCATTCTCCTTTATAGTTTGTTGTTCCCCAGATGGTCGCCATCTTGCTTCGATAATTCCTAATATAGATAGTTTGTATCTGGACATTTCCCTCCTACTTGAGCTAATTTCCCAGTTCCACACATGATTCTAACATTCAAATATCCAATTCATGTGCCATGTTTCATGCCAGGGGTCGTTACACTTATATCATTCCGGCGTACTTTTATTTTGATTTCCTTGATATATAAATTTAAGAGCTTCCAATTGCGGTGGTGGGGTTGCATCCTCCTCGATTCTTGAGGTGGAGTTGCATATTTCCTCTGAAGCTCTGAAATTATGAGCTTCTCGACAATTCTTCGGTAGCTGGTTGCAGTGAAAACCAATGGGCGATGGGGTCGCCACGCCCCTACGCCTCAAAAAGAAAAACTTAAAAAACGAGAATTCAATGTGTCCCCATTTCTTACAGAAAATTAACAATTAGTTTACTGTTAAAATATTAATGGGTTAATGGTTGCATTGGGATGAGATCATAATGCTCAAGAATTGCGTGTCTTTATTGGCTCGAAATTGAGTTTAAAGACTGAGGGTTAGCGCAACGGGAGTCCCATTTGCCTACTATCATAATAAGAAAGCAAAAATGACTGTACGAGAAAAATGATTAAAGTCTTTCAACTATCCAAAACATGGCTGGCAGATTAGTACAGATCTATAGGTCATACTTAAGTATGCTATGAGGAATAAAGCCAGGAGTCATACAATTTTGCTGTTTTCTATATTAGTGGAATAGTCGGGAAAAGCATATCTATTTAGAAATTGAGCTTATTAGAAATGGAAAGGCGATACAAAGATAAATCAGTATCGCATATACTTGTTGATTATTGCTGACAACTTGTCGCAAATGTTTCGGTACCATCATTTGGGAGTATGTCATTCAGAAAGATATTAGAAAGATTTTTTTTTTTTTTTTTTTTTATTTCAAACTTGTGACATAAATACAATAGTATCATTCTTAGAAAGGGACAACGGGGGTTTGATGAAGTTTTGTCCACCGCCCGCACGTCAGCCTAAAAGGCTTATTGTGCAACCCCACAGGAAGAAATGCTTTCACTGTTTCCCAAAATCTTTCCTTGAACAATTGCAGTAATTTGGTTCCAATGTCAGCGTTTGTTCCCAGGTCTTACCTGGTTATACAAAGATTAAGTCTCTTTCTTAACAGGAACTGGCAATTATACCATATATGTGGTGTAGTTTCCTCGTCCTGTATGCACATTCTGCAAATGGGATCATCTTTATAGAGTCCCATTTTACATTGATGTTTCCTGAAGTGACTATGTTCAATAATTAACGCAACTACTTTCTTTATCTTCTGTTCAATTTGAGAAGATATGAGGAAAGAGTTGCATGGGCCTAGGACCAATTTCCTAGCTTGTTTTTGTCCAGGATTGGTTTGCCACCTAAGTTGGCGTTTATCCCCAATCCATTTTTTCCCGTTTCCTTAGCAGTACGTTTACTGATTGCAGTCGCGGGTTCAGGGCCAAAATGAGTATATCAGTAGCCATTTTCGCCGGCTGATTTCCTTTTCCATTTTCACAAACGCTCCAATGCCCTGACACTCACCGCAGTTCAAGCCTATTGCTAAAAGTTGGGGCAGTTAGGGCATTTTAGTATTCCATATAAGTTTAGACTTTACATGGTCGGAAAGCACTTTGGCTAACTGTGAGGATGAAAATTCGTTTATCATGGAAACCTCTCTCAAGTCCTCTAAGAACACAGTTCAGGTGTGCAACCGATTCGGCCTGAAAAACTGTGGTATATTTCCCCAAAGCTTATATTAATATCTGTGCTTGGAAATAGGTTATATATACCTGCGCCCAACTGTGTCTCTATACAGGATAAATCGGTTTACCACGTGAGTTGGTCACATCCTTTTTCAGGCGTAGTTCCTTCCATCCAGTATTCTCGAGATTCGGGAATTGCCTTAAATGGAAGGAAAAAACAATATTGAATAATGAGGCCAGAACTCTATCCAGTACTGGAATATCCAGGAAAATGTAGAATGGAGGTGTATCCAGTTGTTGGACAGCTGCATCTTTAATTCCCTGCCTGCAGTGAGTGGTATTCAGTAAGCCTAGCTTCTACTTTTAAATAGATGTCTATGGGAGGGAGTCCTAGTCAACTCTCTTGTGCAATGGTTGAAGTACTTTATAATGCCCCCGTAACACATAGACATTGTAATGTCTATAGCTTCGTAAACTTACATGCTATAGTAGTTTGTAATGTCTTCAGCCCTCAGACAATGCCTCCGTATGATATCTTGCACCATTGCAACATCTAACAGTGGCTAATGTGTGGCTTTAGACACCAGGTTGTTCCGATAGTGCGTTTGGTGATTTCAAGAGGCCACCTGTCTTTACGGACAATCTTATCAATATGATCATCCCAAGTCAGTATAAGATCTAGAAATTTGACTGACTCAGGATATTCCAGGATTGAATTGCCTAGTTTAAATGTTCCAGGCCTTTAAGTTATCTCCTGTTAGTAAAAGGAACAATACTGTTTTGTTAGGATTGATAGAAAAACCTTTCTCCGTGCACCAGCTGTGAATTATTCCCAGCCCACCGTTCATCATATCTGAAAATATATTGGGAAATTTACCATAAATATACAGTGCTATGTCATCCCCATAGCCTTGTATATAATATATCTCCCAAGTCATATCTTTAAGCAAACCGTTCAACACGATACTGTCTCCTGTGGGCATTTTTTTTTTTTTTTTTTTTTTTTTTTTTTTTTGAGTAGTGTTTAACGCCCGTGTTTACTACTGAGGCACCACAGGCGGTGGACACTGGTGATACATGTAATGAAATGATATATTGGGAAAGGATTTATTTTTTAAGGAAGGAAGCGTTCCAGGCCTAAGTTTAGGTACCTCCCCGGCATTTGCCAGTTATGAAGACTGAGGAAAACCTGGAAAAAACCCCAGTCAGGGAGGACGGTCCTGGCGGGATTCGAACCGCAGACCTCCCGCTCACGAGTCCGTGCCTTAACGACCTCGGCCACCCGTGGCGGTTCCCTGTGGGCATCCCCTCGTGCACGATGGCTTATTTCTCCCAAGAAGGCCAGCAGTAATATTTTTGCTCCTGAACATGGATTTCAACCAACTGCAAAGATTGACAATGACTTCATGTTTCTGTGCAGTCATAAAAATTGACTATAAGAGGTTTATCAAATGCTCCCTCTATGTCTAGGAAGGCCCCCAGGGATATTTCCTTCTTTGATATTGAGTCCTCCAGCCTGCAAAATAAACAGTGGAGCTATGTTATATAGGACATAGATGATTGGTAGCCATGTTGATTTCGATAGAGCGGAACATCTAAACAATACCCTTCTTCGAATATACCTTTTGACCAGTCTTTCCAAAGCCATTAAAAGGAACGATGCAAGACTAGTCGGTCAATAAGCCTTAGCGTCGTGCAGTTATTACACCGTGCTCAGGAATAAAAACTACTCTGGTAGCTCTTCTGGCCTGAGGGATATAGCTAAAAGCTGTATTGACCCGGAAGAGGTTGAAGTGGATGATGCCTTTTCAGGTCTTTTCGCAATAATGCAAGAAAGATACCGTCTCCATCTGGCGACTTAAATCAGAAAATTATATTAACTGCCCATTTAACATTATGAGTTATGAAAGCTTGATGTGCAAATTCCCAGTCCTTCTGTGAAGCATTTTGTCTAGAGTTTTCACAGTAGTGGTCCGTGGATTCACAGGTCGTGTCATCATATATGCACCCGGGGAAGTGTACTTCAAAGCGAACTTTGAATGTTTCTTCTGCCGAGCACATAAAGGCTCCTGTAGGCTTACATATTGTTCCTACAGGATTTGTTGGTCCTTAGGCCAGTACTATCTGTAACCTGGATACCTCTGATAGGCTAGATTTTTCCTGGCATCAGGTTTTGCAAGAAGATCTTTTCACCTTACCAATATTTTTATTGTAGTCTGTGATGGCTATGTGATATCTCCTCCAGTCCCCAGTTATTTTTTGGTCTTGTTGTTGTTGTTTTTTTTATTCTATTATTTTAACGCCCGTTTTTACAACTGAGGCACCACAGGCGATGGACATTGATGATACATGAAATGATATGGTTTTTGGAAAGTATTTTTTTAAAGAAGAAAGCCTTCTAGGCCTAAGTTCAGGGTACCTCCTCGGCATTTGCCATTTATGAGGACTGGGGAAAACGTGGGAAAATTCTCAATCAGGGAAGACGACCCTGGTGGGATTCGAACTGCAGACCTTCCACTCACGAATCCGCGCATTAACGACCTTGGTCACCATTGGCGGTTTGGTCTTGTTAAAGAGATGTCTTACTCTGCCTTTCTTGTGTCCAAGGTATTTAGCCCACCATGACACTTTCTTGGATTTAATCCGTGTTTACATGGGAAAACTGTCGTAATAACTAGAGGGCGAACCAGAGTGACCGGGTTCGTGATTTCAAGTTATTGGTGAACAGAGCGGAATGTCATGGCGCTATATCTTTAGGTACAAACTGTGGACAAGGGAATATACCGTAGTAGACATGATGTTCCGCTTCGCAAACAGAGGTTTTAATGGTGTATAACGCCAGTTTTAACTACTAAGGCACTACTGGCGGTGGACACTGATGATACAAGAGATAAAATGATATATTGGGAAAGGATCTTTTATCAAGGAAGGAAATGTTCCAGGCCTAAGTTTAGGGTAGATCCCCGGCATTTGCCATTTATGATGACAGGAAAATCTGGGAAAATCAGAGTCAAGGAGAAGGGTCCTGGCGTGATTGGAACCCCCGGCCTCCCACTCACGAGTCCGCGCCTTAACGACCTCGGCTACCCGTGGTGGTAAACAGAGGATGTATGCTACTACTATTACAACAACAAATGCAAAGGTATTATTTGGCAAAAAGGTATCCAATGTACTATGCTTAGTTGTAGGGCTACAGTCAAACAGAGAAGTTGGAAACATGTGTACTATTGGTGTTGTTATTTATGAACTGTCAGAATACCCAAAGAAATGTGTGTAAAGTGAAAAAAATTAATGTTTTGTACACGAGATAGAAAATGATATCTTCAGCAGTTAAATAGAAATAATTAAATGTAATATGCGTTAATTAAAATTAAAAGCTACTAAAATGACAACTAGAATATATAACTATTCTATACATAACTAAGGTGACAACAAAATATTCGTTAGTGTGGAATCGACAGAAGTGAAGGGAGAAGGTCGCCGTAAATGTAATTGTAGGAATACTAACTCCTAACTCTCCTGGTTAACGTGTGAGATGATAGAAACGGTAAACCACACAAAAATTGCAAGTGAATTTTCTAATGTCCTGGTTCTTTTGTGGCCTAATAGTATCTGGTATAATAATATAATTCTTTAAGTCACAGATGTTTGCCTTATATGATACAGGTGGACAAGAACATACAGATCATGTATCATAAGTTGATTCATAGCAGACAGACTGCATTGGGTGGCGGAAATAATTTGCTTCTCTTATAGTGACGTCAATAGTTTTATAGCTAGTGTTAAGATAATATTTCTGAGTGCGCCTTCCTGAAAACAAAAATTCAAGAAAATAGCTCCTGGGTTACCCCTTTCATAATAACTATATGAGGTAGTTGGCTGGAGGCTGCCTCTTTTATACCACATATTAGGATAAATTTGCGAAAAGTGATCAATGGTTTAGATTCCATAGAGGCATATGAAATTAAAATAGCAAAATTCCTAATTACAGTTGAACTTTCGAGCACTTCAGATTTCATAATGAATCTTTTTGTCGCTCAATGAATATCATAATGTCCTTAGGAACATCTGATTTAGATAGTGAAAGAAGGCTCAGTAAAATTTACGGAAACCAAAGCCGAAAAAGTTGCGCGAAAATGAAGGAGAAACTTCAGAATGTGTTGGAAAAAATACTGTTTTTTCAGTCGTGTGGCGTGCGAGATGTGTTACTGCAAAAAGAATCAGAATCCTCCTGATCAAACTTTGTTATAAATATATCAGGCAGTAATATAACGTATTATTCATATATTACGTCTTGCAATATCGAAAGAAGTTCCTCATGATATAGTTTTTGTTTAAATGAGAGATGCAGAACGTTCACCTTCGACAATCTTCGCATGTGCATTACTATCCACTGCCATGCACAGACTACATAGTATTCACTTTACACTTAAGTAAAATGTACAAGTAGTTGTTAGCAGCAATAATTTACAGTACAGTGTACGCGTTCTTTTTATATAACTGTACAAACAATGCACGAACGCGCCCTTTGTTTACTTTTCCAGTCAACTTCTCTTCTTCAATATAAATATCTATAATAAATGGCCAGTAAACGTTATAGATCTAGTCACAGTAGTATGTACCCCTCGGCGGACGCCCAATTAACGTCACATCCAGTTTTAGTTCAAGGTCATTTTGGTGATGCCTTGAGTTGTATGTTGGATGTGACGTTTGATTGTAAAGCATCCGCCGAGGGGTACTTTTTTGTATTTTTTTTTTAATATTTTTATTGAAGATTACAGTTACATGGTAGGAGTACATACAATTATGCGATACAGATACATAATATATTGGAGTACATATAATATTACAAGTAGAGATACATGATTAATACATGGATACAAAGTGCACGACTACATATAATTGTAGGATATTGATTGAGTACATACAATTACACGATATAGATACATAGTATATTGGAATACATATAAATGTATTTGGATAAGTACAGATACATGATTAATACATTGATACAGAGGGATACAGAAATTGGTGATAGAAGAGTAATGTGAACGATGCAAAGGAGAATATACAAGTAAAGTATATGACGTAGGTAGCACATATTGCACTGAAATCCGTTTGTTACTTTTTGACGACGACGATAAGAGTGGAAGGTTGTGAGATAAATATTTTGTTGTTGTTGGTCCATGGTCCTGCACGTTAGGGTGAGTTTATTGTTGTGGAGGACGAATTGTTCGCAGAAGTATAACTTGTTTGCGATAGGTGTTTTAACGACGTTGGAGAAGTTGAAGTGGAAGGCGATGGGTATGTTGCTATGTTTGGCGATGCGAATAGTTACGGTTCTGTGCGACTTGAGTCCGGCACTGTGGGTAAAATCGATGGATAAGGCGTCTCGCGCATCGTCGATGTAGAAGTTCAGCAAGAGGTTGTTTCCTGCAAGAAGAAGAAGAAGAAGAAGAAGAAGAAGGTAAGTATATTAGAAAAAAGGGGGGAAAAAAGAAATAAAAAAATATTGTGAATAGTGCGTGAGAGGTGAGTGAATGAATGTGGTACTTACCAACTTGGAAGTAATCTGTGTGCATGGCTGCGAGTCCTTGGGCAGCACCAGAAAGTCAATGATGTTTTTATGATTGCCGTTTGGTAGTGTTTCAGTGCCGTTGTAAAGGACGTAGAACGGTGCTTCGTTGAGTGCTGTTATTTGTTCCCGCGTTAGATCGTTGTACGACGTAGGCAGCCAGACCTGTTTTCCGTCCTGGAGTCGTAGTACAGTTTTCACTCCGTATTGAGTGTTGAGGGAATGTACGCCGACAACCACGTATGGTTGCTTGTAGGTGAGGTCTCGCACGGAGATGAAAGTTGGAATGTGTCCCAAGTTGGTGATGTCTTGCAGAACAGTTCGTTTCATGATGCTGACGCGCCGACGACTAGGTAGGGAATAAGCGCGGGAAAGGAAGTATTGTGGGTATAAAGTGTGTGGAAAGGAGGGGTTGAGCGTTTATGATTGGTTGAAGGAAAGGCACGTGAACCGTAAGCATTAGGGAGGGAATGATGTAATGTGGTGCAAGTGTGAGCACGTGGTAACGTGTTAGGACGCGTTTTCGTCGTCGTCGTCGTCGTCGTTGTTGTTGTTGTTGTTGTTGTTGTTGTTACTGGGTTGTTGGTTAATGTTGTCCACGAGGAGACTTTTATATTTGTGATGGAGTTTGACGATGTTATTCCATTCCTGTAGAAATGCGGCGATGCCGGGTTTCTTTTCTACGTTGCTGAAGATTAATGCAGGGGTTCAGAACACGTGTTTGAAATGCAACGTGTGTTTATCGTTGATTTTTATTTTGACTTTGCGACGTTTGTGTTTCTACGCGTTGTCGGTGATGGTGGTAGGGTCGAGATGTTGGATTATTTGCGGTCCGAGCTCCTCCACTAGTTTGGTCCACTGGTCGACTCCTTGGAGGGTGACGAATTGATCTTTGTCGCACTTGAATATGGTGATGACGTGGGCTCCTGGTGGTCCGGCGATGGAGAGGAACTTGGAATGCTTGGCGTTGATGAGATGTATGTGTCCGGCGCACCTGAAAAAAATGAAAGAATAGAGAATTGTGTTTGGTAGGGTAGTGGTGGGGAGAAAAAATAGGTATGACAAGAACGATACTTACATGTTTTCTGCTTGCCATTTGCAGGACAAGTGCGGGCGAGGGGCGGTGCGTTTAGAGTATATGGACTTTTTTCAGAGGCTGGCAGGTTTGATGCGCATGTCGTTTGTAGGATTGTAGGATGAGGCGGTCGTGGTAGTCGTAATGTCGGATTCTGAACTTGGGATAGAAGAGAGATGTTGGTAAATTGCAACATCGGTGGGATACGTATGTGACGGCGTAGGCAATTGTAGGTCCACATGTTGCCGCAATTGCGTGCGAGAAAATGTTGGAAGGCGGGCAAGAGCGGGGGCAAACCGTAACTGTCAAAATATTCTCCCCGTCCGTTTTTGTTTATAAACATGCTAATCCAGTGCTTTCCCGGTCGAGTGCTAGGATAGGTGTTTGCGACGAGAGGTATGGGTAGTTTGGCGAAGGTGGGAGGTAAACGATCTGAGGGGAATACCCCTGCGAAGTGTTTGTGTTTTTTGAGAATGTCGTTTATCTGTTTGGTGTTCATGATATTAGTATGGATCTGTGCAAGTCGATTTCCAAGGTTCTGTAGAGTTCTGACATGAGTAGTATGTACTGGTTCTGGCAAATCCTTGCGAAATTCCATTTTTATAGAGACATTGCCGTGATGAAGGCCGGAAGCATAGTCTTTGTTTGTGGTCATGTCGGCGGTTAGGTCGAAAGCGAAGATGGTATAACCGTTTGGATATGCGGGTCTGTTGATGACTGTGCCCTTGTTTTTGAAATGTATGCCCAGACCGTCTTGAAGGGTTTGAAAGCAGTCGAGGAAATGCCCTTCGTCGAAATTCGGTTGTAATGGTTGAGAGAGGAACGATTGATTATTGACGAAGAGTTGAAGCGCCGCGAGATCGAAGTGTTGGAAATAATTGGGGTTTTTGGAGACGTCACCGGTGTAGGCCTTATCGCTGGTCATGTCGATGATGATTCTGCGCGGTATTTTTCCGACGAGAACGTCGTTAAACTGTGCTCCGGCGTTTCCCTTGGGTACATTGAGGGTTTGAAAGTCGACGTCCTTGAAGTGATATTTGGCGTTGCTTTGGTGAGAGCTGTCTGGTGGGCAAGTATGATGGTGGGGCTGGGTCTGATCTGCTTGAGATGGAGTTTAGTGGACACGAATTTGGTGTATCCTTTGAAAAGTGGGTTTTTGGAGAATAGGTGTAATTGTGGTGTGGAAGGGGTGAGTTTGAGGGTGAGATTGACGTTATTGAGTAGCAGAAGGTTTTGATTGAAGATTCCGCTAGAGAGGCATCCCATGAGCTGCACCAGTTTTCTGTTTTTGGTGTATTCCTTTCGCCACTTTATTCCCTCGTTGTTATCGAAATCGTTTAGTTAGCCAGGGGTGTCCAGGGCCCACGGAGACCATTTCAATCTCCCGTTCATGACGTGGGAGGAATAATTGAGTAGCGTTTCCAGATAGGTTTTCAACGGATACCCCGTTTGAGGCATGGAGATGTTGACGTTATTGAGAGACACGCTTACCTGGCTGAAAAGGGAATTGAGAGAATTGTTGACGAAGGTGCCGTCCTCCTTGACGATTTTGATTAATGCTTCTAGAATGACGTAAGACAGGTCCAGGTATTCGTCGCCATTTCCAGAGTAATGGAAGGTTATGGGCGAGTTTGGGGATATGGTGTTTTGAGGGTTGAGAGCGATGGTTCTGTACTCCTCTATGTTGGTTTGGACCGGCAACTCGCGAAAGATGTCCAATTCCGAGTTCATGTACACGGTACCCATCACGAAAATATATCGTGGACATATGTTGGTTTGGACCGGCAACTCGCGAAAGATGTCCAATTCCGAGTTCATGTACCCGGTACCCATCACGAAAATATGTCGTGGACTTTTGATTGCTTGTTTTTGAGTTTGTGCTTGCACCGTCGTTTGGTATTGCGTTTAGAGCGTCTAGCCTTAGATTGTGTTCTTTTTTTTTTTTTTTTTTTTTGGTAGGGAGTTTTATTCTGGGGCGCTTTCTTCCAGAGCCGAGCATGGTGTTTATTTTAGCGTCTGCCTTTCGCTGGAGATTACTGCCGGCCTCCTTAAAGCTGTTTCGGAAGGCTTCCTTGGGCGTGGCGGAGTGTTCGCAACGTCGGAGATGACATTTGCACCCATTCTGAGGGCTTCTTTTCCTACGGCTTTGGCACCGCTCTTTAGTATGGGGAATAGGGATCGAAAGAGTCCGCCAGGAGCGCTGAAAAGTCCGCTTCCCTTTTGGTAACGGTGGCCTCTGTAAAGGACGAAGTCGCGATTGTCTAATCCGCTAACGGCCTGATTTAAGTAGTATTGATAGATAACATTATCGTTGTGGTTCATGTCGGTTGTATTTCGATCTGAAGGAAAGAACAGAAGCCGAAGAAAATCCGTCTGCAAATGGCAGGAGATCGCCAAAACCATCCCTTAAATCTACGGTGATCGTGTTGAAATCCTGTTGGAGCAACGGTACCCAGTTGAGAGGAAAGAAATATTTTTCAACCGTGAGTCTCTTGGCTGATTCGGATTCGAATTCCAAAACCGTGCTGTCCACCACCTGGGCGAAGGTATCGCCCACCATTTGGGGGGCGATCAGATTGCAGTAGACGAACACTTCGTAAGGGATTCCCATGAACGGGTCCGCGTCATACGCCGGCGTTGGATGTTGCACGATGTCGACGTGGGGAACAAATCCGAGCATTTTAGACACGTTATGTGAAGGAATGAGCTGCATGAGCACTCGTTTGTGCTTGGGGATGTTTGGCCGAGATACGCCCGGGTTCGTATCGGCGACGGGAGGGGGCGGCGTGACGCCCGAAGACGGCGGAGCGGGGGGAGGCGTGGGTTTGGGTTTTGTAGGTGACTTGGCGACAGGTTTAGGGGTGGGGGCGGTTTTGGTTTGGGTTTCCTGGGTGCATCGGACATGGGGTGATCGGACGCTCCTTCTTCGTTTACGTTTACGTTTCCGTTTAAGAGTTCGAACGGCGTGACGTGACCTTCGTTCATGTTTAGTCCAAATGGTTGATCTGGTAGGGTGGTTGCATCGGACATGGGCTGGTCGGACGATTCCTCTTCCTTTACCTTGAAGAGTTAGAACGGTGTGACGTGCTCTTCGTTCATGTTCAAGAGTCCAAACGGTTGATCTGGTAGGGTGTTGACAATAGGCCGGTTAGACTTTTCGATGACCTGGCGGTTGGCGGTTGACGACGACGCGACCGTCCTTTAAGCCATAGACGTTGCTTACGTTTTCGCTGTTTTCAAAAGCACGGTTGAAGGTCTGTACCATTTCAGCCGGGTCCATGCGTATCTCGTTTTTGAGACGAATCCAGAAAGGGACATCTATCTTGTGGGGTACGCCGTCCACGTACGTAGAGTGAGTTCCGCGGAAAACGCAGGTGTTGTTGAGGTTGTAGAAACTGATTGGATATCGAAGCTTGGTTAGAGCCACTTCCCACTCCCCGCGCAATACCACCCTTTCCGGCAACAGGCTGGAAAAGCGAGACGTGGTGTTGTCGGCAAAGCGCTCCATGGACGCGTTGCTAGCGAGCGTGATGGAAAACGGTTTTTGTCTGATCATATCGATATAACGTCCGAATGCTTTACCCAGGAACTGAATTTGTCCGGATACCCTTTCCAATTGACGAGCACCTGTTTACAGGTGTCCCTACCCCTGGTGGGCAGTATTTCATCGACTTTGTAGGTTTCGGGTAGGTCGACCTTTTGAAGTTCTTAAGAGTAAAATATTTCCTGCACGCGTTCACCAGCCAAGTCCTTAATCTTATAGACCACG
This sequence comes from Metallyticus violacea, assembly GCA_030762175.1. Lineage (NCBI taxonomy): Eukaryota > Metazoa > Arthropoda > Insecta > Mantodea > Metallyticidae > Metallyticus > Metallyticus violacea. Next base: position 185,484,926 of record CM060846.1, on the reverse strand, counting down.
GGGGTGCTTAGCACAACGTCGTAAATTTGGAATATTTCGTCCGTCCAATTCTGCCCATAGCCCTTGTTGATATTCATCTTTTCCCTAGATATGTGAACGTGATCGCCTACGCGAAATTTTGGTTTAGGGGAGCCCGCGGTCTGCTGCTGTTGCCGTACAGATTTTGATACACTCTGAAAACGTTGGCTTCGTTGATGTCAGCCGGAGCCATCTTTATGGATCTGTGGTGCGAGCTATTGTACAAATGTAAGAGAGCGGGCAGCACGTTGACGTACGCGAAGGTGTTTTTGTGCGTAAAGTAGCGCCACTTTTTGGTTTTTAAGGTTCGGTTAAAGCGTTCCACTACACTGGCCTTCACATTGTTGTTGGTTGTATAGTGTTAGACGCCATGGTGTGTGAGAAACTCGCGAAACGTTCTGTTGGTGAATTCGGTGCGCTTGTCAGTTTGCAATACCTTGGGGAATCGCTTGTGCTTGGCGAATATGGAACCGAACGCCTTGGCAACGTTTTTCCCAAACTTGGCCTTCAGAGGCAAAGCCCAAGCATATTTGTAGAATACGTCAATCATGATGAGGATGTAACCGTAAGGTTCGTTGTATCGCTTGATACCGGTCATGACGTTTAGGTCCGCCTCCCACAGATCGTCGATGTTTATGACGTGATAGTTTCTGGTGGGGAATTTCTTTCTGACCTGTCTTTCTCCTGAGAAAGGCCTCTATTGTACGTTTGGAAATGCCCGTGGCCCTGCGAGTTTTTCGGCAGTGCCCAGCCCCGCGTAATGCTCGATGTGATCGTAAATGTCCTGCAAATCCATAATTAGTACAGCGTCTCCCAATCTAGATCCTCTTCCTTGTGTGCGGTTGATTTACCGGAACGCGGTCTGAGTCCGCACCTGTTGGTGAAATGAGCAACGTTGCGAGCCCTTTTAAGCTTCTTCTTTTCTGCAGAGTCCTGAGGCAGCGTTACCTTTTTGGACGAATGTTCCGTCTTTGGCTTCTTTTTTGTTTCAAATGTGTCCGTTGGGAAACTGTCGTTAGTTTCCGCCCACCTCTCGTTCCCTATGTTTATTTTCGTGCGGAGCCCTGAGTTTTGAAACCAGGTCGTAATAATTGGCCAACTTGTACTTCATGAAGCTCCACTTTTGCTGCGGGGTCAGTTTGGAGCGCTGCAATTGAACAATATCTCTGGAAATGGACGTTATGGCCTTGTCTATGACGTGCAGTGTCTTTGCACTCTCCGGTTGAGACTGTACGAGCATTATTTGCTTCCCGTGCCTCATGACGATATCAACGCGCTAGCTATCGAACCTAGTACGGGGAGAAGAAAAGCAGGTAGCAATCCTCCCTTTTGCGTCAGGATGTTCTTCTTCTTCTTCTTCTTCTTCTTCGACACCTTCTTGTTGACTAATTTTCTCCACGTGGTTTTATGACTTTTTAAGCGTTTCTTACACACTGGGGAAATGCATACCTGCCCTTTGTTAACGTTGTACACGCATTCGGAGATTGCCTTGATCAATTCGGGACTTGCCTGTTTGAGCATAATTTTGCGCGCGGCCGGTTTGGCCTTGCTCAAGGCGACCAGATTATTGCATTGTTTTGCGATGAGTGGGGAGGTTAGTTTTCGTATTTTTGCCTTCATCGTCGAAACTGTAATAATACTTGAGGCGACGACCACCGCGATATTTATAGGGAGACAAAACAAGCTCGGTCCTCTCCCGGCAGCACTCCGATTCTATACCTGTATCTGTTCGGAGTATACTGCATACAGTCCAATATCAAGTAACCGTGATAATTTTCGGTAGCCTTCTGAAATGCCTCTAGCAAGAATTTGGAGTTTCGCAGTTCCATCTGTTGAAATAGTCTGTCTATCTGCATCTTGTCTCTGTTATTCTTGAACACCACGATGTAATTGGCGTTTAGCGAGATTGTGCGAAATTTCCTGCCCTGAGGGAATATGTTTTGCAGAATGTATATAACCCCAAAGTTTCTGTGGTGCGAATCTTTGGTGAACAAATTGGACACTTCTGTGCTATCAATCTCGTACATCATGTCGTCGATGACCACGAGATCTCCCTCCCTGATGCTGCGCATGTTAGGAACGCCCGCGTGTGTCACTACGTTAAACTGCAATGGTTGAATTCGGAGCCTAACTCTGGCGGATACTCGCGTGGATGACACCATACCACCCTTTTTGGTACTTTATCGAACACTCGGTCTGCGTTGACAATGGCGCACTTAACGAATGTGGACTTCCCGCAGCGCGACGGTCCCGCAACCTGTATGGTGCTTGGAAACATAAATTTCTCTGGTTGTATCATTTCCACATCCCTACCCGGATTCGTCTTTTTGAACCTACCCTTGTTGGGAATTGCCTCCCCCAAAGACACGTCTGTCATTTCCACGTTTCTGCCGGGGTTCGCTCGCTTAAACCTTCCCGTGTTGGTAATCACCTCCCCAAGGATACGTCTTCCATCTCTACGTTACTACCGGAGTTTGCTCGCTTAAACCTACCCCTGTCTGGCACCACTTCTTCCATGAAAACGTCCTTCATGTCCTCGTTTCTTCCCGGATAGCACCGCTTAAATTTTCCCTTGTTGGGTACCACGAGTGGAATCGTGTAAAACGAAAAAAACTCTGGCGGTTCCAGATTGAAATTGAATCCCCCTGTAGGTTCCGTAAAACGACGCTTGGAGCTCTCATCGGAACACAAATTATTCAACTTGCGTTTGCGCAGTAAAAGCGCGTGCCAATTCACGGGTTTCGTCTTTTCGCAGGGTATTACGGCGTGCCAAGGGACCTATGGGTTTCTGACTTTCTTACGCCTTCTCGTGCGAACCGGAGACGGCAATACCTTAGCTTCATCATGTACTCGGTTTCTCCCTGGTCATATCTCGTAATTTTAGGCTGAATTTCAACCTTGCTGTCATTTTCCTCCTCTTGTTCTTCTCTCCGTTTCTCTTGGTGCTTTCTTTTGGTTGCCATATTATATTGTCGTTCATCCTCCTTCTTTTATAACCGTAAGGATACGTCTCGCAGTATAGCGGGTCCTGCACGCGCTTGTCAACAACCATGCGAAACGTTTTGATCGAAGGTTCCGTCACAACCGTCCATAGACGCTTTCTGGCGATGTTGCGGCCTGCCATAAGTACAGATGCGTCGTTATGCGAATGGGCCATGCTCCGAATGACACCGCCGTTAACTTTGCTCACGATGCCCAGAGTTTAGGTTGATCCCCTTTATCTTGCACACCGAATATTCTTTGTCGTTACATTTAACGTCAAACATGTAGCTCTTGGATCCCGTGGATGCAAATCGCCAAATGTATGCGTCCTGTCCGTATTTTGACAATTCATTCGTCATATTGCCCCAAAATGGTCCTGTTTTCGGAAGGCATTCGCCGGGTTTATAGGTCGCTATTACGGAGTCTGTGTCGAAGTAGCACACGCGCTGTCCCAACTTACGCAGGTATGAGTACAATTCTAGACGAGCGTGGGCTGTGGTTTAGGCGGCAATGACAACATTTGTAGTGAAATTCTGTTTGGCACTTCGCTCATCGTACCTCAACAACGCACATAATGTCATCTGTGGCAGGCAGGTACGTTTGTACTTCAACGCCTGCATCGTTCAAGGGTTGAATAAGGCGAGTGTGAGAGTTTACAAGTTCGCTGGTGGGAAGGTTGTCGTGCTGACCGTACTTTCCTCAAAAAGGGTTTAACATCAGTTTTGCCAGCTCTCTCCTCCCCGGATTATGGCACATGTCATTTGGATCCAAAGACACTCCCTCTTGCTCCAAAAACATTTTCACAAACGCGTCCTTCTTTTCCGGCGTGTCGCACTCTAAAGGCCAGCCGGAAGCTTCCGTCTTCATTTTCAAAAATTGGTTCACGTAATCCTCAAAGAGTCCCTTTTGGTGCGGTCCATATTTGACCATTTCGTACTCCCATATTTCTTACGTTTGCAACAGCACGTAGCCTTCCTCGAGTGCAACTTTAACCTCGTCAATCACCCACGTGCCCTTCAAAGACCTTTCCTCGTCACTGTGGTTGCACTCCTCTTGGCATTTTGTTTCTGCGCAGGCCATGCACAGAGCAAAAAGCAATTTTCCATCAACCCGCACGGGCAATACAGGATGATAAATTCCAGAGCGCGGTAGTATTTTACATTTTATATAACACCCTGTACATTCTCAAAATTAGGAAATGTATCTACGTGTAGCTTTGGATGTCCAGCCGGGTAGGCTTTGGTCTTGTTAACAAACGGATACAGACTGCAAACGTCAAAATAAAACATTTTTACCTCCGCAAGCGTCTCCTTATGCATCTTCGTACAATTTGTCCTTCCGCCAAAGAATGCATCCCTAGGATTCAGAGGTTGCGGGTGCGATTTAGAGTACGACTTCACAAAATCGCCTAGCTCAGAGTTGGACTTTGTCATGTCGTTAAATTCACATTCCCACATTTCATCAAATTGTAACCGTCATTCTTTATTTTACGCGACACTCGCTTCGTGTCCTCATACCTAGAGCCCATGGTTTCGTTGCCGGTGCCGTACACGACAGAATGTCGATTGGGAAAACAGCGCGTGCAACCGTGGTAGAAGCAACCGTGAAAAAAGTACACACACTTACCCTCCTCTCTGTATCCGTCTACTTTGTGACCCATCACTTTCGCTTCCCTGCAGCGAAACGCGTGCCGAATGACCACGTTTTGCTGGTGCTCCACCCACGACAGCCAAATACATGCTATTCGCGATTGTCTGTCTTCCAGACGGTATCCAACTACGGGTATTATGGGAATGGTATTTGGCGTCATAAAGCGCTTTCTGTACACTTTCATGCACGCATGTGCAATTGTAATACATTCTCTGAAGGGAGCTATATCGTTTTCGTCCATGAATTCTCTTCTAAATTTGGACACTCCCCCTTATATCAGAAACACGTCCGTTTTGCAGTATGATACCATTTCCTTTTCCATGTTAAACACGTAACCGGAGGCCAGCTTTGCCGCGTACCAATCCTCAAACGCCTTACGCCCGTGAACGGACATGCCCTCGGGACAGTAATACTTTTGATCTGGAATAGGACCCTGGTAGTTTTCATTTTCCTTGGTGTTAAATAAATCAGGAAAATACCCCTTGCTATCGGCGAGATTAAACGATTTTGGAAATCTGGCCAAAGGCATGGGAATAACGTTCAGCGAGGCTAAAAACGTTATCTTTTCATGCTTCATTCTGTATATACGCGTACCGGTAATAATTAGTTCCGGTGTCCACCCGAGGTTCCCAATCATGCACTTGAGTATAAACTGACCATCGTAAGACCTGAGGTTGTGGGCAATGCCCGTGACGTCCCAGAAATCGAACCTACTCTGGGTCATGTGATCAAATAGTTGCTTAACCGGATCTGTTCTAAATACCCACTCCTTTATACCGCATTGCGAACAATAATTCATTTTATGTGTCACGCCCATGCATACAGAACATCCCTGGCACAAAACGCATAGATTTGGTACGTGCTCAAATGTGTCGACATTACTCATATACGGTGTGTTTTGCGTGCATTCAAAATCTATAAACATAAAGATAAATCTATTCTTCTTCTTACTAGCGATATCAGATTTATAAGGTTGAATGTAGCACAAGTGATTTGCATCCACATGGCACTTGCACGCGTTATAAAATTTTTCATTGCACTTATGCGACGTCTCCCTACGTCTGCTATTAACCAGTTTGTTGCAGGATAGACACACCTTTTCAATGTCGCAAACAGACACATTCTTAGGATAATATGACCCCTTCAATAAATGGTTATTATAACATTCCTCGCCCCTAAAGCTCCTGTGACACGAGTTACACTCCGGAATTACAGTATCTGTCGATTTGCACCCCAGGTGACATTTGGTGCATTTCAAATAGCAGCGGTGCCTCTCCTTTTTATTCACAGATATGTAATTATACTGATGGCAGTAAAACTTGCACGAAAATGCTCTGTGCAGGTCCACTGTGGCGTTAAATTGTTCGTCATGTAAGATTAAGTCCAGGTGTTTTTCAGACTTCACATTCCACTTGTACAACACGTTCTTTCCCGAATGATCCGCAAACACTGTAATGTTATATTGCCGCAGTTTACGTGCAAAGCTTTCAACGTTCTGCAGAGTGTAAGCACCATCGCGCGATCCTACATGTTGGCACAATTCTAACGCCTTCTCCTTCTGAATGCGTTGAAAACGTCTAACCGCACGATAATTATCATCACCGTCAACTTTAGCCTTACACACAACAATGGCTCTAGGTAAACACAATGTGTCATTTTTTTTAATCTCAATAATTCCTTTATTCTTGCTACATATTTCGCAGGGTTTGAAGCACGAACCCTGCACCTGTTTGGTCCACACGCAGTTAATTTTCAATAGTCCTCTTATCAAAAATTTCCTATTATTTTGCATAATGTTCTCTATAGATTTTATTACACCCTCCGGATTTATTTGATCAAACCTGCGAACGCTCATGTTAAATGGAGCAGAGGGATGTCTGGAATCACTAATAGATAAACACATCTACCCGGGTTCATTGTTCAACAGGTTTTCATTTAAAAAGTTCAATAGACCCTGAAACGTTTCAGAAATCCACAGTTCAGGATTTGCATTTTCAGACATGGGTCGTACGGTTACAACGGTTTCCGAAAATCCTGAATAAAACTTATTCACCGAACGCTTGCGATGCTGAGCAATTTCAAATAACGGTAGTGCACTTACCAACATCTCCTCCTCCATACCACCATCGTTTAGGCAGGTCATCGTTGCCGTCGTTAGAAGGTAGGGAAATATCATCTTCGAAATAAGACAGAAAGTCCTCGTCGTTGTCCGAAGGAATAGGAAAGTCCTCTTGAAAATAAGGCGACAGGTCCTCGTTTTCCATCATACCACGTTAGCAAGTAAACCTTTAAAGTAAACGTGAAATATATCGTTTTAACGTTATATTCAATTTGCGCAACGCTCCACATCTATCTTTTCAGTTGTATAATGCCTTTATAATTTGTATTAATAATTTGAATACATGCATTAAATATGGATTTAATTATGCAATAATATATAACACTTACGGTGGCATCACACACGGCGTACATGAAGTGTCGTTGTTTTCACCGTTACGTTTACACTTGCTGTCACTATCATCACAGCAACAACTATGCAGCGTTAGCAATATGGACAATATCGTTGCTATTAAAATTCCAACCAACATCACCTCATAGTCCTGCATGGCTCTGTAAAGCGTACACAAGATTCACGCTAATGCACATAGTAAACAGTTCTTTTTCACTTCACAAACAATATATTTGTACCCGCTAGAACTCTCGAACCCATGCCTTGCTCAGTCATATACCGCGAGTGCTGCACTCTGCGAGAAAAAATGTGGTACGTCATTTGTAATTGCTATTACCCTGCTGCAAGTTACAGTGACGGTAGGCGGTGTCGATCCCCTGCCCTGCGCAATGATATACCGCAAGTGCTCCACTCTGCGCTGGGAAAGGGGAAATGTGCTAGGTCATTTTGTAATTGCTATTCCCCTACTACAAGTTACAGTGACAGTAAGCAATGTCGATCCCCTGCCCTGCGCAGTGATATACCGCAAGTGCTCCACTCTGCGCTGGGAAAGGAAAATTTGCTACGTCATTCCTGAGGCGACAGCACATGTGCACTTGCAGCATGTGGGCTTTCCAATCTAGTAACGGCATCCGGTGTTCAACTGGCTGGTGCCAGTCTGGCGCTCACAACATCCGGTTTCGATCGCTGCGGTCTGTTGATAACTTCCATCGTTTTTTCCTACGATACCACTGCTGCTGACTGCTGATCCTGTTGCACGTGCCACTTGTTTGTCCGAGCTACTACACAGTAAATTTATAGGGGATGTAAACATAATCACGTGGCGTAAATAATTTAAATTGGCTGACCAGTCTCTTTAATCTGAAATTAACCCGCGAATTAGCACGGCTTAAATAAATGTGTATCCTCGGTCATTTGTGTACCTTACATTCTCTTTCTGATACTTATAACGTAAACATACCATTGTGTGTATATGTATATGTATGTATGTGTGTGTGTGTGTGTGTGTGTGTGTGTGTGTGTGTAACTCTTGGAAATATGCAGGTAAAATAACAAGAACTAAAAAACCGAAATAGATAAAGTACTTAAATTTTCACCCAAATTTCGTATTTTTTCGAACTGGTTGTGTTCTTCAAAAGTTTAAGACAAGTGAAGGTAGTAAAAATAAATATTAAATATTGAAGGTAACGTAATGCGTGTAAACACAAAACAAGCAACAAGAGAAAAGGAGGGAGGAAAAATAATAAAAATAAATGTATTAAGAAATGAAAAATGCAATAAACACCTAAGATTTAAATCTAGTGGTGTACGCACTTTAATCAAAGGTATAGCTGCTATATCTCTATCTCTCAGATAACCTTCCAGGACATGAGTCGGTAATACAATAAGTGTTAAATTAAATATATATTTGAAACTCTTAAGTGAGAGAAGGTATCTTGGGACCGCTACGGGTGGCCGAGGTCGTTAAGGCGCGAACTCGTGAGCGGGAGGTCTGGGGTTGGAATCCCACCAGGACCGTCCTCCCTGACTGCTTTTTTTTCAGGTTTTCCTCATAACTGGGAAATGCCGGGGAGGTATCCTAATCTTAGGCCTGGAACGCTTCCTTCCTTAAAAAAGACCCTTTCCCAATTTATCAATTCATCTCATATATCATCAGTGTCCACCGCCTGTGATGCCTCAGTAGTAAAAACGGGCGTTAAACAGAACGCCCATTAAATTTATACGGAGCGAAACAACAGTAGAAGTTACACGATATAAAATGCTTTGTATTTCTGACAATATAGCATATGTACGACATTCTTAGAAGCACGATTAGAAAATGAAGTAATCTTGAATTCTCTGGATAAATTGGGGTTGTGTAACGAATAACATGGATTAACAAGCGTAGAGATTTTGAATTTGGGGCATTGGCAAGGATATGATCCTGAGACTGAAAGAGGTAATTTGGAAGGAGATAGTTTGCGGTAAAATATACTTTTAAAGGATAGGGGTGTTTACTTCATAATAGGGTTGATCTCAATTTCCGGCATGTAAGTAGTAACAAGACTTTTTTTTTTACCGAAAGTTTTAGGTTTACATAACAATTCTCGTGCGCGAGAATGATACGAGACTGTAAAAGATAGGAAGGATAATTTTAAACTGGGTTTTTAGCCTAAGCATCAAGAGATGAAAAGTTGTTGCAAATATGGTGGTCGTGGAATGAAAAATAAAAATGAATAGATCTTTTGGTTTGGAGGGATTGGCAGCTATAAGATGTGAGTTTGGGGGCTTAATTTTCACGGGCAGAGGAAAAGAGCCATTGCATAAACAGATACCAATATCTAGGCGTGTAAGAGCATTGGGAGGGGCAGAAGAAGCTTTTGGAGTTAAGATTGGTAAGGAACTGATCGAAAGATTATGAGTCATAGGGTCCAAATTGCGAATATATCATGAATAATAATTAGCGGTATGTTTAACTTACTGTTGTTTCCCTATAACAATCATGGGCCTTCTGTTAAAATCAAGTCTCCCTTGCCAGTTACCCAATATGCCCTGTGTTGCTATAAATATTTTAATTATGCATTTAATTTAACACATATTGATGTGTTATCGACTCATGTCTCCGAAAGTTACCTCAGATATTTTAGTATAATGCACGTGCACCACCAAGTTTAAAAGCTTGCGTGTTAGTATTGCCTTTCTACTCTGCTTCTTCTTCTTCTTCTTCTTCTTCTTCTTCTTCTTCTTCTTCTTCTTCTTCAATGGTTGATATAATACTCTTTCTTATTTTTCCTCCCCCCTCTTTCCGCTGGTTGCTTATTTATGTTTCCTCATCTTCGAAATTTAATGTTTATTTTTATCACCTTCGCTTGTACTCTGGCTTTGAAGAAGAACAGAAGAGGTTCAAAATACAGTGGAATTTGTGTGACTATTTACCTGTTTTTCTATTTCTGCTACTCTAGTTCCTGTTATATATAAAACACAACCAAAATTAAATATCTTATGTATATATCAGATATTTTAGTTTGTGCTTCTGTCTAGAATGAAAATATTATTATGAAAAAGACCTAACACTACGTGTGCAGCAGGCAATAAAATTGTAAAAATAACAGTCCAGTTTACAACCGTTTCTTTGTGGAGGTAAATTCGAGAGTTAATAGCAACAAAGGGATGGGACTAAGGGGGAAACGCGGAATAATATTGCACTATAAAGTTACAATGGATAGGAAATAAAATACCCGTGCGCAAACCCCTTTCTTCTTCATAATCTTGTTTCATGACAGCCTCGTCGAGAAGGCTTAAAAGTATCAAGGAGTTTGCAACATGGGATTTGCAAATCTGAGATGCTGGAAACAATAATTTCCATGTTTAATGTGTCCCTTATATCAAGGAATTTTAGAATGTACCATTAAACTGTTACTCGGTACACGTACCTAAATTAAGCAAGGTGCATTCTTTTTAATGTCTGAAAATTGATTTTCTTTAAACTAATTGACAGAACTTCACATATAAATTGATTGCATTTGTCATAATTATATAACGTTATATTTTCCTAACCAGAAAAAATTAAATCAACAATGTCTCTGAATTTTCGTACACAGGTGTGTAAGTTTATCAGCTCTTCTTCAAGTCATATTTTTCAATGCCAAGTATGGTAAGTATACTTACTAGGCAATCATTGTTATGATATATTTTTAAAAAAATCTATTTAGTTCCAGATTGTTAATGACAAGTTGCAATATAGAAAACGTGAACAAATTAAACCTTCATGCAATCGAATGCCATAGACAAACTTTTCTCACTGTAGAAAGCGAAAATACAAATGTTCTGTGCTTTGCTTCTATTCTATTTGCATCTGAACTTCATGTCCCACCATTTCTAAGAATAGAAGAGGTAAGATAAGTACATACATATTCAAACCCATATTCTTTCATGAGCAGCGTTTATGAATGGTTTACACCAAGGGTTTCTGTCAACATTGCCTTTCATAACACTTCTGTTACTTACACTATACCATTGCTTTCTTATTAATGCTATAAACTTGGTTGTAAATAACAGGAGATATTTCTATGAAGAGTCATCATCTGAGACATCTGATCCTGGATAATCAATGTATAACCTGTTGTGAAATTGCACAAGAGTAAAATTTATATATGAACGGAATCATTGACAAATATTTGCATTTTCATGAACATACTTCCAGTGCATGCTGAGTACTAAGACATTTTTCAGGTTTTTCTCGGCACAGAAGAATTCATGTCTGCACTGAGTTGAATGCCCATTTTGACTGGAAAGGCCAGGATTTTCTGGATGCAACATTTCACTCCCAAATTTCAGCAATGATGATTGCGTGAAGCAGGCTGTATTAGGATGGTTCAGGCATACTGAGAAATCTTCTACACCAAATCTTTTCCAGTGTTAGTTAAATGCCGCAATCAGTGTGTAAATACAGCAGATGTATATACTGATAATAAATGCAGTTTCTATTTTTTAAGATGTGTTATTTTATTTCGTACACGCAAAAGTTCCAGTTAGGAATAAATTACTTTCACACAATTAATTAATAAAATAATTCATTGTAATCATACTAGATTCAGAAATGTATGAAGAAAATGCTATTTTAACATAGCTTATATTGTAATATACCGGATTATTTTGACCCCAGTGTGTAAAGGCGTCGGTCCTGATGGTCTAGTGGTAACCAAAATTATCTCGTAAACCCAAGATCGCGGGTTTAATTCCGACCAGAGTCGATGGATTTTTTCGGGAGTAAAAATCCTTCGGAAGGAAAGTAAAGCCGTGTCGTAGATTTACGGCGCGAAAAGAAACTCAGGTCTGAAAAAAGAGGCCTCTAAGCAAGGTTTGCCGGCCATTCACTCCTTGAATCGAATGGGGCGCTGATGACCTGAGATGTTAAAGAATGTCTGTAAATAAAACAAATTAAAATGTTTAAAGGGTATTATGTTTATTTATTTGTTTACTTTATATATATTACTGTCAGTTTTAATTAATTGTAATGTATTCGTGTTGAAATTGTTTTTCTGTACATATATTGTTAATTTTTATTTCCCTTGACTTGTATATATCAGTGTAAACTGGTTGTATAATTTTCATAAACAATGGAAATGAAAACGTTAATCTATATTAAAAGGAAGGTTATCTGAAACCAGAAAACCTACGCAATGTGCCTTCAGAATACCAGTAACAGACTTGCTAGGAAATAATGATAAATAATAGCAACTATGGACATATAGTAATAACATTGCTGAACCTTAATCAGTGCTCAGTTGGAAAAAATAAATGAAAATATCATTTGTATTCTCGACAATATATTATATTTTTTCAACTTAAATAGCATAAAATAGCAGCAAGAATTAGAAAATTGCTTCCAAAATAACAAAAAAAAATGAAAAAAAAAACAAAGAAATGGCATAATGTAGCTTTGAGATAGTATTGCATTTGAAGCTATATTTGTGTAGTTTTTCTAATTTTCACAAGAATAAGCTTATCTGTTGTTTATTTTTAAATCACTGGTAACCCAATAACTGAAGCAAATTCATCCTACAAAATGTATAACGTATTTTCTAATTATTTTGAATTGTCGTTTGAGGGGGTGAAAATGATATAGTCCAAAACAACGAAATGTAAAATTTTCAAGAGAGCATTGGTATAAATGTGCATATAGCTGTATTGTTTTTTTTTTTTTTTTTTGAGTAGTGTTTAACGCCCGTTTTTACTACTGAGGCACCACAGGCGGTGGACACTGATGATACATGAGATGAAATGATAAATTGGGAAAGGATATTTTTTTTTTTTTAAGGAAGGAAGCGTTCCAGGCCTAAGTTTAGGTACCTCCCCGGCATTTGCCAGTTATGAAGACTGAGGAAAACCTGGAAAAAACCCCAGTCAGGGAGGACGGTCCTGGCGGGATTCGAACCGCAGACCTCCCGCTCACGAGTCCGTGCCTTAACGACCTCGGCCACCCGTGGCGGTGAGCTGTATTGTGAAAAGTGTTATGCACACTTAGTAAAAAAAAATATTTATCACTGGGTGACATAACATTGGGCTTAGCTCTTTCTCCAACTAAAACTTTTACAAATCCCGAACATTACAAATAACATTATTCACAATCACGGTAACATTTCAAATTGCAATTCCTTAATCAGTGACATCAAATTCTGTCATCTCTGTGTCAGATTCTTGATTTTTTCCATTCTTTCTTGCAGATTCTTAAAGAACTTTTAATAATATACTGCATTTATAGTATTCGTCTTTCAGCTTTTTCTTGCAAATTACTCTGCGAATATTAACACTTGGCCGTTTAGCTAAGGTGCTTTATGATTAAGCTGAACAATTATAGCTGGTGAAAACAGTCTCACTTTGAGAATGTGGTGTTTTTTTCCCCCTAATTTTTTTCTGTACAATTATCAACAAGTGCAATTTCAGTTGCTTTGTGTTCAACGTATACGCTACAAAAACACACACTTGCGTTATGCGAGTTTTAGTTTTCTGTATCGACACGTGGAATTTAGTTTTGTGCTCTACACAAGCAGTATGGGTCCCTCCTTAGCGCACTTTTCTGGTGTGGTGCCTACCCTGCTGCGGTGCCTACAACACTGCATGTTCACACTGCATGTTCAGTGTTGTAGGCGACCACATGGGGGAAAGGTACGCTAAGGAGGGAGGTTTGTATTTGTTATACAATGGGGAGGGATGGGTTAATGGATTTCCCGTGTTTTTTCACGGAGCAGGGTGAGAGTTGTCATGTTCCTGTCGTAATATTAGTTGCAAAAGTTGTTTTATATTTTTTTTCCTGGAAATTAACACATTGCTATATGTACACAGCGGAGACCTAAAAATTACTTTGCGCATCGTAAAAAAAAAACTTTTCGCATTTTAATAGTATCATTTGCATAATTACAAACTGTTTTACATAATTACAATACTACTTGCTGAATTACATTTTTCACATATTTGCAACACTGTTTTGTTACAATATTTTTGCATATTAAAAGTCACGCATAATACAGAACTATTTTTACGACATCCATCAAAATAATGCTCTCCCCACAAAAATAATAGTTAAACACCTTATGGTTGACATTAAATAAAATAAAACCCAGAAGGTCGTCCAACCAAGTCTTTGAAGATCGACAATTTTCCACCATTCAATAAAAATAAATGTCCCTACTGTCACCAAGAGTAAAATGCTTTTAAGACAGGAACATGAAATCCTAACTCCGCTCCGTGAAAAAAAATACGGAAACTCCATTAACCCACCCTACCCCACTGTATAATAAATAAAAACGTTCCTTCTTAATGTATCTTTCTGTATAGTTGCCTACAGCACTGAACCTGCTGGTTACGCACCGCAAGAGAGTAGGCACCATACCCATAGAGTGCGCTAATAAGGGTCCCATACTACTTACGTATACCCTACGGACACATTCTGGTTTTATGTGATTTTTTTTTTTTCTGTAAATATCAGTACCTAGCAATTTATGTTTGTGCTTAACGCATATCTAAGGACAAGCTTTATTTTTTTTTCTGTTTCACCAGGTGCAAATTGTTCCGTGATTTACGCATTCTCTACGGTCACATTTTCGTTTTATGTGTGTTTCGCTTGCTGTGGTAGTGTCAATACATAACAATAATGTCTTTAAGGATAGCATTCTGGTTTGCCGTCGCACCAGCTAAGAAACTCAAAACAGAGATCTGGGCAAGCATCAGAGATATTGAAATTTCCAATAGATTTCTTGAAACCAACACAAAATCATCGACCATCTTCCACTTCACAAAAAGCTCCTGGTCCTAAATATTGCAGCAAAATATATATATATATATATATATATATATATATATATATATATATATATATATATATATATCTTGTAGCCTAGTATGTGGGCATTAGATTATAAAAAAGAATTTGTAAATAAAAAGGTGTTGTTTTTAAGAAAAGTAATTTGGGGTGTTCTATATGCAGAAGTGTAGATATTACGGGTGGGCATGAAAATTCCAAGAGAATGGGTGAATGGATAAGTTTCATTTAATAGTGAAGGCCGGAAGCAGCAGTTGACACCTTCGAGAAAAAAAAAGTCGGGAACATTACGCAAGCATGGGACACAGCACTTCAATCAAAATTCTAGATCAAGTTGCCAAATAAAAGCTAAAAACAGTATGCTCAAAAGTATTAAGTCGAGAAACAGAGGTGACATACAGAATTTTCCGCATAACTTACAAAGCAGGGAAGAAAACCCATTTACTCGAAGACAAGACCAATCTTCAAAAAATGAGAGGAGTTGATTTGGGCTGAATTCTTAATTTTACTAACGCGTGTATAAATACTGTGAATATCACCTTATAACATAAATAAGAAAATCTTCAGTGAGAAAAATAATTTACTCAAAGAATATAATTGCTCTGAGGTTCAATGAAGCTATAACTGTGAGCCAGAAATCTGTGCTAACTATGTATCTCCGTGTTTCATTTCGTGAAATTTATTTATGGAGTCTGTTAACTACTTCAATGACCTTGTTGAGCTGAAACTGTTGCAGTGAATTAAATATTTTCAAGCTTGTTAGATACATTGGAAGCATTTGGCATTACCGAGAACTATTTGAGAGACCACTTGGTTGCATCAACTTGTGACGGAACTGCTGTGATGTTTGGTTCAAGGGGTGGAGCCTCCAAGCTGTTGAAATACATGTTTCCTTCAATGATTTTATGGCACTGTGTTGGCCATAAGTTGGAGCTGTCTGCTCACGATGTCACTAAATAAAATGAAGGCGTGAACAGATTTAAAGTCTTCATTGACAAACTGTATATCACTTACCACGCATCTCCAAATAATGCTAGAGAACGCAAATGTGTATTTATTGGAATGTAAGTTACTGAAGACAGTAAGAGATGGGTGGTCTCTAATTACAATACTATTGTAGCTGTGTGTCATATCTATAAAACGATTTATCAACTGTGCTACAGATTTCGGATTTCTGAAAGGGTAACTATTCGAAACTTCCGAGCTTATATGAAGCTGCCAGAAGAAATTTCTGAGAATATTGCAAATTTAAAAAGCATTCTCAAAACCATTCCTATATCTTCAAGTGAATGTGAGAGAGGTTTTTCCCAGATAAACCTGATATTTGCAATAACAGAGAAGGCAGCTATGCATGTCAACACGGTCAGCGATCTGTTGTTTCTTAGGATTTTTGGACCTTCTTTAACTCTTTAACCCCCAAAATGTCAAGCTATAACTTTTTCAGAAGCATCATTTAGCTCAAAACAAACAAACAAGCATGGAAACATACGTAAAGTATACAACAGGAAAGAAGAAATAGCAGGCACGTCGGAAGTGCGGAATATTTAAAAATAAATAAATAAATAATAATAATAATAATAATAATAATAATAATAATAATAATAATAATAATAATAATAATAATAATAATAATAATAATAATAATAATAATAATAATAATAATAATTACATGGTGGTGGTTCATCAAGCAGACTCCTAGTGATCCTTTAGGCTGATAAATCAAGAAATACGTGAGCCAAGGAGAGTCAAGGCTCTTTGCAGAACTTAAGTTTTTTTTCTTCTTCTTCTTGTTTCATCCACCCAATCTATGCTGAAGACATCGTGTACACAACTCATATATTGCTTTATAAACCACCAGCAATCTTGCTGTTTTGTTACTGATTATTATCCTTACCCAGTCTTTGATATAAAATGTAATACAGTAATTTAAAATAGTTTGTATATATAGGCAGGTTCACTCTGAATGAATAATTTATCTGTAATTTGCCGAGGGCAAGAATGTAACATTTTTTCTGGAAAAAAGGCCTATATATGGCCTTATATTAATTATTATTATTGCCAATAGTGCATTAATTAATAGGATAAATATGATTTGTTTGAGAATCGTGCATAGGTAACTTTAATTATTGCAAAATAAAATGTTTTTATTACCTAATAATATTTGTATGCGATACAAATGTAAACCTCAATGGTGTGTGTGTGTGTGTGAGAGAGAGAGAGAGAGAGAGAGAGAGAGAAAATTAAATATTCTGGACCTACCATAATTTATAATTAATTAATTTATACTGAATATTAATTAAACTGCCGCTTTCACTAGAACTATTAATTTCTCTTATACTCTTCTTCTTCTGTTAAGTGGGCACATGATCTCAACTTTGAAAATGCTACTGGGCTTTGTGTGTGTGTTTGTGAGAAAATCCATTGTGATGATGATGATGATTATTGCTTAAAGGGCGCAAAACTACGAGGTCATTAGCGCCCAGACACACCGAAATCTGCGCAACAGTAGCACTTTGAGCAATAATAGAAAACCCGCTTTTAATAACTGGGGTTAAATTTTCATCAACAGACCAGATCAAAACGCAGCTGCAAGAGCTCAGATATTAAGTGTTATAATGGCCTAAAAATATAACAATGAAACCCCTTAAAACAAAGAACAAGGATAAAATTGGCTACAAAAGGACAAAAGTCTTAAAATATTCGGAAATTACCGTCAAGGGTAAAACCATTAAAATTTATACCTTGCACCAAGAGTCACAAACACGGATAAAGCGGAGCACTCGTTCCACAGCAACCACATCATCGGCAAGTAGCTCCTCAATAGAGGAGGGCAAACCCAGGGAAAGTCTAAAAGTTGCCAGATGAGGGCATTCGAGTAAAATGTGACGCACCGTAAAGGGGTGGTCACATCGTGGGCAATCTGGAGCTGGTTGACCATTAAAAAGGTGACGGTGACTAAATCGGCAATGCCCTATTCGAAGACGAGCTAAAATCACTTCCTCGCGACGGACTGCGCGAGAAGAAGTCGACCAATGAAAAGGGGTGGATTTAATTTCTCGAAGCTTATTGTGGGGAATGATATCCCACTCATCGCGCCAGCGCGAGAGAATTCCTCGACGTATACAATGTTTAAAATCCCCTACATAAAAGCGTTGCTCGTACTCTGCAGGGTCTAAAATGGCCGATTTAGCTGCGACATCCGCGGCCTCATTACCCGGGAGTCCCACGTGTCCAAGTACCCATAGCAGAGTGACTCTGACACCAACGGCCAGAAGCGAAGACACTGCATCCTGAACTTTCTGCACAAGAGGATGGTAGGTGTACAGGCGTTTAAGAGATAAAATGGCACTCAGAGAATCGGAACAAATGACACTGTTCCCCAGCCCATGGTCAGAAATAAATAAAATAGCCCGATATATAGCATAAAGCTCCGCCATAAAAATAGATGTCGCAACGTTAAGACCATATGTAAAACTAGCTCCATTAAAAACAAAGGCACATCCTACACCTGTGTCGGATTTAGAAAAGTCGGTATATATAAAATTACATCCAGCAAAGTAAGAGACAATCTCGTTAAAATGACTAAGAATGAATGGTGCTGCAGTCGAAGACTTAGGACAGGCCGTAAGCCCAAGGTGTACGGGGGCCTCTGCTAAGAGCCAAGGGGGAGAGGAGGTTTCCCCGGCCAAGAAAAAAGCAGGTTAGTCCAGGTCCATCGTCCTTAACATCTCCCGGAAACGAAAGCCAGCGGGCTTAGGAGTAAAAGACCGAGCAGCGTAAAATGGGGCGAGAGACACATTGAAAAACGGTTCATTCGCAGGATGACGAGGTTGCGTAGCCAGTCGACAACCATACGTAGAAAGTAAAAGATCCCTACGATAAAACAACGGAGGTTCCCCAGCCTCCGCACATAAACTCGACACAGGACTGGTGGGGAATGCACCAACAGCGACACGGATACCCCAGTGGTGAATGGGGTTAAGACGACGAAGAACGGAAGGTCGCGCTGAGCCATATACTATACAGCCATAATCCAGTTTGGACCGGATTAGAGATCGATAAAAACGTAAAAGAACAGTCCGGTCGGCTCCCCAGGATGTGCCACTTAAAACCCGTAAAATACACAGAGAACGTTCACACCGGCCTCTGAGCTGTGCTACATGCGAAGACCAGCTTAATGTTCTGTCAAAGATTAAGCCCAGGAATCTAACTTCGTCCGCGAAAACAAGAGCTTCTGGGCCAAGGTGGAGAGATGGTGAAGGATACACCTTATGACGCCAGAAGTTCATGCAGACGGTCTTCTCTGCGGAGAAACGGAACCCATTACGTACGCTCCAAAGGTAGAGGCGGTCCACACAGCATTGGAGGCGGCGTTCCAAAAGACAGGTTCTCCTGGAGGAAAGATAAATCGCAAAATCGTCTACGAATAACGACGATTGGATTCCCGGTGGTAAGCACTCAGCTATGGAATTGATGGCGATGGCAAACAGTGTACAACTAAGTACCGAGCCCTGCGGTACACCGTTCTCTTGAGTAAAACGAGAAGATAAAACTGACCCCACGCGAACGTTAAAAACCCGGTCCATCATAAACTCCCGAATAAAAACAAACATCCGACCACATATATGCCAATCATTAAGCGTACGAAGGATACCGCCCCTCCAGCAGGTATCGTAAGCCTTCTCCAAATCAAAAAATACCGCAACAGTTTGGCACTTTCTCACAAATCCGTCCATTATATGGGTGGACAGAGACACAAGATGGTCGATGGAACATCGATGACGACGGAAACCGCACTGGATGTTCGTCAGTAGGTGCCGCGACTCCAACCACCACATAAGCCGCCCGTTAATGATTCGTTCCATCACCTTGCACACGCAACTGGTGAGGGAAATGGGACGGTAACTGGAAGGAAGGTGTGGGTCCTTTCCAGGCTTAAGGATAGGAATAACTGTCGCCCCTCGCCAAGCGCATGGAAATGTGCCATCACACCAAATACGGTTAAAAATTTTGAGTAAAAAATGCATGCCCTCAGTTGATAAATGCTGCAGCATAGCAACATGGATGCCATCTGGCCCTGGAGCGCAATGCCGAGATGCAGATAACGCATGTTCCAATTCCCTGGACGAAAATGGGACATTGTAGCACTCTTGGTTGTCTGAGGCAAAGCTAAATCCACTAGGATCAACTCGCTCCTGAATAGAGCGAAAGGCAGGGGGGGTATTGGGCAGAGCTCGAGATCTCAGCGAAATTCCGACCTAAGGTATTTGCTACATCCTTGGGAGTAGTAAGTACACAATGTGATACCCTGAGTCCAGATATGGGCGTAAATCCAGGTTTGCCCGCAACCCGGCGCAGTCGGTTCCAAACAACAGATGAAGGTGTAAAACGGTTAAAAGATTTGGCGAAGGCAATCCAGGACGCCCTCTTGCTGTCTTTAATAACTCGGCGGCATTTCGCGCGCAGTTGTTTGTAACGGATGAAATTCTCTAACGTAGGGTGGCGACGAAAGACCCGCAAAGCACCTCGACGTGCACGCAATGCGTCCCGGCATTCGTCGGTCCACCAAGGAACCGGAATTCGTCTCGGATGGAAAGACGACCGGGGAATAGCCTGATTTGCGGCTGCAACAACGATCGTGTTTAGGTGTTCGACCATGGCATCAATGGAGGGAAAGGGACACCCGGAAAATACGGCCAGAGAACGGAAGAGACTCCAATTTGCTTTTTCTAGAAGCCACTTCATTGTGCGCTGAGGACGTACTTGGGAAGACAGGATACGAATGTCACAGGGGAAATGGTCGCTAGAGTACAAATCAGAAAGAACGTGCCAGGCAAAGTGTACGGAAAGCGAAGCCGAACAGAAAGACAAGTCCAGATGGGAAAAACTGTGTGTGCTGTCTGAGAGAAAAGTGGGCTCACCTGTATTCAGTAAAATAAGATTGTGGCGATCCAAAAAATCAGTCACCAAGCTACCCCTCGCACACTCTACAGAGGATCCCCAAGAGGGATGGTGCGCATTGAAGTCCCCCAAAAGCAGTATAGGGGGTGGCAGCTGGTATAGAAGGTTGTCCAGATCAACCACGGAGACAGGAACAGATGGAGGTAGGTAAATGCTGCAGACTGTGAAACTAAGGCCAGAAAAAGAAACCGTAGTTGCTACCGCCTGTAGATTAGATTGGAGAGACAGGGGGGAAGTATGCACGTCATCCCTGATTAATATTAAAACTCCGCCATGCGCGGGAATGCCGTCTTCGGCGGGAAGATCGAATCTTACCGAAGAGTAACCTCGAATATTGAAAGCATCCTGAGGACGAAGTTTGGTCTCCTGGAGGCATAAAAGCAGAGCATCAGTCGATCGTAAAAGCAACTCCAGTTCAGGTCTTCGGCTGCGGAGCCCACGTAAGTTCCATGAAAGGATAGACATTATTAAAACCGTTAAAAGAAATAAAAACACCACCTTACTTTTTGGTCGGACCGGGACGAATCAGTCGTCCTTTCTTTAAGCGCGTGGGACTCGGTGGTTTAGCAGTAGCAGGCGCTTCCTGCTCCATAAAATCCTCGGAGGGAGGACTCTCCCGCTGAGATGGATCAACCGATTCCAGCACCTGGAAACGGTTGGAGCTGTTGAGAGGCGGCGACGGTGACCGCCTTGCGGGTTTGCTCCCAGAGCCATCGTGGGAGCTCGACCTCCGAGGAGGTGAGGGGCTTTGATTTTTCTTCTTAGCCTTTCCTTCATTTGTGGACGATTTTAGAAAGTCAGTCCGTGTGTAGGCAGTCTTGAATTTTACTGGATCAGCAACAAAAACCACAGGCTTGGGTGCTGTTGAGCGCTTGGTACTGGTAGGAGTAGGCGTTTCGGTGAAGACCAGGTCACATGTTTGCGTGCTACTGTCCCGTCGGGATATTGCAGTGGCAGTTACAGAGCTATACGTACCGAACTTAGGTACAGGAGGTAGACAGGCTTGATAGCGTTTCAGGGCTTCAGAGAACGAAAGTTTCTCTTTAACACGGATTTCCTGAATAGAGCGCTCCTCTCGAAATCGAGGGCAGTCGCGGGACGTTGCTGGATGAGGACCACGGCAGTTCACGCATACAGGGGCGGATGAACACGCTCCCTCGTGGCTTTCTAAGGCACATGTAGCACAAACAGATTTAGGGCTCTTACAAGACAGGCGGGTGTGACCAAAACGCTGACATTGGAAACACCTTAAAGGGCTAGGAACATACGGGCGGACTGATATTACCTCATACCCTGCCTTAATCTTGTTTGGTAACTCAGCTCTATTAAATGTGAGGAATAGTGTTCGCGTAGGCTGCACCTCACCATCTCTCTTAGCCTGCACACGATAAACTGCGGTGACATTCTGCTCGGCTAAATAACCCTGAATTTCGGTGTCCGTCATACCGTCGAGTATAGAAGTGGTTATAACCCCTCGGGAGGAATTCAGGGTACGATGGGACTCGACACGGATCGGGTAACCGTGGAGTAAAATTGCCTTAAGAAGCGCAGTAGTTTGAGACGCACTCACAGTTTCTACCAATAGGGACCCATTGCGTAGGCGCGTGCACGATTTAACAGGCCCAGAAATACTGTCCAAACCTTTTTGAATGATGAAAGGGTTCACGTGAGTAAACGACTGACCTTCCTCTGTTCTGTTAATCATCAAGAAACGAGGGAAAGACACCTCAGTCACCCCTCTTATGTCCATTCTCTTACGTTTAGTATTTATTTGAGGATTTTCTTGCACCATAGCGGATTCATCCTCCACCATTACACCTGTCTCCGATGGCAGGCTGCTTCCTGGGCGCCACCCCGGCTTAGGTTAGTTGCCCTGGCCTGGAACAAGTAACCTTAGGGTCACACCTTCCTGGGTATCGACAAAGGGACCCAATCGCCTACAGGAAGTCTACAGCGCGTGTAATGGCCCCTCCCCGGGCCTGGCCTTTACCAGGGGATACGCTCTAGCCCTACATGATGGCCCAGCGCTGGGAGTCACGCCCTTACCCAGTCACCTTTGAACCGTATCAAACACGGGGGCATCCATCAGACTAAAAGCAGGGAGGTTTAAAATTAAAAAGTAAAATGGAGACCAACTAAAAAGGAGTCAAACGCGCTGAGCGCGGACCTGAGGGAGCAGCTCGGGTGCCTCGGGGTCGCTACGCCCCGTACCCAATAAATTGGGCCCCTGAGGGGGAAAATCCATTGTGAATTGTTCAGCCATCTAGTAAGCAAAAGTCAAATATATTTTCAGTGACTTTCTGTGATGAATAGAAGGTGAACTAAAATAAGAATATACGTAGTAGAAAGTGTGGATTTGAACTATATCATATTCACTATTCCATTTATTTATGTTTGGCTTTATGAACACTGACAGTATGAACTATTGTAATACATATGCAGGTATATAATTTTAATGCACTGATGATATGGGCTATGGCCAAATTAGAGAATAGGTTTTTGGGTAAAAATTACCATTATCCAAACAAACAAGTAAACGTTGGAATTATTTTTGTTGTACCACGTTTAGAAAGAGCTCTTAACAATTACCAATGACTTTGGTGAACATTGGAAAAGTACCGTGACACTTGTTGAATTCCTATATCCATGGTTTATATGTTCTCCCATTTAACCACACCTGTGCAAAAGAGAACAGGTAAATAACTAAATATTTATGTGATTTTGGTTACATGTAGATTTGTGCTATACAAATGTTTTATTTCTAAACAATAGCTAACAGCTCGTCAATGATGATGGTGTCTAACATTTTCTTATCAATTCACGATTGTTTTTGTTTGCTTGCAAAATTTATTATAATGACAAAGTAAATGTGGTTCTCGACTAAAATTGTAAAACAGTTTTGCATACTTTTCAGTATTGCAAAATAATGTTTTTCCTTCTCTTACCATGTATCAATCATATGAGCCCCTGGGTGAAAATGATTCTATATTACATAATTACTGATAAGATAAGTATAGAACATATTTGTGGGCATGTAGGTAAAATAACATCTTTTTAGCTTCAGTAGATCCAACATTTACAACTTTCTTATTTCATATGTAAAATAACTGACTATCTCAGTGTTATTATAAGACTGCAATATCAATGATGTTACGTTCATATTACTAAGGGCATGAATGCTCTGAGTCTATATAGATGTAAACACAACAGTAGAATTGTTCGCAACACCTGCTGATAATATCTTCGCCGGGCCATAACTTACCAGATAACATATTTTTCTTTCTGCCTACTGTTTAGTAAGTTCATTTGCTAGCCTGACAAGTGAGGTGGAATGAAAAATGCATAATTGTGTTAACCATGTCTAACAGTAAAAGGAGTACATTTGTTCATAATTCTAAAAGAGAAACAACAGAATTCAGACCGGAAAAAATTATTTTAAATGTACACAAAATTTGAAAAATAATAAAATGATCCCGTATATGAGAGAAAAAAACTTTAATTTAAAAAGTGTCAATACCTAACAGCAGAGGCCTGTGGAGTAAATAGAAATACTGTGTCACGCATCTGTATTGAGGTCAAAAGATCTAACTATGGTGGTGCTCCGGTGTTTGTGTCGCCTCGAAAACATAAAGGATCCCTAAGAGAGTTAAACGTTTTAAATGATTTTGGCAAGGACGTTGTACGAAAGTCTGTTTGAGACTTTTACGATGAAGAGGAATTTTCAACAACAGGCTAAACTACCAAGTTTTAAAAAACAATATTTCAAACAAAGCCTTTTATTCGTGCACCCATAGAATATCGCGCAGTTTAGATTTGAAATGCAGAAAGACAACTTATATACGTAAATTCTTAATGGGGAGAAGTGACGTGGCAAGAACGATCAGAATTCTTGGGAACAATGCATAAAATTCGGATTTCTGGAAACTCAAGAGCAATCTTTTATTTAAAACTTAATTTAATCATAACCACAATCAAATGGCAAGACTCCTCTAATAATGGTGAAATGAAGATACCTTAGGTGAAGGGCAGTAGACTTATCATTTGTCAAGTAGGAGGGGCGAAAATAGGTTTTGTATCACAGAGCATTAGGGCATTTCGTTCTTAATCAACTTCTATCACGAGGAAATGGCAGCCTAAATTACTTAGAATAGGGACGTATGTAGTAATAATGATAATGCCCCTTATCGTTCGGTTACTATAAACAAAATTAAAAAGAACATAAACTAGAAAATATTATATAATTCAATTGTTGCAAAAACGAGGATTCAGTTTTCTTCAAACAAAAAATGAACTTTTGCAATATGTTTTACAGTTCAAAAAGCACTCTGAAATGTACGAACTTAATCACAACTGCCTAATGAAAAGGAGCATGAGGTAATTTGATTACCTACTTATCATTGTCATTACAATCCAATTGAGAATATGGTCTTCAATAAAGCGGGATGTGGCAAATAAAAATAGGACACTTAATATGAACGATGTGGAAAAACTCGTTAACGAAGAAATAGACAAAATGACACAGAAAGATGAAATATTAATAAATAATTACAAGGGGAAGACTTTAGGAATGAAATAGGATGTGGCGAAATGTTAGGACCAATAATAATAATAATAATAATAATAATAATAATAATAATAATAATAATAATAATAATAATAATAATGAATTTACAAGATTCTGATTACGTCAATGACATTGCTAACTGATGATGACAATGACGGTTAAAATTGTGGTAATTGGGATACTAACATCGACAACGAGTCTCTAACACTTCCGTGGGATTAAATATCAGGTAAACAAAATGATTTATTTTTAAAGTGCATGTAATTTTAGGAAACTGTAACTGTTTTAACAGACTTGATGTCGCTTGCATAAGTGCGATAGAGAGGGCGATAGAAGTAGGGAGAGACAAGTGATAGCGGAAAGTCTCAGTTAGCATTTACGTTCTATAGGCTGCAGTCGAATCTTTTCCCGTTTGAATATCGCTGTAGATTGTAGCGAACGACTATAGTCAGCGGTGATGACAGTTATGGTTTGTTTGTTTTCTCCACAGAACTCATCTGTAGAGAAAACAAATATTTTTGCATCAAGAGTAAATATCTCATTCAATGATGTTTATTTTCTAACGCAGAAACAAAAACAAATCTACAATTGTCATAACGTACAGTGTGTTCCTTATCATTTAATAAGTAAATAAGCGTGCTGACTTCAATATTTCATTTGAACCTATAGCTTAGGCAGATGTGTGTGTGTGTGTGTGTGTGTGTGTGTGTGTGTGTGTGTGTGTGTGTGTTTAACCTGTATCCTCTTGTAGCTTAGAATACAAAACATCATGGATCACGGAACATGTTCCAACGTACATATTTTTTTGTATATTTAATTATACTTAAATCATGCATAAGGTAAAGTCGAGTGTAAAAATGCCCGATTGTTCCCGATGCTTTGAAGAATCGGTTATTATTAGTTGATTCCCTTAAAATTACACGTTTTAAAAATGATTTGTAGGGGGATGGAGTAATGATGACAGCTTAAAAGAAAGTCATTATATGATTCCATAATAATAAATCAAAATTTAAATGTTATACAGAGTAGGTAAACACTCAGTAAATTATTAACTACTTGCAATATTAACTATTGTATTATTTGTATTGAAAAATATTTTAAATTAATGAAAATAAACAAATGACTAAATTACCACTCTATTCTATAATAATTAAATTACTATTTATACAGCATATAACAAAAGATGTGTCAAAACTTTGGGGAAACATTCCTCACATGTACAGAATAAAAAATATTATATGAACATGGTCCGTAATTATTTTATTTCCTTGTTAGAGCCTTTTTTCTACACATTTACCGCATAGCAGAATATTCAACAACAGAATCGTGGAAAACAGAAAATCACATGAAATGTTCAAAATGTCCTCCGTTAGCACGGATATATCCATCAACCTGCCGTCGCATGGAGTCCCTGATGCGCTTATATATTCCTGGAGTATGTCGTATTATCTGGCAGCCTTGCTAAATACGAGTACGAAGATTCTCTACATCTTCGGTTAATCCATATATTATATGAGCATATTCCAACTCAGAATTTCAATTTCTCATTTTACTGTAACTGGAACGAGGTCCTTAAACACTGAAAACTGACGCTCCGTGCTCGGTGCTATGTCAAGCAATGAAGTGAGTAGCATAACAAGCGGACTACGTAGTACAGAACGACCACAAAAATAATGAGCCTAGGAACTAAAAGTAGTTACAGCACCCATCACATTTAACCAGAGGTAAAAGTGAATGTTTACCTACTGTAGGTATTAAGCAACTGTTCTGTTGTAGAGTTAATGCCACAGGACAGGCTATGCTGGCATTCTAGCTTGCACCGTGTAAGCGGAGTTGTACAAATAAAATAAAACAAAATCTGCAATACTCCGTCCCGGCACCTTGTTACCTATACTGGTTCGTGCATTTGCAAATTTTACTATTTATTAAATTTTCTTTTTACCCCAATACCTAATAATTTTACAGATTAAAATTGTATTATATAAACAAAACAAAAATATGACAAATAAACATTAAACATTTCAATACTATAAAAAACTAAGCTAAATAAAATAGCAATCTATTGGAAGCTAATAAACATAACCAACAGCTGGTATCTACCTACTAAAAATGTTCGTCGAAAACTGAACGGCCGTGGTGCTGGTAACCAGCAGCTTCCTCGCCATCTTATACTTCTACTACCACATTTTCTCTTCTTCATCGCTGTTTTCTTCTCTATATTTTTGTATCTCCTATTCCTTATTTAACTCTTCTATTTCTCTTCTTCTTGTTCTTGTTCTTCTTCTTCTAGTCCAAATTCTTCTTCTTGTTCTTCTTGTTCTTGTTGTTGTTGTTGTTGTTCTTCTTCTTCTTCTTCTTCTTCTTCTTCTCGTCCAAATTCCTCTTGAAATCTGCGTAGTTTTTCACTCCCATCTCTTATAGGTACAAATATTCCCCTTCCTCCCCATTTTCTACTTCAGGTTATAGTTCAAAATCATCCCCCTCTATAATAAATTTAGGTATCTTCCTCTCCTTCATCACTCCCTTCTTCCTTGCCTTCATCTTCTCCTCTACCATTCTCTTCTTGTTGATTTGATAAAAGTTGTCTTTTATATCATTTACTGTTGTTAAGTTAGATACGTTGGAGATTGTTTTTGTATATGTATGTGCGATCTTCTTCTTCTTCTTCTTCTTCTTCTTCTTCTTCTTCTTCTGATACTTCTTTAATTCTTATTATCCGTTCTTGTGGTATTATCTCTTCCCCTGTTAGATTACTTATTTTGAATGCAACATGCTAAGGTAGGCCCTTATATTTAAGTATATGTGTCACCCAATAGCCACTTAAATTTCTATTTCTTCTCTCACCTGTATAGCGTGTACATTCAAATAATATGTGTTGTGGGTAGTCCTTTGTTTTACAAAACCTACATATATCATCCTGTGTTTTGTTTACTTTTTTCAATAAGTTTTATGAGGTCCATGGACTTTGGTAAGTTGTGTGAATTTTAGATTTAATCTCTCAATGAGGTTGTTAAATAAGTGGAAAGTTCTTCTGCCTGCCTCGGTATTTTCCCATTCGTGTTGCCATTGTACTTTTAGTTTATGTGTTTTTACACCCTCTAAGATGTTGCATTGACTGCCAATTATTAAATTTACTTTCTACAAGTTACCTCTCTTCCACCAATAAACAGCGCCTCCTAATTTAATTAATAAGTCAATTGGCCAACTTCCTGTAACTGGGTCATGGCGGGTGAGATGTTTAATGCTCCTGTAAATCTTAATAACACCTTCCTTTGTAATCTTCTTATTAGTGTTTTTATTTGTACATCCTTCATCCTCAGAGCCCAGACCCCTGCTCCTTAA
Source organism: Metallyticus violacea (assembly GCA_030762175.1). Classification (NCBI taxonomy): domain Eukaryota; kingdom Metazoa; phylum Arthropoda; class Insecta; order Mantodea; family Metallyticidae; genus Metallyticus; species Metallyticus violacea. The sequence goes on along the minus strand of CM060846.1, from coordinate 185,456,159 downwards.
ATCATTACTGCAGCAAAATTGTTCATATGGTATGTTGCTATGGCGCTTAATTGAATTTTAAATTTTAACTGAACTAATCTAGCTAATTTCATCATGACTGTGTGTGTGTGCGTGCGTGCGTGGTTTTTTTTTCCCCGTGCGTATTCAGTATGTTTCCTAAAGTTTAATATTTCATCTACGTAAATTCACAAATATTTTGCTTCTTTATGGCGTCTTACATTTTGGTTGTCATATTTTATACATGGATCTCTTTTAAGACTATCTTTCAGGAGCATGTGGCCTGATTTATTTAGAGCAACTTGGAGTTTTGTTTTACTGCACCAATTTCTTAATTTATTCGTTAAGTTATTTGCTCCTCCTTTTATATCCGTTATAGTTGTTTACTTCTATTAGAAATAAAACTTCGTCTGCATACGAGATGGTGTTTGTCACATTTTCGACATTGTTTAGCCCATCTAAAAGAGTCTTCAAAATGTCCCGATAAATTGGTCCTAGAATCGAGCCTCGCGAGCATCCGTTAGATATGTTTCTGTAAATTGTTTCTTCAGTACATTTTACGTAAACCCTTCTGTCTTTGCAGTAATACATTAATATTGCATATAGGCATTTAGGGAGATCTTTTTCTCAAAATATCTCAAATAGTACCGTCCACCATAAATTATCGAAAGCGCCGGAAGTGTCAATTAAATTCCAATTAAGTATTTTGAATTTGAATTATTTACCATTTCCAATAGATGGTTTGTGGCGTCTTGTGTCGATTTTCCTTTTCTAAAGCCGAATTAATTTTGTCCATATCTTTCATGATCCTAAATTCCTTAAATCTTTTACAAACGAGTTCTAGAAAATTTCCAAGAGTATTCAGGAGATATATAGGTCTATATGATTTTGACTCCTTAGGATCCATGCACTTTTCTTTAAAATATAACTTTTACTGCTTTCCAGCAATAGGGAAAGCGGCCTTTCAATATAGTCATTAAAAAGTCGAAATAGTAACGGAATAATTTTGTCTTCCAAATTTAGCATGACTTCATTAATTATGCCACCCGGACCTGTTGCCTTTTCTTTTTAGCTTATTTATAGGTATTTTAATTTCAAAAAGATCAAAGGGGTAGATTAGTCTATTATTTCTATGTATGGTGTTCAAATCAACTGCTTTTTAAATAGGCAGAATATCATTCACACTCTTATTCTGGGGTAGTAGCTTTTCCAAAAGAACATTTACCGAGTTCTTCCAATCTGTAGAATTCCCCATTGTCTTTTTATTGTGTTCAGAATTTCCGGTTTCTTAATTTTCTCCATAATAATTTTATAGGCCATTCACCATATATTGGTATCTAATACTTTTTCTACGAATATTTTCCGTGAGTTTTTCCTCGTTTCTTCTAAAGTTGTTTCATATTTCTTTTTGGCTTCCCTATATTTATTTAGATTTTTCTCATTTTCTACTTAAATTACCCATCTTTGATAAATTTTTCTTAGTTTCCTACTTTGCTTCTTACTTTTTGCAGTGCGCCCGTTCAAATAGTGTCATAGTATTTCTTGGGTCTGGTTGTGGGGACAGATTTAGCTATCGCCTTTCGTATTGTTTGGACAAGATTACTGGCACTCTTATTTCCTTTCTATTGTAACTTTAGGTTTTCAAATTCCTGTTTCGGAATATTCCAGTCTGCTTGTTTGTAATTGTAAATTATCTTTCCTGTTCCTTCTTTAAACTTCGATTTTCGTGTACAGTAATAGAAATAGATTAATCTATGATCATTGATGGTCATTTCTTGACCTACAATCCAACATATTATTTTTTATTTGTGCTTTCTTACACAAAGTTATGTCAAAGTTGGCAGTAGCACCAGCTCTAATTTCGAAACTAGGAGGGATGTTGGGTTAATTATTGTTGATTTGGTTCATTTACGGAAGCTATTTAACATCTCAGGTCATCAGCTTCCCATTCAACTCAAGCCGTGAAACGGCCGAAAATTTTGTTCAGAGACCTCTTTCTTCAGGCTTGAGGTTCTTTTCGTGCCGTAAATGTGTAATGTGGGACCCATGGCTTTACTTCTCTTCCGAAGGAAGCCATACTTTGGATTTTTACGCCCGAAAAAATCCATCGGTCCTGGCCGGGATCGAACCCGCGATCTTGGATACCACAACAAGTCATATTTGTAAAATTTTAAAAGTGTTAATGACCTCTTTCATTTTTGCTATACATGGATCAATCGGATGGCTTATTGAAAATATTGATTTCTTTGAATAAATTTACCGCCGTCGTCTGTTACTTCAATACAGTTTGTATATCTCCTAATTGTATTACATTGACTATTTGTAAATTTGGATTTTATATTATAATTGATGATTTCAGAGGATTCTGTCAATGGCTGATTGTAAGAGCAACGGGGTATGTGCTACTTTGCCTTTAAAGAAATAAGTTTCCTGCATGCATAGTAAGTCTAATGTCAATTCCTCCACAGTTTTCTTTAATTCTAGCATTACTTGTTTACCTCTCTGGGTGTTTATTTGTCCAATTTTGATTATTCTACACTCGTCATCTGCCATTTTGTCTTCTAAGTAAGACTTGCCCTGAGTTAGCAACGAAGTGATGCTTGGATCAGTCCTAAGTTCTTGATCGGTTACTTTATTGGGTCTATTATTATTGGAATAATTGATTCCATAGTGTCTGATTTGCGTATAACAATATGGTTACTTTTGACTGCTGTCGAATACTATACGTCCATAACAGAGGAGAAAGTGTTTATATACCTCTTCCAAATCTAATATTTCGTTTCTCCTTTTAAAAACTGCTTCGATAAAATTTAAAAGATCAACGGGGTTTGTTGTTATATTTTGAACTTTTATGTCCATCCTGTCAATGGAATCGGGCACTGGAAAATGATTGAGTTTCCGTTTTATGAACTCTTCGTTTGACGTGCCTCTGGGCCTCGACCAAAGTCTGTCGTTCTTCAATTCGACTCAGTTGTATTGAATTATCAAAGTCAGCATAAATTTTCCTGATGTCTGGTTTGGTCATTGGCCTTGCAGTTTCTGCCGTTTCTTGAGTATTTCTTTCTTGTCCCTTTGAGTGTGTTTTAAAGTTGTTATGAACACTGCATAAGTTTTCAAAATTTTCATTAACATCTTCTTTTTCTTTGGCCTTGATATTATCATCTATTTGATAATACACTGTGGTGGGTTTATGAATTTTCCTCCCCTTCCCTAAAAAAAAAGAAATTAAAAAAAAACTACTACTACACGGTTTGTTTTGAATAGCAACAACATTCTCTTCCTCCCTTTTTTCCACTTCTTCCGTACTTACATCCTATATGATTGCATTATAATCGGCTGATATTATTTTGTTCACCCTTAATCCCATTTCTCCATCTATTTTGTTAATTCGAGCTTTAGATGGCAGATTTGGAATGTTCTTTATATCTACACAATTGTCTCCATGGTTATCTATATAGCTGTATGCCGATTTTTGCATTCCGTTATCACTGATATATACACCATTACTTCCCTCTGTTTGAACAACCTTTTCATTACGTTTGCTTAATTTACTTAATTTTATCTTATAAGCAATAACTCTTTTTAATTTTCTCCTTATTATATATGTTTCTTATTTGCACATGTATTATGCATTATAATTGGTTGTAGATATGGCTCTTTCCCAAAATACTTTGTAGGCAGGACGATCCTGTTTGCCTCCATATTCTTCTATCTTCTTAAACACGGAATGCATATTTGAGTTTGCACTTTTATTGCACAACCTTTAAGTTCGTAGTCCTCCTCGCCACAACGACCGCAGGTGTATTTCTCTCAATTACAGAATTTGGCAACATGACCAAAATCGAAACACTGAAGGAATCTTACAACTGAGGTAAAATCTTTAATCGTGACCGACAGAAATCCTAAATCAACCCTTCCTCTTGAGGTCATTTCCTTAGGTTAGGGGAGACCTCAACGATATGATGCACAGAAAACCAATTTCTGGGTCCTGTCTTGAATCTTACTTTAAACTCCCTACCAAAGTCCTCTTTATGTATTAAACCTTCAAAGTTTTGGTTGTAAATTTCCACTTTTAGTTCCTCTTCTTTAGTTGTGGTTAATACATCGGGCAAGATGAAGAAAGGATTTCTTCTTCTTGGTAGTTCTATCTTTATGTCCTTATTCTTCAGGTCCTTATTATTAATGATTTTTTATATCCTCTTCTGTATCTATTTCCATTATGGGATTTTTCTGGCTGTTCTTTAACTTCTAATTTTGATTTTCTCCTCTGCAGGTTTTAAATTCTGGATAACAACTTTTTGAAGTTCCTTCATGTCAGCATTTTCGGCTGACGTAATGAATACTATATATATATATATATATATAGTAAATGCAGGAGCTGTTGTTACTTGGGCAAAAGTTCTGCTTGGCATTTCTTGAGATTTTCTAGCATACAAGTCCCTCACAACCTCAGCTTGGGAAATATACTTCTCTTTTTCCATCGTTTGGTAAATTTTCTGCACACTTGAAAGAAGATTGTGCATTTTCTTTCTTATCTGATCTAATTTATTTGAAAAATATGGTGTTTAATTCCATTGCTATCTTTCCAAAATTCGTTTCCTCCTCCATATCGGATCTATCTTGCGGTCACTATTGCACTTTTTTCGGCCATAAATAAATCATTGCTATGTCCCCTATCATCCTCATCTCTGACCGGTGATCTTGATAAAGATGTCGGTCCTGGTGGTGTAGTGATAATCATATTTGCCTCCCAAACCCATGATTGCAGGTTCAATCCCAGCTAGGGTCGATGGATTATTTCCGGCGTAAAAATCCTATGTATGGCTTCCCTCGGAAGGGAAGTAAAACCATGAGTCCCATGTCGTAGATTTACGGCATGTAAAAGAAGCTCAAGCCTGAAAGAAGAGGCCTCTGAGCAAATTTTATCGGCCGTTTCATCAAATCAACAATTGATAGGGATACCCTAGCTGGAATGGATTATCACTTCCCTCTTCCATTTTTTTTTTTTTTTTTTTTTTTTAATGTACAAGTGGAATAGCCCCCGAAACTAAATAGAGCTCCAAATGCGTAAGGTTACTTTTCTCTGTCTATTACCGAAATTAATTATACATCCCCAAAAACCAAACAGCACAAATTATCCTACTTCCCTCCAGCTGGCTGACGGCGCGTGTGTCTGACGTTAAAATGACGTATTTTATCCTTCGAGGCAGCCAAGATTCCTGCCCAAACAACGCTGGCTTGCCTCGTATCAAAAACTGTCCTGCCACAGAGATATAAAGTTGCTCGTATTCTTAATGTTATGTGTGTACAGTCTTTCATAATTCCTTTGCACTTATTGCACTACTGAACCTAGTGAATAAAACAAGTCTATTTACAATTACTAGATGTTGATATAATAACATTTTAAATAAACTCACTTTTTACCTATAAAACTTCACCATAAAATGGGAATAACAAGTGTGGCCAAGGTCGTTAAGGTGCGGACTTGTGAGCGGGAGGTTTGGGGTTCCAATCCCACCAGAACCGTCCTCATGAATGAGTTTTTTTCCAGGTTTTCCTCGGTCCTCATAACTGGCAAATGCAGGGGAGGTACCCTAAATTTAGACCTGGAACGTTTCCTTCCTTAAATAATCCTTTCCCAATATATCATTTCATTTCATGTATCACCTGTGGTGCCTGAGTAGTAAAAACGGGCATTAAACGCCATTCAACAACCATAAAAAGGAGCTTCACTTCTCTCGTATCCGTTCCGCTCGGTGCTGAAGTGTACAGAAAGGGCTCCAACAAGCAAATAAAGCATTCCCGAATCCTTGTTCATAGAAAAATTTTATATCCTCTAGATGCAAGAAATGTTTCCCCCAAAGTTTTGACATACCTTCTTCATATGCATACATAATTCATTATAAATACAGTATTTATTAAACTAATATACTCCATTTTAATCCTCTCTTTATCTTAAATAAGAACATTTATTATTTAGAGTGATTATCATTAAAATGAATAAAAGTAACACATAACTATGAATGAAGTGTTATTAACCATGTGGTACGATGCATGTAGGAGGAATTTTCTGTGATAATGCTACAACATTCCTCAGTATGAATCATGGTATCCTATTGGCAAAACTATACCACAATCATGTGAAAAGTAATATAAACTTAATTGATTCATACCTAAATAAAACAAAGCAATGAGTTAAAATAAATTATAGAAGTAATTTTCTGAATTTTGAATAAACCATGGAGTACCTCAGGTACTTCACCCTCTGGTGTTCCTTTTTTATATGAATTTAACTCTAATAATTAATGACCTTGCTAATATTATTCTGTTTGCTGTTGAGATTGCTGTTTTAGTAATCACCTGAAATTTGGATGAATTTGTCTAGAAATTAAAAAAACTGATCGAAGAAACTTCTCTAGATCTTGATAAAACCAATGTAATACATTTCATTACTTACATGTCAATGAACCTGTCACTGTAAGACTTAAAAAAAAAAAAACACTACTTTACTATATTTGCTGAACTTCAAACAGTTATGGAAGTCAGATACTGAGTACGTTGTATCTAAATTGGATTCAGCTTGTTATCTCATTAGGTCATTGAGTAATGATATGAATTTTGTGACAAAATTTTGATTAACCAAAGAACTAGGGTTTTTGATTTTTAGGTTTATAGATCACAATTTAAAATTCTCATTTAATTGTTAAATATCTTTATGCTTGTGCATTTAAATACGTATATATACTGTGCAATACAAACCATTATATACATAATTATATCATGTGCGGTTCTTCTGTTTAGGTAAGGTTCTAGGCTAAAATGTAGATTTACCTTTTCTTGTAAAACTGATAGATCTACGATTGTGAATAAGGGATAAAAAAGATTTACCATATTTGAACATTTTTAGTTCAAACATCCACTTTAATGAAAAGTTTTAATATGATCCTTATTATGAAAATTACTTTTATGCTTTACAGAAATAAAACTTTGTTACTATTAAGAGAGATTTCAACAACACTTAGATATTATGCTACTTGATGTGATCAGCTTAGAATTGGGGAACACCGCCAGGTTGACTGAGTTCTTTAAGGCATGGACTAGTCTGGGGTTCAATTCCTGTCAGGACCTCTTATGAGGTTTTTGGATTTTCCTCAGTCCTTACTGCAAATGCTGAGGAGAGCCAGCCAAAACTTAGGCCTGGAACACTTTCTTCATTTTCAAACAAATTACTTTCCCAATTTATCATTTCATTTTATAAATTATCTGTGTCTGCCACCTGTGATGCCTCAGTAGTTAAAACGGGCATTAAAACACTATTAAAAAAAAATTGAAGACGGGTGGTATAAGCAAGTCAACAGTGCACAGAGTGAAAAGTGCTTTGGCTTACCTGGGTGCATGGTATGTACAGCAGTAATTTATATGAATGAAGATGAAGCAGCTGAGTGGCATTATACACACTGCCAACAGGTACACCAATGTGCTAAACACTTTCGGGAGGAAGTTCATAATCCATGAAAAATATTTCATCAATCTTCTCCTGTATTAAAAGCAGGTTTATGGTCTCAGCCTCTTGTAAATATAAATGCCTTGGGTTCAAACTTTATTCATCAATCTTAAAATTGCACTTCCGAATGAAAAAGTTGCTACTGGAAATTTTGTACTCCTATGGTACTTGTACGATTTATTTGATTTATTTATGGACGCTCTTTAACAGCTCAGGTCATCAGCGTACTTGTACGATTTCTTTTGCACATAACATTCATAAATAAATATTCTTTGTGCAACTGTAAATCTCACATTTGGCACACTTATGCTCCATAATATACAAATACAGAGTACAATGTCTATCGTGCACTCCTACAGTAAGTTCAGCTGAAAATACTGGCATGATAAACACAATTGAGCAAGATTGATGGTCTATGTCAATGGATATTTAACTCCAGACTTACTGGTAATCATGCATCTACTGAAGGTCAACCTTGATTGTGTATCAGTTCTTTAACTGGAAAATATGTCGGTATAGTAAAATAAATACTACTATTATATTATTTGGGTTGTAACTCAGTAAAATGTATACATTACATGTCAAAAGAGACAGCTGCAACTATACACTCTGCCTTACCAAAGAGTGCCACAGATGATTGATTCATTGATTTATTTATGGACACTCTTTAACAGCTCAGGTATCAGCATCCCATTCAACTCAGGGCATGAAACGACCTACACATTTTGCTCAGAGGCCTCTCTTTCAGGCTTGAGGTTCTTTTTTGTGCCGTAAATGTACAACACGGGACCCACGGCTTCACTTCCCTTCCGAATGAAGCCATACTTAGGATTTTTACGCCCCGAAAAAATCCATCGGTTCTGGCCGGGTTCGAACCCGCGATCTTGGGTTTAGGAGGCAAGTATGGTAACCACTACACCACCAGGACCGACATGTGCCACAGATGAAAACCATACAGGTATTCAGCTACATCATTGTTCAATTTTTTTTATGTATCTGTAACATTTTAGTATTATGGCAATATATTTTAAATATTAAAGCAAAAACTTTCCATGAGTTTTGATCTATATGTATGTGTAGTTTCATGTCCTTATAACCTTAGAAAATCTGGCAATGCCATAAAACTTCATCTGACTTTTTTTTAAGTGTTTAATTCCATTTTTACTGCTAGGGCATCACAGACAATGGTGATATATGAAATTACATTGTATTTGGAAAACTTTTTTTTTTTAGGGAAGGAAATATTCCAGGTAAATTTAGGGTACTTCCCCATAATTTGCCATTTATGAGATCAAAAGAACTAAATCAAAGGCCTTTGAGAAGCCTAAAAATAATATTTCAATTTCTTTACTGTCGATGATTTCATAATCTCTTCTTAAAAAGTCTATAACTGCTATATTAGTTTCAAAGTTACCTTTGAAAAATTCATGCTAGTTTTCAAATGTTATATTATGTTAGATCAAAAATGACATAAGTCTTTTGTGCATAACTTTTTCAAATTGGTCTGTCGTAGTGAACTTCAGAATGTAAAATGTTTATATACCAGTTTTACTTTTGCTAAATTTAGATTGTCTGGAAAGCATTCTGTTAATAATAAGTATACTATGAAAATTATAGGACTAATTATGTTGAGACCAGAATTTTTGATAATATAATCTGGAATTTCAACACGCCCTGTTCATCTTTTATTTTCGAAACTTTTAATAATTTCTATAATTTGTAATTTACTTGTTGGATTTAAAAATATGCTGTTACAATTACTAATATTTCCAGTTATGTTTTCCCCTTTATTTTGTATATTAATGTCAAGGAATGATTTTGCAATGTTTACATAATAATGATTAAATGCATTTGCTATTTCCTTTACATTGCATATTTCTCCAGCCTTACTTTTGTTTGTATATATTTTATTCCCTTATTATTTGTTCTTAGTTCATTTTTAATTGCTTTCCACACAGTCTGATTTATTCCTGGAATAATTTATGTATCTTTCATTGTGTAACATTTTACTTCTCTGGTTATTTTATTATACTGTTTATTAAAAAAACAATTCAAAGTATTTGAAACATTTTCTTCTTTTAAATTTTTGTAACAATTTTTAGCATTTCACATGATTTCCTTATTCTTGAATGAAGTCACCCAGCTATATGTGTTTGTGTTGTAAGTTCATTTTTATTTCAGCTATACGTAAGAAGTAATAATTGTTAATTTATTTTCAGATATGCATTAAATGTAAGTTTTACTGATATATGTTTATCTATGGAATCCCATGATTCTTTCCCAAGCAAACAATTTAAATATGAAATATTTTCTTCTTTAAAGGAACTTATTTCCTTGTACAGGGTACAAATACTTGAAGAATTTCTATTATTATAACATTGCTAGGTTAGCACCTAGATTTGATCAGAAAATTCTGCTGTTGTTACTTTAAAGCTACATTCTTATAAATCATTGTTCAGAACTATCTGATCAATTGCTTTCTGGTTGGTGACACCTATTCTTATTGGATCATTTACTACTGCCTCCAAGCTTTAAGCACTTAACATCCACTATATCTTGGATGGTTCACACTCAGTATCCAAAGACCAAATCCATTACCCAGACCCCAATGCAGAAAAAAATTGGCAGCTGTCATCGCCCTACCACTGCTAATAGCAAACGCGAAACTTTTTAGCAGTATTATGTTTACAAGATGATATTGAGCAGATGTCTTTATAGCTTGCACCTACTAATTTCAGGTTGCTTCGGTGATACCTGACATCACTTGAACTACTTTCCTATCAGCCTCACAGAGTGGACGTAGTTCATGGTAGGGGAGGTGATGTAGATCCACTTTGGATGATCATCACCCGGATGGGTGGAGGAGGGAACCATAAGCAAATTCCCCAGCAATGCCGGCAGCCATCCCTGCACTGTGTCCACAGCCCTTGTAACTGTGTTTATGTAATGCTCTTATGTTATATATACTAAGCACCTGTGCTGTGTTGTCACGTGTTGTGATTGCTGTTTCTGTGTACTGTGTACCCCTGCGCTATACTGTGCTCATTTTTCTTCCCTGCATGTAGGTGTTCCTGTGCATTAATTAGTGCACTTGGCCAATGCGCAGGAGAGTGCTTGGTTTAATATGATTGTGTTTGTTCTGTACCTGAACACATATGTGAAGTTAACACGAGTGAGTAAAAATGCACCTGGCTATAAAGCCACTCTGTATAAATGAAAGCAGGGAACCGTTCAAAAACCACAGTGACACATAACCAACAAAATATAACAGAATCAGTCAAACCAGCAATACAAAATCCAACATTGACAACGTAAAAGTCCACATCTGACATGCCATTCACAATTCCTGAGACTGCAACATGCTGCACCAGCACTACTGGTGAACCCAACCATGAACAAGTGAAGGCAGCACCCAACATGGTGGACCTAAGACAGACTCGCATATCCTGAGCCTACAAGAGTTAATGGAGCTCCGAAAGGAGCAGCTCTATTATACATCGCCGCTGAATGGCATGCAACCAACTGAGGAGAGATTCAAGATTTTTTTTCATAAAACATGTCATGTGGCCTTACACAGGGGTAGATGTGCTTTCAGGAAAAAAGTTTACATTGTTTTACAGTTGACAATTTATCCTATTAGAATTGCAGGGTTTCCGCAGTAAAACCCATAAGTGCCTCTTATGCGAAGGCATGAGAAACAGTCTTAATTGGTATTTGGTTTTTACTCTATATGTACTTATTTTGTACATTTATTATTTTTCTAACATAACCGAAGATTTATTTACAGGTGGGATGTTGAGGGAGACATGGGAGAGTTGGAAAGGAGCAGGATGGGGATATCTTTATTTACAGTGGTATTGGGAGTCAAGCTGTATACATATTTACATGACCATTTTGATACCTCTATATTTTATGTATTGTGGTATACTTCTGCCAATATTTCTGAATACTATACTCGGATGCACCCAAATTTTTGCCCATAGCTTATGGATTTTATGCATGATAAAATCCGCTATGGGGTTGATTCCTGTCTCCCATTGTGTGGTATCATTTCTGGTGAGTATCGGAACATTATGTAATTTTCGGAGACATGTTTTCTTTGGTTTGTAGAGGTAGCATTGCAGTTTTTGTTGTGTGCGCCCAGGTTGCACTGGTGTATGACAAATAACTTTGGGCCTCGGTAACTGTGTCATTAACACAGACACTGCAAGAAATCCACCTAAAGCAACAACAACTGAAGGAGAGGGAATGCCTGGACCCCTTCCACCAGCATGCAGCAGCACCATTTGTCGAATCGATCCAATCCGGAGCAAGATGATCAGTGGCCAAATGCAGCCATAGAGCTCTTTGAAATCAAAACAGCAAGTAGGGTGAAATTCTTGCATCCTCGAAAGCGAAGATGAATAGGATCCAGCATGTACCTCTGCATCACTCCTGCCGCCACACCCAGCATCCAAAAGTAAAATTATTACAAAAACCAAAATGACAACAAATCAACAGACTCCACAACCCGTAACATAACAAATTCCTTCAACACCAAAATTCCAAACAATACAACCATCCCAGCAAACTCAACAAAAGAACCTAACATCCCATCCCTCCCAAGAAAATAAGCCTCCCCGAGTCGTGGTTCCTGACCAAAACGAAATGAATACCATCCTTCACATCCTCAGAAACATATTCCCAGTAACAGCATATAACATACAAAATACCCACAACTGCTCAAAAATACTGCTGCACAAGAGACTGGAATTCATAGACGCCCTCCATGATGCTAGAGTGCGATTCTACAGTTTCACCCCCAACGTAGAGCTGCCTCTCCATTACACAGTGAAACTGCCGGAGGACATAAAGGAGGACCTCGTCGGCTAGGACTACACACTTGTGACTGTCAGTTAAATGGAAAGCAAAGGTAGGCATCCGTCTATGGTGTGGTTACTTTGGAACGCACAGATAAGATGGACCCACGCCTTTACTTTCCTCCAGAAGGAAGCTATACTTATGAGTTTTATGCCCGAAAAAATCCATCGACCCTGGTCGGAATTAAAGCCACGATCTTCGATTTACGAGGCAAGTATGGCTACCTATACACCACCAGGACCGACAAAAATGTCTTGTGCAGCGGTGCCAATCGCCTAGCTAACTAGTCCAGAAAGGGGCAAGGAAAATGTCACTCTCAGGTGTGCAAACTGTAGCAAACGCCACCCTGCCAACTACATAGGTTGTGACACCATCCAAAAGGAAAGTGACAGGCGGCAGCTGGCAGGCCTTACCAGGCAGCTGTAAGTCATAATGCAACAGCATCTAGACAATTTGCAAACCCGGGGTTTGTGAGGAACGGCCTATACTGGCAAGCGGACAACAGCCTTCCCTAAGTGGCACGGCCGAGCCTGCAACGGGACTGGGGACACAAAGGAAATGTTAGATTTAATCAAATCGATGAATGTGACAAGCTTATTGCATCATATGAAAGTACGGGGTCACTGCCATTAAGAGCAGTACAGATCTTATGGGAAAACTGGAAGCAATTGTCAGCTTCATCGATAATGCCCTCAAATTAAAATGACATCAACAAAAGAGCACACAAGTTCCTTTCGCTCTCTACCCTGGAATCAAATGATGAGATGTGAATTTCAAGGTTTCCTGCATAGGAACAGGACAGATGCTACCTTCATAGGGAAACTAAATTAAAGCCGGAGCATGTCTTCAACATCCCGAGGTTCCAAATAATACGCTTAGATAGAGAATTTAGGCAAAAGGAGGGGAAGCAATTGCCATTAAATCAACAATTGTTTTTGCTCGGGTACAGCTTCTTCGCAAGCTATGTGTCGAGTGTACTACAACAAAGGTAGGAATGAACAACAAACACAGATTACTGGTTGCAGCACACCGGCCCCCAGGTAGCCAAATAACATTCTCGACCTGGAAGAAAATGTGCTCATAGTAGGGGATTTTAATGATTATCACCCGTTTTGGAACTCGCGGGAAAATGGTGAATTAGGCACTGCTCCAGCTGACTACATAATTGACATGGATGGCTTTGATACACGCCCCCTCAGATCCCACTTTCTTCCACGCCTCAGGACTGTACGAACCAGAGGTCCTAGGACTTCGTAATTTCAAAGTAGATGCGTTTGGGACAACAGCTACATGTATATCACAGCCTAGACTCAGATCAGCTACAAGTAATATTTACAGTACACGGCCGCTTTGATAGAACTACGGCCAAAACTATCCTGCTACACCTGCAACAGACTGGGATAAATTCAAAGCTCTCCTGCACAAACCGGCCACACCCAATCTGAAGTATAGCAGCACAGAGGAAACCGACCAGGGTGTCGCATGCTTTACTACTTCTCTGCGGACAGTCAAGATAAACAACACTCAATTTCCCAAACGCACACCTCCCTGGGTCTCATACCCACAGTTGGAGCGCCTGATTGCTAGACGTAGAAGATAAATGCGCCGGTGGCGAGAACACGGAATACTCATATTAAACTCACAGCAAACTGGTTGCGCAAATGAATCAAAGTCAAATAACCATCAATAAACATGACAGATGGGAGTAGAAGATGCAACTTACATCCACTCAGATGGTTTCCCAATGGCAAGTGCTACTGAACTTTAAAAGCGCCGGCATAGTGCATACTAGCACGCGTGCGCTCCAGGGGCAGGGAGGGCTGGTCTTCTCGATGACCGACAAAGCAGATTCATTTGCAGATATGCTCAAGCATCGCTTCAAGGAACACCCATTCACCAACCACCAGCATGAGCGCGAAATTGGGGTTTTGTTTCTAGCGTGGAAAGCAAATCAGCCAAAACAAAAACTATCCTTGTTCACTACCCAGGAAGTCTTCCAGCAAATTAAAGCGCTGAAACTGGGCAGAGTCGCTGGGCTAGGTGGAGTGCGACATGAAGACCTACGCAACATGCATAATTTAGGCCACAAAAGTGTTCAATGCTTGCCTATAGCTGCATACCAGCAGGCGAAAGTAGTAATGATATTCAAACCAGGAAAGAAAAAAAAAAAAAACTCGGCACACAGAAAATTAAGACAAATCAGTCTCTTCTCCATCATTGGAAATTTGTTCAAGAAACTTATATTGGCAAAAATACAAAAACTGGCTTCAGATTATGATGCAATGTGGAAATTTCAATTTGGTTTTAGGAAGCATCATTGAGTACAGCTGCAGCTGTTACAATTTACAGATGATGTTGCCAAACAATTTAACAATGAGGCCTCCACACTAGCATTGCTTTTGATGTTGAAGCAGCCTTTGATCAATGTTGGCATAAAGGCATATTCAATAAAACTCACAAAATTTCGAAGTTAAAAGCATACACCCCCTAATATAAAGCTACCAAAGTAACTTCAGCTTCCATACCTTCTACACCAGCCTAGAAAGTCCTAAAAGGTCCACACTGCTAAGTGGCCATGTATGCTGATGTAGGCCTATCAAAGAAACTATAAATTTAACATAAAAAATTTGCAATGATACATACTTTTCTGGTGCAGCTACAAACTTGGAAAGTCAAAATATACCCACAAAAATGCACAACAGTACTTTTTACCAAACGTACCAAAAATTCGGTACTAGAAATTAATATAAATGGGTAACAGCTACCTTTTTGTCAGCATACACAGCACTTAGGCATCACTTTAGACTCAAAACTACTGTGGAGGTACCATCTAAGAAACACTGCCAGCAGTGTATGGCAACATCTAAAGTTGTGTGCTCCCATCTTCAGAAGCAAATTAGAGACATTAAAAACCAAATTAAACTAGTATAAAACATTATTCTTAAGCCTTCTTACCTACGCTAGTGCAGCACGGGCTTACAGCCCAAAAACAGTAATGGAATTACTACAAATAACAAAAACTTGGCAATAAGAAAATTATGAGTTCCCATTGTAACTACAAACAAAACCATACATTGGGAGGAAAGTATTATGCCTATACAGAATTTTATCAATTGCTGATTACAAAAAATCTGGGTGAAAATTCGGGTCCACCCAAAAATGCTTATTCAAACTATTGGCAGAGGCAGACCCAAGCACCATAAGCACAGGAGAATTAAAATAATGTAAATTTTGCCAAAATGTAAATAAGTCTCTGTATCTTTCTCCTACTGTAAATAAAGGCAAACTGCCACTCTTACTCTTTTTGTTCTATACTTCTCCCTCTTCCTCTATTTCCTCCTTTCCATACTTGTAAATAGTAGTTAGAATGTAATACCTTAGATATAAGATACCATTAAAGATAAACATTTAATAAATAAAAAAAATAGAGAAGAAATAAATAAATAATATCAAACTATGATTGCTTCTCAGAACTCATTATAAGAGCAGTGTATAGATTGTAGCAACTATTAACAAGTTTAAAACAGAAAAAAATTGTAAATAAAAGACAAATGTACCCTACAAAGCCAACCCAATGAAAGGTCATAGGGAAATTTCTACCCAATAAACAATCAATCAATGAGTCAGTCACTGACTTGTCTCCAAGAAGATCATAATGAGCACACCACTGAAAATGTCCACCTCAGTCATAGACGAAACTTTGGGAAGAGGAAGGACAAGAATCGTATTGGACCATGGTCTTACGGCCCAAAAGACTCAGTTCATATAAATAAATATATTTTCCCAATTGATAATTGTACAGGTTTTAGAAGAGATTTTAAGAGAAATGGTATGCTATTGCTGATTTCTCGGTGTGTTTATATTTTACATTTCTCATTTGATCTTTAAACTGTAGGGTAATATTTCTTTTCATTTTGTCTATATATTTCAACATGCAATCTTTGCAAATGATTTTGTAAATGCTCGATTGTTTTTCAGGCAGAATTTTGTCTTTTGTGTTGGATTTTAGGAGATTTTTGAAACTACATTTGTTTACTGGAGTTTGCATCTTTAAAAATCTTCTGCATTTTTGGTGTGTCCATGGATGGAATGTGAATTTTTTGTACATATGATCTTTTTGTAGCCTTTTTTAGCCTATTAGTTGTTTTCATTTTTTTAATTTTTGTATTTTGTTATCAACCAGTACCAGCCATTTCTTTTTGCACTATATCTACAATTTTTTGGTACTGGGATTTGTATTCTGTATTGCTTATTCAATGGTTTGTTAATCTGAATGTGTGTGTGTTAATTATTGATAGTTTATATTGTTAATGTAATTATATGTATGGGTATCTTTTCTGAATATGCCCAATTCCCCACTATATTGTCATTTTTTATAATTTTTATATTCAGGAAGGGAAAAACCTTGTTGTTTCCTAATTCCATTGTGAATTTAATTGTGCTGTTGCATCCTCTTTTCATTTTTCATTTACTATTGCAGACATCAACTATATAATGGAACCAAAATTTGTATATATGAAATGAAATTAATTGAAATGCTAAGAAAAATTCAAACTACAAAGGTGTCTTCACTTATCTGGCCCAGGCCATTTTCGGTGCAACCCCTCACAATTAGAAAAATATTTATAATAATGATTTTATAATAACTCTTTATTTAAATTCTAAATAATTAAACAAAGTACAACATTTCCAACTTCACTGCATCAGGCCCCAGTCTCTGCTTCATCAGCAGTAGCCATTATTTTATCAGCTAGCTACAGCCTCTACAAACTATTAATACCTTTATTTCTGAAACATCTACTATAATGCTACACTTAATACCTTAAAATAATAAATCCATAATACTGTATCCCTCATTATTATGCAATTCAAACAACTCCATGCCATTAACCTAAATCGCTAAAACCAGAGATCATTCACTTATTAACCATCCATTACCATTTATTTTTAACTCCATACAAAATTTCTCCTAAATTACTTAATTCAGATTTGTCACCAAAAATACCCTTACTGCAATCTCAGATCTTAAACAAACCCATTTTACTTTGATCAACTGACTTCTTCACCCTCTTGTTTCTGGACATGCAAATAGGATGTGACTGGCATTTTCATTACTCCTACACATTGGACATATACTCTGTTTCAGATTTCTTCTAATTCCCTTTAGTCTCCATATTACTAAACAAAACCATGCTAACCCCTGCCTCACTTTCTTAACATTTATCAATATAAACCTCATTCATGCAATTCTCTTTTAATTCCCCAAATAGCAGCAAGGAACTTTTCTCTCTTATATCCGCATACAAAATTTGTCCGTCTATATTCACAAATCCGAATTTAATCATGTTCCAAAATCCACCTGGAAAACTATCCTTCCTAACCAATTCTTCCCCATCCCATTTCCTGTCAAATCATATCCTACTTTCCCTGCCCAATTAGCTTCTCTTAAAGTGGATTCTTGAAATTTTAAACATTCTTTCAAAATATGACCATGTGGCATCTATTGTACTGTAAACCAATATTTTAATACTCTTTCCATCACCCATCCTCTAACACTTATCTTTCCCATTTCTAACAGGGCACCAGCATTGGCTGTATTAGTGGAATACCTAACATAGTTTTACAAAATATATCGAGTATTTTATCTATCTCTTTCCAACTATCCTCCATTCCCCATATCTCTATACCATAGGCCTACCTCGATTGCACTTGAGCACTGTATACTTTTTCATACGAAACTACTTCCACATTAGGTATAAAATACAGATATTTCCTTAAAATGTCATTGCCAACCTCCCTTTAGCTAATGTGAGCTTTTCTGTCTTTCCCACTGACCTGAGCTACTAAATCTTATTCCCAAATATGTGAACTCTCTTACGATGTGGATGTTATTTCTTACGATGGACCACTTTTCTTCCTTAGTAAGTTTATTTCCTTTCTTAAAGATCATAACTTTTGTCTTATCCTGATTCACTTTCAGATCCCACTACTCACAATATCTAACTATTTCTGAATGTGCATTCTTTAGTCCAATCACTAGAAGGATGCTACCATTAAATCATCTACATGTAATAAACCATGAATCTCTTGGTTATTTATTACCAACATATTTATTAACTTTCTACCAACACATCATTAATGAACAAATTAAACAATATAGGACTCAATTAACATCCCTCCCTGAATCCTCAATTCTAAGCAACTTCCTTTGACTCCTTACTCTCCCCGCATCTAACACAAAATGTGTTGTCCATAAACATTGCTTGAAGTAGTCTAATCATCTCTTTCCTCATTCCTTTGCTCCAGAGTTTATACCATAACACATCCCTATTTACCCCATCATAAGCCTTCTCTAGGTCAATAAACAATGCATAGGATCTACCTTGTTTCTTTGACAACTATTTATCAATTAATGTTTTAATTACTAATACATTATCAGTTGTTCTTCTGCCTCTAGTGAAACCATTCTAAAACGGAGATATTAATTCATTTCTCTCAGTCCCTTCATTAATTCTGTCTGTTAATATTTCAGTGAAAATCTTAACCAAGATTTGACAAAAGTGCAATTGCCCAGGTTCTCCATCCTTGCCTTTATAAATTGGGTGAATGATAGCAGTCTGCTAGGATTTAGGTATATTTCTTTTGCTTTTTATTACATTAAGCAGTTTAACTAGGCACAGAAACCTTGCCCTATTCTCACACCATGCTTTAAAAATTTTGGTTGGTAACTGATCAAAGCTCACTGCTTTGTTCTTCTGAAGATATTTAACCTGTTTAAAAACCTCTTCATTTGAAAATAATCTATCCATATGTTTATCCCATCGCTCTTCCCATATCAGATTCCAATTTTCCATTCCTCTAAGTTTAAATTCAAACAAATGCTTAAAGTGACCTATCCACTCTTCAGGTTTAATTGCAAATTCAGCACCCTAAATCTCGATTCTCTACTAATAATATTCCATGTTTCATTAGCTCTCCTTGATTTAATTTTTTTAAGAATTTAAATAGTCTTTCTTCTCCCCCACTCCTCTCTCTTTCTTTCCAACAGTAGCCTATAGCCATTTTCATTCCTGTCATTTTTTTTTGCATCCTCCTCTCTATTCTTCTCCCTCCATTGAATAACACAGTTTTACTAATCTTTCCACATCAATACATTGTTTATCAAACCAATAATCCTCACTTTACAACCACCACCCTCTTGACCATCTCATTACCTGCCCATTTCAGCAAAAATTCCATCAAATTCAGAGTAAGATTGCTTAGCTTTGACTCAGTCAGTCAGTTCATACCATGAACACACAAACCCAATACTGAGGAATTCAACATTTCATAAAAATTTTCTGAAAATTCTTGGCACCATTATACCCAATAACATCCTCACTCATTTCCTTTTGTATATTGTTAGCTATTTTATGATCAAACTTGCACCTACATTGAACTATAGTAAGAAAATGTGCACTATTGCTTACTAGATTCATTATTTTGAAATTTAACACTTAAGGTAGAACCTCCCATCTGCACAAGAAATTCACAACACTTTGTCCCCCTACATTAACACACGTAAATTGATCATTATCATCTTCCCTAATCCAGCCATTAACAATCATAAACCCCATTATCTTCAGAAAATTGAGCAATTTTAATTCCTTCTTCATTCACAGTTTTATCCTTGCTCCTCCTTATATCAGTTCCACGCTCTTTATCAACAAAGCTATCCCATGATACCACAATCTCTTGCTTGCATGTTCCCATTTCTTCCATTAAAATCCTGAAGAAAAACAAACTCAGTCTCTGGCATATCCGACTTGATTTTCTCCATTTCAAATTCTAAATACTGAAAGAGATCAGGGGTTTGTGGAGCTGGGAGATTCTGGGCAGATTGTCAACAATCCCCACACATAATGCTAGCTTTTTAATTATTAATTACATAACCCCAACCACTCCAGATTTCCTCTTTAATCTCACGTTATCAATTCATTGCTTATTAATGCACCCACACCTTCGGATACTCTACCCTTGCTCATTTGCTTCACACCACCTTTCCCCATTAAAACACGTAAAACTTATGCTTTCATTATCTCTCAATGTTTCAGTTAACCCTAAAAGCTATTATGAGCTTTTTCTCCAATTCTTTAAATCATAAATCCTTGCTTTTAAAGATATATTACCCTTTCAGTTTCTTTGACCTGTGCAAGATCTTGTAGACAATGCCCATGTTCATAAACTTTACTATTATCACCCTTCTTCCTATTTTTCTCCCTAAATGAAAGGCATTTGCAATTTCCCATCCTCCTAATTTTAGCTTCAATTTCCATTAGGAAATTTCATGCAAATCTTGTATGGCCCAGACATTTCATCATTCTTCCAAACAGATGAATTATAAATTGAACTTGCGATATTTCTTCTCTAATTTGTTTATTCTTGCTTTCATTTCATCGATTTCTTCCTTCATGTCCTTAACTTCCACTTTTATTTCTTGTTTCATCTTCTGAACAACTGCGGTCAGGATGGATGGATTTTTTCAGGCATATAAATCCTAAGTATGGCTTCCTTCAGAAGGGAAGTAAAGCCGTGGGTCCCATGTTGTACATTTATGGCACGAAAAAGAACTTCAAGGTTGAAAGAAGAGGCCTCTGAGCAAAATTTGTTGGCCATTTCAAACCCGGAATTGAATGGGAAGCTGATGAACTGAGATGTTAAAGAGCATCCTTAAATAAAACGAATAAAAAAAAAAAGATTCTGAACAGCTGCATTTACTTGATCACCAAGTATCTCCTCCAGACCATGCATTCTGTGAGTGTTTTTTCCAAACATGCCCCCTGTCCACTTACCCAGAGTTCACCACTACCCCACCAATCACTAATAATATCACCAAAATAAAAGGTCATAATCTTAGTATCCTTCTTTTCTTTCTTTTCATTTTTATTTCCTAACTACTTGCATCTTCTAGCTATAAATGCTCCTACCCAGACTCTGTATATTACAAGATCCAGTCCCATTGTTCTTTATGTCTTTTTTCCTTTAACTAACCAAGAGCACACTCATACACTTCCTTACACCTCTACCGCTAGCTTAGCACTGTCACATTTGGACATATGTTGAAAAACATCAAGTAATTTTGTTTCTAAAAATTATGTACATACCCGCCAAGAATGGTATTAGTGCATTTTCCATTGCTAGACTATTACTTTTGTATATAGATATTACCTCTGAATGTGAAGTAGGTTTGACAAATGAAATATTTTGTGAGGTTTAGACATTGTTCTATTACTTCTCCAGGTAGATTTATTTATTCAAGTTAACCATTTCTTTACAATAATTAGTATTATCTCTGTGGATGTTAGGAAACAGAAAGATCACATCTTAAGAAATTAGCAAATCCCGGTTTACTATAGATCTCTATGCAATAAATTCATCCATATAAAATTTAGCAAATTACCTTTTAATAAATCTAATAATTTATTAAATACCAAGACAAATTTGCATCTAAACAATGTTTAGTTTTATATGCATTTAATCTTATAATTTAATTTATAAAATGCTACAAGGCTACAAAATTTTAGATGTATTAAAATTTCTACTTTTTTCAACCACAAAATGGATTTACTGTGCTGAATATTTAGTTTGTATTAAAAGAGCATTAAATAATCTTAATAGTGCAGGGTTATTAAAACTGACCCCTAGATATATCCACAATGAACATGATCTTTTAAACCTGGGTCACAGGTATAGAAAGCTGCCAGTTACAGTTATGTTGTAATACATTATAGTGAAAACAAGCTTCAGAATTTCTGCTGTAAATGGCGAAAAGCTAATTTCTGTTAACACTGCTAACAGCTGATGTAATTAGTATGCAAAAATTTTATTTTAGAGTTGAAGCAATTGCAGATATTTTAATTATGCCTGTAGATTGTAGGTCATGGTTCACATATAATTTTTTACTTGGCCAAATTTGAATATATCTTCAGGAAGGGGCACAGCATGCCTTGAGGTTATCAGGACTCAGCCCTGGAAGAAAAACCTACCACCTCTTTTAATTTTCATTTTCACGTATACAGTATTAATATTTGTTAATCCTTTATAGAATTCAAAATATTATAGTTAAAATACAGATTTTTTTTTCATACTTGTGCAGAATGAGTGAACTTAAATTTTCCAGCTAGAGTGAAAACTATGAAAGGGACTGCTGACTTTGTTAGCCCCTCATCACAATTTTCAGATTAGAGCAAAAACGTGATCAGGGCTTCTGCAGCTTGTATTGCAAGAGGTATAATTTTTAACCAAGTCTTAGCAAGCTTTCTGACAGATCTACATTCTCCTCACTTTTCAGGCCTAATTTCAAACTGTTGCTCAGATTTTCTCCTGTGGTTAAGATGGAGAAGTTATTCACTGAGATATGGCTGTTTACTATAGGTCTCTAAATAATAAATTTACCCACATAAAATTTAGCCCATTACCTTTTACATAAATTTAATACTTTATCAAGAATAAAATATTCAACAGAACTAATAAAAAAAATCAGACACATGAAGTTGGAAAACAGAAATTTGCTAGTTTCTTATGATGTGGTCTCTCGTTTCCTAGTATCCCCAAAGAAAAACTACTAATTATCATAAAGAAATATCTAAACTGAGATAAACATATCTGGCGAAGTAATAGAAAAAAGTCTAAACCTCACAAAATTTTGCATGAACCAAACCTACTTCACAGAGATAATATCTATACACAAAAAAATGGTCTAGCAATGAGAAATCCACTCCGACTTCTTGGCAGATATAAACATGAGTTTCTTAGAAACAAAATTAGTTGATGCTTTCCCACACATATACAAACATTGGTTCCATTATACGGATGATGTCTTTGCAATAGTAAATGAAAAGAGGATGCAATAAAGCTTTAGAATAACTTAGTCGACTTTGTAACACTTACATCACTAATAGTTTTTAAAAGAGGAAAACTAAGTTTCTGGAGCTAATCGCTCCCATCTTTAGCTCCAGTTGGACTGCCGGCCTTGTTCTTCGTGGTGGTTTGGTTTGTCTCTGGTGGCAGTTGGATGAACTTCTGTATTAAGAAGTCACTTGGTGGGATTTCAAAGTTGAAAACACTACATTTGTTCTTCCAGATATAAATGTTTTCCCAGACAGCGAGTTCTGTTTTCCCTGTAATGTTTTTAAGTAGTTTGGGATTCCTGTTTATATTATGTTTTTCATTCCAAAAATGCCAAGCTACTGCTGATTTTTCTTCCTGGCTTTGTTTTATGTTCCTGATGTGTTCTTTTGCTTGTGTTTCTATGTTTCTTTTAGTCTTTCCTATGTAAATTTTTTCACAATCGATACATACTATCTGATATATTCCTGATTTGTTTTCTTGAGGAATGTCCTCTTTTAGTTTAGAATTTAGTATATTTTTTATGGAGTAACTGTTTTTTCGAGCTAAAATAATGTTTTGTTTTTTGAAATCTTTTGGAATTTGTAGAAGGTTGATGGATGGTATGTGAATTTTTGGTACATTCTATTTTCTTCCTTGTTAGGAATAACAGTACTGATGTCTTTGATTCTTTTTTTTGTTCCTAGCTCTATTTATTTTCTTATATACCACTTCTTGTTTGAAACCATTTTCTATAGCTATATTTATTATATTGCTCAGTTCTAAATCATATTCTTACTATTAATAACTAATTAACTATGCAATAAAACTACTCAACCTACAAGACAGCATGATTAAATTCACAATGGAATTAGGAAACAACAAGGTTCTTCTCTTCCTGGATATAAAAATTATAAAAAATGACAATATAGTGGGGAATTGGGCATATTCAGAAAAGATACTTATACATATAATTACATCAACAACATAAACTCACAATAATCAACACCTTCACATTCAGATTAAAAACCTACCAATAAGTAAGACAGAATACTAATCCCAATACCAAAAAATCATAGATATAGTGAA
Organism: Metallyticus violacea; assembly: GCA_030762175.1. Taxonomy (NCBI): domain Eukaryota; kingdom Metazoa; phylum Arthropoda; class Insecta; order Mantodea; family Metallyticidae; genus Metallyticus; species Metallyticus violacea. Next base: position 185,431,843 of record CM060846.1, on the reverse strand, counting down.
AAAAATGACTACATAATAGAACTGGTTGATAGGAAAATACAAAAATTAAAAAAACAAAAACAACTAATTGACATCATACACTAAAATGCTACAAAGAAGATCATATGTACAAAAAATTCACATTCCATCCATAGATGCACCAAAAATGCAGATTTTTAAAGATGCAAACTTTATTTTGGCTCCAGTAAACGAATACAATTTAAAAAACCTCCTACCAACACAAAATACAAAATTCTGTCAGAAAAAAATTAGGCATTTACAAAATCAGTTGCAATGACTGCAATATGAAATATATAGGCAAAACAATAAGATACATTACCCTACAGTTTAAGGAACAGGCAAGAAATGGAATATATAAACATATAAAGAAATCAGCAGTAGCATACCATTTCTGGCAAAAAAATAAACACACAAATTCCAAAATGAACCTAAACTCTTTAAAGCTCTTTAAAAAACTATAGAATTAGCATCAAGAGAAAATATATTTATAAACAAAAACAAAGAAAATTTAGTTAATTTTCAAACAACATTGAGCTCATTACTAAATCCATAAAATCTACAGAGCAACATTTTAATACCATGCTGGGAAGCTGACAGTGGAACCATGGTATGATGAAGGCAATAACTTTTGAAACATGTCCAAGCAAGTGGAGTAAAACTAGTTAATTTGAGTGATTTTCTCATAAAATAATTGCAAAATCATTTCTCTAGTTGGGAAAACAATGGAAATGTGCCAAATACAAAAGAAGCCATAGGGTTAATTCTACCTCTAGACATTTTCTTTTTTACACAATATGTAACATATTTGAGAATACCTGATCACCCAGTTAAGGATAAAAATTTTCATTCAAAATGGTATCACAGAAAAAACTTTATCATTTGCATTCCTATCTACAGGCAATTTCAGTTCAAAATAATTCAATTTAAGAGCATGCATTCATTGAACTTCAACACTATATTCACTGTATGCATATAAGGCCAATATATTTGCAATGGAAAAAGCGAAAAAAATAACAACATCCACCATTTTTATACAAGATATAATACAGATTATTTTATAAAACGTTTAGTAAGAAAATATATGAAAAAAAAAAATGTAAATTAGCAAGGTTAAATTTTGTATACATTGCAAAATGAAATTAAACATTTGGAAGCAATATAAATTATATCTAATCTGTCGCCTGACACACTCTTATGCTTTGCTTACTTTAAATCCAGTGGGACGGTTTTTTACATTTAACAAGCTTAATTGTGTTATTTCCAACAGAATTTTTTAAAAAGGTCTTATTTTTTGAAAGTTCTTAAATGAATCTGGAAGTAAATTTAAAACTAAATTAAAAATATTTTTAATCATTAAATGTCTGTATAGTCTGGATGTAAACTAACCTGTAAATAATCTTTCCAGTTTAAAAATATTTCTAATAAACAAATATTTTCACTACTTAGGCTTAATCTTATTTTTAATTATTAAGAAACTATTTTTATAATGTTAGAAATTTGTAATCAAATCTATTGGCAATAAATATTATAACTTACTAACTAACAATAAATATTATAACTTCAGTCTGGCTGAAGATGGGAACTAAATGTTCTCGAAACCAGTTCCATACATTTATGAAAAGTAAGTAAAGCTTTAAGAGTGTGTAGTTCAACTGAATCATACAATGATATCAATTAATTATAACTATTATTATGATTATAATGGGCATTTTATATGTTAAGTAACATTACCAACCAGTTAAATTGCTTGAATTGCTGAAAAGGTATGCTTTTAACTCACTTGGAGTTAACTTTTGTGACATTTATTCTGGTTTGATCAAAAGTTACACTGCAAGTTTTGTTCAGATGACTTTATAAATACTCTTAACTGCCGTAATTTTGCCATTTGGAAGTACTTAACTTGCAAACAGGTTCATATGCAATGATTTCTGAAAGTCACATTTCAGATTTATTTCCCACATTCTCTGTGAATGTTTAATTAGTGTTGAATGCCCATTTATATTCCTGAGGCACACTTAATAATAATAATAATAATAATAATAATAATAATAATAATAATAATAATAATAATAATACTTTTATTGCAGACCATAAGACTCTACACTTGAATTTCAGCAATCATTGTCAAAATACAACCACAAAATACATTGATACACCAAACAATTTAAGAACAAGAGGCAAATTTACCTCATATAATACTTGGGCATTTCCATTCATACTATAACAAATTACATTCAGCTATATTTTATGTACATATTTACAATTCATTTATCTCTCAAGAAGTTTTTAAATTCTGTTTGGAACTTTTTACCTCCTTGACTTTTAATTGATAGTGGCAGTTTATTACACAAAATGTTACAATAACTCTTGGATCTCTTTCAGTAGCTTTTGTGTTTATATTTATACAATAATAATTTTCTGAATCCAGATGCTATACTTGTGACAGTACTCGTTTAGGATCTTATCTTGTTCAGTGGTATAACAACTACCTTATACACATATAATGATATTATAGTTAACATTTTTGATTCCTTAAATATACTTCTATATGATTCTCTCCCTTCTATCTTATATACACATCTAAAACAAATTTTTTGCAGGATAAGTAGTCTATTCATATTTACCCCACATGTACTTCCCCAAACCTCAATTTCATAACAAAAATATGGATAGATTAAACCATAATATACTAACTTTAGACTATTTGAATTTAAATTTTGTGATAATTTCCTTAATAAATACATGCATGTGCTCACTTTGTTATAAATATGGTCTACATGGTGTTTGAAAGAAACTGATCAACAATGACTGCCAAGAAAATTACATGATTAACCTGTTCTATTGCTTCTCCATTAATTGTAACATTTACTTCTGGATTCTCATGCCTATTATTACAGTAGTGAAAAATAAGTGCTTTAGTTTTATGCACATTTAATGTTAAATTATTACTTATTAAGTATTTTTAAGTGGTATTTTATTGTTCTTCTATAAAAACGATTTTTTTTTTTAAAGGAAAGCATTCTAAGACTTAAGTTTAGGGTATTTTTTTTGCCATTTATGGGGCCGAGGAAAGCCTGGAAAAAATCTGTCAGGGAGGACATCCTAATGGAAATCAAACCCCAGACATCACACTTACAAGGCCATGCCTTAATCACCGCCACGGGTGGCTGTGGTCATTTAAGTGCAGACTCGTGAGCAGGAGGTCTGGGGTTCGAATCCCACCATGGCCGTCCTCCCTGATGTGTTTTTTCCAGGTTTTCCTCAGTCCTAATAACTGGCAAATGCCAGGGAGTTACCCTAAACTTAGGGCCGGAACACCTCCTTGCTTAAAAAAAAATCCTTTCCCAATTTATCATTTCATCTCATGCATGTATCATCAGTGTCCACTGTCTGTGGTGACTCAGTAGTAAAACAGGCATTAAACATTACTCAAAAAACAAAAAATATATGCCTCAATTGCCTTGGCCATGCATGTTGGAATTAGCAGCTAAAATGTATGCTATCTTCTCTGATATTGCATAATTTTTTCATTTTGAAAATCCAGTAGCAAAGTGGCAAGGTTTACTTGTAAATTATGTGCATGCGTAACCCAATAGTTTGAGAATGAACACACATTAAAATGAAGATTTTTGGCACAAATTTCTCCTGTTAAACTTTCATTATTTTGTCGACAGAACTGCTCTATGTTGCATTATATTTCATCTTAGGGGTTCTTTTGTGCAATTACCACACTAATCAGAGGTGGTGGTTTTATTTACCATGGATATATTCATTTTTGTTTATAACTGTTTAAATGTTCTGCTGTTATTCTGCTACTTTATTTTTAAATCATAAATTATGCTGTCTGTATCCATATACAATACCAGATTAATGAATTGCATTGTTGAATATTACAATTATAGCATGTTACAGTGAATGACATTTTCTCTCTTGTCATAAAAGTTATCTGTCAAATACAAGGCCATAGTTCTTACTGACTCCACACTAAAAGAATGCCAATTTTTTCTAAAATATCCTTAGTAAGGTAGATAAAGGAGCTTACTCCACATTACAAAGTTTCAAGTTTTCATTCTTGCCATGCTTCAACTAATCATTCCCCATGATCAGCCTGTCTCTCAACATTGTGATTAATGCTGTGGTCTCCTGAATCAGATCTACAACATGAGCATCTGAAAATAAATAAGTTAACTGATAAAACTAGTACAACAATCTAATTTCACAACACTTTACAAATTTCAACTTATGTATTCACTTTTTTACAGTTTACTCCATTCACTTACACAAAAGTAAGACGTGTTTCTGGAGAATCTCTCCCATCTTCAGTTGCTTACTGAGCCGCCGTTACTCGAAACTTTGGCTTGACAAACGGATGTTCCTGTGGTGGCCTCTGTTGGTTGAAGTAGGAATTGCTGAGCTTGTCCATGGGAGGAAACTTGAAATTCATTAGGTTTTCTCTATTTTTAATATGAAAATTTTTTCCCAAGTGGATAACTCCAATGGGCCGTGAAGATGTTTTAGCAGTTTTATTCCTGGTTTTATTTCATGGTTTTTGGTCCAAAAGTGAGCTGCTACTGCTGATTTATCCACCTGTTTAAACCAAATATTTCTAAAATGTTCTTTCCGCCGAATTTCCAAATTTCTTTTTGTTTTGCCTATGTAGCTCTGTTCACAATCTGCACATTTTATTTCGTAAATTCCTGATTTTTGTTCTGGTGGTATGGAGTCTTTTACTGTGCAACCTAATAAATTCTTGAGGTTGTATCTGTTCTTTGGGGCTAACATTATTCCATGTTCTTTGAAGATTTTCTTGAACTTGTTGTGGTAAATTGGATGGTAGGTGAAACTTTTGAATTTGTATTCTTCTTTTGTGTTTTTCAATGTGGAAACTTCCGTTATCCCTTTTTGTCTTTTAGATTTATTGATAATTTTTATCACTGTGTCTTTGTTGAAACCATTCATTATAGCTGTCTGTATTATTTGTTTGTATTCCATTTTGTACTCTGCTTCTGTGAGTGGAATATTCATCAATCTGTGTGCCAAACTGTGAAAAATTGCATATTTATGTGGAATGGGGTTATAACTCTCATTTTTTTATGTAGTTTTCTGTGTGTGTTTCTTTTCTGTAAATTCCAAAATTCAAACCATCTCCATTTCTTATGACTTTCAAATCTAGAAATGGTAGCCACCCATTTCTTTCTCCTTCTATAGTAAATTGTATGGATTCATGTTGCAAATTAAGAAGTTTCAGGGCATCTGTTGAGTGTTTCTTCGGTATTATTGCAAAAATGTCATCCACATACCTATACCATGACTTGAAAATTAAAGGGAAGACTTTTTTGATGTGTATTTCAAATGAGCTCATGAATAATTCTGCTAGAAAAGTGACAAAGTGTTTCCCATAGCTAGGCCTGAAACTTGTTGGTATTATTTTTTGTTGAAAAAAACTTGTAGTTTTTGTAATATTTTTTCAACAAAAAATAATACCAACAAGTTTCAGGCCTAGCTATGGGAAACACTTTGTCACCTTTAATTTTCAAGTCATGGTATAGGTATGTGGATGACATTTTTGCAATAATACCGAAGAAACACTCAACAGATGCCCTGAAACTTCTTAATTTGCAACATGAATCCATACAATTTACTATAGAAGGAGAAAGAAATGGGTGGCTACCATTTCTAGATTTGAAAGTCATAAGAAATGGAGATGGTTTGAATTTTGGAATTTACAGAAAAGAAACACACACAGAAAACTACATAAAAAAATGAGAGTTATAACCCCATTCCACATAAATATGCAATTTTTCACAGTTTGGCACACAGATTGATGAATATTCCACTCACAGAAGCAGAGTACAAAATGGAATACAAACAAATAATACAGACAGCTATAATGAATGGTTTCAACAAAGACACAGTGATAAAAATTATCAATAAATCTAAAAGACAAAAAGGGATAACGGAAGTTTCCACATTGAAAAACACAAAAGAAGAATACAAATTCAAAAGTTTCACCTACCATCCAATTTACCACAACAAGTTCAAGAAAATCTTCAAAGAACATGGAATAATGTTAGCCCCAAAGAACAGATACAACCTCAAGAATTTATTAGGTTGCACAGTAAAAGACTCCATACCACCAGAACAAAAATCAGGAATTTACGAAATAAAATGTGCAGATTGTGAACAGAGCTACATAGGCAAAACAAAAAGAAATTTGGAAATTCGGCGGAAAGAACATTTTAGAAATATTTGGTTTAAACAGGTGGATAAATCAGCAGTAGCAGCTCACTTTTGGACCAAAAACCATGAAATAAAACCAGGAATAAAACTGCTAAAACATCTTCATGGCCCATTGGAGTTATCCACTTGGGAAAAAATTTTCATATTAAAAATAGAGAAAACCTAATGAATTTCAAGTTTCCTCCCATGGACAAGCTCAGCAACTTCCTACTTCAACCAACAGAGGCCACCACAGGAACATCCGTTTGTCCAGCCAAAGTTTCGAGTAACGGATTTTATACATAAAGTAATAAACTAACATTTAATTAACTTTGACAAATTAAACATAAATTACTATATTTTTTTAAATTTTGTTGATGTATTGATTTATTATTCAGTGCAAAATGCATTCATTCATGTTTAACACATCTCCATGAGTTTTTCATTAAAAATATATTTACTTTAAACTGTTATATTTGTATAACAAATATTGTAATAAAATACCTTCATTCTCTGCAGAAAATAAGTTGTTTTCTGATTAGATTCTAATGTTAATATAAATATTATGACTTATAAATTAACACAATTTGATTTACAATGCAGTGGCCAAGAGCTGCTAGCCTCCTACTGAAGTGGTCCAGGGTCAATCCCAGAGGCAATAAGTGAAATTTGTGCCTGGGTATATTTTCTCGGAGGTATGCACTTTCGCCTACCACTTATTTTGGCACAGCTGTCTTCACCATAATCTAGCATACAATAATTAGCCAAATTCTCAGTGCAGGCATTCAAATATACTATGCCACCATTATCTAACAGTAAATGGAAGAATTCCAGAAAACACCAGCTCAGACTTATGACAAATACTCAAGAACTTGGCACTGCTTGGTTTCAAAACAGCTTCAATGTACAAGATATTAGAAGTAGGAGTGCACAGACTGTAATGGCAATTTCTTGATGCTAAGCTGAAACATTAAGTTCCCTACCATTTTCCTTTCTTGTATATTGTTTAAAAAGAGAGAGAAAAAACTTTTATCGGTATTTGACTGCCAATATTTCTATATTCCTTTATTTTTTTCTGTTGAAATATGCATATTTCGATAGATCTTAAAGATATGAATGATTTCTTCTATACCATTTTTTGTTAAAATGAGTTGCTTAGCCATAAATTTATGTTAAGGCCAATGCCATGCAGCATTCTTGGTCTGGAGCCACCATCTCTGCATCAAGTAGCTACCCAATTGTCATCATGAGGTTGGTGTACCTTCCCTAGCCCTATCTAACTTAAAAAAATTTCTAAGAAGTACCGCGGTTCAAACCCAGGACCTTCCGGCCAGCAGTCAGCAATGACTGGACCAAGGAGATGGTCATAAATGTTATGAAGTTTAAGTTCCATATCTTTACTGGAATAAACTTCTGGAAATGTGCTTGGCAACTATGCAATTTGTACAGTCAGTTCTGATGGCTGTGTAGAGAGGAAGGTCAGGTCGTGTTGACAAAAGCTTCTACCCTTGTCCCCTAAACACATGCTATAACAACAGTTTGCCTACAATAGCATTGTTTACTATCTGTCAATGTGCTGAATGGCTATATGATATGGATTGGAGGATTTTAGAGTTATGGTATGGTTTTTGAATCAAGAGTTTCTCGATATGTCACTGACTCATGGCAAAGCTGACTGCAACTCATGCAAGGCACAATATTTGTAAAGGAATACTTTTCATTAGTGGAAGGTTTCAAATCCAAGATCTTTTACTGCAGTAGCTTAGAGAGTACAAAAATCAATCCTTTGTACTTTTATTTCTGGTGCACACACGTGTTTGAAGAGGTGAAGAGATTTGGAAGAACATAGGTGGTTGAAAGTTTTAGCAAGAGTAGAAGCAATTCGGTAGAGGAGATGTGATGTTTGCATACATAGCAGCGTACAATTTGAACATAAACTGTAAATAAAGGTATTGCAATATTCACATTATCTTTCAGTTATTAATTTATTTGTTATCAATTTATTGAACAGTAGGATGATTTTGTTTAAAACATTCATACAACACATTTGAATAAACTTATTTTTATAATTGGTATTTTAATACCCTTTAACTTTGATTTTGAGAATCCATTTTCCTCCTGTGTGTAGCCCCATTTCACATCACCCACTTCCATGTACCTTCTACACTTACCTGTAAACCAGTCGTAAGTGCGAATGCATGCAAGACAATAGGTCCCCTTCTTAGCAAACAAAACTTTCAGCTCTTTAGTTGAACTCTTTTGCCATACTGTGCAGATCATTTATTTGCTGATGCCAAATTATCTCCTTAACTAATCACGGAAATCAAATTTTAATACAGATAGTTTTTTGTATTGGGGATTTTCACAGCAAAATATAGTATAATATGACAAATTATTATTAATAATAATTATTAATTTGTCATATTTTATACAGATGTTTTCATTTATCATTCTGCAACTTACCTAACACCTTACAGTGTTAATATGCCATCAAAACTGAAGTATTCTGTTCTTCTAAGTTTAAAAATTAATCAGCACAACACTTTAGGAACAAAATGTAATCAATTATTATCACACACTTGATCTTTCATTTTAAGAGAGTACTAAACATGCACACATTTTTCTGGTTTTTTATTTGAAAGACAATTTCTGTTAACATTATGGACAAAAAATCTAGTTATCTCCAGTTACCCAAATCTGGTTAATTTCTTGTATTGCCTCTTGACAAAAAACCAAAATATTTTAGACACTCTTGTCCAAAAGTTCATGAAATATTCTTGTTTTTTTTTTTCATTGTACTGCTGATAACTGATGACACCTTCTGCATACAGAGTTTTCATTATGAATTCTTCCCTTAGGTCATGATGTTCATTATGATTCTGAGAGGTGCTAATGACATAAATAATTTTGCACCCTAAAACAATAATCATTAAGAATCTGTTCTTGATATTGTGGGTGAAGTATATTTACTGCCAGGCTGTTTATAGAAGGTATACACCAAAGAATGATGTGGTTTCAAAAGTTAATACAGATTTTATTTCTCACCTACAGGCACAACATACTCTGTCAGCAGCAGGAACTGTCCAAATTTCTAATGTGCTACTAGTAGTTTACTTTTCATGTTAACTGCAAGGCTGCAGGGCCAGTTTCCGAGATGGTGTTGCAAAAAGAAAAGGCTTTCTGTCATTTTATTATCAGGTGTCTAGATCTGTGATTACAATGCCACATGAGCTTTGTGCACAGCTTAAAGAAAATTCATCACACAAAAATAATACCATAACCAAGTGGTAACAGCAGCTTGTGGAAACTGGATGCTTGTACTGCATCTTGCCACAAAATGCACACCTTTTTCACTTCATCCACTGGTTTAAGAGCCCACACCAATCACACTTCGTACAACTTAAAACATAGTCACTTATACAACACCTTCAACAATTTTTGGTATGCCTACTTCCCTGTTTGCTCTAGTCATTAACTTGTGGGGATGTTGCACTTCTTCAATGTGGTCATCAGATACATGAAGTCAGGCAGGAACTGTTGCCCTTATACAAGCATCCAGTTTCTATAATCTGTTGGTACTACCACATTATGTTATTCTTTTGTGATGCATCTTTTTTAAACCATGCACAAAACTCACTGCACTGTAATCACAAATCTGGAGATCTTCAAATGGAGCACACAGAATGCCTTTTGCTGCAATACCATCTTGGTAAAGGGTTCCACAGTAAGCATGATAAGCTAACTGCTGGTAGTACACGAGATGGATGTTTACCATGCTGACAGTATGTTGTGCCCATGTAGGACAAGAAAAAAAGATTTTATTAACATTTGAAACTGTATCATTCTTTTGTGTATCTCTGTATTCAGAAATTGTTTTCTCTGCTTCTCAAGATGTAGCATGTCATTATGACTATTAGGTAACTGGAGGGTCATGCATAATTCCACAGCATCAGCAACACTACTTTCTGACTTTTGTCAAGTGTTGATGAGGTGGCTGATGGGATCTAAGAGTACAATTGTTTCACTTATCTTGCAAAAGAAAATCTTCTTTAAATAAAAGTAATTTCACTGAAGTTAAACGTTTGTTGAATTCATTATTAGCTGCCACTTTATGCATTGACGTGATGTTATTCAGAAAACCATACTCATCTCACTGAGTGCACCAGCAGGTGTCCAGGACAAGTCAAACTATAGAACCATCTACAGATAAAAGTTGGTGCTGGTGATGTGATATTTGAATGCCTTCATGACTTAAATTTTCTTTTGATGATATGTTTATTGGTATAAGGTTGTAAGCCAGCAGATTTATAGTTACAGCCAGAATTTCATAATTTATGGTTCTTGCTCATTATAAATATTGCTGGAACTTTCAAAAGCTCTGCTATTTTCCTTTGAAAATATTCTTTTAAAGATTGAATCAAAGAATCCAAATAGCAAATAAAGAGAGATTTACTTTTAACATTCAATTGCAGAAAAGGGTGAATGAATTTAATGATGCACCTGTCACTGAGCAACTTGTGGCTGTCAAATACCACCTGCTCCAAGAATTGCACACACATTTTCAGCACTGTTCATTATTGTTTTAAATCATTCTGCATTTTCTCTTTAATGTAACAAAACTTTAACAATATCCTGGATATATCCTGAGAGTTCCAACAAATTAATGCTGACAGACTGTAGGTTCATTTTCATGGTAGTTTCTTGCTGGGCTGAACATATAGCTATAACTTTTACTGCAAAAATAATGATGAAGAAGAAAGTGTTCAGTAAAGTTGACAGACTTTCTTTCTAGCTTCATTATACTCCTCTTTTTTGTAATATTACCAGTGCCTCTGCTATTTCCTGAAAGTTTTCATTAAATTTTGTTTCAGTCACTTCTTTTTCTGATCAGCATGCCTCATATCATTTCTGACAATTTCCAATTGGTTGGGCCATTTTTCTATTCCCTATGAAGAACAAAGTTCTCTCTTTGAGAGGATCAGTGACATTTCTAATCTCTGGTAAGATATTCCAATAGTTTACAACAAAATTAAGCCAATATTTGCACAATGAAAGAAGTGAGCTCTTGGATATTTGTATGATATTATGAAGTCTGCTTACTTTCTCAGCCAATATACTATGTCCATTGTTGCCTTGCTCTATCAATTTATCTAGATTTAATGCCCAGGAAGACATTAGAGACATTACCATCTAAGAAATATGTTTTACATTCAATCTTGATAACTGTGAAAATTCATGAAAAACTATTTTACTTACATTATCAAAATAAAGTATGTTAAGAGAAACTTGTTCTATGCCTAAGATATCTACTGTCCCATCTGCTAAAATGTGAAATGATTCATTGTTTTGTTTAATTAAAAGTAAAACTTCTAAAATCATGTGAATATATTAAACTCTCTTGATGTTTCACATTAAAACTATTTTTTATTAAAAAGTTAGGACTAGTTTCGTGAGTCACTTGCTCACATTGTCAACCAATTGACGATAAGTCATCAATCAGTCGTCAATTGGTTGACAATGTGAGCAAGTGACTCACGAAACTAGTCCTAACTTTTTAATTAAAAAGAGTTTTAATGTGAAATATCAAGAGAGTTTAATATATTGACATGATTTTAGAAGTTTTACTTTTAATTGAACAAGATTATATCCTAAACTTAGGTATTCATTTTTTTTTTTTTACACTGAAACGCGTCTTACTTTTATGCAAGTAAATGGAGTTTAGTGTAAAAAAAATAAATACCTAAGTTTAGGATATATTACCACTCCATTGTCAACAGCTTCGTAAAGTACAATATTTATATACAAGATTATGATAGTTTCACTGTGTGGATTCCTACATTCATTTTTAATTGATTCATTGTTATTGATAGTGTGAATTTTCTTATTACTTCTAAACATGCATCAATCAAGTCATTTTGGTTCCATAGATAAATGTAGGTGTTATTTTTACAGGCAGTTTTGAAAAATTTCCTTAGTGTGTGTGTACCCTGAACCGTAGTAAATCATTAAACAGCATTTGAATTTGTTTTCCTCTTAGTTAACTCATGCAATGCACAAAACCAAAGGCATGAAACTATTAGTTTCAATTTAGTCTCTACTAATGTTGCAAGACTTTAATTAGCAAGTTCTTCTACCCTTCATGTTTTGTTTGTCATGGCATTCAAAAAATTACTAGACTTTTCCAGTGCATTTTTGTGCAATTTAGAATTCATAATAGGCACTTTGGAATTCATAATATGCACTTTAGCACATTATGGCTTTTTTTTTGTAATGTGTAAATATGTAGCTTATGAATGACCATTCTGACTGCCTGGCTCAAGAAAGGTTAAGAAAGACTACCAGTGTTTAGAAGGAGCACTTTTAACAGTCCTAGAAGGGAGCTATCAGGGAGCTCATCTTGAAACCTTATATCAAACTTTATACATACATTGATAGGAGATACAAAAGTGCAAAATATTACCTGCACATAAGAATGAAAAGGGTATGAAAACTTACTTGAGATATTCCTTTTAGAAAGCATGGCATGCACCTGGCAACAATTGTTGAATACCCTTCCTCCATGAACCTGCCTACCTTCTCTTTCCTATTTTCCACATTCACTTATCACCAGTTTTGTGCAGCCAGCTGATACAATGCTGACAGTAGTGGTAGGGTAAGTAGATGTGCTGCTAATCTTTGCACCATATCTTTGTTTAAGCTTTCTTGTCTTCTAATTCAATATCCTTAAAATTTGATAAACTGATTCAAATCCTTTATCATACACTTAATCTTTTAAGGTAAAATAAAACTGGGTAAATACTGAGGCTATGTATGTGTAGGGGAGTTGAAAGCACTTAGAATAAATTTTAGCTGTAGGTACCTATGATTTGTGAATTTTTGGTAGACAGTGAAATTTTCCTCTCAAACTGTTAGAAGGGCAAGTATACTATCGCTAGTAATGAAAAGGCTATGTAAATTTTATTTGTAACTTTTCATTTTTTATTTCTAAGTAGAATATTCTTATCTCTGTACATGGATTATTTTGTAAAATATATTCAACTTTTTTGTGATAATCCTCAATGTCCATTATTGCCACGGCATTACCTTAAGGTGGCTTTAGTCTATGTAATATACCCATAGATGTTCTGCATCCTTTTGTGATAATGAGGGAATAAAGTTTCTATTCCAGTAATAATAATCTCTTTCCTAAATAACTTTCTAGGAGTTATGACAAAATTCAAACCTTTCTCTAGAGCTGAGAACACAAGCTTCTAAAGTTCCTTTACACAGATTTATAATTATTGTGGTTCTCTTTAATAACATGTTGTTTTTCTGAAAGTGACATGGTTGCTCCTATATAGATTTTTTTTAATATCGTTTAATGCCTGGTTTTACTATTGAGGTATCACAGGAGGTGGACACCAGTAATACATTACTGAAATGATCAATGGAAAAGAATTTTTTTAATGGTAACATTTCAGGGATAAGTTTAGGATACTTCCCTGAAATTTGTCATTTATTAGAACTTGCTCCTTTGATATGCAAGTTATTTCAGATTTTTTTTTATTTTCTGCTGTTGGAAAAAATCTGTCAGGGAGAACCGTCCTGGTGGGTGTCAAACTCCAGAACTCCTCTCATGAGTCCATACTCTAATGACCTCAACTACATGTGTCAGTCTCATGCAGATGTAGGAGATGATGTGATGCAGCTTCTTGAGTGATTCAGTTGCTTCCATACAATTTTGCATTATGTTCACTGCCTGACACAACAGAAAAATTAAGGCTTCTAAAACAAGCTTTCTAGTTTTGCATTGTTTAAACCAGCATTACAAAGAACTGTTAACATTTTTTATTACTGGATTCATTTTTCATATATCGATTAGAACAGAGTCAGAATCAATTTGCAACATTAATTTGTATGCCTCATTCTCTTGTTTATTAGAAATCATTTTTCATGCAGGAAATTGGTATGCAGAAATATTTTCTTCATAACACTTAAAATATAGCCTGTTCACTGGAATGGTAGACAGTTGCCATCTTAAAAGACATCACCTCAAAGATTTCTTGCTACAAATAAACATGATATGGGTACACAATTTTCAGTCACCACAGTGAGGTTTCTTTGCCACATATAATATAAATATGATAACAAAGCAAAGGGGAATGGAGTTAGCAGTTCCTGTTGTCCCCAATGTTGCCATGTGTTTTTAATGAGTCAGTGTACTATAAATGCTAAATGAGTGAGGATGTTCAGAACATGGGAAGGAGATTTAAGTGTGAGATTGGTTATCAAATTGGAAGTTGAGCAGTATCAAACTTGAACACAGAAAATAGAGCTTAAACATGGATCAAGCTGTAGTGTTAATGTTAAAGTGACAGGTGCTATAAATAAAAAAAAAAAAAAAAAAAAATCCAAATATTAGTGTGTGACAGCTATAAATATTTTCAATGTTAATTCAATTTGCAATCAAACACAGTGAAAAAAGCATTAATAGACTCTTCTCGAGTCGAAGATGTTAAGGATGCAAGATTTATTAAAGAATGATGAATATGTCAAAGTAAAAGAGACCCATTGAATAAATGCATTAAATCCAGGAAATAAATCTTGAAAAATAATACCTTGATTCCTAAAACAGATCATTACAAAATTAAGGTTCACAACCCATTTTTATCCAGGATATATGGCCTTCCAAAGATCCACAAACCTGGGAGAAGTATGAGGCCAATTATTAACAACAGAAATATTACAATCTACTGTTTAGCAAACTGGTTTCATCAGAGTTCCATTCACTACCTAAATTTGATAGCATAAGTTTAAAAACTCCATGGACCTCACCAACAAAATTAAAGATAAATAATTATCACTGAACGATATACTGGTTTCAAAAGAAAGGTCAAGGTCCTGTTTCCCAGCATATCACAGAGAAAGTATTAGTTTTTTTAAGAAATGGTTATAATCAGCCAACCTAAATGCAGAACACATCAAATTCACTAAGTTGTGCATAAATCAAGTATTTTTCATATATGAGGGCAAATTCTTTAAACAGAAAGCAGGACCAATAATGCGCAGTCCATTATCACCTACCCTAGCCAACTTATTCATGAGCTATTTTGAGATGCACATCACTAAGGCTTTCCCTCAAATTTTTAAAGTTTGGTACAGATATGCAGATGATGTATTTGCCATTATAAACAAAAAGCATATGGAAGATGCACTAAAACTTTTAACCCTGCAATATCCCACAATTAAGTTCATTGAGGAAACAGAAACAAATATGTTGCCATTTTTGGATCTGAAGATAATAAAATGTAATAATAAGCTTGAATTTGGCACCTAAAGAAAGGACACACACACAGACAATTATATAAAAAGTCCATGGTTTCAATCCAAGATCACATAAAGAAGCAGAATTCAACAGCATGATATACAGACTAATAAATATACCACTGAGTAAAGAAGAATACAAGAATGAATAATATCTGTGCATAATAGAAGCAGCTGAATCCAATGGGTTCAACATACAAATGATTAATGAAAAAATCAAAAGATTCTAGAAACAAAATAGCATTAAACAAACCATAAATTTGAGTGATTTATCAGGGGAAAAACAATTTAAAAAGTTCACTTACCACCCGTCAGCCAATAAAAATTTCAAAAATTTTTCAAACAGTACAATATCATCTAAGCACCTGAAAACCAATACAGAGTAAAAGATTTATTGAAATTAAGTAAAACAGATTCCAGGCCCAAAGAGAAAAAAATCTGGTATTTACCAGATTAATTATAAGGATTGTGAAAAAATCTTGGTAAGGAAGACAGAGAACTATAGGCATTAAGTTGAAGGAATATTGGAGAAACATCCATTACAAACAAATATATAAATCAGCTACGGCAGCATTGCCACGGGTGGCCAAGCTTGTTAAGGTGTGGACTCGTGAGGTCTGGGGTTCGAATCCCACCAGGACAGTCTTCTCTGACTGAGGTTTTTTCCAGATTTTCCTCAGTCTTCATAACTGGCAAATGCCTGGGAGGTACCCTAAACTTAGGCCTGGAACGTTTCCTTCCTTTAAAAAAATTTCTTTCACAATATATCATTTCATTTCATGTATCACCAGTGTTCACCGCCTGTAGTGTCTCAGTAGTAAAAACGGGCATTAAACACATTCAAAAAAAAAAGCTATGGCAGCTATTGGAATAGAAAAAGGCATTAAGTTATTAAAAACAGTTCAACAACCCAAAAAACTAAACATGTGAGAAAGGATTAATATAAAAAATACATGAGCATAACCTTATGAATTTTGACATCCTGAAAGCAGAAAACATTTTATTTAAATTCATCACTAGATCACCAGAGTAAACCCAGATACCAATCTACTCAACTTCTGCAAATGATCCATCAGTCATTACAGCGGATGATGTGGACAAAGTTCCAAGAAACATATCATGAGTAAATCTCATGTAAGTGAAATCATAAAGAGTGTTTTAAATATTTTGCTTCAGAAGAGACCTTTGGATATGTTTTGAAAAAACAATTACAGAGATGGCCTAATTTTTTAAACTTAAGAGACACACTGTTCGAAAGATAGTGTAAAAGGGATGCAAAATGTTAAAATGAGGAAAAAGAAAAAAACAAAAAAAAACAAACAATAAAGTTGCTAATTTTCTTTGTGATCTGATCTGCAGTGAAATACTTAGTTTTACAACAAGGGTCATACTCCAAACTTTAGAACTACTAGTTCATTCTAAAAGTGTTTGAAATTTTCCATATGAAAATATAAATTTATAGATATTTTTTAAGCATCTGGTGCTTCATTATCATACACTCAACATAAAGAGACTAATTATGGAATGTGAAATAATCTTTTCTTAAGAGATATGAATTCCTATAATGTCTTGAACAATTACATTGAGGGACATCCAATAATATATACATGACATAAAAAGGGGATGAAGGAACTTGTGCCTGTGTTTTAAGAGAGTAAAGCACATGATGGTCATCCATGCTGGTGGAAGTGAAGGTTAGGTCTCCAATAGTTTATGTTTATCTGCCAAAAACATTGAGATGCTAGAGCTGATTATCATGAGGATATGAGTCTTTTAAATTTGGTTTGATAATTGGTTACTCTTGAATCTTACTAACAATAGGAAATGTGTTAATGCATTAAACAAAGAATCTTACCACACTAGACAAAGTCTAAATTTCCTATCTTATGCACATTTGTTAAAGATTACATAATCTTTATGCAGTGTCGCAATATTCCTATGCTCAATCCTATACCACCCAAAGCAGTAATGTTGAACTGGTTCAAAGCAGTGAACCTAATAAAACCAGTGACAGTTGCTTTTGCCAAATCAAAAGTTCAATAAGTGCTTAGACTCCCACCATATCAGTGTATGTTCAAATCCTTTGAAGTAGTTTGGGTTCAATTGAAAGCTTATGTGTGGAAAAATAATGTAACATTAGTGTAAATGTGCATGAAGTACTCAAGGGAAGGGATTGGCTCAAATAGGTGTTCATTTGGTTGTATCATATCCAGCACGTAATGAAAAAAGAGCATGAACATTGCTACATAAACACCATGTGATTATCTGAATTTATCTGTAACTGACCATGCTACAAAACAAAGCTAGCCAACTGTCTACCAAATGAGTAAACAGGTTTTAATGTTACAGTTGAATAATTTAACAAGTGTTTAATTGATTTAAATTTTTTATGAAGCATTCATCTTGTTACTGTAGATTCAGAAAAGGAATCAGAACAGAATTTACTGCTGCAGCTGCTTGTATTTATGAAATTTTGAATAGGAGCATCATTAAAGTCACTTGACATAATAAATCATTTTGATATCTTTTATTCCCTCATTTACTCTGCCACCGTCATGGGTGGCCAAGGCTATTAAGGCGCAGACTTGTGAGAGGGAGGTCTGGGTTCCAAATCCTGCTAGGACCGTCCTCCCTGACTGAGGTTTTTTCCAGGTTTTCCTTAGTCCTCATAATTGGCAAATGTCGGGGAGGTACCTCAACTTAGGCCTGGAACGTTTCCTTCCTTAAAAAAGAAAATCCTTTCCCAATATATCATTTTATTTCATGTATCACCAGTGTTCGCCGCCTGTGGTGCCTCTGTAGTAAAAACGGGCATTAAACACCATTCAAAAAAAAAAAATTACCCTGCCCATGCACATTCAGTTGCAGTTTCTTTAGCATTATATGATGAAGGAACACTTACCACAATTCTTGTTCTCAATTCTTAAATGAAAGATACCTAGTTAATATTCAGATCAGGCCTACCTCCGCAATTCATGATATCAAATAAGAAATTAACAAACAGGCAATGTAGCTAATACTACTCATATTAACTGAATCACTACTTGGTCCTCTGAGCTTCTATTTGTCACAGAAAAAATGTTCTGAGCTACAATTATGTATAAAGAAGTAAATATGATACTCATATGTAATTTGTTACCTGAATGTTTTTCCAATTTTCAGCCAGCAAGTTTTGAATTTAAATAACTGCAGAAGTTCTATAGGATCTCACATTCTTTTCAAATAAAGTCTGCTGAACTATGCTTTTATCAAGTCTTACTGGCTACTGAAGAGAACAAGGATGAGCCAGAAGTTAAATAATGAGGCAAAAGATAGCACCTAACCTTTGATAGTGCTACAAATGTATTCAGTCAGTGAGAATTAAAAATTACAGTTCAACAAATATTAATGATGATGGCACTTCATGTAGTGGCTTGTTGTTGTATTAAAAAAACCAAGAACACCTCTGCCATATGCCAAAATCAACGAAGTACTTGGTGATGATTTATTACTGGCTATATATGGAAAAAAAAATTGTCATAATGCAGTAGTGTACAGATTGGAACAAACAAAGCCCTTTTGTTATGTCCTCCAGTAACAGCAAGATATTGTGACACAATTTCTAATCAAAATAATAATGGCATTTGTTACATATTTTGCATTAATCATGCATTGTTGAATACCATTTTCTGTAAACCCAATCTTGCTCATCAGTAAATTTTTCACTGGCTGATATGGACCCCTTTAAGCAGTAAGCTAAACTAAATGATGTTGCTGAAGGAACCCTTCTTTGTAAAAAATAAATAAATAAAAAAATATAAAAAATCAGAATGTTATTTACTGCATCTCAGCTGATAGTAAGTGTGGTCACTATTATTGTCATTCCTTAACGTCGTTTATTGTATGGAAAAGATCAAAATGATGATGGCTTCGTGTGGTCAGTACGGATGTAAACTCACAGTATTGTTCCACTCTCACTGGTGGGGTTAACTGCTTTCTTCAGGTATATAGTATACCCTTCATTTGCTAAATTTAAAACCAAACACTAACCATGCGTGTGTGTGTATATATAAAGTATTTTGTTTCAAAATTTCCAATTCTCTTATGAAGTTCTGGGATTTTTTCATTTTTCTTGATTTTCCTGACAACTGCATTGGTAAACTGATGATTAGACACAGGTTGTGAAATTATTTTGGCAATTTCTATTTCTATGTGTGTAAAATATTGGGATCCAATTATAACACAAAGAGGTCATTTTTTCCCCCCAAAATTTAGCAATAGACCCATACCTTGCAGATTTAAGAACAGACATGGGTTGCCACGGTAATTATGACCACTGAACTGATGATTTGAGGGTTTGATTATCGGGCCTGGAATGGTCTTTTCTTCCCCCAAAAAATGCCCTCCAATTTTTCATTTTTTCTTAGGTACATAGGGAAAATGATCAAGATCAAACAAAAATAGAAATGGCATTAATAATGCCACCTTGTAGTTGAAAGGGAGTATTATTAGATTTCGGTTAAGTGATCCTGATCCATGAAATGTGTGTTAAAGTATACTTTAGAAAAACAATCAGGCTCCAGTCAGTTCAGAGGGAGGAGGGATGATGGATAGCCATTTTCCTACTCATTTTTTTCCCCCCTTTCATATTTCACTATATAACGCTGCACAATAATTACCTGAATGATAATAATTATTTTTCCATTGCCAAGTATGAAAGTAGAAAATGGAAATGGACATGGGCCAAGATAGTGACTGCTTTCACATGAGAAGTTTTCAGAATATTTCACTGACAAATAGAACAAATTAATAAAGGAATTTAATCAATTGTTGACTGCCTGCTTGATCTAATGATCAGCATTGAAAGCTGTTATTCTGAAGGTCCTAGGTTTGATCCTAGGTAACTACTTAGAACATTTCTAAGTTAGGGAGGTTCACCTAGCCTTGTGAGCACAATTGGGGAGCTGCATGATGGAGAGGTAATGTCCTTTTATGGTTATGAATTATACTGTTAAAAAAAGTTTGTCTAGCATTTGCATGTAATTTAGAAGCAGTAAAACTCCTTATTCTTTCCAAAATAGTACTTTCAATTATTTTCTCTCCATTTCTGCTCATCATATACTTGGGTAATTTAATATTTATTGAAATTAGGAATATTAAAATATATTTATAAGGAAAAGGATACCAAAACAAGATTATTTGCTTGGTCACAAAATTAAAGGAGCATTTATTCTTAAATAAGTTCACAAATAGCAGAACAGAACATCGTCTCATAACAGAGAAATATTGCAACCAATTTAGCATTATTCTGTAGGGTAACGTGCATTAACGATCACATTTTTTCTTTTTATGAAAATTGCAAGTTACTTACTGCTGAGTCATGAATTAACACTTTCTAGAACATTACTTACAAGTGAGAATGTTGCAATGTCATATTTCAAGTTCATTTGATGCAGTCTTGGCATCAATCTTAACTTTCAAAATTACTGGCCATTATAATTGAGGATTATGGTTCAAAACCCCTTATATGGGATGAAGGCTGGGTGACTTGGGTTACATCTTTCAGAAAATCAGAAACTAAAAACAATTTAGAAGATTTTGGGGAAGTGATCTGTCAGATACTTGCAGTCAGACAGAAATGTTGAAAAGAAAACAGTGTTGAGAGAGTAAGCTCCAGTACTGAGGACAACCTTAACAGAGTTAAATGTATTATCCCCTACTTTTCAACCCATTTTAAATAACACTTAATGGTAGAATGAATTAGTTAAAATTATTCCTTTTACTCAGTGCTACACCCTTGTCAGATGTGTGCAGGTTAGTTTAGATGTAAGGTGATTACAGACATCTGGTAATGGCAAATTTAATAACGGGTCATCAAAAACCTCCTCCTCACCTTGTTGATACCACTCAAGAAATAGTTGGTATTTCTACATTTAACCTACATTTCCTGCATTCCACACTGACCAGAATTCCAGCAGGTAAAGTGCCAGTTGCTATTGTTAGTTCCAACTTGTAAGTGAAGCTGGTGTGTGTTAAGTGAAACAGCAATTAAAATGTACTCTATATAGGAACATGTGTTTCTAGTAGAAAACATTTATGCAGAATATGGAAATTAAATGGTGAAAGTTAAACAAGTATCCAAATTCAAAACTACTATAACGAGATATTTTCAGTGATTAAATTAATAAATTTGGGTAGACAGGTTCAGGGCAAGATGCAGTGAGGAGTGATAGATCAAGTGTCTTTAACAGACAAAAAACTGATAAATATTTCAGCTAGACCTTAATGATAGTTACTGAAAATAAATTAAAGCGAGTGAATTTAAATCTTCAAGAAAATGGTCAACATTTTCAACAACCTCTTTAATCAGGCGAGTTTCATATTATTTAATTCAGATTGTTGTATGATTGAGTTGAACTACAACTCTTATTGCTCCACTTACTTGTTTATAATATATAGTACTAGTTTCATGAACCCTTTGTTTGCATCATCAGCTACCCATCGACTGCTGGATAATTTGTTATGCTGTGGGAATGTCTATTCTGCTCTGGTGGAGGTGTGATGAATTTAAAGTTTATGTTTTCATCCCCAGAAGTGTCAAAGTTTATAACATGTATTTTATTTGTAAATGAAATGATTTTTATATCAGGTTGGCATTGTAAACACAATGTTAAAACATTAAATGTTAAAAATCTCCTGATACACAATATTCATGAATATTCCACAGGAGAAAAAAGCTGGTATTTACAAAATATGTTGTGCAGTATTTGAAAAAATCTATATTGGAAAATCAAAACAAAACATAGGCACATGGATAAAAGAACATTTCAGGAATATAAAATACAAACAAATGAAGAAATCAGCAGTAGCATCTCATTTCTGGACAGAAAACCATGACATAGTGAACAAAGCAAAATTATTAAAATCAGTACTTTGATACTTCCGGGGATGAAAACATAAACTTTAAGTTCATCACACACCCAACAGAGCAAACACAGTATAATGAATTATCCAGCAGTCAGTGGGTAGCTGATGATGCGAACAAAAGGTCCATGAAACTAGTACTACATATTATAAACAATTAAGTAAGAGTGTGTACTTCGACTCAATCAGTCAAGGACCTTAATTATATGATTAGCTTCGCTGTACAAGTTGCAATTAACATTTCTAGTTCATACTGTATATTTATCTACATTACCTTTAATGAATTGCATAAGCAAAACTAACACATTTCTGAACTAGCGGAACATTATTAACCACATGCTTGCCAGCACTGCCACTTGAATTTCCATCCCTAGGGGAATTATGATTATACAAGAGATGCAGAATTACTTCTAAATGACCTGTTAGTTACCTTTTGTAATCAACTAACACAAAATTTTATCTAAACAATATTTAGTTTTATGGACATTTAATATTATCATTTAATTTTATAAAATGTTACAAGGATACAAAATTTTAGATGCAATAAATCTTCTATTTTTCTGAACCTCAAAATGAATTTATAGTGATGAATATTTACTTTGTATTAAAAGAGCATTAAATAATCTTAATAGTCCAGGATTATTAAAACTGACCCTAGGTATTTCCACATTAAACATAATCATTTAAATTGGGGTCCCAAGTAAAGAAATCTGCCATGTTGCAGTTATGCTGCTTGCATAGTGAAAACAAATTTCAGGATTTCTGCTGTATATGATTGAAAGCTACTTTCTACTAACATTGTTAACAGCGATGCAATTAGCATGCTAAGATCTTATTTCACAGTTGAAGCATTTGCACAAATTTTAATTATGCTTTAGATGTAATTTATGGCTTATATGTAATTACTTACCTAGCCAAATTTGAATATATCTTCAGGAAGGGGCACATCATGTCTTGGGATTACTGCATGTGGCAGTAGTAGGAATAATAATTTTGAAGATATGAATCTCAAGTTGATTTGCTTTTACAGCATTTATTTAAATATTTACGTGTAAAAACTCCCTGTTAAAACTTAAGGCCAGGTCAAACAGATGTAATTATAGTCCAAAAACACAAATCACAGTTATGTTCTTTGAACCCAGGTTGGTATAATAGGAGACACTGGCTAACTGCTAATAAACAAAGAAGAAAAAATCTGTATCATTTGTTTGCTATTTGGTATCAATCCAGCATGGTTTGTTTATGGCATTATTCAGAATTAGTAAAGTATGATAAAATAAGTTCTGTTCATATCGTAAATTCTCTAAAAGTATGTTCAAATGCAGTGTTAAAATTTACTTGCAACTACAGCGTGTCCCAAAAGTATCCACACATAGGGAAATATCATTTTTACTCAGTTGTGTTACACAATATTCTCAATATGTTGGCCAGGTTCGACAATGATAAACACATTTGCGCCAGTTTTGCCATACATCTGACAAGATATATGGCATCACATGAGTGCAGGCTTCAAAGTTGCAAGCTTTCAGTTAAGCAGTATTATTGATTTCCACCCGGTAAACAATGGTCTTTAAATATCCGCATTGGTAAAAATCAAGGGGTGTGAGGTTTGGAGATTGTGTTAGCCATTCAACTCGTTCTTGTCTTCAGACCAACTGGTTTGGAAACTGTGCATTTAACCATTTTTAGTGCATAATAGGCAGGTGCCTCATCATTTTGAAAATACTCGGGGAAATTCCCCATCTTTATTGAGTAACAGAGGCATTAAACTTCAACATTTCCAGGTACATGTGCCGAACAAAATTTTCTTCAATAGGACCAACCACTCTGTCTTCCCTGATGCCATACCTCACCACCACCTTTCCAGCTCCTTGCATTTCTGTCATCTATTTAATTAAGGTAAATGCATATTAGGCCATAAAACAGCAACTATATGCCACAATGATCTAGTGCGAAAAAATTGACAGAGCTTGAGCCAAATTATAGATAGTTTTGTGTTAAACACAAAATTGCCCTTAGGGAACGTGATAATCTAATGAATCTTATAATAAATAGATTTTCATAGATTTGGTAGAGGAAATACCTAAACTTGATACCAAATTGCAGGAAATTTTAGAGCAATCTAAAGTTTCCGAATATACATCTCCCACAGTTCAAAATTAATTACTTGAATGCATATATGTTGTTTATGAAGACACTTTGCAGCAGGATGTAATTCAGTGCAGCCTGACAAAACTTCAAAACATTTCTGACAAATGCACAGTTTGTAATTGTTCTTTCTTTGGTACGGTACTTAAAGGTAGAACAACATTTTCTTGGATTTTTTCACATCACTGATATGTCCACTGTTGACATTTCTAATTGCATTATGATTGGATTAGATCCATTTTAGTTCAAATAAATTGATTGCCGAAACTTATGATGGATGTGCTGTTATAAAGGTGTCCAAAGTGGAGTACAGAAACATGGGAGAGATTGTTAGCACATCAGCTTAATTTAATAATGCAGTAGGTATATTCGAACATCACTTCAATCAAAATTTTCTTTGCTCATTTGTCAGTTTTCTCATCATTTTTCTCATAACAAAAGAACATATTTACTTCAGGAAATATGTAATCAGCATTCACCCATCGTGCCATAACAAGATGAAATTTTCAGAGTAGGTGTGTGGCTTCAGTCTTTCAGCTTAAAGACTTGTGGACAGAATGTTTACAGACTATTCAGTACAACAGTAGCTTTTTTTTTTCTTCACTTGGTTTATTTACTGATGCTTTTTAACATCTCAGGTCATCAGAGTTCCATTTAAATCAGGGCGAGAAATGGCCAGCAAATTTTGCTCAGAGGCCTCTTTTTTTCAAGCTAGTTCTTTATCATGCTGTAATTCATGACATGGGACCCACAGCTTTACTTCCCTTCCATAGGAAATTATACTTAGGATTTTTACGCCAGAAAAAAATCCATTGGCCCTGGCCGGGATCGAACCTGCGACCTTGGGTTTAGTATGCAAGTATGGTTACCATTACCTACCAGGACCATCACAAGAGTAGATGGGATTCAATTTCTATAAAAGAATCCAATGAGTTGCTTCATCTTTTAGAGGATAATGAATTTAATTATTTCTTGCATTTTTTCAACAAGTAATGTCTTTGGTCGACACCATTTACAACATTCTGCAAAAGAAAATGACTATCCCTATTGCAGTAAAACAGCACCATTTCACAGTTTAGTTAGATCAATTAAGGGATGAAACTAGCTGAAACCCCAGATAGTTTTGTCATTTTTAGCTTGAGAAAAAGCAACACAAACAGAACAGGGTGTGTCAATGAATGTTGTGATATTATAATTTGTCATGTGAAAGAAACATGCAATGCTATCAAAAATTTTGATTGTTTCAAGTTACTTGATCTCTCAAATTTCAGTAACTTTAATTGTTATGTTCATCAAAGCCAATGAAAAACTTAAATGAGTGAACTTTGAATTGTTTACTCTAGTGAGGAGTTTAAACATAAGCGATCTGTAGCTGCCTTGCATTCCTTCCTCAAATGATAGTATGGAAGAGACGTTTTCCAGATAGGACAGCCCGATTCAAGATTTCTGCTTTCCTACCAGAATCCTGGATAGAAACCTTCCCAAAGCACAAGATGATCACAATGCACCAGCCTACCCCGTCCTGGAAATGACAATAATGTAAAACTATGTAACATAATTCTAACAACAGCTGTAATTACAGCTGAATTGAAAAAGTGGTTCAGTTCCCTAAAGCATGTGAAAACACATTTAAGAAACACCATGGGGCAGGATAGATTAACTGCTGTTTTGATATTAACAAAAGAGAAAATGTCGCTGCAGCTGCCCGAACCACCGCCACCACCACCACCACCACCACCACTTCAATGAAAAGGTGGTTACAAAATTTGCTGAGCAGAAAAACAGGAGGGCACAACTTTTATTTAAATGAAGGTAAGGTTTCCATGAATTTAATTTTAAACAGTTTTACATGAACATTCAGTAACACAGATAATTTAATTTTAGGTATCCAGTAGACAACATGATTATAAGGACCTGGAAAATGTACATTACATGAAATATTGAAGACCTTTGAAATTCTCTATTGTATTAAATTTTAAATTAGTCCTGGTCACATTTTTAGTCATACTATGTCACTGTCATCATGTTAACATGCTGTTTGTTAGGTATGCACTACTTTGTAGCACATGAACAATTGCATCTCATGCAGTTCAACCTCCATCTTCTTTCAAAACTACATCTTAAATAATAAATTTTGAAATAATACATGCCATGCTTTCCATATTACTATGTCATTCCAATAATTCTATGTAAATACAATAATAAATTGGGATTGAGATACACATAAAACTAAATATATTTTCATCTAGTAAGATGCAATTATATGCACCTTATCCTACTGTAACACCTTTGTAAACCTCAATTGTGCTAATAGCAAATTAAGCAAAGATATAGGACAGTAACATTTAATATACCTGTAATATATACCATCAGCATCATTTTTCAATGTGTTATTTCTCTCAGGACTGATTTCTAAATCTTCTGTTGAAGTGTCTTCAAAATTTTGCTTATTTTGGAATGATGAAGATACAGTTGGATTTGAGCTTGGAGAAGGTTGAGTTTGGCACTGGGAATGTTCTGAGCAAGCAGGAGGTATAAAATGTGGATTGTATGGATGACTGACTGCATGGTTGGTTGGTGAATAGGGAGGAGGCATTTCATTTATAGGAGCATAAGGAACAATATTTTGTGCATGAGGATTGTAATGGAGTACTTGATCCTTTGCTCTTATGACAGCCTGTTTTGCCAATGCAGATCCTGGAAAAATAAATAAATAAATAAATAAATAATAATAATAATAATAATAATAATAATTATAATATAATCATAATAATTTTATTGATGATGACAATTAAAATAAATGAATTAATGTAAATGTTATTAATATAACTACAACAGATGTGTGTACAGCAATATTGAGATTGAGCTCTTATGCAAATTTAGACACTACAGTATAGTAGTTAAACTGGAATGACTGTATGTAGTGGAGACAATAGCTAGGAAAGGACTTCCATAATAGAAAAGAGAGGAAATTTATAAGGAAGATCCTCGGGCCTAAAAATTAATAAGCTATTGAGTTCACTTTTCACCTTAGGCCAAATCATGAATTGTCCAGCATGAAGAAAAGGCAGATCTATCTGAAGAAAAATCACAGAGAACAACAAGGGTATTCTTGATAGAAGAATTAGAGTGACTCAGAGAATGAAAGAATACTGGCATGAGGAAAGTGCTTGCAAAAGGGAAGGAAGTTGTGTAATCGCAGCCCATAATTGGCTGAAATTAATAAAAGAATAATAAAATTAAATAAAATAATAATAGTTTAACAATGACAATTATGACGAATGATTATGATAACTAGAACAGCTCTATGTCTACAACAATACTAAGATGAGCTCATTATACACAAACATACAATATACCTCAAGAACATTGCCAGGCAATGTTAGTTTTGTCCTTTATTAAATAATTCAACAAAGTTTTGTTTCAGCCTCTTTGATGTTTTCAAATAAGTAGAAACAGCAGTCTTAACTGGATGTGAAAATTATGTATATGTGAATCAGCCTTTACAAATGCATAAAATGTGGATTGTATGGATGGCTGATGGCATGGTTGGTTGGTGAATATGCAGGAAAAGATCTTTCATTTATGAGAGCACAAGGAACAATATTTTGTTCATGAGGATTGTCTTGGCTAGAATACAGAAATTAAGTAGATGTGAATTAGCTTATGATCACAAAGTAAGCTTAAGTACACTTACTATAGTGTAATGGTAGCATTTGTGCTTCCCACATGGTGGGCCGGGTTCAGTTCTTAGATGGTTTAGTTTTCTAACTGAAGTTTCTTCAGGGGTTCTCCCGTTAGTTCTTTAAGTGAATGCCTGGAAAACTTAGGTCACAAAGTTCCCCAGATTCATTTGGCCATGTTATCATTTATTGTACATCATCTGGTACAGGCGATCTTCATGTTGCAGTGCAGTCATCATTAAAAAAATCTGAAGTAAGAAAACTCAACCCTCTATCCTGTTTGAGTAGTAAAATTCAGGAAGCTTAACAGGAAAACACTGATAAATAGAAAATTGGAAAAAAATAATAAATAAATAAAAAATGCTGACCAGAAACCACTTGTACAAACCATTGAAAAGCTGGTTTAAGGTCAAGAATTTGGGTGAACTTCTGTTTACAGTGAGAAGCAAACTTTACTGAGCTTTGCGAGAAAGGCTGCAACGATATTAAAAATTGTTTTATTTTATATGCTTTGATTTACTGCTAACTATTTTTGGGAAGAAGGGCTGAAAGTTGTTAATTTTTTTTTTACTCTTATAATTTATACATAGTTCATTGTAACAACTTTCAAAACATACAAACCTGCATATCTCAGCTCATGGATATCTTTGTCATGTAGATCAGGTAGCTGAACAGCAACATCATGATGAGCTTGATATATAATGTGACACTTATGTGCTAACTGAAGGTAAGAATTGGAAAGCTTCAATAAACCTTCTTTTACTCTTATTAATTTCATTGCTTCTGTTTCCTGAATTTGTTCCAAAACTGAAACTCATGAAAAATTTCAATCTTAATATAAGAGCAAGAAATAAGGCTCTATAATATAGTATAATATTTCAAAAAATTAGTATTGAATATGTCAGAATAGGTTTTGATACTCATGTTGCAAAACTGCTTTGGTAAAATGCTCTACTTTCATTAAAATAGAATTTTTACTAAAAAGCAAAGACTAGCTGGAAGAAAAAAGAGGGACAGACAAATGTGAATGGGATGCAAGAAGTACAAGAGTTAATCAGGGATAAGGACACAGAATTGAACATATAGATGGCTAGGGGCTGAGAGAAGGAGAACCAGGATTTAACTGTACTTCAAAAGATTTGCCAACATTGTAAATGCAAATAAATAATAAATTAAATTTTAAATTAGAAGTGAAAGAATGAGGTTGTGTTGTGAGAGAGCTCCTGAATGTAATAGGAAGAGAGGAAAGAGTTGATAATGCAGTGTTGAGAGTCACAATTGGTCTTTTTGGAAGTAAAATTGAAGCAGTCAGGAATGATAGTGAAAAGAAACGTAAGAGTAAATCTTTTTATTCTACTGAGTGTTATTGGCATGTTATTAATAACACTAGTCTGTGATGAAATTACTGCCTCGAAAGTTTGAATGATTTTAGTGTATTTCTAGCATGCTGAAATCAAGTTCAAAGCCAGAAAGTTCGTATAAGTACCACTTTTTAATTTTAATTTTCTTATAATAGCACATTTTGAAAATTGTAGCATAATTATTAAAAGTGCAATACTTTAACTATGTAGTTTTAGTATATCAAGATATAAAAACCAAATGAATCCAATGTATTTTTAAGGTGTTTATAGTAAAAACCTGGAACCTGGATGTTTCTTATCTGATAGAGGATGCAAGCAGTTTAGGAAGTTAAGAGTAAGATTGCATGCTGCCTTGCCATTACAGTTATTTATGGGATAAAGGATTGTGGAAAAAGTCATATCATACCTATTTTGGAATCAAAGTTGGGACCAAAGTAAAGTTTGGGCACCATACAAAACAAGTAGAGCATGCAATGAAGAACTTCCTCATTAGGTGAATGGCAGAAGATCATCGCTATATTTTTACTTAGGCCTGGAACAATTCCTTCCTTAAAAATAAATCCTTTCCCAATATATCATTTCATCTCATTTATCATCAGTGTTCATCGCCTGTGGGGCTTCTGTAGAAAAAATGGGCGTTAAACACTATTCATTCATTCATCGCTATATTTTTGGAATACCTATGGTTTGGAGAGAGCAGTCATACCATAGTAATGAATAATATGTATTCAGTTGTTCGGTCAGCCATTTTACCTGTGCCCCTTGGGCCTGATGTACCAATCCCTGTGCAACCATAAAATCTTTAAAAATGTTCATCTCAGTCTGATGTTTAAGTGAGAAAATTGTGACGAGTGACAAGTGACTGCTATCTATCAGAATCATCTACTGCAGAATGTGGGTGTTTTAACAGTGAATTAAATTACTTAGTGAGGGATCTCGCCCTCCCTACAGAGTAGTCAGTTTTCAGTTCTAGACTCCAAAAAAAGTCCACTATGTCCAGGAACATTGTTCTATTGGTATCGACAATGTAAAATAGATTTTATGTATTGCAATAATGTGAAAAAAAGTATGCTAAAACTTGAACTTCCAAACTATGACACACATGAATGGAGATTGTTTATTCATGCTTCAAAGTTAAGTTTAAAGGGTGTCCTCCTTGACAAATGAAATGATTTTGGTTCAGTGCCCATTGCCTATTCAGTGATCCTCAAAGAATCATATCAAAATTTGGAACTGCTGTTACTGGGACTGAACTACAGTGAACACAACTGGCAAGTTTGTGGTAATTTTAAAATTCTATGCTGCTGGGTCAACAATCAGGTTTTACAAAATCTTCATGCTTTCTATGTCTGTGGTGGGATACAAGGGTCACTGGACTAAGAAAGACTAGCCACCTCGAGAAAATTTGGAAGTTAGTTCTAAGAACGTTGTATGTTTGCTAAAGCCTTGCGAGTCCTTCTTAAGTCCTGCTCCCACCTCTCCACATTAAGCTTGGCTTAATGAAGCAGTTTGTAAAGGCTTTAAATAAGGAAGGAGAATTTTTTAAGTGCATATGTGAGTGGTATATTTAATGATCCACATATACAAAAACTGATGTCTGATGCAGCATTTAAAAACACCAGGGTTGAAAAGGAGAAAGCAGCTTGGGTATCTTTCTGTGAAGTTGCTTCAAAATGTTTCGGTAACAAGGATCCTAATATTGAAACATTGTGGCTAACATGCTTGAAGGAACTTGGTTGTGATATTCATTTTTTGTTTTCTTACCTAGATAATTTCCCCAAATATTTAGAAATTTTTAGTAAAGAGCAGGGCAAATAATTTCATAAGGATCTGCACGAGATCAAAAGGAGGTACCAGCGATGCTGCAGCATCAATATGCTTGTTGACTATTGTTGGATGTTAAACATGAAATACCTGAAGACAAATATAAAAGGAAGAGGAGCAGGAGGCTTTCTCAACTAAGAAGCAACAGCTGTAATTTTTTTGTGATACACTGTGCTAATTTATGCTTCCAATAGTCAAGTTAACAAGAGAAAAACAAAACATAAACATTCTATGAATGTATGAACCACCATATACATAATTACAGCAAGTTGTGTTTTTTACATTTTTTGCATTTGAAAAAAAAACTTTGTGATGAAATTCATGTAATTAATGAATATATTTAATGTAATTTTGCAAAATATCCTGATGTAATGGAAGTAAAATGATTAAAAATTCATATTCAGCATATTCAGATTATGTAAAATCACTTAATTACTTTAGGCAATAACCAAAGTGTAAATTTGCAGGTTAGAGTAATTGGCGAAATAGATGGAATACTGGACCTGTGGAGAATTATGATGTTTTCGAAGAAATTTTAAATAAAATGGTGGGAATGAAACAGCAGTTGAGTAATAAAATGAATAAGGTTTTGAAACAATTTAAAGCTGAACTTAATCCTATTACTATTGAGAAGAAGAAAAAGACTTATAGAAGTTTTATTTTTAAACTGATATAAATAAGAAACTTCCAAAAAGTTCACTGTCTAGACTAAATAATGAGCATCGTAGGAAGAATAAAAATCTATGATAAGTGGTAATAAGATTCTTATAAACATGAAGTTAATTGCCAATACCTTGTGTTAACATTTTGCCTATGATGAATGAATGAATGAATGAATGAATGAATGAATGAATGAATGAATGAATGAATTTCCACAATTAACATCACAATTTAATATGAATACACAATACCCTCAAATTACAATCAAAACTAAAATACATTATATACATTACTAACATTGCACTTTATTCTCAAAATCCAGATTCCTACAGCATCAATTTAAACACTGTTTCCTACCCCCTTAATACACAAGTTTTATGGCTGTAAGAAACCTCTTATTCTTTCCTTCTTTATTTATCTTCCTTTAATTTATTTCTATTTCAATTTCACTTCTCTTTAACATTTCCCAGAAACTCCCCCATTTTTAGGATGCTTTGGACACTCTTATTTCTTAACATTTTTATTATCACTATATCCCCCTATAAATTATCCCATTTATTATCCCAAACTTTTTCCTGCCACCCTTTAACCTTATCACATTACAATAAATAATGGAACATACTAACTACTCTCCTTTTGGTTTTATTTGTTTATTTAAGGACGCTCTTTGACATCTCAGGTCATCAGCGTCCCATTCTATTCAGAGCATGAAACGGCCGACAAATTTTGCTCAGAGGTCTCATCTTTCATGCTTGAGGTTCTTTATCGTGCCGTAAATGTACGACACGGGACCCATGGCTTTACTTCCCTTCCAAAGGAAGCCATTACTTATGATTTTTATGCCCAAAAATATTCATCAATCATGGCCGGGTTCGAACCTGCGACCTTGGGTTTAGAAGGTAAGTATGGTTACCACTACACCACCAGGACCGACTAACTACTCTCCCACACATATTACATTTTTCATTGTATGCACTGTATGCACCCTTCAAGACAGACTATATATCTTTTATGAATATTACTCCTGTATGCATCCATGCCCAACCTATCCTACTCATTTGATCACAAATATCAATATACTTCTCTCATTCCCAAATCTATTAAATTATTTTAATATACAACAAAAGAACTTTTACCATGTTAACTAGCCCAAATCTCGTGTTTTTTCAATATTTTTCTATCCTGTTACACAATTTTCCAGAATTTGTTTGCATTACTTTCACCCATTCTCGATATATTCCTCAAACCTATTTCATTTAATACCTTCCCCACCTCCCAATACCAACGCTTCCTTCACAAAACCTCTTTTTGATAGATAAGACATTCCTTTAGAATACTTGAACAATCTAATTTGAGGGTATGATATCAATACTTCATTATTCTCTCTATTAATTATACCTTTCCCCCCTATCCTTCCTAATTCTAAAAAATTAATCTCCCTCTGAGAACTTTTGGGTAATCCCAATACTTCCCCACAAATATTCTGTGGACTATATCCTGGTTTATACCATTGCCTCTCTTTCCAACCATCTCATAGATAATGTTTGGGTCTTATACAAACTTATTCTAACAGTTCTCATATCCTGTTTACCTTTAACTTGCGCACATTTCGTGTGCCTCCCATCTTCCACTATTTCCAAATCTCAACCCCAAATAATCAAACTCCTTCACTACTTCCACTATCTCACCCTGGATATACCATTTCTCATCTTTCATTAAATTTGTACCTTTTTTGAATTCCATTATATTTGATTTTTTCCCCATTTATCCTTTGCCCCAATCTGCACAATACTTACTAATCTCATCAATGGCTCCTGGAATAGTACTACAGTTATTGCTCCAGTTATAAGATCAGCAAAAAGCAACCCTGGTATTTCCCTCTTGCCAATTACCAGACAATGCCTATTTTTCCTCTAATCCTTTTGGGAATATCATCTATAAATAAATTAAAAAGTATCAGACTTAATTTATACTCTTGCCTCAATTCAATTCTTTTGGGTCGTATGCCTATGTTAGAATAGCAGGAGTTGAAAGAACAAAAGCAAGAACATTGGTCACGGCCCATTTCATTGCTTGTACCACTATGCTGAATTATTCTATGATCCTTTTATATTTCTGCACTAGAGGCCTCAGCATCCTCTATGACTAATAAAAAAAGATACTAGACTTGGTGGAATTAATGATAATTTCTGATAAATTTAGGCTCTTCCACCAAACAAAACCTCCTTTTATTTATATATTTTTCCTGGACAGTGTATATACCAGATCAATAATGGAAAGGAGAAATAATTACATTATTAAAAACAGAAAACCTGTTGACACTGTCACCACCTGCAGACCAATAGCACTTACTAGTGCATGTTGTAAACTTCCAGAACAAGTGGTAATTTCTTCACTAAATTGTCTTCAAGTAGCCCAAGAAGCCACTGATTAGGCACAAGTGGGATTTAGAAAAAACAAAAGTATCATAGATCATGCTTTTACCTTTGTACAGAAAGTTGAAGATTGGTTTGACCAACATTCGTACACTTTATCTACTTTTGTCAACATAAAATGTCCCTTATGCTCAAGTCTGGAAAGCTTACTTATTCATAAAGTAGTCTCTATTGGAGTTACCAGAAATCATTTTAATGTACGATATTAAAACTTTTACTAACGAAAAG
Organism: Metallyticus violacea; assembly: GCA_030762175.1. Taxonomy (NCBI): domain Eukaryota; kingdom Metazoa; phylum Arthropoda; class Insecta; order Mantodea; family Metallyticidae; genus Metallyticus; species Metallyticus violacea. The sequence continues at coordinate 185,397,079 of CM060846.1, read as the reverse complement.
AAAATTTTAAGTGCACTTCAAGAAATATGAATTGCAATATTGAGTGGAGCAAAATGGCCTTTCACAAGTAGTCATGAACTGCATACTTTTTAATTTAATGATCAATGTTGTGTTGGATGCCATCTGCTTCAAACCTGGTGTGAACATCCTCTTATATGCAGATGATCTTTTGATGTGGGCAATAAGTAGCTTATTAAGGCTTGGCAAGCTTTAGAGCACTTCGTCAATTGGTCTGACTTGAATGCAATGAGGATCAGCACAGACTGAATAATTCTCCGGTTATTTACTGTCAACCACAAGAGGCCAGATAAAATTTATTTACAAGTGCTCCATCTTGTAGACCAAACGTACCTTAGAGCCCATATAGATAGTGGAATAACATGGAATATAAATGTAGAAAAAGTCACCAATAAAGGCAAGAAAAAGTTGCCTATTAAATATATTCATTGATGCTAAATGGGATGATACACAGCATGTGCTGAATACTGCATATAAACCCTACATGGAGCTCGTCAGGGAATATGGCAGCAAAGTAACAATCATAACAAATAAAACTCAACTCAGCAAATGTGATAAAGCCCAAAATGCTCCCCTTATAATCATTACAGGGCCAACAAGTCTATTCTTACTGTGGCAATGTAACTTCAAACAGAAATCAAACCATTGGAAGCCTGTCATTACAAGGGAATGTTAAAGTCCCACAAAAGGATACAGGGAATGCATCCCGAGTAATGGCAACTTGAAGTTGAACCTTTTCCTGATCTGTGAAGCAGTAAATGGCAAAAATGCCAAGAGTGTGCATTGGATAACTTGGTAACTTTGTACATAATCGTAAATATTCCAAATTATGTAGTCTTTCATTCATATAAGCTGAATTTAATTATTTTTGAACCAGAAGTATGCATTGAGTTTTTGTGGTGACATGCTATTAAAAAACCAATATGTCACTGTGAATGAACATTATATGTATTAGCATTTCATTTGCATTTGGTATGTCACCACAAAAACTGAATGCATACTTCTGATTCTGATACATTTACATAAAAATTAAAATTAAATAACTCTTGGAAAAATGTAACTAAAATAATAAGAAATAGAGAAGCAGAAATAGATAAAACACTTAAACAGTCACACAATTTTCACTATATTTCGAACAGCACAAGTTATTCTTTAAAGGCAAAAGACTAGTGAAGGTGGTAAAAATAAATATTGAATCTCGAAGGTAACGTAATGCATGAAAACAAATTAAACAAGCAACAAGAAGAAGGAGAGATAAAAAAAAATTTTAATATGTAAGATTTATGCAAATATATAGTCGCCATCACTCTATCTATGAGTAAACTTTCAGAGCCATTAGTCGGAAATGGTACAATAAGTGTTAAATTAAAAGCATCAATGAAATCCTTAGTGATACAGGGCATGCTGGATAACTGGCAAAGGAGACTTGTTTTAACAGAATGCCTATGATGTTTATACAGAGTGTATAAGTTAAACACATATAAAATGCCTTGCAAAGCTTACAAAATAACATATATACAACATTCTTAGAAGAACAGGTAGCAATTGAAGTAATCCTTAATTCTTTGGGTAAATTAGGACTATGAAACGAATGACATGGCATAATTAGCACACAGGTTAGGGCATTGGCAAGGATATGAGCCTGTGACCATAAAAGGTCATTTGGAAGGAGATACAATGGGGCAAAATATACTTTTAAAGTTAGGGGATGTTCTAAAAATAAGGTAGGGTACAAATTTCATCACTAATTTATCATTAATAAGCATCTTGACATTCTTTTAAAATAGATTTAATGCTTCTAATTCCAGGCATGTAAGCAGTAACAAGGTTAATGAAGTTCATATTGGAAGTTTTAGGTTTGCATTAGAATTTCTTGTGCACTGATATGATTTGGGATTCTAAAGATAAATATATTTTTGGTTTTGGAACTTTTGAGCTGGGATTTTAGTGTAGGTGTCAAGCGATGAAAAGTTGTTACAAAAATGGTGTCCATGGATTGAAAGAGAAAATGGAATAGATCATTTGGAATGCATGGGATGATGGCTATCAAAATGAAGATAATGCTGTAAATTGGTGGACTAAATGTGGACGGACGTAAGGAAAGAGTCATTGCATAAAGAGATATCAATATCATAGCAGCATTGGGATAGACTAAAGGAAAATTTGTCATTAAGATTGGTAAGGAACTGATTGATTTGATTTATTTATGGATGCTCTTTATCATCTCAGGTCATCAGCGCATAGTAAGGAACTGATCGAGAGATTCTGAGCCATGGGTCCAAAGCACGAATATATCATCAATATATCTCAACCATAATAACGGTACCAGAGGTTCAGACTTTAGAAATTCTTTCTCTAAGTGAGCCATAAAAAGATTAACATAAAATGTTGTCACACCAGTGCCCATTGCAGTGCCTTTAATTTGTAGATAGTATTTATTATCTAAACTAAACATATTGCAAGTGAGAATCAGATGAACTAGATGACAAATAAATCTGTGGATGGGGTATGAAGAGGTGCTCTAGAATCCATGAAATGTCTATCAGCTGCTAATTCTTCATGATGGGGAATGTTAGTATAAAAAGCAAAGTCACATTGATAGTGGCCAGATGTATAATAGAATGTGCCAAAAGGTTCAAAACTCTTAAGGATAATCAAAAAATGGTAGGAATCTTTGATATATGATATCCTAGATGTGACAAATAGCTGTAACCAAAAATCTACTAGGGCAGAAACGCGTTCACTGGGGGAATTGAAACTGGCTACTCTTAGGCAGCCTGGATGGTTCCATCTGAAAATTTTATGGAGATAATATACAATGTGAATATGAGGGGCATTAAGAGTAAGCAGAATGATGGGACTAAGTTCTTCTGCAGTGCCAGAAGAAGTGATAAATGAAGCTATATCTTGATTAAACTTGACTATAAGATCAGAAGACAATGACAATATCAAGCTGTCAGTAAGCTTTGGCATTATAAAAGGAAATGTCTTGAAATACTACTGAGGATCTTTTATAGGCCGGAAGAATAATTATATTAGGATTATTAGATAGCCCTTTTAGTGCTGATTTGTTATGCAAAATTAAGTTGTCCTTCACAGTGATCTTCGATAAATATTTGAATCACTAATTAAACTTAAAAACCAACTAGTAAACATTTCTAAAAGATGGCTAGAAGTAAAGGAGTTTCAAGTTTGGAGGAAGCACAAAACTTGAGAATGCAGGGAATGACATTGACGTAGGCTGATTAGATTCACTTTTAACAATAGTAATGCTATATCTTAAATTCTGGCAAAATTTTACATTATTGAAGACTAATTTAAGATAATTGGAGTTGCAGCAAATGATAATCCTTTTTGCAAAATCAATGTATTGGCATCAGAAAGCAGAACAGAAGATAAAATAACAACTGCAGTATTACTAGCAGGAGATGTATAAGAGGTACATTTGCTCATGGGCTGCTGGTATGCAGTACTGGAGTACAATTTGAATGGATGAGGTAAACTGCGGATTGAAGCCAAGTCAGAAGATGATGCTATGATCCGTGGTAAAAAGTTTTGGGAGAAAGATGTGGCAAACTGAAAAAGAATACCTGCCCTTATATATTGTAAATATAATCATGAGAGTTGCAAAGAGAAAACTTAACAAATATTTGTGCACATCAAAATACTCTTCACTAAGGGTAATATATTTAAGAGAACATGCTATAATAATTATAACAAAGAAAATTACAAAAATGGAACTGCTACAAATACTGACAATTATTGAGGATCATTTGCAGAAATTGCTGGGAGATATGCATAAATAAGTGAAATTAGTTATGGGTGCTATGAGCTATAGCAGACGATGCAAATGAACGAATATTTTGTTATGAAAAACACCAATAATCACACAATAAGAAAAAGAAAGCCAACATGCCCATTGTTTTGAATGGTACTTACATTTGTTAAACCAGAATTTCAATATATTACCTTGAATAGTTTACCTTAATGCAAGAATGGAAAGTATAAATAACAAAAAGCTTTAATTATAAAAATAAAGCATATTAGAATAGAATATTTATTTCAATCTTTCATTACACAAAGTATAGCAATGATTTATACATTTCTTACAATTTAAACTGACCCAATTTTTCTTGAGGCCCTAACATGGCATGACTCCCTGGCTATAGACATGTTTTAGAGCCCTGTTTCATCTACTTTTCCTCTTCTCACTTTCCTAATCCATTTGCCTCTTACTTTACCTAAATATTCATCCACACTCCTACTCTTTTCCACCTTTTTAAATGTCAATGTTTCAAAATTAGAAAGTTTCTCATCTACCTCTTCATTACATAACATATAATCTATGATACTTTGCTCATTTGCAAACGTAAATTCACCTTCTTTCCCTCTGCTTTCTATAAGATTTTTTATCCCTGCTTTTCCTTGTGATTAATACATCTTTCTCCCATTCACCCTCACACTACATTTCCCCTCACCTATTCTTGCATTCCAGTCCCCTATTAGTATAAATTCCACACTTTTCCTCTTTAATTGCTCCATATCTTCCTAAATTTATAAACAACTTTCCATTATAGAAATCTAATACCTCTGGAAAGTTATATATAACACCAAGTGTGTATTTCACTTCCACATATTTTATTTTATTGATTGAGAACCATATAACGTGCCTTTTAAAACCTACTATTTCCTGGCTCACACATATTTCACTAACCTTCTTAAAAAAAACACGTAACAACCCTGAAGCTAATCCTTCAACATTTCTTCTGCTAGCTCCTCTCCCTACATAAACATGATCGTCCATCTCTACACATTCCTCTTCATTACTCCACATTTCTGCCACTGCTACAATACCATCCAATTCTAAAACCTCAGACACTTCACCACTAATTATTTTGCGCTTAATCTAGAACTAAATCTTGCCACTGGTTTAAACCTGTCCAACTTTACTCTAAGCCTTGTTTTTACACTTTTGCTTACATCTGCATTTTCTGTATTGTTTCTAACGTCCATGATACTCCCCTCAGGTGTTGACACAGCTTTTAGCCACCTTTCATACCTCTGTTTTGCAGCTGTTGCCAAGGCCAAGGCTTTTTCTCTCTTTTTCTTGTCTGAAGTGGTCCCCTTCGGTGACATCACGCAGCCACCCACTTCCTCCTCCAATTCACCTTCCCACACGTGCCAGTGATCGGTTTCTCGTGTATGCCTGCTTCCTGTTCTTTCCCCTCTTCAGCTGTTATTCTTCTATCTCAGCATTTAACATTGCTTGTTTCTCATTTTTTTGCTGATACATTTCCTGCCTTTTTCCATCAGCATTAAGCTATAGTCCTTTAATGAATACATTTTACTTGTTATTTCTTGCTTCTTTCATTTTTCTTAATAACATATTTCTGTGGTTTCTTTCATTTTCATCATAGCCCTGTTCCATAAAAAGCTTTGTCCCTTTCAACTTTCTTGCGCTGATTAGCATTTGGCATTTAAAACTCACTGTTGTCACCTTAACTAGAACTGGTCTAGGTTTCTGTCTCTTTTTCCAAATCTGTAAAAATCTGCAATTTCCCATCCAGCCATTTTGAAACCTAGTACCTTTTTTGAATATCTCTTCCACAATCTGACTGAAAGTTCTATTTTTGTCTTTAACTCCAAATAAGATTACATTATTTTTCTTTGTCCTTCAATTCTTTCCCTTACCTTTTCCATCCTTTCTTTGCATGCCCAAAGCTCTTTGTTACTTCTTCTTTTACACTTTGTAAGACCACTTTTAAATGTTCCATATTGGTGTCCATCTTGATGTCAATTTTTGTCAGTTTCTGTTCCATTTTCTTCAATTCCCCAACTTCTTCAGTGATGATCCATAGTAGACTCATCACCTGCTCCAGATCAGCTGGGCCTAGGTGTAGCCCTACTCTGCAGATAATAAGCAGAGCTGTTATCACAACATGAACTAAAAGTACTTCACTTAATCTTCCTAATTTCCTCATGCCTTTTCTCTGCATTTTTCTACATCTAAAACAACAGATGATTCTCAATCGATACACTTCTAATTTGTCATCCATCTTTATTCAGTAGGGAGTGCTGTATTAACAAGTCTGCCTGCCATCACTGCTAGCATCAGACTTGCATATTAGAATACTCAGAGAAACTAAATAAAAAAAAATTAAATTAATAGAATAAAAGAAAAATAGCAAAACATATAAAAGCAAAAAAGCCAAGAAAAAAATAGCACTAGAGGTGAATACAATGTACTAGAGAAGCAGAAATAGATAAAACACTTGAAAACAAAACACAAATACCACTATATTTTGCACCTTGTGATCTTCAAAGGCAGAAGTCAGGCTTGAAATATAAAACAGGAAATGGGCTGGAAAACTGCAATAAAAATAACTTATATTTAAACAGTTATTCAAGAATACCTTCAAGTTGTGCCTGACCTCGAGAGGATTCTGCTTGTGCCAGCTTTACTCCAAGTTGTTGGGCCTCTTCAGAGGTTCCTTTCTTGGTAACTTTACTGAGTTCCTTTTTTAGTTTTGCTTCTCTTATTTCACATGCTGAAACATGATTTCTTGCTTGGTCCAAGTGATTTTCATCCTCCAAAATAATTTCAAACTGATAGATGAATTCTTTTAAATGCTCTGGAAAAAAAAAAAAATTAACATAGCAGCATTTCATGGCTTTCCTGAATTTGGACTGTATGCATAATGGAGTCATATAAAAATATATTATTTCATACATTATGGCAATAACTTGTTTGGATTTTGTTTTCCAATGCAGGCAGATCCTAGCACTGACTCAGTCAAGGACGGTATATCATGATACTATCAGCAAAGCAGAATATATACAAATTTCTTATAAGTCACTTATAATTCATTGCACTAATGGATGAATAGACGGAGCACTGAATTATTCTATTTAAATTTTTGTAAATGGCTAATTATACTTATTTTTTCCAAAGAAGATACTGAAAATTTAAATGTTCCCTATTAGATAAACATTGTAACACCTAAAATTTTTATTTACAAATTATAATTCTACTTCCAAAATGCTGACTATTTCTTCTCATGTGCTGTTTTGAAGTTTATATAATGTTTATATTGAACCTGTTGCAACAAACCAACTAAAATTTGTTTAGACATTGTTTAGAAGTTCCATCTGACAGCAAATGGTGAATATTTTCATTATTTTTTAAAAAATAAAACCACTTTTTGGCGCATTAATGACTTTAAATTGCAAAATATTCTATTGCTTTAGTACTGTTCATTCATCCAATATTCCTGCAAATTATCTCACACATGTTGATTTCTACTAATGTGTATGAAGTGCTCCATTTTGCTGATCACTGATAGAGGGGGTAGGCATGCTACACAATTATCAAAATTTGTCTCCAAAGCTCACAGCAGCAAAGGGTCCCAGTGCATTATTGATTAATGGCATTGTTATATGATTATTGAGTGCTGTTTACCATTTAGAAATGAAGCAATGCAGGTTGCAACACTCTATAGTTTGACTCAGTATGACTGATAGTATGAGAGACAGTCAAATGAAAACCAGTCACCCTGCAAGAAATTTATAGAACTATAATAAGACCAGCAGTCACATGCCAGTGAGGCCTGATAACTGGCTGCAAAATAATATATATACTAATGGTCTGGGAAAGGAAGGTTCTGAGGAGGATACATGAACAATGTTTTGAAAATGGACAGATTAAATATAGAAGTAAAATATAACTGTATGAATAATTTGGAGAAGCAAAATTATATCATTTATTAAGTAAAATAGAGTTAGATGCCTGGGTCATGTAAAGTGCATGCCAGAAAATGGAGTATCTAAAAGGGCATTATATGGACATTCAGGGGGAGTACGAAGTAGAGGAAGGCTCCAGATGGCTCCAGATGTGGAGAATGACATGAGAAAAGTTGGTATGAGTAGATGGAGACAGTACGCACAAGATAGAAATGAGTGGTTTCAGTTAATTGAGGTCCAAGTCTTTCATGGGCTATAGTGCCACTGTGGGATGAATGAATGCATAGAATCAAAGTGCATCAAAAGTTCAGAACACTACCATTAGTTAATTAATTACTTAACAATACTCCCAATACTGTGAGGAAGTAGGCAGGATGTTTCTTGTTTGTTTATTCCACACTCATTTGTTTAGTGGAAGTAAGGTTTGTGACAGGTATATTCATCCAATGCCAGAAATGAAGAGCAGTAAAGATGAGCATGGAGATGTGATTTGTTTTTTGAGGATGACAAATCCTCATCACATATCTGTTACATGAGGCAAACAATGTATTCATGTTCACATGTGCTAGAGTGCTACAAGAGATTTCAAGATGGATGCATACCTTTGCAAGCTGATCCACACTCAGGACAGGTCCAAAGTGCCATTACTCCTGGGGTGTGTGGTCTTATTCAGGAAAAACAACATGAAAGAAATTATTATTTGATGCAATAAGACATGGTTCCATTTAGCCATTACCAAAGACCATCTGCAGTATCGGAAAATTTATGCAAAATGAGTTCCACATCAACTGATGAAGGAACAAAGGACTTAAAAAATGGCTTTAACTCTGGATCACCTGCAATGTTACCATAAGGAAGAGTATGCATTTCTGTCCCATATCGCCATGGAGGTGAAACCTGGTGTCACCATTTTGGACCGAGAGCAAATGGCAAAGCCAACAATGGAAACAAGTGTATTCTCTCCCATCGAAAAAGTTCAAAGCTGTACACACAAGTTTTGAGAAAGTAATGATTATTTTCTATGACTAACAAGGGCCTGTTGCATGCTGATTTTCTCAAGCATGGGGCTACAATTACTCTAAAATACAGAAGAACACTTTGCAATAACCGAGATGCAAAGTCGAAACACTCTGGAATGCCATGAACAGCATTATTCTTCTCCATAATAATGCCTGCTCCCACATTTTCCAACTGGTGAAGAATATGCTTCAGGGATTTGGATGGGAAGCACTTCAACATCCTCCCTACAACCCAGATCTTTCCCAATGACATTTTCTAATTTTGGAAAACTGAAGAGAGACATTCATGGACATTGGCTTAAAATGAGCGAGGATGTGTGCAACTGGATAAGTTCTTGGGTTTATCAGCAGTCTACAAGCTCATATAAAAAATGAGAGTGACTTCCTTGTCTCCCAACAGAATCAGTACATCAATAGTTTTGAAGACTACTTTTGAGATAATAAATATGCAATGACACTTTTTGCCTTCTCACCCATTTTCTGCCACTTATACCATGATATACTAGCCCTGAAAAAGCTAATATGGCACATGCTAGACTAGTCCTGCTCTGCTGCATAAAGTGTGACTAAAACAAATGGATGGCATGGTATACTGATATACATCTGAATTATTGCTGCTGATATGATCCAATACATGTTTTTATAGATATGCAATGTGTAACAAAAGGAAGTCACCTGTAATATCTTTTTAGATTTTAAGCTATGGAGAAGATTTGTGTTGTTGATTTGGTTTATTTATGGATGTTCTTTAACATATAAGGTATTCAGCATCCCATTCAACTCAGGGCATGAAATGGCTGATGAATTATGCTGTGAAGCCTTTTCTTTCAGGGTTGAGGTTCTTTTTCATGCCATAAATCTACAACACAGGACCCGTGACTTTACCTCTCTTCCAAAGGAAGCCATACTTAACATTTTTATGCCAGAAAAGAGCCATCAACCCTGCCCGGGATTGAACCCATGATCTTGAGCCTATGACTAGACCATTAGACCACCAGGAACAACAGATCTATTGTTTGAACACAAATGGAATTAGGCACATTTCTCTAAATTTCATAAACACTGGTAAAGGTAGTACTATGAAAGGTAAATAGTATCATTTTGTTCATCCATGTAAAGTAATACTTTTTGGAACTTGGGAACTATTCGGTGGATGAGAAACTGAAAATCGTTTTCAATTAGAAAACTGATAAATGCACCATTTAGCATCTCCTAATACATTCAGTATTACGTTATCCTCCATGAATGTTCCTACTATAGTGACACCTATCTAGCAAATAAATTCTCACTATCATGCCTTTTTAAAGAAGTATTAATTAAGGTTTTATAAATCCTCTAACACCAGTTTTGCTTGTGCACCTCTCCTACAGTGCATTTCATACCAAATCATCACAAAAGTGGACTTTGCATCAACTATGTTTTAAATAAAAAAAAAATAAGTAAAATTTAAATTATGCTAGGGTACACAAATAGCTGCCTTAGGTGATTCTGCATGTTAATAGAGTAGAGCTATTGACATGATAAAGTTTTTAGTTACCAGCTTAAAAAAATTCATATAGCCTGCTTCAAACTGATGTATAACTTTTATATTGGACTTGCTTTAAAACTCAGTACATAAAGTTCTCATTAATATGGTTCTGTATTTAAATACTTAATTTGTATATCACATGATATCAATTTGCTCTTGAATATTTAAAAAAGTACATATTTATTATTTTAGGTAAAATATGAGTCAGACAATTGAATGCTATCTTTCTTTGATGAAAAATTAATTTTAGGATAACATTCTGAAGAGAACAAAATGTGGAACAAGGATAAGAAGTACAGTCACAGTACTGCAAACAATTTGATATTAAAGAGCATGCTGTAGTAGAAAAGATACAGAGAATGTTAACATAAATAGCTTAAAAACTGCCACATGTGAATAGTGAATAAAATTATATGGCAATTGTAGGAGGAAAATAATTGTATTGCTAGTAAGGACTAAACATAAAAATTTATATAGAAAGTGACATATAAATTGACTTTATAATCATGAAAGTTCAAGTGGTTAACAGCAATAGAATGGAGGGAACATACTGTAAAAGTAAAGCGACTTTTATTGCTGTCAATGTTGACAGCAAAACAAAACACAGCAATAAAAGCATCTACCACCCACATGAAATTCATTTCTCATCCTTGGGCCACCAAAAAATTCAAAAAATACTCAGAGAGTTTGGGATTACTTTGTCCCCAGTGAACAAGTTTAGCCTAAAAAATCTGCTCAATTCTGGTGATAACGATAGAATACTGCAGGAGAAGCCAGGAATATACAAAATCAACTGTTCAGAATGTAACAAAGTATATATTGGAAAAACAAAAAGAAGCACTGGAATCAGGCTGAAGGAACACTGGAGAAACATAAGGTACATTCAGATAGAGAAACCAGCAATTGCATATCACTTTTGGTCAGATAAGCTTGACATAGAAATGGGAGTAAAATTAGTGAAATTCATAGATCGACCCGTTGAGCTGGGAATATGGGGAAAAATTTATATAAAAAAATATGAGGATAAGGTTATGCACTTTGAGATTCTAACAGAAGACAAATTAATCCAGAAGTTCATAACATGTCCACAAGAGCTACACCAAGTCCAGACAACCAACAATGAAGCCGACTGTCGACTCGCAACTGAGGATGCAGGCAAAAGCCTGCGAAACTAGTTTTGCATAATCCAACAGTAAGTGGAGCATAAGATTATCAAATCAACTCACTAGATAATTAAGAAAATAATAGTCGCTTCACTGTATTGGTTCCAACATGAAATTAAATGTTATATTTATTGATCAAATTATTATTTAAGAAAACTGGGGAAAAGACAACATCACAAACATGAACTTTATATGATACATATTGTCATCAAAAACTAATGGAGAAGGAAAAAATCCTAAAGAAGCTAAACCAGTATCTGAAGTTAAAACATTTCAGCTTTTATGCCAGGCTTAAGGAATTAGTCTTCAGGCTATCAAAATGGGTCAGCAGAAACCTCAAATCCAAGACGATTATTATTATTATTATTATTATTATTATTATTATTATTATTATTAATGACCATTTTAACTACTGATGCATTACAGGCAGCATTATTTTAATGTAAAAATGCTATCTTTGCATATTGATACTTATTATTAGATTTGTTTATCACATCATGTCTGTTATATGTTGATTACATAACTGATTTGTCCCTGAAAGAATAATATTTATTTTCATTAAATGGGGTCTTTATTGATCCTTCTTGGTGTATGCGTTGTATGAAGTTTTGGTTCCTGGTTTTATTTATCTTGCCCACTGTAGTTGGTATGGCTTTCCAGCATGTCCAATGGTTGATCATTGCTGGTAATCTGGCTTCACTTTTAGTTCAGTACATTACTGGATTTGATTTGTGTTCTACAAGAGTTCTGTTCCTCATATAATAAAATGTCAACAAAAATAAATAGATGATCTGAATATTGAGGAGAAAGTAGCAGAATGATTCTCCCGATGCAGAATAAAATTTAAAATGAAGTGATGTGTCAGACTCGTCAAAAGAAAAGAATATGTTAGATGTAGATGAAGTGTTAGCTGAAATAGAAAAGAGATGGTGATGATGATCAGTGATGGTATGCAGATTGATGAAAATTTTACATGTAAAAATGGAATGTTTTGGTCTAAAATCCACCAAAAGTCAAGTGCTGAATAGTTCATAATATAGTTCGAGTACCTCTAGGGCTTATAAGCACAGTTAACAGAATTCAGACAGTAAATGATGCTTTCAAGCTATTTTTATGATATGTTTTAAACTTATTATGAACTGTACTAATAAAAAGACATATTTTGAGAACTGGAATGCATGGAATCCAGAAAAAAGAAAGAATTTGTGTCATTAGATATTAATGAAATATGTTCACTTTTAGGAGTTCTGTTAACCATGAATGTTTTGCAAGCTAAGTAGGCCTCCACAGAATTATTATGCACTATAGATCCCACATACAAGAGAGACATATTTCTGCTGTAATGTCTTGAAACTCAATTTCAGCAGTTATTGACATTGATCACAATTGACGACATTAATACAAGAAATAAAAGAAGGTGGAATAATAAGCTGGTTGCTATTAGAGATGTCTTCAATTTGTTTGCTGACCACTGTAAGTTAGGCTATAATCCTAATACATATCTTACAGTAGATGAACTAGTTTTTCATGAATGTTACGTGACCTTTAATTGTACACATGAAGTCAAAATTTGCTAAGTATAGGATGAAAATTTGCATGGAATTCAATGCAAAAAAACTTATAGGTGTATACTGGAAAAGATAGGATCACTCCTTAAAAAAATCATGGTAGTCAAAGAATGGTGTTGCATCTAAACAGCTGCCTTCAAGGAGAATACAACTTATAATTTTTTGCATCTAAGATTGCAAATGAAATAACTTTACAAGAAGAATTTGATCCTATGTGGAACAATGAGAAATCCTCAAGACATTTTTGCCTACCCATACCAGAAAAGAAATGTCATCTGTATTTGCATTTCATAACCAATTAACCTTGGAGTCATATGTCCCTAAAAACAATAATGCTGTAATTGTGCTTACCAATGAAAACCATGATACAAAGTTAGGAGATGCAACTCACCACTTATACCTTACATAATTCTGCAATAGCACCAAGGGGTGTGTAGATACAATGGATAAGATCGCAAATGAATATTCTATGAAAAGAATTACAATAAGATCATCATATTTCTTATTCCTGAAAATTGTTGACATAGGTTGTATCATTCTATGTAAATACTATGGAAGGTGAAAAACCCACATCTTCAATCAAGTTTTATATCCAGAAAAACAAAATTTCTGCTTTAACTTGGGAAGGAGTTGATCATTCTGCATGTGAAATAATGATTTTAAAATAATAGCTGAAATAAGAAATGTTGTTCCTAAGTGAGCGTCTATGGGAACAAGATTATGATCCTCATAAAATCAAGCTATCAAAAAGAAATTGATGTCAGTTGTGACCTAAAAACTGAAAGTAAGGCCTGTGTGAAATCTGTAAAATATATGTGTGTGCAAGCCATTTAAAGAAAATGGGTAAGGTGTGTCTTCCATGTAGTAAGACTGAAGTAGAATTCATAGTGAAAATTTGTTACATAATTTTTTCCGTTCTGTTGTGTATGTATAAATTTATTTTATGAACATTTGAGTTCTGATAATGAAAAAGTTGCCTGGCTTATAATTTTATTAACTTACAATTTGACTTCAACGAAGAAATTGTGGAAAACTCAAATATATGTATTCTGAAGCTTCAAACTAATGGAATAAACTATTAGAGAAGGAAATTTAGTTTGGCTAAAATTGGAGTTGCATGGTATCTGAACTGATTAAATATGTTGTGCATTCAAAATGCAATATATTTATAAATTTCTTCAAATATTTATTTATGTATTACTTTTGTTATTCATTCTAAAGTCATTTCTTCTTGGGGCCTAGGGTGACACTACTTGGTACTTGGTTTGGATCTTAGAGCATGGTATTTTGAAGATTAATAACAAAGTGGTTTCCTGCAGAAATAATGCAAACATACATTCCACATGAAAATTTGTCTTTGAAAAAATAAAAAAACAATATTAACTTGCATGTATAATGATGTCCAGTTGTTACACTATCATGAACGTTAATGCAACAACACAGGTTGTTGCAGGGTTCATTTAATATTTCCCAATGGCCCATACCATCACGAATATCCTCATAGCAAGATATATTAAACATTTAAAGTGAATAGGTTTTCACCCATTGAACCACATATTACCACTAAGGACATTTGTCCACCAACTGCTGTGGACACTCAAGGCTAGGAGAAGTGCTACGGAAGAGAAGGCACTAACTTGTTATATTGTAAATTTTCCTCATAGTAGTATATGGCACATTTCATTCTCCAAGATAGAATAATAAGGAAAATATAACTTTGTTAGTATTTGAATTTACAATTTATTAATTTTAGTAATTGGAGGAGTGGAAATGAACCCAGGCCCTCAGGAGTGGCAGAAGTATTGGAAAAAATATTTACCAAAATTAACAACATGGAACAACTGAGTACTAAGATGAACTAAGAAACCTGTATGAAGAAATTAAAGTAAAGGTGAAAGAGGAAGTTCAACAAATTTCAAAGCATATGGAAACAAAAGAGCAAAAGAACAGAAGACTTAATCTGCTTTTTATTGGAGTGAGGAAAAAAAAGAAGGAAACAGTCTTCATAAGAAGCATAGTTAATCTTGAATGAGAAATTAGAAATGGAATTCAATGGATGGGAAATGGTACAGACTGTCAGACTGGGAAGAAGGATTGAAAAGAGAATAATTTAACATCAATGCAGCTAGGATAAAAAATAGATTTGGTCATTAAATCATATATGCAGATAGGTATGTAAGATAAATATGGTTTATAGAAGTTATAGATTTAACTGTAGCATGGAAAGTGGATGTCATATATCTGCAATAGTGGATAAAAGGTGCAGCTTTACCAGAAGAGTGCCTACTATACTGCAATTCAGGTATACAATGGTCTATCCAACATAATTAAATTATTAAACATAAATTTTTATCATTTAAATGTTCTCTTAAAGAATTTTTGACAGCTCACACATACTACTGTATGGATGAACATTTTATACTTATAATTAAGATCATTGTATGATCCAGTCAAACTATACACTCTTATTGCTTCAATTACTTGTGTATATGTAGAACTAATTTCAAGAACCCTTACGTTAGCATCCTCGGCTAACCATCTACTGCTTGGTAATTTGTTATGCTGTCACAATGTGAAATTCTGCTCTGATGTGATGAACTTAATGTTTATGTTTTCATTCCTGGAAGTATTGAAGTTTATTAAACTGTCTTTGAATTGGTAAATGTAGATTTTCTTCCATGTTGCTAATTCTGTAGTTCCTTATGCTAATTTTAATAATTTTGCTTTATTCATTATGTCGGGATTTTCTTCCCCGAAATTAGATGCTCATCTCATTTCTTGATTTGTTTGTATTTTATGTACCTAAAATGTTCTTTTAACCGTGTGCCTATGTTTCTCTTTGTTTTTCCAATGTAGATTTTTTCACGTTGCTAATTCTGTAGTTCTTTGTGCTAATTTTAATAATTTTGCTTTATTCATTATGTCGTGATTTTCTTCCCAGAAATTAGATGCTAATTTCATTTCTCCATTTGTTTGTATTTTATGTACCTAAAATGTTCTTTTAACCGTGTGCCTATGTTTCTCTTTGTTTTTCCAATGTAGATTTTTTCACATTCTGCACAACTTAATTTGTAAATACTTGCTTTTTTTCTCCGTGGACATACTGTTAATAATATTGTTTATCAGGAGATTTTTAACATTAAATCTGTTTACAAGTGCCAATCTGATATTAAAATCTTTTAAGAATATTTTGAAATTTTTTCCTAGCCCATGGATGATATGTGAACTTTTTAAAAATTAGCTCATCTTTTTCTGCTGAAAGTGTTGTGGTTTCTTTAATAAGTTTTTGTTTTTGAATTTCTATACTTTTTTGTATTAGTTTGTTTTAATTCATTTTTAACCATAGTTTTTTCTATTTGTTTGTATTCTTTAAAGCATTGTTCCTTGCTAATTTGTAGGTTAGCCTGTGTGTTAAGCCGTTAATCACTGCATACTTGTGTGTTGTGGGGTTAAAACCGTTAGCTTTGATGTAATGTCTGCATGTGTATTTTTTTTGTGTATTCCAAATTCTAGGTTTCCTTGAAGCTTCATTATTTTTATATCCAAGAATGGTAACATGTTATTTGTTTCTGTTTTGTATGTGAATGATATGCTTTTATCTTGTATTTTCAGAAGTTTTATGGCATCATCAATGAGATTTTGTTAACTATGGCACATATATCGACATATCTACTACATTCAATTAGAAATGAATGTAGGAATCCACACAGTGAACAAGATATCTGTTCCATATTTTAAATATGTATGGGAACGCTGAGTTGATGTGTGTTTCAAATCTGCTCACGAAGAGGTTAGCTAGATATAGTGATAAGGGGCTGCCTGTAGTAACTCTTGATTATTGTTTATAGAATTTGATCTTGAAAGAAAAGTAGGATTGGTTTATGCAAATTTCTGTGAGTTTTATGTACTCTTTTATGTGTGCATCATTGATTCCACTTGTTCTTAGCCAGTCAAGCAGATAAATTAGGAGTTTTATCTTTAGGTATGCTTGGAAACAGCAATTCTACATTGAAAGACATTAATGTGTGAGAAGGTTGTAATTTTATATAATTAATTTCCTCTTTTAACTGAAATGAATTGTTTATATTCTGCTTTGAAATTTTGGTAGTGTCTTGAATCTGTCAGCTAAACATTTTTCTAAATAGTATGAAGTCGTATTGATATTGTTAATCATGGGTTGCACACCAAGCAGTGTTGTGAATTTTTGGTAAATCGTATATTTTAGCTATTGTAGGCTTGTTCTGTTTTATTTTGTATTTAATTTCTTTTGGAATAAATGTGCATGTTTTAGAGCCTCATTGACTGAATTAATACATCCCTTTATTGGGTATGAATGGACTTGAATATATTCTTTCTTATTTAGCAATTCTTGCATGCTTTTATTATAATTTTTTTAATCTAATATTACTATTCTGTTCCCTTTGTCTGCTTTTGTAAAACTACATCTTTATCATTTAAGGATTTTATTGTGTTTCTATATGTTTTGTTTGCTGATGTTTTCCTTTTATTAATCTCTTTTAAAAACCATTTTTTATTTGATTCTATTTGTTTTTCTTTGCTGTTTAATCCTTCAATAGCCACTTCTAAATCTACCAAATAATCGTCTCTATTATTGTAGTATTGGATATAAGTTTTTTTAGGCCTTTATTTAAAAATGCTAATTCTTCTTTCTTGAAACATTCTTTTGATAGATTTTCCACGTAATTCTGTTTAGGTTCTGGATTTTTAGATTTCTTAGGTTTGTGATTTAGATATCTAAACTTTCTTCTCTGATTGCTGACTTTTTTGTTTACCCAATACTCTATATGTTCTAAAGATATGCCATTTAAGTTATTCCATACTATGTTTCCTAAACTCTTTGAATTTGAAATATACAGAAACAATACACACGTAGACAATCACATCAAAGCTGATGCTTTTAACTCCACAACACACAAGCATGCAGTGATGAACAGCTTAACACACAAGCTAGTTAACCTACAAACTGGCAAAGAAGAATACTTGAAACAAATAGAAAAAACAGTGGTTAAAACTGAACTAAAAAAACTAATACAAAAAAGTACAGAAATTCAAAAAGCAAAAACATATTAAAGAAATCACAACACTTTCAGCAGAAAAAGATAAGCTATTTTTTAAAAAGTTCACATATCATTCCATGTGCTACGAAAAAATTTCAAAATATTCTTAAAGATTTTAATATCAGATTAGTGTGTGTAAACAGATTTAATGTTAAATATCTCTGATAGACAGCATTAATGACAGTATTCCACAGGAGAAAAAAGCAAGTATTTACAAAATAAGTTCTGCAGAATGTGAAAAAATCTACATTGGAAAAACAAAGAGAAACATAGGCACATGATTAAAAGAACATTTTAGGAAGCTTAAATACAAACAAATGGAGAAATCAGCAGTAGCTTCTCACTTCTGGATAGAAAACCACAACATTAAAATTAGCACAAGGACCTACAGAATTAGCAACATGGGAGAAAATCTACATTTATAAACACAGAGACACTTTAAGGGATGAAAACATAAACTTTAAGTTCATCACATCTCCATCGGAGTAGAATATACATTCCCAGCATAACAAATTATCCAGCAGTCAACAGTTAGCCAAGGATGCAAACAAAGCAGTTTGTGAAACTAGATTATAAACAAGTAAGTAGAGCAATAAGAATGTGTAGTTCTACTACACCATACACTGATCTTATTATATTATTAGCTTCACTGTACAAGTTCCAATTAACATCTTATTTTGATTTAAAGTAAAACACTAAAAATCATGTCGTCACATTAAAACTCTCTTTAAGTTTCACAAACACACTTATAAAAGTAATTTTGGTACATGTTTCGTGAGGTACATTCCTCACATTGTCAACCAAAACGACGACTGAGGAGCCAATTTCAGCAAAGTATGTATGTTACTATGCTTGCTCTGGTGGTCTGTTAATGAACTTAAACAATATGTTGTCTGCTTCCGGTATATCAAAATTCATAAGTTTGTATTCATATTTTTTTATGTAAATTTTTTCCCATATATTAAGTTCTTTCGGATGTTGAATTGTTTTTAGTAATGTTATGTCCTTCTCTATTTCATGATTCTCATTCCAAAAATGTGCAGCCACTGCTGATTTTTCTACTTGTTTGTGTCTAATATTTCTCCAGTGTTCCTTTAATCTTATCCCCAGATTTCTCTTTGTTTTTCCTATGTATATTTTCTCACAATCCTTGCAATTAATTCTATATATACCTGAATGTTCTTCTTTCTTCTTTTTTTGTTTAATTTTATTTAGATTTAATAGTTTACCAACACTATATCTGTTTATTGGTGCTAAAACATGGTACAGATATGTTGATGATGTGTTTGCCATTGTAGAAGATAGATTCATAGAAGATTCATTGAAACTGTTGAACTTGCAAGAAGAAACCATAAAATTCACTATGGAAACCGAGGTTAATAATACTTTACCTTTTCTGGACCTAAGGATAATAAAAAGGAATAAAAATATAGAATTTGGTATATACAGAAAGGACACACATACCGACAATTACATAAAAGCAAAAGGTTTCAACCCCAGACCCCACAAGGAAGC
Organism: Metallyticus violacea; assembly: GCA_030762175.1. Lineage (NCBI taxonomy): Eukaryota > Metazoa > Arthropoda > Insecta > Mantodea > Metallyticidae > Metallyticus > Metallyticus violacea. The sequence goes on along the minus strand of CM060846.1, from coordinate 185,377,450 downwards.
AGCATTCAATAGTATGACATATAGGCTAGTTAATACACCACTCAGTAAAGAAGAATACAGGAAAGAATATGCACATATAATACACACAGCAGAAATAAATGGATTTAACAAACAAATGGTAGATAAAAAAATAAAAAGATTTAAAAATAAAAAGGAAATTAAACTAATCACCACACTCAGTTCTTCACTTAAAGAAAATACCTATCAAAAATTCACATATCACCCTTATGTTAACCATAAATTCCAAAAAATTTTCAAAAAGTACAACATTACTCTAGCACCAATAAACAGATATAGTGTTGGTAAACTATTAAATCTAAATAAAATTAAACAAAAAAAGAAGAAAGAAGAACATTCAGGTATATATAGAATTAATTGCAAGGATTGTGAGAAAATATACATAGGAAAAACAAAGAGAAATCTGGGGATAAGATTAAAGGAACACTGGAGAAATATTAGACACAAACAAGTAGAAAAATCAGCAGTGGCTGCACATTTTTGGAATGAGAATCATGAAATAGAGAAGGACATAACATTACTAAAAACAATTCAACATCCGAAAGAACTTAATATATGGGAAAAAATTTACATAAAAAAATATGAATACAAACTTATGAATTTTGATATACCGGAAGCAGACAACATATTGTTTAAGTTCATTAACAGACCACCAGAGCAAGCATAGTAACATACATACTTTGCTGAAATTGGCTCCTCAGTCGTCGTTTTGGTTGACAATGTGAGGAATGTACCTCACGAAACATGTACCAAAATTACTTTTATAAGTGTGTTTGTGAAACTTAAAGAGAGTTTTAATGTGACGACATGATTTTTAGTGTTTTACTTTAAATCAAAATAAGATTAACAAAAGTTTCACTGTGTGGATTCCCAAATTCCGTAAACATATTCCAATTAACATATTTAGTTAATTTTAGATTTGATTTATCTTAAGTATATGTTTGCAAACATATGCACACTTGCACCCAACCATACACATTACTTTACTTCACACATATACATACCTACATAAATTTTAACACTGATTATACTGACATGGAGGGCTGAGGTCATTAAGGCATGGATTTGTGAGTGGCAGGTTTACTCCTACGAGGAATGTTCTACTACCTGTTGAGGTTTCTTTCAGATTTTCCTCAGTTCTTATATATGGCAACTCTCAGGGAGGTACCCTAAAATTAAATCTGGAATGCTTCCTTTCTTAAAAACAAAATTCATCTCCAATTTATTTCATGTAAGATATCATCAGTGTACACTGTCTGTGATGCCAGAGAGTAGACAGGTGTGAAACTATTAAAACAAAAAAGAATATCTATAAAGGAGCTATTCTACCACTTATGTTGTATGTTGCATCCATTTGGATTGAAGCAATGAAAAAGCAATATAGTAGAACAAAATATATAAGAGTGTCCACAGACTTATTAACATAAAAACAATGAAACCTTTTTGTACCATATCTACCAAAGAACTATGTATTCTTGTGGGGATAACACCTATAATTCTAAAGGTTGAAGCAGCAGCTTAAATACATAATATTATGAAAGCAAGAGATGATGTGGAGTATCAACTAGATCAACTGAATAATTGGCCATACCGAACTGATACTCTGACAATCAGCAATGTATTACCACAGGCGGCCAAGGTCGTTAAGATGCGGAGTCATGAGCGGGAGGTATGGGGTTCAAATCCTGCCAAGACTGTCCTCCTTGACTGAGGTTTTTTTCAAGTTTTCCTCAGTCCTCATAAATGGCAAATGCTGCAGAGGTAATCTAAACTTAGGCCTGGAACGTTTCCTTACTTAAAAATCCTTTCCTAACATACCATTTTGTTTCATGTATCATCAGTGTCCACCGCCTGTGGTGCCTTAGCAGTAAAATGAAGCGTTAAACACTATTCAAAAAAAAATCATCAATGTAACAGAAGAAAAGGAAGATTCTATGCTGAATGAATTCACAGATGGGAGCAGAATAAGATGTATTAGGAGCAGCACTTTTGATTGAAAACAACTTGACCACCAGGGGAAATTTAAACTTGGAAATAAAATCTCAAATAATCAGGCTGAACAGCTAGCCATAGTCAAAGTCTTAGAAAAGATAAACAAACTAGAAGGTACAGAAAATGGAAGATAAACAACAATATATATATAAATATTGTACTTACAAAGCTATTAACAATGGAGTGGCAATATAACCTCAACTTAGGTATTCATTTTTTACACTGTGTAAAAAATGAATACCTAAGTTGAGAAACAATATATATGTACACGGAAAGCCAAATTTCTCTTGACTTCATCAGAAACCAAGGAAACCACAAAAAGTTAATCCATAATATTCATAAGCATGAACAATTGGGCATCCACTTCAGATGGATAAAGGTACATGTTGTACATTATTGCAACGAAATAGTAAACAAACTGGTGAAGGATGCAGTACAACACAAAGAACTATAAGTATGCTACAATAAAGTGCTGAAAAGCAAAATATGTAGGCACCTTAGAAATAAAAATCATGAAAAATGGGAAAAGGAATGGCAGTCAACTTTTTACAATTGCAAAATTACAAAATAATTATTTCCATCTCTGTTAAAATGCAAATAAAACTGACATTAATGCCAAAAGTGACAGCATTTCTACCAATATGCATCTAATTGCAATAAATTTGGAATAAATTATGACCCTATGTGCAAGTGCACCTGAAAAGAGCAAACTCTTGTCCATCTGATTTTTTAATGTAATCTGTTAAATAAAGGAGAAACAAATTTACAGAAAGCACTATTAGCATCAGTTAGAAGAGGTCATTTATAACCCATTACAATTGTATAAACAACAGTTTACTGCATTCATCAATAAAATTAACTTTAAAAATGTATTAAATGTAAATATACTAATTATGATTTGAACCAAAGTACTCTATTCTATATTGTATTTAAATTGTGTATAATACTGTATTTGAGTTAAGAATACTGTAACATGTATTGTTCTAATCATGTACTAGAACATGCTAAATAAACAAATTAAAAAAAGACATACATACACACACATATTATAAATAAATTGAGTGCAGTACTTGCACATAAAATAGCTAACACTTATTTGTTCACATTAAAACACAATATTTCAGGACACTCGCACTTCTTCAGGTAGGAGATAGAAACTGAACACTTGGCAGGCTTAAACCAAAACAAACAGGTCTGATGGGTGCAAACCTTACTTAGAAAAATTAAGAGGCAGTGTAGCAAAGTTCTGAAATAGGGAGTAAAGTGGTTGAGAAATAATAACAATAGGGATCTGTGGTGTCAGCTGGTAATGAAATGTTATTTATATGTATAAAAAAATCATTACAACGTCAAATAAGGCCTGGAGATTTCTGAGCTTGGTGTATTATTAAAGCAGCTATCTCTCTATTATAGAAGGTGCTATTTGAGAAGAGAAGGGAAGAGCTTCAATGAATGTTAAATGGTCGTAATCATCAAAAGTAGTAATGTGATACTATTGTTGCTGTTAGGTCAATGTAAAAAGCATCAGAAAAACTACAATTTAGCATATAAACATTTTTTTGCATATGGCAAAAGAGTGAATTTGAAAAGATATCTCTAAGTTAGGGCTTCTATAAGAGGCACATGGGGTAAATATGGAGCAGGTTTTACATTTGGTCATTTGCAGGGATACAAGCCAGGGACTACATAAGGTTTTTCTGTGGTTAATAATTTCTGATGAAATATGCTTTTAATACTTTTGGGAATTTTAAATGGTAGCCTGGGTCTACATAGAAACAAACTGCAGATGAGAGGATGTGAGAGCAAAATATTGTGGCATTATGTGAAAATATGTCTTACAGGCTCAACACATGGGAGATACATAGTAATAAAGTTTAATCTATATTCAGTACTGGGTCTATTTTGCAGCACAAAATTCCTATCAGCTGGGAGTAAGCATGATTTAGTAGGGATTCAGAGTAGCCATGATTTTGGAATCTTTCCATCAACTTTGATTCAGCGCAGCTGAATACACATGGTGAGGGCACTGAAGCTATCACATACTTTTTAGAGATATATTCTTTACAAAAACCGACAACAGATTTCATCTGTCACCTTGCCAAATTTGTCCTCACCCATAATGCATTCTCTTTTAATTGTAAATTTTATCTTCATTTAAGGGCACAGCAATAGACACAAGGATGGCTCCCTCTTATGCCAATCTATTTATTGCATGCCTAAAGAAGCAGTTTTTACTGTCTCAGGTGGACATCCCTTTGGTGTGGCTCAGATTTATTGATGACATTTTCATCATCTGAACCAAAGGCATAGATTCTTTTAAACATTTTATTTAGAAATTTAATTCCTCCTTTTTGGCTAAGTTCACCCCTGTCTACTCTCGTACCTCCATAACTTTTTTGGATATAGATCTGACTTTCAAAGAAAAAGATTGTTGACTGCTTTTGCATATAAACCTTTAAAATTACAACAGTATCTTTATTATGACAGTTGTAATCTTCAACACATTAAAGATTTATTCCTTTTTCTCTGTCAATAGAGGAAATCATCTTTGCAACAATTCAGCTTCACTTGAATCATATTTTCAAAACTTATCTTCTGCCTTTGAAGAAGAACATGATTTGTTCCAAATATAATGAAAATTGTGTTACTATTTAGTGGTTTATCTACTTCTGCTTCTTTAGTTCTTGTTATTTTAGTTATATTGTTCCAAAAAGTATTTTATTTTTCATTTTAATACATATATAGTAACTAGCAGTATATAATGAAGTTTTATGCAGTAAGCTCATATTTTTTTAATGGTGTTTAATGCTACTACTGAGACACCACAGGCAGTGAACACTGATGATACATGAGAAGAAATGATATAATGGAAAAGAAATTTTTTGTTTCTTTTTAAAGGAAGGAAACGTTCCAGGCCTAAGTTTAGGATAACTCCCCAGCATTTGCCATTTATGAGGACTAAGGAAAACCTGGAAAGAACCTCAGTCAGGGAGGATGGTCCTGGTGAGATTCAAACCCCAGATTTTCCGCTCAAGAGTCCACGCCTTAATGACCTTGGCCACCTGTGGTGGTAAGCTCATATTTTAATATTATAGAACACAATAATAGAAATATCAACTGAGTAACTGTCAAAGCAAAACATGGTATGGCATGTTAACAAATCAGCAAGGCTATTGTAAAATTTTAACTGCATGTGATTTGAAAATACAAAATCAGATATCCAAACAGACATTTAAGATGATATGGGATAGCAGCTATGATGATCTAACAATAGTTAATAAACTATTGTGAAAAGTTAGATTGGGTGATACTCAAGAAAACTGCTTGGATCAAAAGATTATAACATTCAAAGTGGAGAGAAACAAAACAGAGTGCACCCACAAATTATCAAATCTAAATTACATCCATCCAATCCAATAACAAGTCTAAATAATTTTAACATAGTAAATTTTGCCTTTCCTGCAATCAATGCAGCAAATAATTCAATATTCATGGTCTCTAGTGGGATGAAATATGCATTGAAAAGAAATACAGTATCATGGTGGAGCAACAGTTTAATAATATTAAGAAAAAGGGTAAATGCTTTATGAAGATGTGAACAGATAACTATAAGGAACAGAAATTTAAAGTTGGGGAGGAAGGAAATATATTTTGAAGGGAAAAGGGTATATGAAAGGATCACAGTAGACCAAATTGAAATTGTAGAAAAGGTTCTGTACAATAAATGATGAAGTTTATCCCTGGAACATAATCTTAAAAATAACACCAAGAAAAATCAGAACTACAAAAAAACTGACAATGCTCAAAAAGATGATGAATCGATTTGGTTTATTTACAGATGCTCTTTAACATCTTAGTCATCAGCGTCCCATTCAATTCAAGGCGTGAAACGGCCATTAAATTTTGCTGAGGCCTCTTGATGATTTTTTGGTCACATCCTTCTAAGTGATTGGATTGAAGAATGCAATTGCAGAAATAGATACTGTAAGGAATGGGATTTGAATGTGAATGAATAAAAGATAAAAATTTTGGTTTTTAAGAAAGGGAACAAACTTGGAAAAGAAGAAATGTGCTATGTGGTTTATAGAAGGAAACCTTATCCAGATGGTTAGAGAGTTTACATATTTGAGAATAAAGCTTGGCAGCTCAGGTCAATGGGAGAGACAAAAAAAGATTTGCACTAACATAAGGAAGACTGATAATGAAATCTATAATAAAATTATTATATTTTGCACCAAATATGAAAGTAGTTTGGTGTGAGAGAGCATACAGTGCATTAGCACAATCAAGGTGGGCATAAGGAATGAGGGGTTGAGGAAAGTTAAAAAGAACTGGATAAATTACTTAATATATTTTGTAAACTAATGCTATGTATTCCACCAAATGCTGCCAATGCTGGTACTCTGTTAGAAATGTGAAAGGTAAGTGTGAGAAGATGGATTAATGGAGAGAGCATTAAAATATTTGTACAGGGCACATCAGATGCCACAGGGGCATTCCTGAAAAAATTCTTAAACTTTCAGGAATCCTTAGGAGAAGGTAGCGAGGTTGGAAAATTGGTGACATATATTGATACGGAATGGTATGAGGGAGATTTGATTAGGAGGTGGTTTTTGGAAGATGATTAGAACCAGATTTGAGGATATAGATATACAAATTTTGTATGCTGGTATAAGGGGAAAAATTACTTGACGTTATATTGGGAAGTAAAAGAGGAATGTATTAGTGAATATTATAATGACAGGTGCAACAAGAAAAAGAGGGAAGGGTCAGTATGGATGAAGCAATTGATAAAAGAAAAATCAATTAAGATCTGAGATAGATATAAAGAACATTTTAGGATATAAACTCCAGTTAAGGTATTTAGGGAAATATTTGTATTGAGTTCTTAATTATCAAATCGATTCACTAGATAATTAACAACATAATAGTCGCTTCACTGTATTGGTTCCGACACTAAATTAAATGTTATATTTATTTATTTGTATTCAGTTTAAAACAAATGGATAAGACAGATTAATAAGTGAATAAATTTGAGATGTATGGGTGTAGAATTATTGTGATGCAAATTGAATAATTATAACAGGAGAATTACTGTTGGAGAAATAGTATGTTAGAAGGTAAACACTGATATTGGGAAAGAGGTCTATGGCTTGGGATAGAGCCAGAAATGAAATTAAATAAGTGAGTTTGTAATATTAGAAATTGGTTAGTACATGAATAAATTTATTATGGTAGGGAGTTTAGAAATAAAGGAATTAGTAGGTTGTATAAATTGTAGATAATTTATATATTATCCATAAAAATACCTTTATTGGGTTATTTTTAATGGATCCGAGCCTGGTTACCTGCATATGCTGATGAATCAGGGACTCGGATCTTAAGTAATCCAATTGAACATTTTGCAGTTAATTAGAATTTAAATGGGTGTCAGTATATAATTTATACAAATTATTGTAATAAATCTATGTACTGGTGGCAGGTCACACCTAAAAATGGTCTGGGCCAAATGGGTGAAGACCCCCATGTATTTTATATTTTGATTTTTTAGCAATTCAATAAATTTTAAAATTTCAAATTTTCTTTCTCTTGAAGCTCTAAATAAACAGCCATTTTATTCCACTCAACATGGACTTTCTACTGTTAAATACCATACTGCTATTGACTAAAGTTATTACTAGGCAAGTTAACATTTAATAACATTTAAAGGGTCCGTGGTTGTAAACAAGATAAACAAGCTGACTTTAAACAATTTATTTTGAACATAAACAATGCATTTACGAAAGCTAATATGCTGGTAGAAAAGCCTGATCAACCCCATATTACGTTTGAGATGAAGTTGGGATTTATAAATCTGAAAATTAAATCTGGTAGAAATATACAGTAGGGAAGACATGCAGGCTTTGAGTCCTATCATTTACCATGAAGAGCCAATGTATTTGATAAATGTTAACTTAATTGGTTACTCTAAGATTTTCTCAAATGGGAGTCTGCCATTTCACCCTTCCCTTCCTTTCCTTTTATTGATCATTTCCCAGATCCCTTTCTATGTTCCACTTCTTTCTACAGAGTATGATTATATACTTATAAAGGAACCAAAACTCTTAAAAGCTCTTCAAAAACAACAGTGTGGGAGAATATATTCTTAAACAAAAACAAGGAAAATTTGGTTAATTTTGATCCCCCAAACAATAGTAACGACATCACCAAGTTTGTAAAATCCACAGAACAACATCTTAATACCATGCTGGGAAGCAGACAGTGGAATCATTCTGAAGATGAAGGCAACAGCCTTTGAAACATGTCCAAGTGAAACAAAATTAGTGAAATATGAGTGATTTTCTCAATAATAATCTGTTATATTATGATTATATACTTTCAGTTTTTACCATGTGTGACTTTGCTGTACTCTTTTTCTTCTCCTTGACATTTTCATGCAAGCTAGTCAGTTGTTTATACACATAAAGAAATCGGTATTAGGTGACACTAAACTTCACTAACTGATTCATTTAACAGAATATGTTTCAAAAGCTTTTGCTCTCATCTTCAGCTGAGGACTGATTAATGCTAGCAGGACGATGTGACCTATGGTGGTTCCAATATACAGAAAAACAGGAAGTCCATTGATGGGATATCGAAATTCATAACATGATTCTTATTAATTGTATAAAATGATTCTTATTCTTTAAAATTAAAATCTTTTCCAATATTACAAACTCCCTGGAATTGTAGGTATTTTTCAACAGTTTGGTTTTGTTTGTGATGTCATGATTTTAAGTTCAAAAATGATCTGCAAATGCTGATTTATCCACATGAATTGGTTTATTTACGGATGCTGTTTAACATGTCCGGTCATCAGCGTCCCATTCAATTCAGGGCATGAAATGGATACAAATTTTGCTCAGAAGCCTCTTTTTTCAGGTTTAAGGTTCTTTATCATCCCGTAAATATACAAGGGAACCACGGCTTTACTTCCCTTCCGAAGGAAGCCATATTTAGGATTTTTACACCCGAAAAAATCATCGGTCCTGGCCGGGATCAAACCCACAATCTTGGGTTTAGAAGGCAAGTATAGTTACCACTACACCACCAGGACCTACATTTATCCCCCTGTATATATCTTAAATTTCTAAAGTTTTCTTCCTTCCTTGTCTCCAAATTTGTTATTGTTCTGCCTATATATATCTGATCACAATCCATACCACTCCTGCCTTTTTGTTGGATGTAATAACATGCTTTATGGTTCTGCTCAAAACGTTCCTGATGTTAAATTTATTTAAACACAATATCAAATTGTCAGTGAGTATTCAATCTTTTGATAGATCAGATTTTTTTTCTGTTATGAACTAGGCTGAACAATGGCTGTGTGACCTCAGGAGGAGTGGAATATCCTGCATTCATCATTCCACAACAAAACTGTTTTTATTTTTTGTTTGAGGACCTGCTCAGTCCTGTATTTTATAAAATTTCACAGTATCCCAGGTAACAAAGATCTTAATCGTAAACATAACAAAGATCTTAATTAAAATGTTAATTGGAACTTCCACAGTGAAGCAAATCATACAATAACATCAAACAAAGATGTTATTTAATTATTTACTCTCTATATTTGAGACACTATTAATTACTTTCTGTTGTTTTTGTTTATCAGCCTTGCTAAGGAGTGGCCCTCTTATTTAGATATTATGGCCGGACTATTCTAATTTAGATTGACAAATTCTAATGTCTTATTGAAGGGATTTATTAAGTAAACCTAGTTGTTATATAAGTTGACTGTTACCCCAACTTGTTGAATGGCATCACCTGTTCAATTTTAGTGACTTAAATTATTATAATGCATTAAAAAATGAGTCATCCTTTGAATGCAAAATTCCTTTAAATCCTACTCATTAACAGTGTGCATTGCACAAAGTAACCAGAAAGGCCGTGTAGCCAGTGCAACATTTGTGTTATATGGCATGCACTAAAGATACTGTCTGGTATGTGAGTTTCGTTAGCTCTGTGGCAGAGTGTACCATAATGTCATGGTTAAGAGCTCAGGTTCGTCATCCATTTAAACTTTAATAACATATCATGGCAAATAAGTTTTGTAATATTGTTTTCCATACACAGCAATGAACATTATAATATTTCCTTCAGTATTTGTTCTATCTAAATGCAATATGCCAGATACACATTTCCTGCATATGCAAGAAGGGCAAAAGATGGCTTATGGGTACAAATTCAAGAAGCCTGGGATGTTGTAGCATCTCATTTACACAACTGTAGAATCTGACATGATCTATGCCCCAAAGATTGAGGGCAGTTATACATTCTGATTCATACATGATATCAATTTGTGTTAATTTCTATGTTTTTTAACTTTAGAAGATAAATTTTGCTGTTCATATATTTATTAATTATTTGTAAAGAATAGATTAGTTTGTGATTATGTTTTTGTGGTGTATAGGTAATATCATAAAACTCAAGTTATGCATTGAAATATAATGATATTAAGGCAACATAATGTTCTACATAAACACTTACAAACCAAAAATAAAAATAACAAAAATGTTGCGTGGGATTTGAACCCAGTAGCTTACACAGAAGAGCAATGCCTGCTAAAATGCTCTGCCACTGCTACTCTACCTTTATGTCTCTTTCCAGATGCTTATGATTGTGGCTATTACATTTACAGGCAAAGCATCCACTGCATAGTGCACTAGCTGCTTGCACTTGTAAATACAGTGTTCACAAGCATCTCCGACGTTCTCCAATTGACATATAGTATCTGCAATGACTCATTTTTTGTCATAGGGTTTACATTTTTTCTAATCTTGTTTATTATAATTAAAGTGTTACATTTATTTGTTTAATAATTAAAAATTACAATTTTCCCATATTCCTGTAAAACATACAAGAACTTTCCATGACCAAACCTGGAGGCTTTAGTCACCAAGCTTCCTGCACAAACATTATGTGCGCATGCCAAAAGGAGAGAAATATATTTAGCAAAAATAAGAACTATGACCCTATTATTGTAAGATGCAACAATCACAAAACAAATACATAGTTTTGCAGTCCTCAGTAAGCAGTCTCCTCCCTTACTCTTAGCCTATGCATCCATTTTTAACACACTAAGGCATTCCCACTTTAATTATGTTTTGTGTTACCTAAACCTGAATCATATACAAATCATAAACAGTATATTTTGCTTATATTTATTTTAGACAGTAATTCTAAGTAACAGCCATATGCTTAATGTTCAAAATATATTCTCACCTGCAAATTCTCTCTGTACTTCTGTCCATAGTACATTCAATTCTGAGAGCTGAGAGAATGTATCTTGTAGAGCCTGATTATCTTCATAAAGTGACCATTTCAACATATCTTGGGAAGCAGTATTCTGGGCTATGGCAAACGCTTTTGCCTTTGATCTCACATCTCGAAGTTCTGATATCATTAGGTTCAGCTCACAGTGCCCAGAACTCATAGATTTCAAACGAACACTACTTCTGTAGAGAGAACAATGAAATAATGCTATTACAAAATAAAAAATGTCTATCTATATTTTAGAATTACTTAGACTGCTTGCATAAGTACAAAAGGATACTATATGCATGGAGTCTTAAAAAATTTAGTAAAGGCTCTAAGTCTCTAATATCCTCCTTACTAGTATGTAACACTTCTTTATTTGTTTAACTATCTTCTACTCATTGTTGAAGTGATCAATTCCCAGCAATTGTAAACATGACATTAAGAAGTTTTTGAAGAGAGCTATGGTATCACCTTGAAATTTTTGGTTTCCTTTAATTTATTATCCTATTTTATGCTTTTCAATCTAATTGAGCTCATGGTACTTTAAGTTCAAATGATGTAATCTACGTTAAGTGACATCTCTGCCACTTAAAATTAGTAATATCACTTTCCTCACATTTCTAAAAAATTTAGGTTTGATCTCAAGATCTTCTTGTACTACTCCATAGTTCTCTTAACACAAAACCATTCATATGTTTAATTTATGCATAATGGATTTTGACTGACACATCCAAATGACTATAATGTTAATCATACACACTACAAAAATGTAAATGTATTCATTTTGATGTTAATTTTGCCACAGGATTTTTTAATGTTGTTTAATAGTGTTATTAACTCTGTTATTCATGCCCACTACAAAAATGAAAATATATATGTCATTTTTATGTTAATTTTATCACAGGATTTTTAATAGAGTTTAACATCCATTTTTACTGCTAAGGCTGTCCAGCAACCATAGTGGAATAGATGCACTTACTACATCTTTGAACTAATCAAAATATTTGTATTTCCAGAGCCTGCCAATAGGGGAAGGCCTATAAGCTGTAAGCAAGTAAGTTTCACACTATTCATTTCTCATTATCCATTGACACTTGTACCCCCACCTCCAACATTTGGTGCCAAAAACCCCAGAGATAGCTGTGAGGAGGTTTCAGACTACTCATGTAAAGTTCCCTGAGTGACTTTAATCTCAGAACGTTGGAAGCATTGAGAAGACACCATTGATTACACGACTTACAACACAATACAGATAAGTCTACCTACTATCTTATCCCAAGAAAATAGTCACAAGGCCATTATATATTTTGTAGGCTGCTGCATACATTAACAAAGGAGTGGGACTACCTACCACCTACAAAATACATGAAATAATTTATCTATTTTAGACAACTCCATTCAAGATCTGCTTGATGACACAGAATATAATGCAGTTGTACAGACTTGTAAAGAATATATAGACAGCTGCAGACGAGATATTCTTAATGCAAAAGATCTCACAGAACACGGGCATACCAGAAGCACTATGGTTGTTACTAACACAATGCCAACTGAAACTTCACGACTTACATATCCCTGAAATCAAGCTACCAACTATTAAAATTATTCATTTTCCAGAGACATAGAAGAATGGCCTCAATTCTGGGAGCAAATTTAGTCATCCATATGTCTATTGATCTCAGTTGTTTCAAATATAAACAACCATGTATTTCTTTGAGGATACCTAGACAGTGAACCTAAGCATTTTGTCCAAGGAATCCCTATAATGACAGACACATATGAACAGGCAAAACAAATTCTTCTTTCAAGATATGGATATAAGAATAGGATTGTCCAAAGTCACTTAGATATTTTAAAACATCAGGAAGCCGTTACCTCAGATCATCCCGAGGCATTAAACGCCATATACATAGTGTCACCGGCGGGTACAAGCACTGAATGCACTAGGTGAAAACAGAGATGCTTATGATCAAATATTTACATGAAAGCTGTTACGGGCATTCCCATAAGACTTTTGCTGTCGCTGACTCATTCACGTCAAGAATTAGAAGGAAGGAAATTTCTCGCGCCTCATGAAACTCCTTGGTACAATATGCCGTACCGACTCAGAAATATATGGGGGGAGGCCATTCCGCTAATTAATTGCCGACGGCAGCTGCACTTCAAGAATACGAACAAACACAAAGGTAAAAAAAAAGGTCAATCTCTCAAAACGTTTTGCGTATATTATGAAAATAAAGACCACTGGGGCCAAGACAGTCAGCAAGTACGAGATCCCAAAGCTAGGATTGAGAAACTGAAGACAACAAAACGTTGTTTCTTGTGCCTTAGCCGAGGTCACAATAAAAATCAGTGCTTTAAAAGAGCGAAGGCGTTTTGCAACCGGTATAAAAGTCAACACGTTCGATGTGCAATAACGGCACTATACCTACTTCCATTTGCAAATTAGAGTAGCCAATTCGGATTTCATTTACCTGCAGACTATTCGCGTGTAGATTGAGGGACCAACAGGAAGGCGGAAGCTGACGTGCTATATCCTGGAAAATGATATTCAATCTAGCTTCATCCATAATTCAATGACAGACTGGCTCAACGTGACTGGCCGCCAAGTCCCTGCAGTTCCTTTTGAATCTTTTTCAAGGACTTCAGTCTCTAGAAAGAACGTCTTATTCGAGATGGTGGAGTTTTCGATGAAAGCGTTCGAAAGTAGCATCATCTACACGCTACAACCCATGCCACCACTCTATATGACCGTCCTGGCTTCCCTCAAGAAAATCAAATTAGCGGATCCGCAGGACAAGTCACCAGATATTCCGATTGAAGTTTTCATTGGCACAGACTGCTACTATTGGAAAACCTTAACAATGAAACAGTCAATGAGAATGTTTCCTTCTTTTGTCCTATTGCTAAAATATACGGACATGTAATCAGTAGAACTAGATGCGATACTACTATCAATAAGATGATAATTCACTACATTTCACATGCCGTGAACGAGATCTCCGATGAAAGTAAACGTCAATTTGGGAGCTTGAAACGATTGGCTTTAATGAACTTCAAGAGCGAATGTTCTCAGCAAAGGATTACGTCATTCTTCAGGAAGTCCACAATACATATCACACAGAAGCGGGGAGTAGAGTTGTTTCTCTGCCTCGGTATATCCTTATCGCAGAAAGACGGTTCTCTTCCTTAGAGAACAAACTAAAGGGGAGAGACGAACTAAGTTCATTTACCATAACAGCATATTGAACTATATGTGTATGGATCAAGCCGAAGTTTCCCCTGAACGGGATATTTCTGGAGATATGTATTCCTTGCCACACCCTCTTGTAAAGGAAAACAAGACAAGCAGCACGAAGTACAGAATTGTCTTCGACGCATCATCGCACGAACTAGACTCTCCTTCACTAAATGATGCGTTAGGAATGACCCCTAACCTGTTACCTTTAAGTTCTCGGGACTTTGCTACGATTTAGAAAACATTTCAAGGCGACTATGCGACGGTGATCAAGCTATTCTCCAATTAATGCTCAATAAGGACGATAGAGACCTCACCAGATTTTATGGCATCGCGTCCAGCAAGGAAAGGAGGGGAGTTATCATATATCAGACGATGTGATTTCTTATTACTTCAAAAGCTTACCGTTTGGACTTACACCTAACCCATTCCTTTTGTCAGCCACTATAAGGGAATTGGTAGCATTGAATCGAGACAAGTATCCAGTTGCATCCGCAATCTTAGACAAATCTGCGTTTATGGACGATATTACTACCAATGCAGATGACATAGAGGTGAACATTATATACCAGGAACTTGCCCTCCTGCGGCAGATTAAACTCCCACTATCTAAGTGGGCGACCAACTCCAGAACTTTGATGATGATTAATGCTTAAGGGCGCAAAACAGCTACGGTCATTAGCGCCCAAACACACTAAAAACTGCGCCAGATTTAAAAATTAAATAATTAAAACAAATACGGCGCATAAGTCAATCAACACTAACACATGCGCAATAAAATAAAACCCCATAACACATAACATGGGTAAAATGTTGAACTAACATAAGACTGGCAATAAAACATAGTCGCCAGAGCGGAAAACAACACAGTCTCATAATGGTCTAAAATTGTAGCAATAAAACCCCAAAACAAATAACAAAGGCAACATTCAACACAAAAATTAAAGACAGGTACTAAAACGATTCAGCAAAAGCTGAAATAACAACAGTCTTAAAATAGTCTAAAAGTGCCGTCATAAGTAAAATGATGGAACCTCACACCTTGCTCCAAAAACCACACACACGGATAAAACGCAGCACTCGCTCAACAGCAGCCACATCAACAGCAAGTAACTCCTCAATAGACGAGGGCAAACCTAGGGAAAGCCTAAAAGCTGCAGGATGATGGCATTCGAATAAAATGTGACACACTGTAAAGGGTCACAGTGAGGACAAGCTGGAGCTGGTTGACCATTAAATAGGTGACGGTGACTAAAACGGCAATTCCCAATTCTCAGACGAGCTAAAATCACTTCTTCGCGACGAACTGCGCGAGAAGAAGTCCACTAGTTAAAAGCGGCGGATTTACATTTCCGAAGCTTATTGGCGGGTATAAAAGCCCACTCATCGCGCCAGCGCGAGAGAATGCCTCGCCGTAAAGAATGTTTAAAATCCCCAAAATAAAAACATAGCTCGTACTCAGCGGGGTCTAAAAGGGCGGATTTAGCCGCGACATCTGCGGCCTCATTACCTGGGAATCCCATATGCCCAGGTACCCATAGAAGTGTCACCCTGACGCCAGCGTCAAAAAGCGATAACACTACATCCTGGATCTTCTGTACAAGAGGGTGATGGTTGTACAGATTTCTGAAAGATAAAATGGCACTCAAAGAGTCGGAACAAATAACACTGTTCCCCAGTCCCAGGTCAGAAATAAATAAAATAGCCCGATAAATAGCATAAAGCTCAGCCATAAAAATATACGGCGCAACGTTAAGAACAAAAGTAAAATTAGCTTCATTAAAAAAAAGGCACATCCTATTCCCGTGTCAGATTTTGAATCGTCGGTATATATAAAATTCCAGCCATTAAAAGAAGAGACGATCTCGCTAAAACGACGACGTATTATAATAGGTGCTGCGGTCGAAGACTTTGGACAGGAAGTAAGCCCAAGATGAACGGGGGCCTTTGCTAACAGCCAAGAGGGACAAGTAATTTCCCCGGTTATGAATAATGCATGTAAATTCGCGTACTAGGTCCGTAACAGCTCCTGAAAACGAGAACCAGCAGATCTAGGATTAAAAGACCGAGCAAAGGAGCTAGAAACACATTAAAAACGGCTCATATGTGGGATGGCGCGGTTGCACAGCTAATCGACAACCATAAGCAGCAAGTAAAAATATCCCTACAATAAAACAACGGAGGTTCTCCAGACTCCGCACATAAACTACACACAGGACTTGTGGGGAATACTCCAATAGCGACAAGGATACCCCGGTGATGAATAGGGATTAGGCGACTAAGAACGGAAGGTCGCGCAGAGCCATAAACAACGCAGCCATAATCCAGTTTGGACCGGATGAGAGAGCGGTAAAAACGTAACAGAATAGTCCGGTCAACACCCCAGGATGTGCCACTTAAAACACGTAAAATACAAAAAGAACGTTCACACTTGCCTCTGAGTTATACTATATGCGAAGACCAGCATAATTTTCTATCAAACACCAAGCCAAGGAATTCTAACTTCGTCTGCGAAAGTAAGAGCATCTGGGCCAAGATGAGGAAAGATAAATGGCAAAATCGCCAACGAACGACGATTGTATTCCTGGCGGTAAACACTCAGTGATGGAATTGATAGCAATGGCAAACAGTGTGCAACTTAGTACCGAGCCCTGAAGTACACCGTTCTCTTGAGTAAAACTACGCGAACCCACGCGAACATTAAAAACCCGGTCCTTCATAAACTCCCGAATAAAAACAGACATATGCCCACGTATATGCCAATCGTGAAGCGCCCGAAGGATACCGCCTCTCCAGCAAGTATCATACGCTTTCTCCAGATCGAAAAATATGGCGTTCGTTTGGCACTTCCGTACAAAACCGTCCATTATATGGGTGGTTAGAGACACAAGATGGTCGACTGAGGAACGATGAGGCCGAAATCCGCACTGATCGTTCGTTGATAAATGACTCGACTCTAACCACCGCATAAGCCGCCCGTTAATCATGCGTTCCATCACTTTGCAGACGGAACTGGTGAGGGAAATCGGACGGTAACTGGAAGGAAGGTGTGGGTCCTTTCCAGGCTTGGGTATAGGAATGACTGTGGCCACTCGCCAAGCGTTTGAGAATGTGCCATTACACCAAATAAAATTAAAAGACTGTAATAAAAAAAGCCTTGCCTTTCGCCTACAAATGCTGCAACATAGCAACATGAATACCATCTGGCCCTGGTGCACAGAGTCGAGAGGTCTGATGGGCATGCTCAAATTCCCTGGAGGTAAAGGGGATATTATATTACTCCTGCTGGTCGGAGGCAAAACAGAAACCCTTCCACTCGACCTGCTCCTTTAAAGTGCGAAAAGGAGGGTAATTAGCGAAGCTCGAAATATCAGCGAAAGTGCGTCCTAAAATATTGGCTACTTCAATCGGAGTAGTAAGCACTCTATTTGGTAACCTAAGACCGGGTATCAGAGTATATCTTAATTTGCCTGCAACGCGGCGTAATTGTTCCCAAACAACAGATGAAGGCGTTGTGCCATTGAAAGATATATATATAAAATCTGTATACGCTATATATATATATATATATATATATATATATATATATATATAAATATTTATATATGCCATTGAAAGAGGCAATGGATGTCCAAGACGCCTTTTTGCTATCCTTAATAATACGACGCATTTGGCGCGCAATTGCTTGTAGCGAATTGTTTGCTGAAGTAGGTGGCGACGAAAAACTCGTAGAGAACCTCGGCGTGCACACAACGCATGCCGGCATTTATCGGTCCACTAGGGAACCGGTAAGCGTCTGGGGTGACAAGACGACCCAGGAATAGCCTTATCTGCGGCTGTTATGATGACCGAATGGAGGTGCTCGACCACGACGTCGATAGATGGAAATTCACACCCAGAAAATTCGGCCATAGATCGAAAATGAGGCCAGTTCGTCTTTTCAATACGCCATCTTGGCGCGCGCTGAGAATGTGCGTGTGGAGAGAGAACTTCTATCTGACACGGAAAATGGTCAATGGAATACAAATCGGAGAGGACGTTCCAGGTAAAACATACAGGAAGTGAGGCAGAACACAAGGTTAAATCCAAATCTGAAGAACAATGAGTATTGTCAGAAATAAAAGTTGGTTGACCAGTGTTAAGCTGAATTAGATGGTGGCGGTCGAGAAAGTCTGCCAACATGCTACCCCTGGCACACTCCGTGTTGGAACCCCATAGGGGATGGTGTGCATTAAAATCCCCCAAAAGTAGAACGGGGGCGGTAGCTGAGACAGAAGATTGTCCAGAACAATTATGGCGATAGTGCCAGATGGAGGTAAATAAACAGTGCAGACAGAAAAACTAAGGCCAGAAAAAGTGAACTGTAGCTGCAGAAGTTTGTAAAGGAGCATGGAGGGTAATGAAGTGCTGTACACGTCGTCTCTAATTAAAAGTAAAATTCTGCCACGTGCGGGAGTGCAATCTTCGGGAGGTAAATCAAATCTCACTGAAGAGTAACCGCGTAAGGTAAAAGAATCTGGCGGGCGTAGTTTAGTCTCTTGGAGACACACTAGCGGAGATTCAGTAGATCGCAAATGTAACTCCAGGTCAGGTCTTCGACTACGGAGTCCACGCACATTCCACGAAAGGATAGCTATTGTTAAAACGAAATAAAATAAATAAAAATACCACCTCACTTTTTGCTTGGCCCAGGAAGAAACAAGCGTCCTTTTTTTCAATCGCGTGGGGCTCGGCGGTTTGCTTGGAGCAGGCACATCCTGCTCCATTACCTCCTCAGAGGGAGGGCTCTCCCGCTGAGAAGCATCCACCGATTCCAACCCTGGATCGGTTGGATGTGGGAATAGGCGGCGACGGCGACCGCCTAGCGGGTTTGCTCCCATCGTGGGAGCGGGACCTCCGAGGAGGAGAAGGGCTCTTTTTCTTCTCTACTTGAGTTGACGAGTTGAAAAAATCCGTTCTCGTAAAACTCGTCCTGAACTTAATTTCAGGGGCATTAAAAACTATCGCTTTCGGCTTCACGATAGAGCGCTTCGGAGAACTAGGCGTAGTTGGGACCCGTGTAAAGACAAGGCCGCAAGTGTGCTTACTGCTATCGTATTTCTTGACCGCGAAAGAAGCTGCTGCGCTGTATGTGCCGATCTTAGGCACAAAAGGGTAGGCGAGATTGAAATCGCTTCCGGGCCTCAGTAAAGGAGAGTTTTTCCTTTACCCGGATCTCCTGAATACAGCCCTCCTCTCTAAAACGAAGGCAGTCGCGGGACGAGGCTGGATGATCACTGTGGTAGTTGACGCAGACGGGAGCGGATGGACATGCTCCCTAATGACTTCCTTGATCGCAGGTTGCACAGATTGAAACTGCACTCATACAGGATATGCGAGTGTGTCCAATGCGTTGACACTGAAAACATCGAAACGGGCTCGGGATATATGGGCGCACTTCTTTCAACTCGTAGCCCGCCTTTATCCTCTGCGGCAATTCGACCCTGTAAAGTGTGAGGAAAAGAGTCCGGGTCGGCGGTAATTTCCCCTCTTTCCTTGCCTGTACACGATAAACAGAGGTGACCCCTTGGTCTTCCAGACAACTTTGGATTTCCAGGGCGGACATTCCGTCTAGAACATTGGTGGTAAAAACTCCTCGCGACGAATTCAATGTCTTATGTTTCTCAACACGGGTGGGATAACCATGCAGTAGCGTCGCCTTGAGCAATGAGTTGGTTTGAGACAGCCCAAGCGTCTCCACCAAATGTGATCCGTTACGGAGACGGGAACAGGAATTAACGGGTTCAGTTATGGCATCTATGCCCTTCTGAATGATAAATGGATTTACCTTAGTAAACGACTGACCATCTTCAGTACGACTAAGCACTAAGTAGCGAGGAAATGACTTCTCGGATACTTCTTTAACGCCAACTCTTTTTCTTTTCATTTGAAAATGATTATTATCGTGTGCCATAGCGATTCAATCCTTCACCATTGCAACTGTCTCCGATGGCAGGCTGCTTCCTGGGCGCCACCCCGGCTTAGGTTACTGCCTCTAGCCTGAACAAAGTAACCTCAGGGTC
Organism: Metallyticus violacea; assembly: GCA_030762175.1. Classification (NCBI taxonomy): domain Eukaryota; kingdom Metazoa; phylum Arthropoda; class Insecta; order Mantodea; family Metallyticidae; genus Metallyticus; species Metallyticus violacea. The sequence goes on along the minus strand of CM060846.1, from coordinate 185,356,843 downwards.
ACACCTTCCTATGGGTTGACAAAGGGACCCAATCGCCTGCAGCAAGTGAACAGCTCATGCAATGGCCCTTCCCCGGGCCTGGCCTTTACCAGAGGATACGCTCCTGTCCTACCTGATAACCCAGTGCTGGGAGTTACGCCGTTACCCAGTCACTTTTTACCGTGTCAAACACGGAGGCACCCATCAGACAAACAACCGGGAAGTAGGACAAATAAAATGAAAAAAGAGACGAAATAAAGAGGAGTCAAACACGCTGAGCGTGGACTTACGGGAGCAGCTCAGGTGCCTCGGGGTCTGTGCGCCCCGTACCAAAAAATTGGGCCCCTAAGGGGCCAGAACGCTGAAAGGAATATGCCGCACGGAAGGGCCGAAACAGGTGTACTGTGTAGATTGGGACGCTTGACTAAGATTGTATATTTACTAACAAGGAAAGAATTGTTTGTAACCTCACGGACAAACCAGGAACAAGGAGAAACGTTCTTCGAGTCAATGTCCAGTTCTATGACCCGCTTGGACTTTTCGCCCCTGTAGGAATTGCGAAACTGATCTTTCGGGATACGTGGCTCAGAGAAATGGCAAGAGTTACTACCTCACGATCTCCAAGTGGATAGGGATAGGAGAGACAGGAAGATCAGACATATAAGTCTCGCCAGGGATATTAGCGTATGTCCTTGATGGTAAGCCTAGCCAGTGACATTTCATCATCTTCCTTCCTGCGCGTGGTGGCTATTAGGCGAATCCAACATAGCAATGTTTATGTACGTTACTTCGAGCAGTCTGGCGGTACAGGCTCTATTATACTGTTGTATGCGCAGATGTGTCCACAATTAATCGCAATACTAATTGACAATATGCCTCCCATTAATTCTAAATTGAAAGGAAAAACCTTGCACAGCCAGAGCCGCGATATATCATAGTACGTTTGTGATTTTGAAAAAAAAGTTTGTTCCCCTGGTTATTTCAAGAAAATACAGAAGGTACAAGTCAAGATTGCCAAAATTACTGGAGTGTCAGTGCGTTCTATCTCTAGGATTCTAAAACACAGTAAAAAGCATGCTCATTGATACTCCACGCAAAAACACAATTTGCCCAAAAAAAAAAAAAAAGAGAAATCGATGACTTCGACAAATCCATTATTAGACGTACAATCCACAATTTCTACGCCAAAGAGGAAACTGTACCTACAATTGAAAGTTACCGACCAGGTTACAGGAGTTAATAGGATTTGAGGGAAGTCGCGCAAGATTTAGCAAAACATTTCGGAATTTCGGATTCAACTGGATAAAAATCATAATTTACAGAAAAAAAAACTTATTGAAAAGCACGAATACGCTTCGGCGGTATAGGAACAAAGGTAGACCTGTTGTGTATGAAGACGAGACCTACATATGCATTAGCTATAAAAATCCAAATAGACTGATTAAAGAAATGCCGGTTTTTAACACCTGTGCCTAAAGGAGAAACACTTATCATTGTTCACGCTGGAGGAAGGTATGGCTTCATACCAAATACCCTATTTATGTATAAGTCTAAGCAAAAATCTGGAGATTTCCACATAAAATGAACATAGAAAACTAAGTGGCTGAAAAGTATGCTCATTTCTAATCTTCCTCAAAAGTCTGTTCTGATAGATGACAACACATCCTTAGATAAACCACCAACATCCAACTCTATAAAAAGTGTTATGAAAGCGTGGCTACTAAAAATGGCACTGCTTTCGAAGAATCATTTTCAAAGGCAAAACTTTATAATTTGGTGACGATTCATTAGCCCAGCAAAAAATCGTATGTAATAGATCAGATATTGACAGAACATGAACACATTAAACTTAGACTCCCACCCTACCACCCAGATTTAAACCCTATTGAGTTAATATGGCATGAGGTAAAACAGTGGGTAGGAAGTAGAAACACAACTTTCAAGATGAAAGATGTGGAAAATTTGTGTTGTCAAAAATTTGGCGAAATTGTTTCTGTGGAATGCAAAAAACTCTGCCAACACGTGGAAACAATTAAGCAACATTATTTCGAAATAGATGGCATCGTAGAAAATACGATAAAGCGAATACTTGTTCAGGATAATGGAACTGAAAGCAGTGACAGCTATGATGAGGTAGCGAGCATAGCAGAAGAAGAAGGTAGTTTGTCAAGAGTAGAAGAACTGCAAGACAGCGAGTGAACTAGTAAGGCGTAGCTCAATATCTGTTTGTGTGGAAACACCATTACAAATTACAAAACATTCATTCAAGTGTGTGTGGGGACTCAAGCTTACAATGCTTTATAGTGACTGTCCAACACCGCTCCGTTTATACATCTTCCGTCTCAATTTGCATCATTCTACGAGCTGCAGCATCTTATGTGCCATAAATAGATATGGTAAGTGGCTCGCATCCTAGTTCTCCAATAATACTTTTACATGCCAAAATTCCTGGCGCTACCTATACATGTCTTTTGTGGCGCTTCTGAGAGGGCGTACGAAGCAGTTATAAAGTCGACGCACGAAAATTCCAGCTTGGTGCAAAATGCCTGCAGCTAAAAGAGGCTAACAGCAATAAAGAAAGTGACACTCCCAAGATTGGAACTGCTGGCCGCATTGATAGAGGCACGTCTTCTTTGCTACTTTTGTCAGGAAAATTATATGGACATGAACGAGGCAACACTGCTAGTAGTTCTACTGTGGTGCTGGGATGAATACGGGACAACCCATACAAATGGAAGACCTTCGTTTGCAATCATGTCATGGAAATAGCTATTCAATGGCGACACTGCCCTGGTGACCAAAATCCTGCAGATCTCACAAGGGAAATAGACGCCTACCAGCTACCACCGTTAGAATCTGTGATCTGGCTCCAGGTGGTTTGCACAAGATGGTGCCTGGCCAGTTGTTGTAACAACCGCACATTTATTACTGCCAGAGGTCTGAAAAGAAAAGCCGAAAGTTCCTCTAATTACGATGGTTGAACCAATCTTGGATGCTTCAAGGTTTGGTGCATATTGGAGATTACCACATGTCACAGCTTGGGTTCTTAGATTCATTCAAGCTCTGAAAGAGAAATCTACCCACCCCCAAGCATTGAAAGTAGCAGAATTGCGATCTACTGGCATGTGTGTTACACCATTTTATACGACTGCTGATTAGAGATACCCTTATAAGACTTCGTCATTTAGGAGTGTGCATAATGTTAGGAGAGCTACGTGAAGAATTCTGGAATCTTCGAGTGAAATTAGCCATTAAGATAGTACTGCATTCATGCCTCCCCTGCAAAATAGCACACAACACCCAACACCCACAACACTCACTTCACAGAGATGAAGGTCCCTTTACCACTTGACCGTGTATAACTTACCAGCCATTTGCTGTAACTGCCGTTGACTTCGCTAGTCCCCTTTATGTCGAAATTGGGACGTGATAAAAAAAGCATCCTACTATTCGTGCATTCCCCCTGGAACTATCTACGAATATGTTTACAACTAAATTTTTCATGGCATAGAGGTGTGTCAGCCGACGGATATACCACATACAATATAATCGGACAAGCGCATCTCCTCCGCGGCTAATAGAGAACTAATGGAACTGGAAAACATATTAGTATACTGCAGAATACAACACTTTGCGCGCACCATGGAATATCTTGGAAGTTCATCGCACTACGGGTGGCTTGATGGGAAGGATTCTGCGACAGGATGGTTGGTTTTATCAAATGTTGCCTGCGAAAGGTTCTAGTGCGTTCGCAGATGGATGAAAAAGGCCTCCATACCATATTTGTCAGCATTGAAGGTGCACTCAACAGCAGACCAATTGCTGCAGACACGAGCGCTGGTGATGTGCTAATCCCCATCTCACTTCCTAGTGGGGAAGAAGCTAACAGCATTCCCATTGGAAGGGAACCAGCGCCGGGGAAAATCCTGACCTCAGAATTTCAATCGAAGCAGAAGGCTCTTCAAAAATTTTGGAAGCAGGAAAAGAGACTATTTGCTTCAGCTGAAGAGTTATTATTAAGTGAAAACACTGAGATGTTAAAGAGCGTCCGTAAATAAATCAATAAAAAAAAAAAGATCACCATATGCCATTCCAGTCATGCTTAAGAGGAAGAAATGGATAGAGGTAAAAAAAAAAAAAGGAGTAATTATCACTGTGCAGCATTGAAACAATACATGGAGATAGTACACAGACTTATTCTAACTGTAAATAACAGATATATTATATCTTAAGTTATGAACATTACCAAGGATTAAGTACAGTCAACATACTAAATAGTGATAAAGCATAGGCCTAAAAATTGAAGGAGTCCTTCAACGACAAAAACAAAAAGGTCTTGGTGATTTGGAATAGCAATGCTCAAGAATGTGCATCTGAACTAGGATATATTTTAATAAGTATGAAGTTTGTGGTTTTGCAAAACCAGGATTGTGTTCAGATATTCTCAAGCAATCTGCTAAGAAAGACAATGACAATGATGACGAAGAATGCTGTTGCTATTTGGAGTGGCACTAATGCTATTTGCAAATTCAATACAGATCAAAATTTAAGGTATTCAAAGAAATTTTTTATGAAGTATAAACACATTAATGGTAATGTTGAAAGTGTTCAACAGCAAATTAAATAAACTAATGAACAGATATGATAATGTGGAAACAATATTGAGTTGGACAGCATGTGTTTCACAAGACATGGTCTGCACATGAATTACTCAGGAAGAAAAAAATAGCAAAAATAATTTCTGAAGTGATAGAAAAAAAGATAAAGGAAGCAACTCAAAATACTCAATAAACCCTTAATATTAAAATGGAAACAAAAAAATCAAGAGGAAAAGATTCTGTTATGCAAGGGCTGCATAAACAAAGCAAATTCCTTAGCAAGCTCAATTTGTTTAAGATATCTCAGAGCTCTAGAGCAGAGAATGTAGTAATAAGCAAGTAACTCTAACTGAAGATATACATATGTATTTAATAAAAAACATAACTTCCAGGCTTAGAAGTATATGCTTTTCCCATATCATTATTTTATTTACATGTTATGTTGTTTATTAACACTTCTACTTGCATTTATCTGGATAACTAAAATGGAATGTGATTAGCATTTAAGCTATATGGTTAATTTTAAGCATATGACTATATTCATTTGATTTGAAACTTTCGAAAAATAATATGAATAATGTTTCTATGTGTTCTGAAATTGTTGTGATTTCTTCGCCTGCATTTATTGTACACTTATGAGCAGACCATTTCCCCATATTCTTTCACATGACACCGAGTTAATTGCTTGGCATAATACAAATTGCCAATGCTAACAACAATTCCACCATATGCCACATCTCCCCCTGAGCCACCTTAATCGACATCCTCAGCGATTACAAAAATTCAGTTTTTAGATATACCCTCATTCCCAATGGTTCAATTTCCCTGATTTTCAGAAATATATTTACTAATTTCAATGGTATATACCGAGTTTTGTTCCATTAAAGCAAATATGTCTTTAAATTTTCGGTTTCAGATGTACCCCTACTCATAACAGTCTGATTTCGCTAATTTTCAGGAACTATTTTCTTATTTTATTTAAATGGCATCAAGGTTTCTTAAGAAAAAACAAAAATTGAGGCCAGTAGAACGATTTTTAAATTTTCGCTTCAGATTAACATCCCCACCGGTCCATTTTTGCTGACTAATGAACTCAATGAATCATTTGTTAATTAACTGTTAGATGCCAAGTTTCGTTGAGGAAAAAGAAAAAAAATTGCGGCCATATGAGCATTAACATGCACATCACATATATATTTTTTCATCTTCATGTTTAGTTCTAGAAAATAGGGTCGATGGACATTTTAAGCCTATTTTCAAAAGTCTTACACGGGTATACCCACAATAGTTACATTTCTTCGGACTTCGCCATAAATCAGTCAGAAAGACAATGAACACCAGTACAGCAAACCGCATCACAACAAGGAATGTCTTATATGCAGCCTCAACAGCAGGTATCAGGTACAATAACTTGGTTACAGGGACAGGTAAGGGAACATCCCATGAAGATTCTGTACAAGTATCGTGCAGAACTAGGAGGCCTCCAAAAAAATGAAATGTAGGTTTTTATAAAAACAAAGGTATAAGTGTCTAAAGAAACTTATATGACATTAACACTTTCTTTTGGAATGTCCAGGGATTATCAAATAAGAGTTATCCTTAATGACTATTTATCTGAGCTGAGTGTTGATATCTTGTGCCTTGTTGAGCATTGATTAGTTCTTAATGAAATCATGGGGGGAGGGCGGGTTCACCAAGGATGCCAAAAAAGTATACAAACTTTCACAGTAGATATCTATTTAATATATTTCAAAGTTGAACCAAAAAAACAACAGTAAAATATAGTATGATGTTTTGTAAACAGACGTGACTCACATACATAGTGTTGCTACGTGACAGGTAAATCAGTAATGAACAAATTAAGCCAAGATGATTGTAAATCAACAATGAACAAATGAAGCCAAGATTATTGTACGGTGTTCTGTAAACAGATGTGACTCACGTTACGCTATGCTAGCGTTGCTACAACAAAATGGAGCCAAGATTATCGTTTGAACAACGGAAAGCAATTTTGAAGTGGTATTGGAAAACCGAGAATGTTGTTGAAGTTCAAAGGCAATGGAGACTTGTGCATAGAACAGAACCAGTGCGAGTAACAACTGCAAGCATTCGAGACAAATTTGAAACTCATGGTACCGTATGCAAGTTCATAAGGGCAGATCTGGGAGACCTCGCACAGCAACAAGTTCCGCGTCCTAGGCTATACTTTTGGAATGTTTTGAGCACTCGCCGCAGAAATTTACAAAGCAATTTGCACGTGAGACTGGGATTAGCAGAACCAGCGTACGTCGTATTATTAAAACAGCAAAGTTGAAAGATTTTATCCCAAGACTTTTGCATGCATTAAATAAAGTGGGCCCTGATCGGAGAATGCAGTACTGCGAGTGGTTTCGGAACATGGTGCAAGAGGATATGGCCTTCGTATTTGATTGATTGATTTATGGACGCTCTTTAACATCTCAGGTCATCAGCGTCCCATTCAACTCTGAGCGTGAAACGGCCGACAAATTTTGCTCAGAGGCTTCTCTTTCAGGCTTGAGGTCCCTTATCGTGCCGTAAATGTACGACAGGGACCCACGGCTTTACTTCCCTTCCGAAGGAAGCCATACTTAGGATTTTTACGCCCGAAAAATCCATCGGTCCTGGCCGGGTTGGAACCCGCGATCTTGAATGTAGGAGGCAAGTATGGTAACCACTACACCACCAGGACCGACTAGCCTTCGTAGGAAAGATGTTTGGTCTGATGAGGAACAAGTTAAGTTGAACGGAGCTGTTAACCGGCATAACTGTGTCTACTGGTGTGCAAACAATCCACGTGTTATTTTGGAAACGGGTGTTAATTTAACTGGAATTAATGTTACGTGTGGTTTGTCAACTACGGGTCTAAATGGACCGTTCTTTTTTGAAGGAACAGTAACTGGCCCTGTGTACCTGAACATGATACGCAAATGCGTCTTACTCGCCATTCACACACTACATGGAAATGAGGAACGTTACTTCCGACAGGATGGTGCACCACCACTCTATCACCGAGATGTACGTGCATACTTTGATGACAATCTTCCAAGGCACGGAATAGGACAAACAGGTCTGAATGAGTTTCCACCAAGTTCTCCGGATCTAACTCCGTTGAACTTCTACCTATGCGGAACTCTTTAAATGTTGTATACCGTAGAAAACAGCTACACTGGCAGCACTGCGGGAAGAAATTGAAACGGCATTTGGTGTAATCGCTGATAACACTTTCATAAATGTTGCTCAATTAGTAGTTCAACGTACTCAGAAGTGTATCGACGCCGATGGTGGGCATTTTGAGCAATTGTAAAAGCCCAACTCTATAGACAAGGATTTTTTAGTTTTACTGATAGAATAAACGATATGATTGGTTACATATTTAAATTCAATGCCATTTATAAATATTTGACATAAACTGTTATTTTATGTGGAGACTTAAATATTGATATTAGGGTACAAAATAATTAGAAAAAATTGTATTAAGTAATACTTTTGCTTCTTTTAATCTGCCTATATGCATCATAGATATAACCAAGGCCAGGAAGTGGTAGCTTTCTTGACAATGCTATTACTTATAGATCTAGTCAGGAACTATATTATTGTTAAAACAATAGTCACAGATCATTGGGATATTTTATAGAAAACTACAGGCTAAACTTGTAGAAAATCAAAAAGAAATTTGTAAAAACCATATGGTAAAAGTAATCGAATATTAATGATTTTGCAAGAGATTGCATTAATTTGCATTGCAGGGGATCTTTAAAATTTGGAAATTTGATGAATAATGCCAATTTCTCAGTGTTTATGGGAAACTAGTCAGTGGTGAGGTGGATGTTGAACCAATTGGGATTTTAAGTAAAACACAGAGAGTAATTTTAAGAGACATTTAAATAACAGACGTGTTAATCAAATAAACCAAAATGCTTAGGGTTGCATTTAAATATTTAAGTAACAAAAGTGTAGCATGGAATCCATAATATTGGGTGAACTTATCTAGCAGTACTGACAGAGCATGGGCATTAAAAGATAAAAGGAAGAACTAATTTTTTCTAAATTTACCAATTACAAAATTTTAAGTAATTTTGCAAGTACCATATGCAAAATGCGTGGAGTAGTGTTTGCGGCTATTACTCTGATTGATTCTATAGTTGATATTGATTAATTTCAGGCTGAAAGATATTTGTAATTACAGCCTTAAAAGTGGACACACAGCAGCAATTTATTCTAATATTAGGTATATGCAGGTCGCCAGTTATCTCTCCAAGGTTTTATAACTTATCTTCAGAAATTGTTAAGTAAGGTTTTGGCAAAATATAATCAGGTAATAATTGCAGGTGATCTGAACATAAAATTAGAATTTCTGATAATACTTCTAGAAATTTCTATACTTATTTAACAGTTACAATATTAGTGATTTGATAAGTGAACCAACAAGGATAATCATATTATATTTTGTTATTAATCACATAACAACAAATGTAAATACTGAAGCAATTAAAACTTAAAACCTGAATACTCTTCTCTCACATAGCAGTGCGCTCACTTTTAGGTATAAACTATGAAAACAATTCAGTAAGATTAAAATGCTTCATGAGCTAAACTGGACATATTACTGATCTGGTAGTCAGTTTATTACAGGAACTTGGAAAACAATTACATGGCAACTACTGTTAGCAATAAGTGGAATATTTTTAATATCTTTCAAATGTACTTTGATGCATACTGCCCAACTAAAACATAAGTTTTGCACAGAGGAACTGAATAGAGTAAAACTTAGCACAGACATAAGCTGAAGGAAGAAATTAGACATATATATATATATAACTTAAAATGCACAAAGGCATGCCACATTTAAAGTGAAGAACACATAAAAACACTGTTAGATGCACTGTAAGACGACGTGGAACACTGTTGAGGCCACTGTAGAACACTGTAGTGGTTAATATATTTCAAGCAAGGATGGGCTCTTGATCGTGTAGAAGGAGAACAAGGACTATGTCTAGTATATCGTATGGCTTGTGTGCCTTCCTTACAGTCTGCTGAGTTGGCAGCCAGAGAAACCAACATAACAAAAAGAAAAATGAACTTTCAAGATGCAGTCCCCCCCCCCCAAAGAGAGATGTTCAAGCCCAGAGGGGTACGTGCCTTGTGAAGAACAATCACTGCCATCTCTCTGTCTTGGAGAGTACTGGTAGGAGAAGTAGGAAGTATGGCATCTATGAGTATTAAAGCAAAACAAGTATCAAAAGCAGAATGGTGAAGGTTGGCATGTTGGGCTACGGGCAAAGAAGAACAGGTTTTGACAGAGCATCTGTGATTGTTCTTTCTGGGTGAAACTGCAATGGAGGTTAAACATATGTAGAAAGCAGGACAAAATTTACATTGGAGCATGTATACCATGTTGGTGAAGACACAATTAGCAAAAATATGAATTTTGAATTCTGACTTAACTATGAGACTGAAGAAGGATGTACTGGGCGTTATTAAGGCACAAGTTTTTATGTGTTCTTCACTTTGAATATGGCACGCCTTTGTGCATTTTAAGTTGTGTCATGTCTCCTAAAGAGAGCTTTTTACTATCCTTTTAAAAGAGTGTATATATATATATATATATGAACTATATCAATTTAAGGGAACACATATTTTAAAAATAGATAAAAGAGGGCACAAAGTCTGGACAACCTAAAAGCCAAAGTTTATAGAGAAAAAATTAGTACTTCTAGAAATATTAGTAAAACTGTTTGAGGTTTTGTAAATGAAGTAAGCTATATAAGATAAACACACAAAAGCATAGAGCTTAATATTAAAGGTAAAATAGAAATGACCCCAATTGAGAACATGAATAGCTGTTGATGAGTATGGTTTAAGAGCACAAAATAGAGGTCATTAGTGCCCAAACACACTAAAACTGTGTCAATATTAAAATAAGTAAATAAATAATCTTGCTACACTAAAATACTGTACAGAAACAAGTGGCATTAGCACAGCAGGCAATAAAAAATAAAAACCAAACAACAAGGGCAAAAAAAGTTCAACAATGTACAAAAGACTGTCAATGAAATACACCCGCAATAGGTGGAAAATAAGTCTTAAAATGTGCTAAAAGGAAACCGCCACATATAAAATTATAAAAAATCACATCTTGCTCCAAAAACCACAAATACACGTAAAGTGGAGCACTCGCTCAATAGCAATATCATCCGCAAGTACTTCAACAGAGGAGGGCAAACCCTGGGAAAGTCTAAAAGCCGCTAGTTAGTTGATGGCATTGAATTAAATTGTGATGCACTGTACAGGTGTGGTCACATCGTGGACACGCTTGAGCTGGTTCACCTTTAAAAAGGTGACGGTAACTAAAACAACAATGCCCAATCCGTAAATGTGCTAAAAGTACTTCTTCGCGAGGAGTTAACCAATGTTAAAAAGAGAGAATGCCTAGACGTAAAATCCCCAGAGTAAAAATATTGCTGAAATGCAGCAGGATTTAAAAGGGCAGATTTCGCTCCGATATCTGCAGCCTCATTATATGGAATTCCCACATGAGCAGGAAACCATAGCAGTGTTACGCTGACGTCCGCGTAACCTAGCGCAAACACGGTATTCTGGACCTTCTGTACAAGAGGATGGGAACTCTGCAGAGAACGAATGCTCAACAGAGCACTCAGGGAATCAGAACAAATTATAGTGTCCCTCAGTCGCTTTACCAACACAAATAAAAGCGGCCGATAAATAGTCTAATGTTCCGCAATAAAATAGATGCCCCAGAGTTTATCCAAAAGTAACCTACCTCCATTAAAAACAAAGGCACATTCAATACCTTATCCAATTATACCTTATCCAATTATATATCGCAAGCAGGAGAATATCGCGCTAAAATGTCGACGAATGATAGAAGTTGCGGTCAAAGACTTAGGACAGGACGTAAGCCCAAGATGAATTGTGTCAACTGATAAAATACAAAGGGGATAACTAGCTTCCACGGCTAAGGAAAACGCAATTGTACGTCCAAAGTTCTTTACAACTCCCGAAAACGAAAACCGGGAGGCTTAGGAGCAAGAGACCTAGCAGCATAAAAGCTTTCCAGCGACATGTTAAAAGACGGCTCATTCGTGGGATATCGAGGATGAGCAGCCACTCGATTACCAAAACCACCAAGTAAAATGTTCCTACGATAACATAGAGGAGGTTCTCCAGACACCGCACAAAGGCTGGACAAAGGAATCGTAGGACAGGGATTTCCCGGTGGTGAATACAGTTAGGCGGCGAAAAATTGAAGATCGCGCAGAGTCATAAACAATACACCCATAACCGAGTTTGGACCGGATTATATATCGGTAGAGATGTGAAAGAACCGTCCGATAAGCTTCCCAGGATGTGCCACTTAAAACACGTAAAAGACACAGCGAACGTTCACACAGACCTCTGAGTTGCGCTGAATGCAATGACCAACAGTTTCCTATAAAAAAATTAGGCCAAGGAACCGAACTTTGTCTGCGAAAGATAGAGCATCTGGGCCTAGACAGAGATGGTGAAGGAAACTCCTTAAAGCGCCAGAAAGTCATGCAAACGGTCTTCTTAGCAGAAAGACGGAACCCGTGGTTGATACTCCAAGCGTAAAGGCGGGACAGCATTGGAGGCGGCGTTCCACAAGACAAATATGCTAAGATGAAAGAAAGATTGCAAAGTTGAAGACGAATAACGACGATGTTATTCCTGGCGGTAAACAAACTGTGATTGAATTAATAGCAAAAGCAAACAGTGTGACACTAAGTACCGAGCCCTGAGGTACTCCGTTCTCTTGAATAAAACGAGAAGGTAAAACTGAACTAACGCGTACATTAAAAACCCGGTTTTTCATGAACTCCTGAATAAGACCGAGTACATATATCCCAGTCATGAAGCCTATGAAGGATACAGTTTCTCCAGCAGTTATCGTAGGCTTTCTCCAGGTCAAAGAAGACAGGGATCATTTGACACTTCCGTACAAAACCGTCCATAATATGGGTGGAAACAGATACCAGATGATCTACAGAAGAACGATGACGAGAAAATCCCATTTGACGTTTGTCAAAAGTTGCCGCGATTCCAACCACCACACAAGTCGCCTACTAACCATGTGTTCCATCACCTTGCATACGCAACTGGTGAGGGAAATCGGACGGTAACTGCACGGAAGGTGTGGGTCTTTTCCAGGTTTTGGTAAAGGAATGGCCGTGGCCCACAAGCCAAGCCCGTAAACGTGCCATCATACCAAATCCGATTAAAATCTGGAGCAAAAAAGCCTTGCCTTCCGCCGATAAATGCTGCTACATAACAACATGAAGGCTATCTGTCCGGCAATGTGGAAAGGTAGAAAGCGAATGCTCCAATTCTCTGGCCGGGACAGCACAGCAAACCTAATTTTCAGAGGCAAAGGAGAATTCTCCAGCTTCAACCTGCACCTCGATGGTGCGAAATACAAGAGCATAATTAGTGGAGCTCGAAATGTCAGCGAAAGTACGCCCTGACGTATTGGCAATATCCATATGAGTAGCAAGTACAAGAAGTTGTACCTTGACACTGGATATGGGTGAAAACCCCGACTTGCCAGCAACGTGACGAATCTTATCCCAGACAATAGACGAACGCGTTCAGCGGTTAAAAGATGAGGCGAAAGCAATCCAAGACGCATTTTGCTTTCCTTAAGTACTCGAAGGCATTTGGCGAGCAGCTGTTTATAGCCAATCATATATGACGACGTAGGATGGCGACGAAAAAATTGCAAGCATCTTGGCGTGCACGCAATACGTCCCAGCAGTCATCGGTTCACCAAGGAACCACAAAGTGCCTGGGGTGGGAAGACAACCGGGGAATAGCCTGATCTGCGGCTGTAATGACCGTATCGAGGTACTTGATCATGGCGTCAATAGATATAAAAGCACACCCTGAAACTATGGCGAGAGAATACAACAGATTCCAATTAGCTTTTCTAATAAGCCACTTTGGCGCGCGCTGAGAATATACGTGGAGAGAAATTATATGAATCTGACACGGAAAATGATCACTGGAGTACAAATCTGAGAGGACGTTGCATTTAAGCTGTACAAACGAGAGGAGGAACAGAAAGGTAGATCCAAATATGAAAACTATTTATACTATCAAAAAGAAAAGTGGGCTGACCTGTAATCATTAAATTGAGAGCATTGCGATTCAAAAAGTCCGCTTCCATGCTACCCCTCGCAAACTCCGTGGAAGAATCCCATAGGGGATGGTGCGCATTAAAGTCCCCCCCCCCAAAGCAGGAAAGCGAGTGGTAGCTAGGAAAGAACATGATCTAGTTCAGCCGCCGTGATAGTAGCCGATGGAGGTATGTAAATAGTACAGGCAGTAAAACTAAGGCCGGAAAAGTAAACCGTAGCTGCTGCAACCTGTAAAAGTGTCTGTAGTCTCAGCGCAGAATGCTATACGTCATCTCTGATAGGAATTGAAACTCACCATGCGCAGGAGTGCCTTCCTCTGGTGAAAGATCGAAATGCACCGAATAGAGACCGCAGAGGACAAACGAGTCCTGTGGTTAAAGTTTGATCTCCTAGAGACACACAAGAGGAGAGAAAAGTCTGGAATAAGCAAATACACCTCTCTACTTTTTGGTTGGTACAGGACGAATCAAACATCTTTCCTTCATAACCGTGGGGCTAGGTGGTTTAAGAGGAGCAGGCATATCTTGCTCCATTACATCCTCAGAAGGAGGTTCTCCCTCTGAGTGTGATCAACCGATTGCAATACCTGTATTCGGTTGGAGGTAGAAATAGGCGGCAATGGCGACCGCCTAGCGGGAGTCCTACTTGAACCATCAAAAGAGCTCGACCTCCGAGAAAGGCTCGAGGTTTTTTTACTTTTCATTCTTAGGGGGCTTTTTCATAAAATAAGTCTTGGTATACGCAGCTGAAATTTAATTGCAGAAGCATCAAAAACAATGTGTAGACTTTCCGGAACATGGTGCACTAGCGATGCGAGTAAAAACTAAATCGCAGGTCTACATGCTGTCACGCTTCTGAATCGCAGAAGCTACAGCGCTGTACATACCGATTTTAGGTATCACAGGATTGCGAGATTGAAATTCCTTCAGGGCCTCAGTAAAGGAAAGCTTTCCCTTCACTTGGAGCTCATGTATACAGCGCCCTTAGCGATAGCGATGACAGTCGCGAGGCGAAGCTGGATGATCTCCACGGCAGTTAACGAAAACGGGAGCGGATGGACATGCTCCTTAATGACTTTCTTTACCGAAGGTTGCACAAAGTGAAGTAGCACTCTGACAAGAAATGCGAGTGTAACTACAGCGTTTGTACTGAAAACATCGTAAGGGGCTCAGGATAAACGAGCGCACCTCTATAAACTCGCATCCAGCTTTAATTATCTGCGGTAATTCACCCCAGCTAAAGGTGAGCAAGACAGTACGGGTCGGCTGTTTCTTTCCTAGCCTGTACACGATAAAAACACACGACCCCCTGTTCATCCAGATAATTCTGAATTTCCGTGTCAGACATGTCGTCAAGTTCATTGTTAGTAATAAATCTACGAGATTAATGCACAGTTCTGTACGGCTCCACAGGGATGGGTTATCCATGAGAATGTCGCCTCAAGAATGGAATTGGTCTGGAACAATCCCAACATCTGTATCAAAAGAGATCCATTTCGAAGTTATATAGAGAATTTCACAGATACAGAGAAGTTATCAATACTGTTCTGAATGACAAAGGGGTTTATCCGGCTAAATGACCGATCTTCTTCAGTTAGACTTATTACTAAGTAACGAGGTAATGACATCTCGATTACTTCTTTTACGTACAGTTGTTCCCGTTTCATCTATAGGTGAGGTTATCATTCACCATAGCGAGTTCTTTCTCCACCCTTGTAACTGTCTCCAATGGCAGGCTGCTTCCTGGGCGCCACCCCGGTGAGTTGTTCTGGCCTGAACAAAAGTCACCTCAGGGTACTGACAGAGGGACCCAATCGCCTTCAGAAAGTAAACAGCTCATGCAATGCTTCCCCACCCCCGGGCCTGGCCCTTACCAGGGGATATGCTACTGTCCTATGTGATAACCCAATGTTGGGAGTTATGCCACTACCCAGTCACTTTTTACCGCGGGAAAGACGGGGGTATCCATCAGACTAAGAACAGGGAGGTAAGAACGAACGAACGAACGAACAAACAAACAAACGGGATCAAATACCCTAAGCATGGACCTGTGGGAGCAGCTCGGGTGCCACGGGGTAGCTACCCAAAAAGTGGGCCTCTGAGGGGATGTGAAGAGGTAAAACCACATTTTATTATTTAAGCATCTCAGATGTCCACTAGAATAAATATGCTAGACTGCCATAAATTTCTAGCAAGCAGTGTCAGGAAATGAAATAATTAAATTAATAACAAGACTTCCTAACAAAGCTATTAGTGGATGGATTGAAATCAGTTCTGCATTGCCAACCCACCTGAACATTTCATAAATTGTTCTATAGCCAATTTCCAAATTGTCATAAACCAAGTCTAGTTAGGCTGCTGCATAAAAAGCAAAATGAAAAGCTCAAGAGCAATTGTAGGCCATTTGCACTAACCTCTGAATTAGGCAAAATTTTAAAAGGATTTTATTGAAACAGCTTATAACCATTTTAGAGAAAAAAAAAATGCTGTAAAATTTTAACATGGCTTCTGGAAAAATTATTCTACAATCTTATACATAAATAAGGACAGACATAGAGAACAGTGAAGGGATGCCATTTTATTTTTTTGTCTGTTTGTCTTCAAATGAACAGATAAGAATATCTTGCTACAGAAACTAGAAGCTTATGGCATAAGGGGATTAGCTAGGAATTTATTCAGCTCATATTTAATACAGAGGAAACAATCAACCTTATATCATAAACATGACAAAGTAAAAACAAAGATATAATCAAAATTCAAACATATTAAATACAGGGTCTACAAGGATCTGTATGGTGGCCTTTGCTCTTTATTTTATATTTTAATGATATTCCAGTCTCGTTGAACACTAAAATAATATATATGCTGATGATACAGCTGTAGTATGCTGTAGAAAACCAAGGAAACCTTATTAAGACTATGCTATGTGCTACTGGCTTGTTATTAAATTTATAAAAGAAACGATTGGTAACAGCTCCGAATAGTTCATCCAGTACATAAGCCACTTTTACATGGGGTAATAATTCCACTGCGATTCAGGCACAATAAGACATGTGGTAAAAAATAATAAAATGAAGTTGAAACATATCTAAAAAATTCAATTTTGTAATAAGGAAAAACATATTTCAGTCAGAAAGGTAAAAAGAGAGCATAATGTTTATAGTTATATTTTGCTGGAGCACTTGGATCTACTAGTTAGTAACCTCCTCCCACAGTCCCCTCACACACAAGCGTCTAGCGTCCATTCCGACCAACTCCCTGTTGTAAAGGAGTTCTGGGGAGCGCCTGGCCACAATGTGGCTACATCTCCCATTCTCGTTAATCTGCTGACTTGTGGAAATAAAAGTTGTCGGGTGGGTGGTGGCAATGATTGAATGTGTTACCACTAGCATTTACTTTCTTGCCAACATGTGTAGTGTAGCTTGTCATGCCATGGGTGGGCATTTGGCCACCCACCCAAGTGTCAACCACACCCAAAGCTGCTTAACTTAGCTTGCCTTAAGGAACTGCAGGAGTTTGTCAGCAGTTTGGCAAGGTGTCAGCTAAGGTAACTTCTGGTGGTTTAAGGACTGGTGATCAGAGTTTTGTACCAAGCCCGTCTAAGCGGGAGTTCTTTACGCTCTCTAGCATCATTCTGGACCAAGCACATCCTTGGGTAGGGGATGTGTTGCTCTTTCATGACCATGCCTTGAATTATAATCCCCAAGAGAGCATACCAGCTGATTTGGATGATTAGCAAAGGATGCATAAGCCCTGCTCATTAATCTCCTTAAGGTGATATGATATACTCTAAGGCAGAAGTTTCAAGAAGAAAAACTGAGTTAACATAAAGTATGTGCCAAAAATTCTCCATAAGGCAACATTTTGGGCCATTTACAAATAATCATTATGCGATATAGTTGTGTAGCCCAAATCTCGCAAGCATACAGCATTATAGCCGAAATTATGGCTTTGTAAATTCTCTACTGTATGTGTAATAGCGTATAGTTAATAGAAAATGTAGATTTCAATTTTCAGATGGCCGCTCAGGCCATTGCCCATTCTTACATGGGGTTGAAATGTTAACTCCTCGTTCAGGGTTACCCTGAGGTATTTGACCAGTTTCCTCTAGAGAATAACCTGACCTTGCAGACAAAAACCTCCAGGACTGGTTCATCTGCAGTGCTTGGTGATAAGTGTTGCTTCACTTTTTTCACCGCTAGCGTGCATGCACCATTTTTCCACTTGATTTCTTTACTTTAGTGAGGAATGTAAATAGATGACTGTAAGTGTAAATTCAAAATTTTCTTTTGTGGTATTGTTAATAAATCATCTGCATATTAATGAATTGAAATTTGTGTCTTGGTGGGGAAATCTGACATATAAACCCAGAATAATATTGGAGAAAGTATACAACCTTCTGGTAATTCTATCTGTATCCTTTTCATATCAGAGTATTGGCCTCGAACTTTGACACAAAATGTCTAATTAGATACAAAGCTAAATATTACCTATATAATTGTTCTCGGTAACCCAGCACTAACAAGCTTGTGAAGTGATCCATGGTGCCAAGTATTTGGAAAAGCTTTTTCATTATAAAGCAACACTGTAGTGGTATACATGTGTTCTTGAAATCCCAAGGCAGTCTTTTCCACTACTCTCAGTAATTAGCGAGCTGTGAAATGTTTTGATTAAAAGCTGAATTGATGCTCCGGTACCAGTTCTGTAAAATGTGGCTCCATAGGAGATAATAGAGTACATTCAAACACTTTTGACACAGTGGGGAGCAAACTGATTGGCTAATTGCTTGAAGGACAGACAGGGTTTTTTTCCTCTTTTCAAATTGCAAATAATGTCTACTTCTTTCCACGTTAGTGGGAAGTAGCAGAGATTAATGCATGTATTAAACATTTTTGTTAAGGGAAGCATAGGTCCCCTTGGGAAGAGTCTTAATATATTTGGAGTGAGCCGATCATGCCCTGCTGCTTTGCAGGGATCTAAATGTTTCAGTTATTCTTCCACCTCCTTAGGTGTTATAATTCACAGCCTATCCTGCTCATTTCCTGCAGTTCCATGTCCAGGTATTCAAGAACTTATGTTATAATCCTACACGCATGGAGGTCATCTCTTGGTTTGCACAACCTTTTGAGTTCATCAGCCAAAGTGATGCATTAGTTATATAGTCACCCCCTCCAAGGCAAATTTAAGAATAGGCAACATAACTCGGATTCTAGTGCAATTTTAGTGGAAACTAGTGGCAGAAATCATAAGCAACTAGTCATGATAAACAAAATGAGTGCAACAGGAACCTAATTGCTGGATGAACTATTCAGAATAATTACTAAAGCAATCTTACATTAATATGATAAAAAGTGCATTTATGTAGTTCAATTTAGGAAATATAAATTCTGTACTAAATACTTGACCAATTCCAAATTGCAACATTATAGATGTAAATAAACACAAATTTCAAGAAATATTTATTAACAGTGAATTAACATGAATAGAACATATCAATCACACTTTTAATAAAAATCAGCAAATCCTTATACCTCTTAAGGCATTTTAGGAACATGAAAATGGTTTGAAAATGATAAATTATGGCATCATTTGTCCTCACATTTTATATGACAGAGAAATTTGGGGCTCTCTTACTAGAACCAACATGGGAAGGGTCTTTAATCTACAGAAGAAATCAATCAGATTAGTCTGTCACCTAAATACTAGGGAGTCGTGCAGGGAAACTTAAAGATAAAAAATATTTACAATTCATTCCTTGCATGTGTATAAAGTGATAACCTTTGCAATTCAAAACCAAACCCTGAGAATCAACAATATTTATGATCATAATACAAGAAAAATAATGATTATTTTGGACAAGGATTTAATAAAGTTGTTTCAAAAAAAGTTGCCAATGTCATGGGTTTACTTCTGACAACATCCTGCTTGCCTATGTAAAACAGAATGGCATATATTTAAAAAATAAGCTAAACAGGTATTTAATAAACAAAACTGTGTGATGCATGAATTAAATGTAATGTAATAAATGTTAGTGTAAATATGTAAATTATGTATACCATTTATTTTTCCCCTTTAAAAAGTCAGAACTTTAACAGGTCTATCTAAATGAATATTTTACATTACAGACACGAACTTTCCAATGTGGAATAGCATCACATGCATTTTAAATGTAATAATGTTGATGAAAGGGTACATTTTTTTATCAACAAGTTTGGTGACATAATGCGTAATTTTTTTCTATTTAAAAGCTCAGTTAAAAGTATATTTCCACTTAAAAAGTAAGAAACTATGAACTGGAACAACTAAAGTATAATCGCAAAATGTTTCAGGATTACTATCTAAGTACTGGATCACGTGAAATTAAAATGTGTACAAGAAATATAGAAGACAATTCAGTAAGCTAGTTAATGAATTAAGAAAGAAATTAAATGATAATATTGGTATAATAATTAAATCCGCTAAAAAATCAAAGGCAATGTGGAATGTTGTGAAAAAAGAAGAGTTTTTTTAGTAGGAGCAAAAATAATCATTACACCATATTGAGTGCAACAGAGTTTAACACATTTTTTTTAATGAAACAGTGAACAGGGTGCCATGCTGCATAAATAAACATGATTTTACATTAATAATGTCGCCAAACGTAACTCTACATTTAAATTCCAGTTAATTACATTTCAGATGGTAGGAAAGGTATTCCTGGGCAGGAAAAGCAGAAATGTGAGTATATTTCTGCAATACTGAAATATGGATTAGATTTTATTCACGAAGCTCCTCCTCATGTTGAAATGAATGCATTTTAGTCTGTTATTTCCCATTGATTTTAATTTTGCTAAAATAAGCCTTTATAATAAAAACAATAGCATGGTCTAATGATAGTTACGGACCTATTTTATTATTCCAATAATCTCTAAAAAATGTTGACGCCATCTTAAATAGCCAGGTTTCTCCATACTTTGAAATGAATAACTTGTTTAATAACTCACAATTTGGTTATCGCTTTGGGCTAGAAACAATTAATATTGCAGTTTCATTAATTAGCAACTGTTTAAATAAATTAGACAATAAGTATGTAATAAATACTAAAATGTATGATTTGTCAAAGCATCTGACACAGCATCTCACAAATTACTTCTTTAAAAAGCAAAATATTATAGTTTTGCCATAGAGTTTGTGCTATTAATAAAGTCATACTTTAATAATTGATTCCAGAAAGTGATACTTAGTGATGATAAGGCCAACATTTTGCCAGTAAGACATGGGGTTCCTCAGGGATCAATTATGGGTCCTATTCTTTTTATTATATAAATGATTTACCTTTTATATTTCTTTTGTCAGTTACCTCTTTGCTGATGATGCTAATATTCAATTTAGTTCAAAATCTTCAGAATTGATTAATATTATGATGGAAAATACTTCAGAAATGATCAGAGCCTGCTGTAATTCTAATCTACTCTGTTTAAACCTAATAAGATACAGCACTTAGAATTACACTATGGTCATTGGAGCAACTTAAATGCTACTGATTATTCAAACTTTTTGGATTTTCTACTGACAGTGGCCAAAGCAGATTCAAGCTGTAGCAACTAAAATGTATAAAGGCATTTATCTGTTAAGAAAATTAACATTGTGTTAATCTGGAAGTATTAAAAGTTGTTTATTTTGCTGAGACTTCTCCTATGGAGCATTGCAATGGTTACATCAAAGATTTGCAGATATGTTGTTCATACCACAGAAGAAACCAGTTAGACTAATATTTGGTCTTCCTTCCCAAAGCCACTGCGAATCGCATTTTATTAGACTGGGTATTTTGACTGCCTTCTATTATTGTTTTTCAATGCGTGCTATATATTAAGAGAGACTATATTATTCATGAGGACCAAGGCATGTTTCACAGTATTACTAGGTATAGGAATAATTTAAAGTTTGTTCAGATGTAACTAAATCAAATCTAATAATACATGTTTGAAATACTTCAATGACATTTCACCAAGACAATTGCCTTATAACATATTTAAGAATAGAATTAAAAACTTACTTACAAATTGCTGCTTATATAAGGTGAAGAATTTTCAACATTTGTAATTTAATCATCACTAATTAATTATAAGTAATCGTGTTGTATGAAGACTATTTAAGTGACAACAATTTGCATTCTTTTCATTCATTTGATGGGTGTACAATCCTATTCCTAGGTTTATCAGTCAAGTAGTATGTTATTCATTGTGGCATTTATCTTTAAAGAGTAATCATATACAGTATTCTATTGTATATTTATTCTTTTAATCCTGTCATTAAGCAATAAGTAATTGTATGAGAAATCTTAATATATACCTCTGTACTATGTATCCTATTAATTTATATCTTTGTCAAATAGTTTATCTACATTGACATTTGTAATACTCCTAATGAATTTATAATTCTCTGTAAGATCTAATAAATTCAATTCAATCGTTCTAAATGTGTTGAAGGGTGTCATATTAAGTAGCAAGTGATGATTATAAAACTACATGGCATGCTTCTTATTATTATACTGTATTATAGTTTGTGATGGGTTTTTTTTTTTTTTTTGTATCCGTATAAAATATTTTAATGTTTCAGGTGTTCATTGCTCTTAATGGTCGCTCTCCGTGGCATTGGCATCTAAAGAACAGTTAAGTTTTGAGCTTTTAAAATCTTAATTTAGCTGTTTGGTAAAATTAGCGAGATACAATACCACAAATGCAATTTAATGCAAATATTTTACCTTCTAAGAGCTTTACTGGCCTTATCCATTTGTGATCTGAAAACGCTATTACAACACCTATTTTCTGGTTTTTCCTAAATATACGCCCAGTCTTCCTGCGCTTATTAATCATAAAATTCCAGCACGTACAAGCTTCAAGTGACATTCACTTCTATTAATTAATGACATGTATAAACATTGCCTACTAGGCCGCCACATATACTTAACGTTTACTCACTGCCATGCACTTCACACACTATACCAAGCAGACAAACACAACTTTAATTCGCTTAGCCTTACAAGATCCGTACTGGTCACAGTGTTGCCAGCAGCTGAACTAAACAGGCTAGACTGGTACAGAGTAGCCAACTCGAAAGATGAGAAAGCTCAAATTCTTGCCGTTAAAGCACCAAGAGAGCACCGAACTTAAATTAAATAATTAAACACGGAGTATTCCCTTTTATAATTTCTCTTCCTCGAAGAAGTTCACGCCCGTAACAGCCACAGCATCTGTCATATCCTTCTACTTGCAGGTTGAAGCTTCTTGTGAAGTGTAGCTTTGCAAATTTTTAATTTTTTTCAATATCCTCCGGTAAATCATGATTATCACAACACTTTTGTTCATTGTTAAGATCAAATCTGATTACAAAAATAGAATGTCTTTAATTTCAACCTATTTCTGTACCATGTTTTTATTATATTTACTTGGTTGAAGACTCTCTCCACATCCGCATTAGTGGAAGAGATAGAAAAAATAATGCGTTTTTTTCACAATTTCATCAAAAGGATTTTCCCTGCTGGCTAACCTAGTTGACGCAACTTCGGACCAAATTTTCATAATGTCTCTTAATTCTGTTGATTTTATGTGGTGCAAGTTTTCCCATTTATTATCAATTAATGTAATGATACTCGGGGCGTGAATGAAAAGTGTAGCAATTTCAATAATGGGACGCTTAACAGATTTTAGGCACTCTTCTGGAGAAAACAGTGACATTTCCTGAAGAACTATAATTTTTTCTGGAAGCGCTGTTGCAGCTGTCTACTCAATTCAAGAAGGAATTGAACACATCTGTCTCGCAATTGTTTTACATCGTGTGCAGGAATGGTGATTGAAAATTTTGTTTAGAATTCATATACAAAATGTAGGTTTGGATTGATGTAATTTTCTATTTTTCAATTTGCAAAATCTAAGAAGCGGATGTTTTAAAACTAAGGGATTTAATTAGAAAAAGTATATCATTTAGGAACTTCGTGGAGTCCTGGTTTTTGAATTCAAGCTTTTTGTTTACATTCTGAACTTTCTGTAGAATAGGTTTAAGAAAAAATAGATACAAATTAGGATCTTAGCAGTGTAGCAGCGTTTTTTTTCAATTGTGAAATTTCAAAATGTGATTTAAGTTCAACCCACTGTGACAAAATTCCACTTACTGCACCTTCAATAGACAACCATCGAATCTGGCTCATCTGAGTTAGCTTTAACGGTAAGCACTATAATTTATTGTACCATATAATGCAGTGTAAGTCATTTGCCGTACAGCAGAATGTACAAATCGGTTGTATGTCTCTCTATTTAAAATTTACAATTTTCTTGGTAAAAAGTTACTCGCGGCATGCGGTGCTGCCAGCTGTAAAGAATGACATAATTTTACTTTGCTTTTTCTATAACATTCCTGTCAGAACAGGACGAGTTGTGTAAATCAGAGATTTGATTTGTTATTTGGAATGAAAATTGCTCCGAGCTTAAAAAAAAAAAAAAAAAAAAATGCCAGTCTTCCCTTCAATTATGTTGATTCTAGATTTATGGGCTTGAAGGGCAAAACAGGTTGTTGGTTACTGTTATATGATTTCACTGTATTACATTTTGTTCTTTTACTATACTTTTCGATATCGTCTAACCTGGCAAGTAGTTCAGTTTTACAGCATTTACAATAACAATCCGAATCATTCTCCTCCATTTTGATTAACCATTGTTTATATCGTACATCGTTCAGCCACTCATTACGAAATCGTCGGTAATATTGCATTTTCCCCATAACTTTGTATAATCCTACATTCATAACACCACGAATTTCAATTCTCATAAATGTTCAGTTCACAACAATTCAGAAATATCACTATACAGTACTTCTACACTAGAGCACAAAATCGGCTGAAAACTGTTCGATATCACTTATTCTTGCACACTAAAAAAAATCACTCAACTAAATATTCAGTAATTAAGTAATCTTTTTATACACATGGTTTTCATCAATAAATTAAAAGATAAACATCATCAAAGAGTCACGTGAATAGCTATAATAAATTTTAGTATACATATTGCCAGTTTGGGTTTGCATATTATAATAAGGACGTGAGGTGTATATTGTCAAGGCATCATGTCAGCTTTACGAAAATCAAATACTGAAATATAACTAACATATTCTAAGGCAGGAGTAGTTATAAACATTGTTGACAAATAACATTCAGCCTGCTTAAATTATCGGGAATGCCAATACCTTATATACCGAGCGCCACTCGGAAAAAGCATCCTTGAGGAATATCTCGGGTGAATGCTGAATAAGAGATTTATTCCTTCCTTATCGTAAGCGTCTGATCTAGAATGCATGTCTAGGATTATGAAAATATAACTGACAGTATCATTATAGCATGCATTGCAACCACCCAGTTACTGCAACACAGTTCAATTTTAAATTACATGGCGAATAACCGAGGGGATTAATCACAAGTCAACAAGTTCATGATAACATGGTATCTTATTTAGATGCTACTACTTATTTTACACGCATGTTTTGATAAAATGACATGACTTATGGTAGGAACGCAATACGGTTACACAGCAAGCGGCGATTTTTCTTCTCCCCTCCGAGAGCTCCAGATTTTGCACTAAATTTATTTCAAAAGAACCAGAGTTTCGCTTTTGCACTAAATATTAATACCTGACACCAGATGACTTTCAAAAGCACCAATTTGGTAACTGTGCTGGTATCGAAAAAAGCTAGATTTTACCTTAAGGGGGCTTAATATTTTATATTATCGACGTTCCATCGCAACACCATCCCCACGAATAATAATAATAATAATAATAATAATAATAATAATAATAATAATAATAATAATAATAATAATAATAATAATAATAATAATAATAAAATATTAATTCATTAAATTCATTAAATTAATGAAAAATCCCCGCTTGCTGTGTAACTGTATTGCGTTCCTACCATAAGTCATGTCATTTTATCAAAATATGTGCGTAAGATGAGTAGTAGCATCTCAATATGATGCCATGTTATCATGAACTTGTTGACTTGTGATTAATCACCTCGGTTATTCGCCGTGTAATTTAAAATTGAACTGTGTTGCAGTAATTGGGTGGTTGCAATGCATGCTATAATGATACTGTCAGTTATATTTTCATAATCCTGGACATGCATTCTAGATTGGACGCTTACGATAAGGAAGGAATAAATCTCTTATTCAACATTCACCCAAGATATTCCTCAAGGACACTTTTTCCAAGTGCCGCTCGATATATAAGGTATTGGCATTCCCGATAATTTAATAATGGCGATGATGATGATGATGATGATGATCATAATAATAATAATAATAATAATAATAATAATAATAATAATAATAATAATAATTATAATAATTATATTAATACTTTCGATCAATGCATCTCTAATCACATAATTGGTAAAATATTTATATTGTCTTGCAGTCGTCTATCTCCTCTTCGTCAACTGCTTCAGGTTCACAGTCTTTAGCGCCACTTTAATACACAACATTCTTTCCCATACGTTCAAGGGCCTTCTCTAGTAACTTATATGTGCAATTTGCTAGAAAGACATTGACAATGATGACGAAGAATGCTGTTGCTATTTGGGGTGGCACTAATGTCATTTGCTAATTCAATACAAATCATAATTTAAGGTATTCAAAGAAATTTTTAATGAAGAATAAGCACATTTAGAGTAATGTGTGAACCTGATTAGCATAACCTACAGGGTATGTAACGAAAGAATTGAAAGTGTTCAACAGCAAATTAAGTAAACTAATGAACAGATATGATAATGTGGAAACAATATTGAGTTGGACAGCATGTGTTTCACAAGACATGGTCTGCACATGAATTATTCAGGAGGAAAAAAATAGCAAAAATAATTTCTGAAGTGACTGAAAAAAAGATAAAGGAAGCAACTCAAAATACTCAATAAACCCTTAATATTAAAATGGAAACAAAAAAATCAAGAGCAAAAAATTCTGTTATGCAGGGGCTGCATAAACAAAGCTAATTCTTAGCAAGCTCAATTTGTGAAAGATATCCCAGGGCTCTAGAGCAGAGAATGTAGTAATCGGCAAGTAACTTTAAATGAAGATATACATATGTATTTAATAAAAAATATAACTTCCAGGCTTAGAAGTATATGCTTTTCCCATAGCATTATTTTATTTACATGTTATATTGTTTATTAACACTTCAACTTGCATTTATCTGTATAACTAAAACGGAATGTGATTAGCATTTAAGCTACATGGTTAATTTTAAGCATATGATTATATTCATTTCATTTCAATTTCATTTAGAACTTTCGAAAAATAATGTGAATAACGTTTCTATGTGTTCTGAAATTGTTGTGATTTCTTCGCCTGCATTTATTGTACACTTATGAGCAGACCATTTCCCCATATTCTTTCACATGACACCGAGTTAATTGCTTGGCATAATACAAATTGCCAATGCTAACAACAATTCCACCATATGCCACATCTCCCCCTGAGCCACCTTAATCGACATCCTCAGCGATTACAAAAATTCGGTTTTTAGATATACTCTCATTTCTAATGGTCCAAGTTCCCTGATTTTTAAACATTATATTTACTAATTTCAATGGTATATACCGAGTTTTGTTCCATTAAAGCAAATATGTGTTTAAATTTTCGGTTTCAGATGTACCCCTACTCATAACAGTCTGATTTCGCTAATTTTCAGGAACTATTTTCTTATTTTATTAAAATGGCATCCAAGATTTCTTAAGAAAAAACAAAAATTGAGGCCAGTAGAAGGATTTTTAAATTTTCGCTGCAGGTTAACACCACCACCGGTTCATTTTTGCTAACTAAGGAACTCGATGAATCATTTGTTAATTAACTGTTATATGCCGAGTTTCGTTGAGGGAAAAAAACAAAAATTGCGGCCATATGAGCATTTACATGCACATACATACATATTTTTTCATCTTCATGTTTAGTTCTAGAAAGTAGGATCGATGGAGATTTTAAGCATTTTTCATATTACATATTGTGTTTTCATATTACAATAAGGACGTGAGGTGTATATTATCAAGGCGTCTTGTCAGTTTTCCGGAAATCAAATATTGGAATATAACTAACATATTCTAGGGCAGGAGTAGTTATAAACATTGTTGACAAATAACATTCAGCCTGCTTAAATTATCGGGAATGCCAATACCTTATATACCGAGCGCCACTCGGAAAAAATAGCCATGAGGAATATCTCGGGTGAATGCTGAATAAGAGATTTATTCCTTCCTTATCGTAAGCGTCTGATCTAGAATGCATGTCTAAGATTATGATAATATAACTGACAGTATCATTATAGCATGCATTGCAACCACCCAGTTACTGCATCACAGTTCAATTTTAAATTACATGGCGAATAACCGAGGTGATTAATCACAAGTCAACAAGTTCATGATAACATGGCATCTTATTGAGATGCTACTACTTATTTTACGCACATATTTTGATAAAATGACATGACTTATGGTAGGAACGCAATACAGTTACACAGCAAGCGGCGATTTTTCATCTCTCCTCCGAAAGCTCCAGATTATGCACTAAATTTATTTCAAAAGAACCAGAGTTTCGCTTTTGCACTATATATTAATACCTGACACCAGATGACTTTCAAAAGCACCAATTTGGCAACTGTGCTGGTATCGAAAAAAGCTAAATTTTACCTTAAGGGGGCTTAATATTTTATATCATTGACGTTCCATCGCTACACCATCCCCACAAATAATAATAATAATAATAATAATAATAATAATAATAATAATAATAATAATAATAATAATAATAAAATTAATTTTTTTAATATTATAATAATATTAAATTCATTACACCGAATACCCGTTCTACTTTCCCATTGAATAAGGAAGTGTGAGAATGGATATAGCAAAGGATACTAAACCAATGAAAGAAATGTTTCCAGCCGAATCTCTGTAATACAGAACTTTGCACCAAAATGTTTCACTTACATCATCATTGCACTAGTTTACGTAATTAAGAACTTTCCCTTGATGCTCAATATTGGTCACTAGAGCAGGAGTTAGGAATAATGTTTCCAGTTGAAAATTAGTTTTATTTTTTTCGGCAATGCTTCTTTGGGGACAAGCCCTTCAGTTGTTCCAACAGTCCTTATTTTCTGCGAGACTTTGGCTTAAATTCATTTATTAAAACTTGAACTTATTTAACGCATCTTTCTGGTATTCCATTCCCTTGATTGTACCGAATATTGGTTCTAGTTAACTCGCTCGAATTCATGGTCTAGATATGCTCTGGAATCAATAAAACAATCAAGGGAAGTTACCAGGGAGTATATTTGTGGTGTTTATATTGTGATTTTGGAACAAGAAGGTTTAATAAGTAAGATCAAATCAGATAACTGATTGACGGGGTCTAGATTGAAAGATTCAAAAGCTTCACTCTATGCGTTTCGTTTAATATTGGTCTCAAAAATAGAGAGACAAACTATTTTGGGTATTGCATACAGTTAATTGCGTAAAGAAGTTGATATACACAAAACCCTAGATTTTACACCAGATAATACAAACCCCCCAGATTTTGCCTTAAAGGGCTAGGATACCCGAAGGGGCTTTATAAAAAACACGGGGGCCAAAGACGACGCAAAAAAGACTAGCTCTAGCCAAAAAGGGGAGGGGGTAAATTGGCAACTGTGGTCACAGGTTCTGGTACTCCAGTCGCTTGCGGCAGCAGAGAAAGCCGAGCCGTAGTATGACTTCAATGTTGGCGGATAATTGGCTAAATAACATTGGTATGTTAGCTAGTTGATTGCAGCGTTGTGGTATGAATGGGAAGGTAGTGGATTCGATACCTTACAGAGTTTTTTCCCTTGTAATCTTAATCATTTGTTTACACAGCTTTTAATAGAATAAATGTAGTGTTTAGGGAGGATGATGCATAGGTTAGGTTACATTAACTTTAACAAAAATGTATTTTTAAGGTGATAATCGAAAAGGAAAGTTTGGGGAAGGGATTTGCGAGGTCCCGCATAAAGTACTCTCGTTAGTGAATGAAAAATGTGAAAACTGCAAGCCAATTACCTGGAACGGGTAAGAAGGTTTTTCAAATGTCACATATGAGCACGGCTCTGAGTGACACCCGGTGATCAATGTTATGGGTATAATTGTATTCAAGCGTGACATTTCTTTAATCATTGATTGAAATTGGGTAATTGACAAAATGAATTTTTATTGCGATATTCGGTTTCCTTTTGCATACGCATAAAGTGCGCTTGTCATTCATAGAGCATTGTTAGTGGTACTTGAGCCTGGCAGTTGAGGGAGTTATGAGTGTGAGTTTTAAGAGATTTAAAGATTATATTGCCCCTCGTTGGACGCCAAAGTTTGAAGGCGTTATAGGTGGGAGGCGTGGGGGAAATTTTCATGTATTTGAAGATTATAAAGCCCCACGTTGGTAGGCCACAGTTTGAACGGGTTATAGGTGGCGGGAAGAATGGTGATAGGCGTTTGATTATTTGCGATGCAGCTCACCGCTCACTAACTCTTCTCGTCGATCTACAGGGATGTAGCTGGTTTTCGGGACCTGGTAGTGCCGGGTTGAGTGAAGGGAAATAAAGGTATTGTAATGACCAGAGAGAACACCTTGTTATCTGCAAGTTGACGTCGTTTATTCAACAAAGAGTGCATCCCATGGCGTTTCTGTTCGGGCTGCAGCAATGAGACGTCAGGCAGACACGCGGAGCTGTAATGCTTGACTAGCAGTATGTTTCAGACCGCTGGGAAGACGTGCCGAGCAGAAGTGAAGCTCGAATATTGATGTTCCAATGCGTCCTATGACTTCTGAATGCTGAATACTTGTAGGATCAGAATGATGAGAAAAGACCAGAGTGTCCAGAGTAAAAGACCTCGAAAAGGGCGATTTCACGTCCTTAAATACCCAATATAGCTCGCTTGACCACGTGATGCAGGGACGATCTATTTTCCCTCCACTACGGATTTAGACATACTCATAGGCTATCGGTGACTTCATGCCATTCTCGTATTATTGGCTAGTCAGATTATCTGAACGTAGCCACTTGGCGGTTCGTCCTGTGTTCAATTTCACTTTCTACCGAAAGTTATAGATCAACGTCCTTAAAGGTAGTATAGCTATTTAGCAGCTTGTCTGCCAAAACGGCCCCTCTGCTGTCCGAGCAAGAATCCTGCTTTTCTTGGCATTTTTACAAACAGAACCCTTTACTTAAAGCTAGCCGCAATAAAATGTTACATACATTCTAGTCAATTTCTCATAATTTGATGGAGTACCAAAAACTGCATCACAGTGAAGGGTTGAAGAAGTAGAGATGTTGAGCTCTGCTCGAAGTTGTCCAGTGAGGTTGCTAGTTATGTGAATATTTGGTGGCTGGAAGTTCATATTTTATTGAGTGGTGTTTCTAAAGAAGTCTTGAGTTCCTGAAATTGCTACATAAGGCTGAAGAATGAACTGGAGAGGGAAGACTGGATTTCCGTGAACGCCTATTCCAACCTGTCAATGCGTGAGAAGAGTTCGTATGTTGAATTGAGATGATGACTTAGTTCTTCGTAACGTTTGGTGCTTTGGTCTTGTAGTTGTCCGATCATCTTGAATAAATGGGACGTAGTTTGGGTGATGGCAGCTCTCAAGCAGAGGTTGGGATAGTAATGGTTGGGGTCAAATTGTCGAGTGTTTCGGAGACAAAGCTGGCAAGAGCAGGTGGATGTGGCTGAGGCTGTGGTGTTGTGCTGGTTACTGGGAGGCTATTGGAGTTCGTAGCGTAGGTATTCTGGTGTAACCTAGGTTGGAGAAAACAAGAGAATTGGCCCGTGAAATTGATGGTTGGTACTAACGCAGAAGACGCAGAATTTGAGCCGGGGTCGAGGTCGCGCTGAGAGCACTGTGATGTAAGTGCAGCCACTTCATAATAGTGGCATCGTGATCTTCCGGTGCAGTCTCGATCGGTGACCGTAATCACAACAGCGATGGCAAGGAGAGATATGGTTGCGCTGGCTGGCTTCAATGGAGACTAAGCGACCTGATA
Source organism: Metallyticus violacea (assembly GCA_030762175.1). NCBI lineage: Eukaryota > Metazoa > Arthropoda > Insecta > Mantodea > Metallyticidae > Metallyticus > Metallyticus violacea. Next base: position 185,325,002 of record CM060846.1, on the reverse strand, counting down.
ATTGCAGTCCATTAGCGATGGCTTCATTACACTCCTCTTCGTCCAGAAATGCCTGTCTAACTAATGGTGAGGGTCCTATATTAGAGTAGATATGTAGAGCGCAATGCGCCGATGGCCAGTAACGCTACGCAGCTTGTAAGATAAACTTACAGGAGAAGATTCGTGGAACGCAGCGGAGTACTGCGCCGCAATGGCCAATGAGCGCTGGTGGTCTGGCAGAGATCTGGTCGGACGTTGATGTGGAAAGAGGATGGCTGGTTGCAGGAGCTGTAGTAATCTGTGGTGAAGAAAGCGATGCTTTTGATGAGGCTTAAAATGCTTGAGATACTGCGGTGCTGGTTGGTACCGGGGAGGCATCACCCTCCGCTTCTACAGGCGTTGCGGTGTCTGGGCAGGAGGTGCCGACCCGTTTCTCCCCTTTCTTAGCCATCTCGGTACAGCTCCGATGTCTTGATTCTTTGAGTGTTCTATCGCAGTCACGAATGGCAGTGGAAGAAAGAGGTGTGTAGCTGCAACCAAAACAAAAAAGGCTTGCGCTTTTTAACACAATAAGTGGTGCATGAACTACTTATTTCTTAAACCTAATCTAATCTAAACTAACCTAATGCGTTAACGTTCCTAAAATGTAGCATAAGTAAAAAAAAACTAACATGCATTCTATTAAGAACAGTGAAGAAAAATGATAAAGATTGCGAGAGAGAGAGAGAGAGAGAGAGACAAACATACAGACAGAGGAAAAAAATGGTCCATTAGGGATCAGACCCACTACGTTACCATTAATATCACGACGTGCCAACCAAATTACATAACATGCCGATTTGCTCATTTAAGTATCCGCCTAATCTGTTGAGGTCACACTGCGGCTCGGCTTTCTCTGCTGCCGCTCGGGACTGGAGCACCAAAATCTTCACAGGTAAGTTCGTTCTGCGACTGAAATCCCAAACGGCAGGTAGCGAACTGTAGCGAAGAAAAATGACTGGTTAAGATTCCAGTAGAGATTCAAAGAAATACAGTTAACAAAAACTAGAAGCAGGAAATTTAGGAGAAAATGAGGTTGATGTTTGTAAACATTGTGGTTCTCATGCTGTCTCTGACAATACTGTAAGGCGTTATTATGCGGGTGAATTTTACGCGCACTACTACTTATTTTTCTGTGTTACGATTCCTAGCCGAAATCGTTGTTCTCTCCACCTCAGGCTGGGGCAACTGGATAGGAGACCTCAAAGTCTCACTACACGCCAGAGTTGCCAGAATAATTGGCAGCCAGTTGTTTGACAACTCCAACAGATTACTTGACGTATAAACTGAACCGTCCTACGCCCGGAGCCCCGATCGATACGTGGCGAACAGTAGCGAAGAAAGCCGACTGGCTAGGATTTCAGTAAGGGATTCAATGTTTCTCAATTAGGGTCAAATTATTAAATGAGTTGTTAACAGAAAGTGTTAGCGCGCAGTGAGGGTTTTTTTTCCCCTCCATAATAAGTAGATCAAAACAGCTCCTATGGCTGTAATGTGGGAAGGAGCATTACTGCAATAAAAATCTAAGAGAGCACGTTTCTAAAGTACTCCCGGTAAAGTAGGGTATTATCGCACCTATTTTATATGAAAATAAGGAAATACTAGCCCAGATAAATAAACAAGAAAGTTTTAAGTGTTCTGTGCTCCTATCAATATGAAAAGAAACACTTACTTGCGAATTTTCCGATATAATTAAAGAAGTTTCCGTAGCAACAGAGCTTGAAGTTGTGAAGAAACACAGGGCATTCTTAAAGGTAACATTAGCCGCAGTTCTCAACCAAAATGAAGAAGTACCCATGCCCAGAACTAAAGATATGTCCCAAAGAGGAAAACTATTTACAGAGAACACTTTTTGCTTAAAAAATAACATTTCATTCCCCTTGCAAAACGTGATACAACGGAAGCCAACATCCTCACGCTTTCTTGTCGAAAGGAGGAGAAAGTAGCCATTAGTGCCACCTCAAATTAAGAAATTCTCACTTATTTATTTGAAATGCATGCAAAACTTATATTGTTAAAAGCATATGCTTTTCCGGTATTAATATTATTTTCTTTTCGTGTAATATAGCTTTAGTAAAGTTTCCCATTTTATTTTCCTATATTGCCACTCAACCGAATGGGAATAATATGTACCCTATAAACTAAATTTCAGGCGTACGATTGCGTTTTTCTGTATTACGATTCCTCGCAGAAACTCTCCACCCACATGTGTTGCACACTACAACTAACTAAGAGTACAAACAAGATGAAGCCTGGCTTGCTACTTATATCCTTGCTTGTTACCTGGCTGATCGAGGGGCACAACTATGGTGAATCAGAATGGAGCTTGTTTTCAGTAGCTTGCAAGAGGAGGTGAGCGTGGCAATGGACTCGGATACCAATAGAGACGATTATTTTTATTAGATAGTTGTGTATTGAATTGGGTACCATTACACAGAACCTCCTCTGGAGAATATTCGTTCCACCCAGATAATATGTAGAGGAATGTTTTTGGTAAATATCACTGTCTATACGCTGATACCTGAGATGTTAAAGAGCGTCCATAAATAAAAAATAAATCACTGTCTACAAAGGAACTTTCCTTTTTTCAATCTTTGAGTGAAAATAAATACTGTTGAATATTTTCTAGATTTTATGAAACCTCAAATGCAAAAAACAAAAAACAAAAAAAAAAAAAAACGTGCAAATATGCCAAGGCAATAATAGTTCAAGAAGAAAGGCTCGAGGTTACTTAGAGGTAGTTAACATTATAATTTTACCTACAGTATATCCCTAAAGAAGTACATTATTTAGATCTAAACCTTATTTTTTTTCTCCTTTCTTTATAAGATATGTGACAGCCTGAAGTTCATTTAGGGATACTTGTTTCGATTTTCGTATGGGATATTCCACTGTTGAATTAATAGTTAAAGATACTCAGGAGCTGTTGTGGGGAAATACTGCAAACAATACATATGGTAGTGCCTTCCATAGAAATGATCAAGAAGATAGTAGAATTTAATGAAATCTGAATATTTCCTCAATAACTAGCAGCGATTCACGGAAAGAATATTATTTTCATATCGACAGCACTCTCAGTACAATTCATTATAATTGCATTTTATTCAGTTATCATTCAAGCGGTCCCAAGTGCAAACTACAATTTCATAATAATGGATGTAGATGGATATGGTAAACAAAGTGCTGCTGATACATTTTGATCTTCGGGTTTGTATGCATTAATGGAACACGGAAACTTAAATGTATCACTAGATAACTGCTTACCGAACAATAATGTTGAAGTGTCTTAAGCATTTATTTCAGATGAAGCATTTCCTCTACTTGATAATCTAATGAAACCATATAGTGGCGAACATCTTTATTTAGATTGTGAATATTTCCATAAAAGAATGTATAGAAAAACAATACAGTATCCATTTGGTATTCTCTATTAAAAATGGTGCATGTTTTCTTAAGCTACAGAAACTAACGAAAAAAATGCAGATATATTTATCAATGCTCCACGTGTTTTACAGGATATTATTATTGATAAGGAAGGAGTAGAACATCATCTAAAATATGCAACGTATTTCCAATTGTAATTTGCTGACGCCACAGCATGTAGATAGACATACAATGTCAAACCTATCAGACACACTAAAAATATTTCTTTGCACTATAAGAATAGCCTATACTCTAAAGATATACAGGATCATGGGTGTTAATGCATGATGTTACAGTTTCCTTATCATGAATTATCTGTGTGTGGTAAGTAGTATTGACTCGGGGGGTGTCTGAGAAATGACGTCACAACTTCAAAGTCACTTTTTCCGGCAGGCCGGGAGACCAGTAGGTGACCTGAAGTAGTGCCATCATTCGAATACACCGCTCAGGGACTTTTTAAAATTTTGGTTAAGTTCATAAATTTACATATATAGTACAAACACAATGTTATACAAGTACAAGCAAGCTTTTTATTCTAGTACATACATGTGGTGATGAAGGATCACAGGTGGGGTGTAATCGGTGTGGGTCATTTTAGGATAGTGACGGAGCGAGTGTGGTAATATATGTTGTAGATGGTACTTACAAAGCTGATAGGCAAAAATGCCGGGATGTAATCGCCGAAGGTCGCCTGCATGAGGTGTAGATATAGTCACTATGGAGTTGAAGGAGCGAGTGCGGTAATAAATAACGAAATGGTACTTATAAAGATGATGGACGAAGATGCAGGGGTGTAATCGGAAAAGGTCCCTTCGGCATGCAGATGTACTCACGAGGAGTTGAAGGAGCGAGTGCGACACAACAAAAATATTGGAGGATGGCCAAGGCGGCGTAGAAAAACAAGTTTGCACAGACAGGTATAGTCACAAGGTCCAATGACCCCTATTAATAGGATGAAACGTGTCTTGCGCGGGCAGGTTGCAACACGTTAACCGCACAGGAAACAGGTTGTAACGCGCTGGCATGTGACGTCACCAAGCAAATAACCTTTTCTTTTTTTATTTGGTGGGACATTTGTGAGCTAATTATGCAACTACATGAATGTTGTAATTATTTTGTTAAATGTATATTACAATTACGTGTTTTAATTATTTGTTTATTTATTATTGTTTTGTTTTGGTGGGTGGCATAATTTTGTACTAATGTAGTGGTAGTATTGGTGTATGTTGATAACATTTATTGATATATATTGTATTTGTGAACTAATTGTGCAAGTATATTCATGTTGTAATTATTTGCTTTTACGTGTTTTAATTATATTGCTTACTTAAAATTTGGCTTTGGTGGCAAAATTTTGAACTAATGTAGTAGTGGTGGTAATGTTTGTGTAAGTTGATAATGTTTATTAATTACGGTATTTTATATATTTTGCTTGGTGGCATATTTGTGAGCTAATTCTGCAAGTACATATATGTTGTAATTATTTTGTTAAATGTATTTTGAAATTACATTTTTATACATTTAAAATATGTGTAATCTTTTGTTTATTTATTATTTGGTTTTGATGGCGAAATTTGGAACTAATGTAGTGGTGCCCATATAGTCTGACTGCTGGTTTTGATGGCAATGTTTGAGTGTGTTTCAATAATGTTTTATTGATAATGGTGATTAATATATTTTTCAAAAATGGTTCAAGGAGTGACTGAGTGCGGTTAGGAAGAGGAAGTCAGGTATAGCACATAGGTTGTAACACACTGCCATATGACGTCACCAAGTCAGTTACATTTAGTTGGGACCAACTGGGGCATGTTTAACACGAACATACGGGAAGTTGTCTGGGTTTATTAACTGTCAAATACACACATATTTCATTGTTCAGGTACATATGTATTTTAATTATTTAAAACAGATAAAATGTGACTCATGTGATGTGCAATGGTAGGGCTTGGCAAGCTACTGAATTAACTGACGCAATGTAACTAGTAAAAAAATTGGTAAGGAAGTGGCGGGATTGGTGAAAATTAGGCGTATAGTGATTGAAATAAAAGATGGCAGAAGGAATATGATGGTTCAGAATAAAACGCGTTGTGACTGGAAAGACGGAGCCCGCCGTGCACCCCTGGTTATTATTATTATTATTATTATTATTATTATTATTATTATTATTATTATTATTATTATTTTTTTTTTTTGAGTAGTGTTTAACGCCCGTTTTTACTACTGAGGCACCACAGGCGGTGGACACTGGTGATACATGAGATGAAATGATAAATTGGGAAAGGATATTTTTTTTTTTAAGGAAGGAACCGTTCCAGGCCTAAGTTTAGGTACCTCCCCGGCATTTGCCAGTTATGAAGACTGAGGAAAACCTGGAAAAAACCCCAGTCAGGGAGGACGGTCCTGGCGGGATTCGAACCGCAGACCTCCCGCTCACGAGTCCGTGCCTTAGCGACCTCGGCCACCCGTGGCGGTATTATTATTATTATTATTATTATTATTATTATTATTATTTGTTGTAATTATTTTAACATATATTGAACAAGTACAATCATGGTATATAACACACAGTATAATACATTAAGTACAAACATAATAAATAATTAGCAAGTACATGCATAAATGTTTAAACGAATTAATAGCAATATACATTATCATGCATTATTTGTCAACAATTAAGTGAAAATTAGTATTATCTACATTGGGTGGTTAGTAAGCAATACCCTCATTTATTTGACAGGGAGTGGTTGTAGGTGTTATATTTTGGAAAAATATACTGTTTTACATCTTACCTAATATACATGTTTTATGGTGGCGTAATTTTCAACAAATATGGTGACTTTAATGACGGTGCAACCCAACGTACATAACATAATTTTTAGGTAACATAATTTATTTTTACAAAGTTAAATGCTTTTTAATGATATTTCTTGTATGTTAAATTTTATGATGGTGTTAAAAATTTTTGAATGCAATTTAACTTTATTGCAACATAACCGCTTTTTGTAATATATATTATTTTATAGCATTACATTTTTGCAACATTACTTATTTTTTGCAGCATATCATCTTTGCAACAATCTAATTTATGTAGCATAACATCTGTTTGAATCATAACTGATTTTTACAACATAACATCTATTTTTTAAAAAATCTAACAAATTTTTGCTTCCATTGTTCTTTGGTTCTTTAAATCAAGCAGTCAATCCCAAAGTGAACAATTTTTGATTGCAACATATCTATTTTTGTAATTTTGCAATATAACTGCTTTTTTGTAACATAAAGTTTTTTAACCAAACATCTTTTGCAACAAAATTATTGCAGTATAATACCCATTTTTGCAACACAGCTTATTTTTGGCAAAATAGCATTTTTTTCAACGTAAATTTTTGCAACATAACATCTTTATTGCAACATAACTTATTTTTGCAGCATAGATTCTTTTCTGCAACATAACATATTTTTTGCAAACTTAAACTGATATTTGTTTCTAATATTCGTTTCTGTTAATTTAAAGTTGGTCGAGGGTTGAAAATATTTTCCCATTCCAATATAACATCTTTTTTTAAAAATAAAATGTTTTTACAAAGTTAAACATTATATACTGCTCATTTTCGCAAACAGCGTTAATTTACCAACATTTTGTTGGGGTAGTACTCACTACTTTACGACTTTCTATGTTCACTTTCTATTTCCACCTTGACATAATTATTCGATGTACCATAATTTCAAAAGTAACTCTATATGTACCGACAGGCTCACAATAGCGCGAAACCGTGACGCCATAGCACCTGCACTAATGACTTCACAAAAACTAAGTGGTTTTCTCCTAATGAGGTTAATTTTCCCTCTCCACTATTTCAAAGCACTGTCCAATATGCATCTCCAGCTCTAGTACTGAGAAACGGGCGGAGCCGGCAAGATGATCCACGACGCTCTACGCCAATTAGCTGAAGTGTCGCACAACTCTGATTTTGTTACCGTGTCTACGCTACATCAGAAAGTGCCGTACGTCGTGCAAGGCATCCGAAGTGCATTGTCATTATTTAATTTGTCATAATAATAATAATAATAATAATAATAATAATAATAATAATAATAATAATAATAATAATAATAATAATATTATTATTATTATTATTATTATTATTAAATGTTAGTTATTATTTTCAATATCAGTGATTATTAACTTTTTCCGCCACTTTGTAATTAGTATTTTTAATCAATGTGCCAATATTTGTGTATTAATCCATCCACCATTTAATTCTCAGTTTTTCCACCAAGTGATTTCAATCAAAACTCGCATTTTTGTATTTCACAATTTTATCACCAAACGCTTCCGCCAACACTGTTTTCCTTAATCCAGCTTAGTTCTCTTCTCCGAAACGCTTCCCGCCACGTCCCTTGTTCACAGTTTTGCCACCAAGTGCTTACCCCCCACCACCACCATTTTCCTTAATACAGTTTAGTTAACAGTTTTGACACTAAACGCTTCTCCCACGACCATTAATCCAGTTTTGTACACAGTTTTGCCACCAACCTTTTTCCCCATCACCATTTTTCTTAATGCAGTTCTGTTCAATTTTATTGCTAGTTGCTTCCTTCACTATTTTCCCTAATCATTTAAGCTCACAATTTTGCCATCAACCGCTTCCCTAACTATTTTTCTTAATCCAGTTTAGTTCACATTTTTGCCACCAACCGCTCTTCCCAACAATCCATTTATTTCACATTTTAACCCACGTAACCTTAACCGACATCCATTTTTACTTCACAACACTTTGTATCATGTATATTTTGTGCAATTATACGTACATTTTCAAGAAATAAATAATAGTGGCCCCGGATTAAGCAACCGGTTTAACATCATTCTTACCATTAGATGATAGCTAACCCCATCTCCTGGGTTAGCTGTCATCTGCCCGGGGGCATTAAAGAACACTAGCGCCATGTGGTGGCAGAATTATCGTTAATCCGATTGCTTATTTCGGGGTGGATACTACTGCTAATATAATTGATAGTTAATAATCATTGACTATGACTCTAATGTTGTTTCACTAAAGCGTAAACCAACATGATACATCTGAGGCTTGCGTCGTTTTAATTTGATGTATTTTTAACATACAGTGCCATAATTTTTAATTTTAAGCCCGTGGACCATAAATTCACTTTTCAAAAGATTTGTGTATTGTCCCTCTGCAATGCGTCAAATTTAAGAAAAATGAAACCACATTCGTGGATAACGTAAAATGGAAATAACCTGATTATACAACACTTAAATTTAAACTCACACTATGTTTGCACTTGACCTTCTGCTCTACATTTACTTCTGTTTGAAAGAGGACAATCAGCTCGGAATATTGCACTTATCTGCATGTTTAATCTTTGTGTGTTTCTTTTTAAATGCTGAATAAAGAACCAGAGTGTGTAGTATTAATATACAATATATAAGTACTCAAAAAATTATGTAACGTGCCTATAATATGATTATCAATACATAATTGAACAAGCAGTAAGTCTCTTGTTTTGTATTTGGTTCAAAGCAGCTTCTTTATGTCATGGAATACCTTGCTGACCAATAAAGAATTCACAACACTGGAAATTCAGATATCAAAGTTTGGCTTACTTTTATGCTTCAGTTTAATTAACAGGATGAACATAAAAGAATGTTTTGATTTTAAGTTTGGTTTATTTCTGTTATTTTAAACCTCAGTTAAATACATTGTTTTGAAGAAATGTCTTTAAAAATCTTTCATCACGGACACAATTTGTCACATTGCTCACATTTAAACGATAGTCAGTTCATTCCACACACATGCTGCAGCTTATCGGTTGTGATATGCCACAGTTCTGATAATGCTGAAGCGGAGATTTGTGAAATCTCTGGACAGAGGTTGAACATAAGCGTGGTTTTTCAGTAAGTCCAGCAAGAAGTCATTATGTGATAACGGAAGACCATGGTGGCCACAGGAGTAGCGAGAGGTCACAGTTTCTTAAACGGCGTTATATTTTCGTTCTTCTTTCCTCATCGGGCGTAAATGTAAACTAGAAGAACGCGTGAGCCAACATGGTAAATGTTGACAGATGCTAATTCCATTTCACTTGGTTCATACTTGTAGTATGTACATCCTAGGAAATATGTTCACTTAGTATCAAAAGACTATTTTATACCCAGCCTGTGTGTCTTTAGTCAGGTTGCTGTTGTGTCACCCCGCATATCAATTTTATCTCTTGTCCGAATGATGAGAAATACCGTCTTCGCTCTACCCGCATCAGATTTTATAACTGATCTTTGCAATTTCCTATACGTGTACCAATATTTATGTCTGACGCAGTGACCGTTTGGAATTGCATTTAGTCAGCAGAGTGTCACTCGACATATAGTTCCACCTTGGACACAATGCAAGGTCGGAACTTTTATGATAGTTCAATTACGTATTTCAACATACAGTCCCCTTGTAAAACTTTTTAAATAATTAGTTGAAAGAGAACGGAAGAGAGTAAAGGAGGATGGAATGTTTCACTGTTATGCTATAAACTATTGCACAAGGACAAATAATAATGGTAAGTATAAAAAAAATTGTTACAGCACCCCGTTTACACCATTAAACTAAAGGTTACAATTTGAAATTTTATTTAAGTTTGGGGATTGTAAATGCTACCTACGTCAAATAATTTTCAGTATACGATTAATATTGGAAATTCATTACGATTTTCAAAAGTGTGAGATATACTGTAAAGCGGCAAGGCAAAAAATGTATCTTGTTATTCGTGATTGAGTTCCGGTATTCAACCTCGAACTTTTAATATACCAAACTGGTACTACGCCAGAGGCAGAAAAATAAAATCAAAAGGGGAGATGCGAAAACTAGGCTATTAGTGATATGTCCTTTGTTAGTCAAGTTTAGAGTAACACGCTAGTAGCATGGGACAGACCATGAAACGTCAAAAGTATAGGGAACATACCGATTAAGCAAGATCATACAGGGGCTAAGATGAGCATAATAATCATTAATTCAAATAAATCTATGTTATGGTACAAAATATTAGCAAATGTAAATTAAAGTTCGAAAATAATTAGTATAACAGCAATTTGAACACATTAATTAGTTTTGCTATATACACTGATCATTAAAGCTATGTATTGTGCCTAAATTTGTTTTAAATTTTGAATCAATCAATTCGGCCTTGTAAGTCTTCAACGACAGGGTTTCATAATAGCCACTGACAAAAAGAGGGTATTTTTAATGTGTGTATAGGTACGTACGGGTTATAAGAGGATGTAACTAAAGTAGTTTGTTTTTTCCTTCCCAATGTCGAGTTAGGATATTAAGAATATGTGCATTCAGGTGTTGTATTCTAATACTGTAAACGCAATGATTTTGTTTGATGTTATGAATGTTATGAATTGCTATGAATTACTACTATTACTATGTTAGGCTAATAAGAGAAGCCATATATACGTTATATACAGCGGGTGCCAAAAGAGAGTATACACACTTCAAATAATAATAAAAAAAACTGTGTTAACATAACAGAACTGGATTCAAAAGTTTGCAAAAGTGTCCTTAGCGACTGCAGCACATGCGTTTCAATTTATTCCCGAAGTGCTGCCAGTGTAGCTGGCTTTCTACGGTACACAGCATCCTTAAGAGTCCCTCATAGGTAGAAGTCCAATGGATTTAGATCCGGAGAACACAGTGGAAGCTCAATCGAACCTCTTCGTCCTATACAGTGCCTTGGAAAGTGCCTAGGATATTGCCTTGGATCCATTGCGCGGGGCTTGTTGCTGTGCAAGGTCTCCCAGATCTGTCCTTGTGAACATCGCATACGGTACCATGAGTCTGCAATTTATCTCGAATGCGTGCAATCGTTACTCGAGTTGGCGGTTCTGTTTTGTACGCACATCTCCATTGGCGGTAAACTTCAACAACATTCTCGGTTTTCCAATACCACTTCAAATTTGTTTTCCGCTGTTCAAACGATAATCTTAGCTTCATTTTGTTGTAGCAACGCTAGCATAACGTAATGTGAGTGACGTCTGTTTACAGAATATCATACGATAATGTTGACTTCATTTGTTCGTTGTTGATTTATGATAATCTTGGCTTCATTTGTTCACTGTTGATTTACCTGTTACGTAGCAACGTTATCATAACGTATGTGAGTCACATCTGTTTACAGAACATCATGCTACACATTAAGGAGGTTTTTCGGTCCAACTTTGAAATACATTAAATAGATATCTACTGTGAAAGTGTGTGTACATTTTTGGCACCGTCGGTATATAAAATGTATAAAATATTGCAAAAGCGAATGTAGAAAATGTTCATAATTTACTCATCAATGCTCTCTTAAGCGAGGTTTTAATGCAAAAATTTAAAATGCACATGCCTTTTATAGTAATTTGCATAAAAATTGCATATTTTGTAGCAAATATTCCGGAAAAAAATTAAAGGAGTTTGTGTAAAAAAAAAAAAAAAAAAAAATGTTAAAACGTACTAAAAATATGTTATCTTGAAATAACTTAAAAGCAGCGAAACTTGCATTTTGAGTCTATTGTTTATACGTGTTTGCAAATTATATGACTTAATATAGACGTCTAAGGAATTCATCCACGTCCATTAAATGCGACAAATATAAAGAATTGTATGGGAAGAAAAAAATTGTGTGAAAAGTGTGAAGAAAGTCCGTATGGGAGTAATATGGGGTCATTAAGGGCTATAATAAATAAAATGTTTATATAGCATGTTATAACAATGTATTTATACTGTTTCTTTCTAAATATTAACAAATCTGCCCAAAGATGTCTTGTTAACTGCTTATCATTGCCCATGTTGTAACATTTACAAGGTGCGCCCGCTCCTGTCACACAATTAGGCATGCCTGCTGGAAGGTTAATGTTTAAAATCATAGGATATTCTACACAACACAACACTTTTGAAAAAACTGCATGTGAACATTACAAAACTACCCACGACTCACCTGTTTTACTTTTCTTAGTTATCCCGAATGAGATTGAGCGGAGTTTTAAACGGCAAGTTTCACTATAAAAGAACATTTTCTGCGTTAAATTTAACATATACCTACTAACGTTATATAGGCAAGTATTAGAACAACTAAGACCTGCATGGAAAGGGAAGGAAGAAACAAAAATGCATGCAGACAATGCTGCTCAACATTAGTTGTATAAGACGTACCCTTTGAGTTGATAATGTCTTTCCTTCTAACTTGTCTATTGTCTAAGTTATGACTTTACAGGAAAGGTTGCTAGATGTCCCACTCCATGGGAGGTCCAAGAAATGTGCAATCGGGCTAGATGCAATCTGGAGATAGCCTATTATTTACAAGCACCGTATGATCATCGTTCTCGTAAAATGGTTAAATTCAAAGGTTATCTATTGAGTAAGACAGATATCCGAGCTGAGTGGCTTAGGCGGTAAAGCTTGAGACTTGCATTCTGGAGGTCCTGAGTTCCATTAAAATCAGCCATCCTGACGTTGGGTTTTCAAGGTTTCTCCTGGTCACTCAGACGAATGCTCTGGAATAGTAATTTACATGATACCAATTTTCTGCTCTCGTATTTCATATAATTTCATTCTGTTGGTTCAGTTACAAGGTCGAAAATGCCAGGGTGAGGTGTGGTGAGGCAGGCTGCGCTGCTATGGTGCCTTGAGCTTTGGAAAAGTTTCTACCTCGGCGCCTGGGAAGGAAGTGGATCTTCCGAGGGGCTCGAAAAACTCGGAGGGAATCTCCACTAGCTCCGCGGTGTTCTATCTGGAAATTTATCCGCACCCGCGCAATCACCGTCCGCGAATTTGATATAATTCTAGTCATGGAAATTGATAAATTTTTAATTCATCATTTAAAGTTCAAATATATTTAGGTTTGTTCCGATGTGAAATGTTCTTTAGAGCAGAGCAAATTTGTACTTTTGACTTTACCCTAGCATTACTAACGATTGGGGGGGGGTTACTTTATGCACACCTGTAATTTTTTTAAATTCTGTCTTTTAATTATTTTACTAGAGTCATGAGATTAATAGTTACTGTCAACCATTGTCTCTATTATTGAACTGCTCAATTGTTTCAAAGTTCTCATTGTTGGTCTTTTTATGAAACAATAATCTGTCAAGTTGGCCATAAAGTACCCCCTGTCGGTAGCTCGTGTGATGCATAAAATTCATAGACTTTTTTTTTGGAATGCTGGTGGTTTCTACAACAATTGGTTTTACTTCTCTAATTCTGTTTATATCAACAATGGCATTTATTTATATAATTTATCCTCTTATTATTGATTGGTCTGGCAGTTTAATCACTTATAATGCTTCTACTTTCCAGTCTGTCTGTTGTGTCGTCTTAGTAATCACACAATTGATTCACAAACTTATTTCAAAATGTTCTAAGTACTTTGGCTGACAAAGAATTTAGGGATATATTTCATAATTCTAATTTTGAATTTGTGATAGTGATGAGGCAATGAGTCAAGCAGAGGATCAAAATATTGTGTGTGAGCAAGCTAATGAAGCAATTTTATCACCATCATATAATGATGATGAGAATCATAATAATAGTTTAATTAAAGATGACGTCAGTGCCAGGTATGCTACAACTAGTGGTAAAATTTTCACATCTAAGCCTCCTCGGCCTACAAGATGTGTAGCACAAAATATTGTAAAAGAACGAAAAGTACAAAGAAATGAAGGTAAAGAGAACACTGTTAGAGAATCCTTGGAAAATTCTTTATACCTGAAGTTATAAACATTGTCATAAAACATACCAATGAAGAAGGAGTAAGAATAAATGTAGCAGAAACAAATATGAGTTCATGTTTTATATAGGGCTTCTATTATTTATGTGAGTGCAAAGTGACAGTTACATCTGTAGTTGAAATTTCTGGTCTAATATTTCTGGTAGATTCATATATACTGCAACTATGAGCAGGACCAGGTTTATCCAGCTAACTAAAATAATTATATTTGATGACAGAGAGATCCAAAATGAATGCAGGGAATATGGTAAATTTGCAGCAATATGACAGGTATTGTACTTACGAAGCTGTTGACAATGGAGTGGTAATATATCCTAAAATTAGTGTATAAAAAAAAGAATACCTAAGTTTAGGAAATATGACAGGTATTTGAAAAAATGGACAAAGCATTGCCAAAATGTTTTTCTGCTGGGTAGTCGATGAAATGCTAACACTTTTCTGTGGAAGGTGTCCATTCAAAATGTTCATAAAGGACAAACCAGGAAAACATTAAATACCCTTAAGTGTACTCACTAATTAAAAAACAAGATACATTCTTAGCATGGAACCATATGCTCAAAGGACAATGATGCAGCTCAATAAGGAAATTCAGCTACATCTGCTGAATTCTATAAATAATCTGGATCCTATAAATAATTCTGGATGCAATGTAACAACAGACAGACTTCTGTTGATTTGGCTGATGAGCTATGGAAGAATTGTATTTGTATGCGAATGATATGTTTTTATCTTGTAAATTTAGAAGTTTTATGGCATCATAATTGATTAATTTTGTTAACTATAACAAACATAAAATCAACATATATGCCATGGTTTACAAAAAACATATCATTCACATACAAAAGAGAAACAGATAACATGTTACCTTTTTTGGACATAAAAATAATGAAATGTCAAGAAAACCTGGAATTTGGAATATGCAGAAAGAATACACATGCAGATAATCACATCAAAGCTGACGGTTTTAACCCCACAGCGCAAAACATGCAATGATCAACACTTAACACATCAGGTAGTTAACCTAAAAATTAGCAAAGAAGAATACCTTAAAGAATACAAACAAATAGAAAGAACAACAGTTAAAAATGGTTATAACAAAGAACTAGTACACAAAAAGGTGCAGAAATTCAAGTGACAAAAACATATCAAAGAAATTACAATACTTTCAGCAAGAAAAGATAAGCTAATTTTTAAAAATTCACATATCATCCATGGGCTACAAAAAAATTTCAGAATATTCTTAAAGATTTTAATATCAGGTTGGCACCAATTAATAGATTTAATGTTAAAAACTAACTGATAGATAATGTTAATGACAATATTCCACAAAAGAAAAAGCAGGTATTTACAAAATAAATTGTGCAGTATGTGAAAAAAATCTACATTAGAAAAACAAAAAGAAACATAGATACACGGTTAAAGGGACATTTCAGGAACATAAAGTACAAACAAATAGAGGCATCAGCAGTAGCATATCATTTTTGGACACAAAATCACGACATAATAAATAAAGAAAAATTATTAAAATCAGTACAAGGACGTATGGAACTAGCAACCTGGGAAAAAATCTACATCTACAAATACAGTCTAATGAACTTCAACATTGCCGGAGATGAAAAAATACCCTACAAGTTTATCACACTGCCATCAGAGCAGAATACACATTCGCATAGCTCAATGAATGATCTGACAGTTGAGCTTTAGCCTGGCTGAAGATGGGAACTAAATGTTCTTGAAACCAGTTCCATACATTTATGAAAAGTAAGTGAAGCTTTAAGAGTATGTAGTTCAATACTGTGTTTACATTGTTTTATTTCCATCATTGGTTACAGCTAGTATTTGGTAATATTTTCCTTAGTTTTTTTCAATTTCAACTGTCTTTTAGGCATGGAATTTGCTAGATAATAAAAGGTATTTTTGTACATATTGACCCATATATTTTACAGCACTTCTTACAGCTTCTTAGTTTTCTTGCATTTCTCTCTTTTCCTTTCTCCCTTTATGATTAAACTGCCATCCAGAAGGCATAATGTCTTTTTACATGTAAACTGTACAATAGAGTTTTAAAAAAGCAAAGAAATAACATTCACTGTTCTTTATCATTTAGTATGCTAATGTTTGCCATGCTAATAAGAATAATCAATTTGGATCATGCTAGATAAGGAGTGAAAATAATTTACAGTCGATTAGTATATATATAGTTATATTTAGTTGTTCAAATTTTGCAAATGACTGAATGAAGAAACAGAAACCACATGTGAGTGAAAGTGAAACAGGTAGAAAAGAAATCAACAATGTTAATAACGGTGAAAAACCAAATTTTTGCCAGGAAGAAGAACCATCCAATAATTTGAACAGTCAGTGTAAAAGTGAAGAGAACAGTGCTTTAATTACAAATAACTCATTTAATTGCAAAAAGTACATTTTCTGAGCTATTGGAGTCAGACCAATGGCTTCCCACATTTCTGATGGAAGTAGTAATGATGCCTTCTTAAATAGATTAGCCATATTCAAATAACTGATAATTTAAGGATGCTGGACTTGCCAAAATGGGGGGTAAAAATAAACATGAAGATGTCTGTTTTACAGATAAATATTTAAGGAAGTAGCTACTGACAGAAGAGAAATCATATGGATAGTTTCAATAAGAATCTGCCACAGCTCACATAGCAGGGGAGTCCATGAGTAAAATCAGGGAAGTGTTTGAAGATAGTGATGTATGGACCTCCTGCTCCCCAGGCCTGACAGTCTGTGATTTTTATTTCTGGGATAGCATTAAGTACAAAGTGTCAAAACAAATTCTCACACATTAGAAGGACTTAAGGGAAATATACAGAATGAAATCAGAACATTATATGCTGAAATAAATCATGTTATTCAGAATTTGCTTGCCTGGTACAATGCCTTTAGCTGAGAAAGGGTGACATTTTCAGAATTAGCTATAAGATAAGATTTACACACAGCTTTAAGAAGCCAGGTAAGAGTAAAGGCATAGCTGGCTGTGACATGTCCAACTGCTGAGATGCAAAACTCTGTACCAATAGTAAGGCATATTTTGGGAGCTCTGTATATAAAACTGTAGAAAAAGATTAAAGTAATTAAACCATAACTAGATACTATGTTTGTAACACATAGCTTTGCAACACAATAGCTGAAAATAAATTACAAATAAATTAATAAAGTCTTAGCAATTTTTCAAAGTTAAAATTTGTTCTTCTAAAAATTTAATATAAGTGACTGCATCTTCTTTCCATAGACCCTTTAATTGTATTATTAAATTTATATAAAATACATATCATTTGTATATTCTGTATAACCCACTGTTTGTTTATGGAAAAATATAAATATAACACTATGTGATGTGGCATACTGGAAAATGATCTTGCATACATGCACAAAAATACAGGAAAACTAAAACAATAAATTCTATCCTCAGGTGCAAAACAGTCTATACCTTGACATAACCTAACTAATATATATGGTATATAATTTTAGACTTTTATCAATTAAATACCTTGTAAATAACTTAACAACTCTAAAAACATTGTGTATAAGTATAATTATTTATCTAATGCAAGTTGTAAGATAAATATGTAATATTAGTACATGTAATGGACCATATTGATTGACCGCCATGAGTGGCCGAGATCTTTAAGGCGCAGATTTGTGAGCTGGAGGTCTGGGGTTCAAATCCTGCCAGGACCATCCTTCCTGACTGAGGTTTTTTCCAGGTTTTCCTCAGTCCTCATAAATGGCAAATGCCGGGTAGGTACCCTAAACTTAGGCCTGGAACATTTCCTTTCTTAAAGATAAATCCTTTCCCAGTTTATCATTTCATCTCATGTATCATCAGTGTCCATTGCCTGTAGTGCCTCTGTTGTAAAACGGGTGTTAAACACTATTCATTCATACCATGTTGATCTAAGTAAAGAAAAGGAAAACAAATAATGTATACTACTGATCACTTTTTTGTTTTACTGTTCCAATTTCTGTAATTATAATGACTTACCAATAAAGTCCAAGTTTAGTTAACATAAAGTCATGTATTTTATATCAAATTTGTTCAAAACTGAAAACAAAAATTATCTCCCAAACCGAACACAGCCTGTGTATGTACTGAATCCTAATGATATCTATATCTGTGCATTCTGCAATAAAAAAATAATTTTTATAATATTTGTTCCCAAATCTTGCCTTTATATTTTTTAAATTTATCATACTTTAATAACTTTTCCCCAAAATATTCATAGGATTTATCAGGATAACTCTTCTGTTCCTTTGTAGGTTAAAAAAAAAATACTATCATTCTCATTGGAAAACTGAAGAACAAATGTTTTTTGTTAATAATCATAATGCATTTCAGAAAATTCTGATTAAGATATCATATTACTTAAATCTGTGATTCCTGTAATGAGTTTAGCCAACTCTAAAAGAGTTAGTCTAACTCTAGGACAGAAATTTCATAATAAATTACATACATTATGTACATTTGAAGAAATTGATTAACTCTTTATATTTATAAAATTTTAACTCTGGTGTAGAGTTTGTTAAAGTCAATTAAAATGCCAACTTAAGAAAAAAAACATATTAATGGTAAAAATATTAAATTTACGAAGCTGTTGACAATGGAGTGGTAATATATCCTAAAATTAGGTATTCATTTTTTACACTAAACTTCATTTACTTACATAAAAGTAAGACGTGTTTTGGGAGAATCTCTCCCATCTTCAGTTACTCACCAAACCGCCATTACTCAAAATGATGGCTGGACACCCGGATGTTTCTGTGGTGGCCTCTGTTGGTTGAAGTAGGTAATTGCTGAGCTCATCCATAGGAGGAAACTCAAAATTCATAGTTTTTTTTCTATTTTTTAATATAGAATTTTTTTCCCAAGTAGATAACTCTAATGGGTTGTGAAGATGTTTCAGCAGGATGAACTGCTGAAACATCCATTTACAAAATGGCAACTTACAGTATTTACAAACCTGGAAGTTGCTTGCATAGGCAAGGAAAGGAAGGACATGTGGAGTAAACATCTGTGTTGTAGTTCTAAAGAGCAAGGAGCATGGAGCTCAGCAGAAAATTCTACAGCAAAGAGAAAGAAAAGGATCGAAAATATGGAGGAAGTAAAGGCTATGTTCAAGTGAATAACTGAAGATATAAAGGAGATTAAAAGCAGGGAGGCAAACATAGAAGAGAAATTGAAGAAAAGCATGGAAGAGATGAATCGAAGATCTGAAGGCTCAAAGAAGAATTAGGAAAGTTAGCAGAATTCAAGAACAGAATAGTTAACATGGAGAAAGCAGCAGAATGCGAGCAGGAAGCAAACATAGTGATCTTTGGAATGGAAATTGCTTGTGTGAGCAATGAGAGGAAGGAGGTGTGTAGTAAACATATATGAGTGTGGGAAGTAGGATGCTGTGTTGTAGTTCTAAAAAGCATGGAGCATGCGGTTCAGTAGAAAATTCTAAAGCAGAGAGAAAGAAAAGGACCAAAAATATGAAGGAAGTAAAGACTATGTTCAAGTTAATAACTGAAGATATAAAGGAGATTAAAAGCAGAGAGGCAAGCATGGAAGAGAATTTGGAGATGAGCATGGAAGAGATAAATCAGAAGATCGGAAGGCTCAAAGAAGAATTAGGAAAGTTAGCACAATGCAGGAAGAAAATAGTTAACATGGAGAAAGCAGCAGATGTAAGCTGAAAGTGAACATAGTGATTTTTGGAGTGGAAGAAAGAAGAAAGAAAAAGACATAGGAAGAAGTAGAAGAAGTGATTGAAGGATTATTGGGCAACAAGTTGGAGAAGTATGAAATTAGAGATGCCTGGAGAATTGG
Source organism: Metallyticus violacea (assembly GCA_030762175.1). Taxonomy (NCBI): domain Eukaryota; kingdom Metazoa; phylum Arthropoda; class Insecta; order Mantodea; family Metallyticidae; genus Metallyticus; species Metallyticus violacea. Next base: position 185,304,958 of record CM060846.1, on the reverse strand, counting down.
ACAAAAGGGAGAGAGAGCAAGGCCAATGTTAGTTAAATTAGCCACTATGAATATGAAATTATATTAGGCCAAACTGGGAAATTAAAAGACACAAGAATTTTTATTGAAAATAAATATGATAAAAGATAATGAGAAATAAGGGAGGAATTAATAAAAAAGATCAAGGAAGTCAGGAATGAAGTGAGGTGAGCAGTTATGCATGGTATGCACTTATGGACACACAAAAACCAGTTGAGGAAGCAGCAAGGTCAAGAAACCACAGCTAAATTTTTTTTTATCTAAGTAGTGTTTAACACGCATTTTTACTGTTCAGGCACCACAGCCGGTGAACATTGTTGATACATGAAATTAAATGGTAAATTGGGAAAGGATTTTTTTTAAAGGAAGGAAGCATTCCAGGCCTAAATTTAGGGTACCTCCATGGCATTCGCCATTATGAGGACTGAGGAAAACATGGAAAAACCTCAGTCAGGGAGGACAGTCCTAATGAAATTCCAACCCCAGATTTCCCAATCACAAGTCCATGCCTTAATGACCTCGGCCACTCATGGAGATACCACAGCTAGAGGAAAAGAGAGGAAGATTAGAGATGGAAGCCTGCTGAAGCTGCATCAAGGTCAAGGAACAAGGAATGAAGGGGAAGAGAAGAGGAGGGAAGAAAAGGGAGCAAGCTGCAACTGGCAAGGGGAGAAGTGTATAGCAACAAGCATGTCCAAAACCTCACCGAGTGTGAAACAGCTGAGTGGGGTAAATGATATGGTGGAGAAAAATGGATGTGGGAATCACTTGGACAGTGGTCGAAAGGTTTGAGTGTGGTGTCATTGCCAGTGGGGAGTTTGAGTGAAATAGAAAATGATAAAAACTCAGGGTCGGTTAAAAGGGTTGTAAGAGCAAACACAAAACTAGTGATTTATTTGGAAGAAATAGAAAATAAGTACTTATAGGGGGATTATTGGTGATTTTAAAGATTTAAATTGTAGGATTGTTGAAGCATGGATCAGAAATAAAGTACAGGGAAAGGACAGTTATGTGAGAATAATAGAATGTGTAGAGTGCAAGGAAGTAGGATTTAATGCACATATAGCCAGTTAAATGCATAGATCCTGAATAACAAACACTCTAATGATGTTGTATAATGTGCAAAGATAATGTAAGAGAATTATGTAGAAATAAAATATTCATTCATACAAAACTGAATTAATCAATGGAGAAAAATTAGTAAATATTTGATTATGTGAAATTCTCTTACGTATAGAAGATGTGAGGTATAAGGTATGTTTCTAATGCTAACCTGAATTTATTTTTATTAGTACACAGTTCCTTAATAGATGATGGAGGTGAATTAAATAATGCTATACCATTGTAGCAAACTTTTTGGAGTGTATGCAAATTGTTATTTGGTCTATGTAAGTCCTCCTTATGTCTGGTTTCTTTGCTGTCTACATCTGAGTTTTTTATGAATACTTCTCAGTAGTCTACAACAAATAAAAGTACAGCTAGAATGTACTCATAAGCTAATGGTATATTTTCAAATGTTTTGAATAGTAGTTTACAATGAGTTGATCGTTTTGCACCTGCCAATATTCATATTACTCTTTTTTGTATAAGAAATTTTTTTAGCAACTACTGAATTTTCTCAGAACATTATTCTATAAGTCATTAAGGGATTGAAGTAAGCATAATGTACTGTTTTTATGATGCGTTTATTTATAAAATTAATGCTCTGAGTTCAAAACATGGTGAGCTTACTTAAATGTAAATTGGAACTTGCACAGTGAAGCCAATCATATTAAATGATATCATTGTATGATTCAGTTGAACTACACACTCTTGAACTTTAAAGTTGAACTTTAGCCTGGCTAAAGATGGGAACTAAATGTTCTCAAAACCAGTTCCATACATTTATGAAAAGTAAGTGAAGCTTTAAGAGTGTGTAGTTCAACTGAATCATACAATGATATCAATTAATGGTGAGCGTAGTTTGGGTAAAATGTAATCAATACTGTTCTTCTAATTTATATTATGATCAATCATAAGACTAAGAAATTTTATGCTACTAGATTCGATAATTTCATTGTCTTCATATCATATCTTTAGATCTGCAACATCATTTTTGGGTGAAAATTAATGTATTTAGTTTTTTCAAAGTTTACAGCTATTGTGAAACCAGTTATTTAATGTATTAAAAATATCATTGGATAAATCTGAGAGGTGAATGATCTTGTGTTTTTAATGAGAATACTAGTATCATCTGCAAAAAGAACTGGATAAGTATGTTTGTTTTATTACTGAGGGGAGATCATTTTTATATAATAAAAATAATAATGGACTCAAAATAGAACCTTGAGGAATACTGTGCTTTACTACTGACCATTCCAAGTATGCATTGGAATTATCTGAAGAATTTATCTTTACTTTTTGCTTTCTGTTTGATAATTAATGTCAGCACATATTTTATAGTTATTTTATCATATTCTGATGAACTCGTGTTATGCTTTTCGGGGATTGTATTACTTTATCTACTTCAATTGCACTAGTGGGTACTATCTCCTGAGAAGTAAACTTTTCCAATCTCAATTCATTTAGGTATGAAATAAAGTCTTTCTCCTGTTGTTTCTTTATCTGTAATTTTTAGCAACCTAAATAGAATATTCATTAAATAAGGTTGCAATTTGTTGCAGACCATTTGTAATTTCTTTTATTTTATCTAATGAATGATTTTACCAGTCTCTCTCTTTATAATGTTTTAGATGATCTTAGGTTTATTATGTGAGGATTCATTTATCTTTCATAGCAACGCTTTTTAGCTGTATTTATACCTTTTATAGAATTTTGCAATAATTTTTATAATGCTATCTGTATCTAGCAGAGGTGTTTTCTCTGATAGCTATTAAAAGTTCTCTCTTGTTTTTGCGGGACATTTTGATAATTTGTGTTAGCCATCATTTCTAGAGATATTAATTTTCCCTATATCAGATGGAAAACTTGAGTTGTGGACCCTTAGAAAGTATTTAAGGAATTAAATTTGTCATTTACATTGTTGATCTTGTATATTTCTTCTCACAATTGTTCTGTAGCTGGTCATTTAAATAATTTTTGCTTTTGTTGCTAATGATTTTATAATTGGTTATATGGTTTGCTATTGTGCAATTCTGAACACAATATTTAATTTTCTGTAACTGTCCATCATGATATGAAAGTCTTTTAATTATGAGTTGGATTTCATCATCTCCATTTTAGACATACCTATGAATACATATCATTAGCAGTTTTGGAATTGCTTTAGATTCCAGTTGGAAAATTGAGGAAAATTGCACAAGATCATATGTTCTTAGTATTGAACAAATTTCCTTTTTTTGATTACTCTCTTCATGAAGTCTATGTTTAATCATCACAAAGAATGAGTTCAACTTTTGGTTGGTTTAAAGAGGCCATTGAAGAGCTATTATATACAAAATTTTTAAAATTTCTTGTTGGAACTCTATACACCGTTAATATAATTAGTTCTTCATTTTTTAATTTGATATGAACCTCACAACACTCAAAAGTTAGTTACCAACAGTACTTTTCCAGATCAATTGTGTCAAATTGTATGTTATTACTAACAAAAATTCATACATCCTTTAAAGAGATTTTGTATAAGAAATAAGCTGTCCTGCTATTGCCATCCATTGATAAATGAAATATTTCCTGTTTATTCATGTGATGTTCTGTTAAACATAGAATATCTGGGTTTAGATTTTCAAATTTGAAACTAATAACATTGGTCAAAATTGATTCTGCTGTATAAAGGAAAATATGTGACTTAATGAAAATCAGTGCCCAGGTTTCAAAAATTAAATTCGATTTTGTTATATGTGCATATATGTCTATGGTGCTAAATTCATTCATCTTATACAGTTAACTGCTACGTTTCATAATGTTATTTTAAATCTGTTGTTGATTTTCTTCCTAATCGGCTCACTTCCACCCTCCCTTATCATCCAGATGTTTATGTTATATTCCCAGCAATTATCAGTTTTGTTCCATAGGTCAGGTCTGTCTTCTTGTGAGGTATTTATGTTTACATTTAATGCTATCATAGATCTGAACTTCAGTTGAGCTGAAATCTTGTGTTAATATGCATGTTTGTCTTCTATATGTGTAATGCTAAAATAAAAGTTCAGATTACAGAGCAGATAGTGTACACGAAGTCTTCAGAAATTTTGTTACATTTGAGGGTGTTATGTGTTTGAGGGGAAGGTACATAAAATAGACTCACAAACAAAGAAACTATATTACTTATATTTCAAAGAGAAAGTTGGTGATCAGAATAAATCGTTCGTGCTTCATATTGCATGTAACAGTTATGTTGATGGATTACATTATTGGTATGAAGGAAAAAGGAAGGCAATGCTATTTGCCAAACAACGATATGGAGAGAGTGGCAGAATCACCATGATGAGTGTTACTTTTGTATGTGCAAAGCTGCCGGCTACAACAAAAAAATGAGGCATTAATTAAATATCCAAACCTGAACTCAGCTACATGGTCTATTCCTCATGGACCTGAACTACCCAAGCCTATACCACCAGCAGACCTCAGTTTTAGTGAATATGAAAGCAGCTCCATAATTTTCGACAATCAGCTGGTTTCTGATTCAGAAGAATTTGACAATTCACCACTACAGTTTAATCAATTTGAGTTCAATGATTTAGAGAGGGTTTTAGGCCTCACAAAATGAAAAAAAAGAATTACTGGGCTCAAGACTACAGGAGAAGAATTTGTTATCACCTGGCATTACATTTTTGTGGTATAGGAATTGCAAAATACAGTCCCACAAGCACTACCCAAAAGAAGATCAACTTGTGTTTTATGAGGATGTGTGCAATCTTATTGAACAGTTGGGCAGGGAAGCATATGAGTCAAGCACCTGGCATCTTTTTATTGATTCTTCTTAATGAAATTTTAAGGTAGAGTTACTTCATAATGGAAAAAAGTCAGTCTCAATACTGCTTGCACATTCTATGAGCCTAAGAGAATTTTATGAGATTCTGAAGCATGACCTTGAAAAAATTAAGTACCATGACCATGAGTGGCAAATATGTGGTGAATTTGCAAGTCATTGGTTTGTTACTAGGACAACAGGGAGAATACACAAAATGCTCTTGTTTTCTTTGTGAATGGGATAGCAGGGCAAAGGACAAATATTGGGAAACTGATCAATGGCCTAAGAGGCAGCAACTGGAACCTGGATCAAAAAATGATTACTAATGGGCTTCTTGTTGATCATCAAAAAATTCTACTCCCTCCATTACACATAAAACTTGGCATGATGAAACAATTCCTGAAAGCATTTGACAAAAGCTGCCTTTACTTCCAGTAATTATGCACAAAGTTTTCATCACTGTCACAGGCTAAAATCAGAGAGGGATTATTTGAAGGACCACAGATAAGAGAATTGAATAAAGTTGCTAATTTTACCAGCTCCATGAATGAAATTGAAAAAGATGTGTGGAATGGACTCAGAGAGGTTGTTAAGAAATTTATGGGCTATATGAAAGACCCTCAATACAAAGAAATTGTCAGAAATATGCTGGAAAATTTTCAGACTGCTCAGCTGTAATATGAGTTTGAAGCTTCATTTCCTCAAGTCACATCTTGACTACTTCCTGTTGAATTTAGGGGCTGTCAGTAAAGAGCAAGGTGAAGGCTTTCACCAGGACTTGAAATGTGTTGAAGGACATTATCAGAGATGTTGGGACATACATATAATAGCCGATTGCTGCTGGTGTCTTGCACCCAACAAACCTACCACAGAACACTAGAGAAATTCATATATACTGCAGTTCCATGGGAAAATAAAAAGGGGTACCAAAGATAACTAACATACATTCTCAAATTCAGGTGTGCTTTCATATTATTATTCTTCTTTATTTTCTTTAAAAGTTGTATATGAGTGTGTAATATTTTTGCAAATTTTACAATTATATTTTCATTGAACATTGTCATATTGCCAAAATGAGATGTGCTATGGAAAAATGGAATGCATTTTTGAATTATGATTCTGTGCATCAAAAAAGTTTTCATTTGTAACCTTGTGTGATTAATTGACTTTGTTTCTTAGACTTTGAATATTTTGATGAAATAGTGTTAATGAACCATGTATAATTGTTGGCTTTGAGCCATTTTTGTTTGATTGCTTTGTTTCAATGACTTTTAATGATCTTGCATATCTCTGATTTAATCTAAAAATGGAGAGATCCTATTGGTAATGATTGCAGGAATATTACTGCAACCACCCGTGAATGAGCATGACACTCCTAGCAATGGAATGCATCAGCATATCCGTGCTTCAAGAGTTCAGATACAAACTATTAGTAGTCTTAAAAGATGACATTTTAACAATTGAGGCATCCAGGTTTTATGGTAACTGACATTTTGCAGTTTTTAGGGAAAAGGGTTTTGAATATTCATAAAAATAATAAAATCTTACTATAAAATTTATAAATTCTTATTTTTTAATAGAACTAGAAATGGATACAGAATAAATAAAATGTGTATAGTATAAACATTAACATTTTTTTTTAATTTACCTGTGTCCATTTTATAAACTAGTTGCAAGCAATACTTCTTAGGCTTTCACGGCCGGTGTTGTCATTAAAACAATTAAATTCTCCCGGGCTGTTTTGCCATGGTCCATGGTTTAAATTACTACCATAGCTTTCACTAATCAGCCCGAACGTTTGGCAGTAGCAGAACATGCAATAAAGGAATGCCACGGTATATGCTTTAACAAAACAGAAGTGATTGCAAAAACTCAAGGTTTTTTCAATCTAGCCAGGAGGGAAGCATTGGAAATACAACAACACCCTATCAACTTTAATAGGGATGGCAGTTATCAACTAAACAGCACATGGAAACCGGTTGTTAAAAACAAGCAACTACCTCCCCTTCATTCTCCTCCCTTCCACTTCCGCCACACACATATCGATCGTCCTCTACAGCCAGACAGAGACGGATCAATACTGTCATCGTGTTAACAGTTAGGTATTACTCTTTGTCCACTGAAGATGCCAACCGGAGTAGTTGGTGAAAGCTATGGTAGTAATTTAAACCATGGACCATGGCAAAACAGCCCAGGAGACTTTAATTGTTTTAATAGTTGCAAGCATTTTAAGTGTAAATATTTACTTGTATAAATGTATAACAATATGTAGATGACTACAATATTAGAAATGTGCAATTATAGTTTTCACAGTATTTTAAACATATTTTAATTGGAAAACTTCCAATTCATTACATAGCTATATGATTTAACATCTGCATTGTTAATTATTTTTAACATTTTAAGAATATAGAAATAAAAAAGTTTGGCATGCTCTATTCCTATGAATACTAAATATTGTTATAAACTACATGTTCACATGCAATTAATTTTTGTTTTCAAACCCTATAATACATTCTTCCTTATGCTTATCAAATCATAATTCTACTGTGTATGCCATCACCATACATTTCTTTTCTGGACTCTGTTTTCCTTCAGTAATGGGTTTATGTAAATTGGAAGTTGTTTTATAAAAGTCCACGATTTTAATGCTTTTCTCTCTTAACTGTTGGTGGAGTTACAATACCTTTCTTTAGTCCTGCTGCAATGTTTTCAACATGGAGTCCATGGAGTCTTTTGGAGTGCAGGAATACTCGAACATACCACTGAACACACTTTTACCTCCTTCTCTTCACAAGTTTGAATAAAGTATCATAATGTGTATCTACATTTAGATGGTGACTTTGTTTTGTTTCTCCTACATTTTGTCCCTACCTGCTTAAGGCAGCCAAACAAATATCTATTTTCTAAATTGAAAGTTCTTAGTTTCCAAAATTCTGCAAAAAATGTATATCTATCATGCTGACTTACATTACTAAAACATTTAAGTTAACACCTACAGTCTGGCCCAGGTTTAACAGATTTTATTTTCCTACCCTTTCCTTTTCATTTATGTAAGACACGCCTATGCATCTTTTATGCTGACAAACATTTTGGGTACACGTGTGTCTCTTTCTTTTCCTTCTTCTAGTGACAGCTGTGTCATTTTCCTATGTACTTGCTGTTTCCTTAATATAATTTAAGGGGTTGTCCATTAATGATGGAAACATGTGTTGAATTCAACAAACCATCTTCTCCTGCAATGCCACACTACAGCAATAATGCTCTGGATCAATATAATTTGGCATTTCATGTAAATGATAGTAACTGAAATTAAGTTTCATGCATAAAACATTTTAACTTGAGAGAGAAATTATTTATGCTGTTATATTAGAAACATTACAGAGAAAATATTTACATATTGTCACAATCATTATACATAAACAACTATATTTTAATTCAAAATAAACTTTAATCATGGTAAATGCACAGAGCTTTGGTGTAAACTTTGTTATCTATAGCAGATGACATTGTTTATATGCTGGTTTGATGTGTGTACATCTTACCTCAGATTTGCTGTTGATACAAAAGATAAGTTATCTGGCACATAGCCTGGACCCTTATCTGAATAATCAAACTCAGAATTACTGTTTGGAAGGCATTGTTTTAATACATTAACATTATTTCACACTAGCTGCAAAAACACCAATTTCCTTCAGGCAGCCATCTTGAAGTAGATAGCATTATTTTTGTGAAATTGGTGGTAACTTGGAGTTTTACTTTTTCTGTCATCTGATGTCCCTTTGTAAAACCATTTGAAATACACATACAACTCGCTAGCAGCATAAAGTGCAATCAAAATCTCCATTTTAGGAAAAATGTCAGTTTCCATTATTTAGACCTGAACGCCTAAATTCTAATGTGATTTGTTCCGTCTCGACTAAGAAATCTCAGGCCTTTGATTATCCCTCTCTTTCTTGTTAATCAAAGGCTCATCATATTATCTCCAGAAGATATACACAAAGCTCATATTAGTATGGCTAATGGCCTTAGCAATGTGGTTCATGTCTGTCTGAAATGGATAATTGAGATTCTTAACCAGCTATTTCCAGATTCCCCCACAATTACTATATGAGCTCCTTTTTGAGATCCTTTCTCATACCTTTAAAATTTCCCACCACATGACTAAGACTAGCTTTGGGAATGAAAATACTGATAACAATATATTTCTCCCCTGATTTTGTCTGGGATATTACACTGCTGCCCCTAACATGACTACTTCTTTAGACTAAAACTCTACCTTTGGCATCAGAGGACCCCTTTCCTGGCTTGAATTGGAGAGTAGATCATATCTCCCGCATCAATGTAACAGGCACTTCTTTTGGCAAAGCCAGGAAAGACTCCACCTCCAGCACTGCCAAAGGCAAGAAACTGTTCTTATCTCCAACTCAGGAAATTTGTTGCAAGGGCAAACAAAATTTCTATATGTATATTTTGGATTAGAATATACTAACATTCTGTTGATTTATTTTTTCTACTCTTACTAGCCAGTTTTATGCTCTGAATTTCTATCCTTGCAAGATCCTTTCCTTAAGTAGGCTTAGAATTGTATTTTTGCAACAAAAGCCTTACATCTATAAAGTTCACAATACCAAACCTGATCAACACTTTCACTATTAGTATTTGCACAGTTCCAATGAAACCACAATTTACACTCCACATAAAAACATCTTATTTCACAATCCTATGGCACAAGTCACACTTTCCGAACAGATCACGCTTTTCAATTCATTATCATAAATAATTTAAAACAGTTTACTCACTAAGCACTAGGCATTACACCATTTACTAATTAAATATAACTACAAATGTCAACTACATAAGAGCACTGAGCAATAAGATATACAGCAATTGAAACATCCGAATCTTATGGCACAGTAATTAAACTACAATACACTTTACTTCCATGCACTACATTGTCACAAATTCACCATTTATCCTATTTTCTTGGATCCCACAAACAAACAAACACAAAAATAAGTTAAATCTCTTAACTCAAACCAACCTAATTTGAGGAACATAAAGAAGTATTTTAATGTGTTGTGTAACAGTGATTATCCAAATTCAGTTCTTCATTTACAGATAACCAAAAAATCATATTACAAATAGTTAATTCCCATTTTCCTAAAGCAGCTACATATAGAAGGCTCGGAAGATGAAGTAAGCAATATAGCTGAACTTGGTGTTGATGTTTTTATGCAACTAGTAAAATTGATTTGACAGAAGTTATTTTGTTGGAGTTCAAAAGTGTGAAGTTACAACCCTTTCTCTCCTGAGTACTCATCTAAACACTTTGTATAGAGGCTACATATCTGTAACCATTAAAATGTTAACCATAACTCAACCATTAGGTTACAACATTATAATGAATAATATAGAACTGGCCAAAGTTTTGTCTTTTCATACATAAATTGAACAAGATAGTATGTTTTACAGTAAAGAGTAATAGTATTAAAGCTATTGTTATTAGGTCCTTTAGTAAATAATTTCTTAATTAATAGAACCTGTTATAAATACAGGGTGAGTTAGGATATTATGCAAGTATATAAGTTGGTTGAGAGATTTTTAGTAAAACTGTATAGATCAACATCCATTTAGTTCCCAACATTTTGTGTTATGATACTGAATCTTTAGGTAAAAATGAAAGTTGGAACAGAATGTGATAAAATTTTAGTAAGTGCAAAACAAAGGGTCATAAATAATTATCTATAATTAGAAAATAGAATATGTGCCATAATTTCAATGAACATGGATTTTTTTTTTAAAATTTGTTTGTAACAAAATTTAATTTCTCTCTTTTTCATTTATTTTTAAACAAACAATTGTACATGCTAAACATACAAATTGGTTGGTACATAATTGAGTTGCTGGATTAATTTTTCATGAACACTGGTCATTTTGCAACTGATTTTTAATCTGCCATCACCTCCGTGTATTTGAATCCACTTCATAGATGTCAACAATTTACACATGTGGCTAAGGCAAATAAGGTATGAATCATGAACAGGAGGTGAGTAGTTCCTACCAGGACCATCCACCTGACTAAGGTATTTTCCATGATTTTGTTGGTTCTCATAACTGGCCAATGCTGTAGAGGTATCCTAAACTTAGACCTGGAATGCTTCCTTCTCAAACAATTTCTTTTCCCAATTAATAATTTAATTTCATGTATTATGAAATTGCTCATGATGCCACATTAGTTAAAAACAAGTGTTAAACATTATTAAAAAAAAAAAAGAACAAATCAACTACAAAGCTGCACTAATATCTGAAACTGGGCTGCTGATATGGGCAGCAGGTTGGAATATATAAGATATGATATGCAGTACGTTGGTGGCTCATTCATGAAGATATGTAACACAAGCACTGTAAATTTGGAACATATATATACTGCTGACTAATTCATACTGAGTCATTTCACCAGCTGTAGAATTATCTTGAAACTAGTACTACACAGCTTGAATTTGTTGAATTATGTACAGCCTATACTGCAAATTTAAATTCTAAATGTAACATTCTGAAATTTTACATATATGCTAAATAAGTGCACATGTGGCTAAGTGACATTTTTTATTATATTATTTCCATAAAGGCTGAAAATATTAATTTTATTATAAATTTATTATAAATATTTGTGACATCTAGGTCCCCTGTGCACTGAAATGATACTTGTTTTATAATGAAACTTCTCCCTTAAATTTCTTATATCAATATACATCATTCAATAGCCACCATTTTTTCGTAACTATATTATAATTATCATAATGTATTTATTCTGTATATAGGGTTTTTCATGTAAAAACTATCCCACATGCACAGTGTCTGATTGTCAGCAGCTGGGCATGTCTTGCTGCTCACCATGACAGGATTCCATGCATGTGGCATAATTTTTACATGAAAGTCCTACATTATCATCACTTTATGATTAGAAAGTGGTTCACACCTGCACAGGAAAACCATGACCCATAATATCTCTCTCTTCAAACTACACCTTCAGAAACAGCTATACGCTTTTAATGTACATATGTATGCTTCCAACTGCTGCTCCTGCACCTTTCTGAGCACATATCAGGTCAAACATTAAGCAGCAATGATGTAATGTTGCCTATAATGAAAATAATGCCCATTTTCATAATGTATTACCATAAATATGATAACACTGTCAGTAGCTGATCATGGCAAGCAGAGGAAGGAAATTTGTGGAATTAGCTTTACAGTATTAGATGCCTGGATAGAAAGAGAAGTGCAAGTGAAAATACATTTCTGCAAGTATAAGAAGAATAGGCAAGTATAAATTTTAAAATTGAATATGTGATTGTGAATCAATGAAGTAAGAAACTACCTATGTTGTTGGAATGTAATGTATATGCTGCAATATGCTGCTTAGGACAAACAAAAGCACAAATAAAGTAAATTTAACACACAAATTTCATTTATTGAAATCTTAAAAAAATATTGATTAAATTCATGCTAGAAAACAGAAATAATTCCTTTGATATTTGTAATACGATGTATTTCTTTTTATTTTCTTTGCACAGATCATGACTGCATGATACCTCCAGATGCGGTAATTGATGCAATTTGCCCGAGAAGTGCTGATATGAATTAAAGCTACCAATTATGAACTCTTATCATTGTCAATGAATATGTTTCATAAGATGACTAATAATAGTGTTATGAAAAATATAGGTGATTATTAGACCTCCAAATTTCAGGTATGAAAAATTTATGTTTTAGGCACTTAAAATAGGTTAGAAAATTATTAATTAGGCACCATTTTTTAATTTTAGGCAAGAAAATATCTATGATTTTGGTATCTAAAATGGGCCACAAAATCATTAAATTATGCCTTACTTTTTTTATGAATTATGAGTAAAACTATAAGCGCTACAAACATCACATGTTATATAAACATAAACAATGTATACAGTTTTTTTCACACTAACTCCATTCACTTACATAAATTTGGAACATATGTTTCGGGAGCGATCCCTCCCATCTTCAGCCTGTTGACAAACTGTTGTTGAATCACATGTTATTTTTTTTCAAAATAACCTCACCTCTTAAATTTGCAGCACAATATATTATCATGATTTTCTCCAGATTTTGAACAGTTAACCTATGTTGTCTGTTAACATCATTTTAAAGGCTTAAAATGACTTTCCACTGGCACAGATGTTATAAGAGCAAACTTATATTTTGTTACACTTTTCATGTCCATTTCCACTGGAATTTTTCCACCTTCCCCTACCAAAACATTTACCACATAGACCATTACAACATATCAGAATTTTTTTTTTTTTTCATTATACTCTTTCACTTGCACCTTACTTTGTATCCAACTTCTCCCTTAGCAGCACTAATTTTCACTTCAGCTTCTTTCACCACTGACACCTCATCCAACAAAGGGTGCCCTTTGCATTCCAACTTTGCTATTGTTGAAGGCAAGAATGAAAATTTTGTTTTATGTAAACAAGATCTCACTTCAATGTTAAATTTTTCAACGATTCCTTTGCAGGCAAAACATAAGTCATACTACCAGTAGTAAGTTCTTTTACTATAGCAGCAATGTCATCCCAATGTTCTGCATAGTAGAGCCTCTATCCAGGTGCCCCAGCATGTTAAAATAGATGCAGGAGAAAGAGAATTTCTGAAAGTTTTTCTTTCAAAAATGCAATGTGGAATGGAGCTCTGTACAAAGTTTTCTTCATATAAGAGATTAGGGTATTAACTTAAGGAAATTCATTTCTTATGGTCTCTGAATTCTGGTAAAAAGCTGGGCTAAACAGGTGATGTGACAGGTTAGAGTAGAATGCTTTCAGAAGAGAAGGGGCTGAGATCATATAAGCAGTGTGTGTGCATAGAAAAAGAGCTCTACTCTCTTTAACATCACCAGGAAATAACAACTGTTCATTTTTGTTTACAATGAAGGCAATGGACTGCCCACTGACTTTATGGAGTTCTCTGGTTGCTACAGGTGTGGAGGGAGGCCTATCATCTCGTTAACAACTATTATATTTGCAATATATCTGTTGAGAGAGCATCTCTTGTCTCATTGACATCTACCCAGATGCAGGTATCTCCTCCCTAATTGCAGCAAGAGTTTTCTTGCTGAATATCCAAATTTGTTTTCTGAATGTGGACTCAGATGGAATGGGTTTTTTGTACTTTTCCAAAGTTTCAGCAAATTTTTTTTTAGTTTTCCGTGTGTGTCCTGGCAACCCACATGCAGCTTAATGTGATTTTCTCTTGGGTGAAACCTGAAAGAATGAATGGTTTTTATATGTATGATTCAGAATGAACAGTTTTAATTCATTTAATTTTCCTTCAAATTAAGGTACGAATAATTGTATCGCCTAACCTCTTAAATAATAATAATTATTAAATTTTTGTAACTCCAAAGAAGAAAAGGTATATGATTTCACAGTTCTTAATAATTAATTACTGGTTTGTCTACCCTAACAAAGAAAATATCTAATCCTTACTTGTTTATAAACATTGTACTTATGAATCTGTTGACAATGGAATGGTAATATATCCTAAACTTAGGTATTCATTTTTTTTATACTAAACTCCATTTACTTACCTAAAAGTAAGACATGTTTTGGGAAAATCTCTCCCATCTTCAGTAGCTCACCGAACTGCCGTTAGTCAAAATCATCATTTCGAGTAATGGTGGTTTGGTGAGCAACTGAAGAGGGGAGTGTTTCTCCCAAAACATGCCTTACTTTTAGGTAAGTAAATGGAGTTTAGTGTAAAAAAAAAAATGAATACCTAAGTTCAGGATACCTTACTTGTTTGTTTTGCCATTGGAATAAGATCGTTATAATCCACCAACCAGGAACAAATTAAAGAAGCTTTAGAATACATGTATATTGATATTGTCTCTCTTAACACTGCTATGCAATATAACTGACATAATAAAGGATATGAGAACCAAACCCTACACACAGATAATAAAGTTAGAAATTAAATTTAAGCTATATGCTGCACATTGCCATTGGAGCATTCAACATGAGTGATAGTAATCATAAGAATGTCAAATGTTGGCACATTTTCATTGTTGATATGAATTCGCCTGTAGGCTTTGCATGACAATGTGGTGCCATTTCGCATGTGAGACAAATTTAAAAATAATTAATTTCTAAGTAAATTATATTAATTCTATAAAATTACATGTTTAGGCAGTTTTAGACAGAAATAGGCTCTGATCCCCATTTTAGGCACTATGAAAGTGCTCATAATGAATACCATTTTGCATAAATTGCAAACATTTGTATTTATTTTGCACATTTTCCTATTGAAACTGAATAGTCATTTGCCTAGAAATCCAAGGTTTAGTGATTACTCTCCAGAGGAATCCTTTCCCAACTTATCATTTCATCTCATGTATGATCAGTGTCCATTGCCAGTGGTGCCTCAGTAGTAAAAACAGACGTTAAACACTTAAAAAAAAAAAAACAAAAAAAAAAAAACAAAAAAGGAAGGAAGGAGGAAGGAAGGAAGGAAAAAGAAAGGGGGAAAAAAGAGAGAGAGCAAGAGAAAAAAATAAAGGAAAAAAGAGGAAAAAAATAAATAAAAAACAAGAAACCCTCTAGAGAAGAATCAATTGCATAAAGACATTCCAAATATTTTGAGTGGAATGTAAATTGTTCTAAATCAAGTGGTAACAGTGAAGCAATACCATTGGTGGAGACAGAAAGAATGCAGGACATAAGTGTTGGCTGCAATAGATTCCATTGCTTCTACTGGTAGTACTACAACTGATATTATCATAGAAAATGTCAATTTAAGTAATGCAAAGTAAGGTACTATAAAAATTAAGAAGGATCAAAGGTTACATGGAAATACATACATTGAAATTGAAAGATCTGCAAGAAAAAATGATTCCTAAAACATGCCAGCACAAGGCAGATAAATCACCTCATACTTGCAAATGTATGGAAATCAATGAAAATGCAAAAAGAAAACTTAATGAAAAGTTGTAGGTTCTAAATACTTGGAGAAAAATTCCTTGATAAATGGACTTGTGGCATTAAGATCAATATTGAAAATAGGAACAAGCAGCAGAGATGAAATGGTTAAACAGTAGGCTTATGACTGTTATCTATACATGGAAAATGGCAGGCAAATTAGGGTATGTAGAAATTTCTTTTGTCTACCACTGGTCTAAAGAAGGATGCTTTTGCCGCATGGATTCAAGTATTCAACAGTACCAGTTCTGCAAAAAGAAGCAGAGATATAGTTCATACAGATGCTGGAAAAAGAAGTATAACACAGTAGGCATTAAAAGAAATTTAAATCTAATTCTATATGGAAATGGTTAGAGCTTATTCCAAAGGTGCCCAGCTATTATTGAAGAGCATAGAGTAATCAGAGTTTACATTGAATCAACTTTTACATCGCTTAACCATGTGCATGAAGTGTATATAGATTGGTGCCAAGAAAATGGAAATTATTTTTGTGGAAAGTAAAACATTGTGTGAGATTTTTGAAAATGAGAAAATTTAAATTTTTAAGCCATTAAAATACCAATGCAATTTTGGTGTTTCTTATAAAGAAGGTACCTTGTCTCAAGGAATACAATCTTCACAAATGCAAGAGCTGCCAGCATACAGTGGAATTTCTTGTGCCTCTGAAAGCACATTAGTTGTTATTGAATGGTGTTTAATGCCTATTTTTACTACTGAGGCACCATAGGTAGTGAACACTGATGATTCATGAGATGAAATAATATATCGGGAAAGGATATTTTTTTTAACGAAGGAAATGTTCCAGGCCTATGTTTAGGGCATCTCCCCACCATTTGCCATTTATGAGAACTGAGGAAAACCTGGAATAAACCTCAGTCAGGGAGGATGGTCCGTGGGATTCAAACCCCAGACCTCTTGCTCACAAGTCCTTATCTCAACAACCTCAGCCACCTGTGGTGGTATATTAGTTGTTATGATGGATATGCATGTACCTTGGTTTGCTTGTTGTTGTTGTTGTTGTTGTTGTTGTTGTTGTTGTTGCTGCTGCTGGTGTTGTTGTTGTTATTATTATTATTATTATTATTATTATTATTAGTTTCAAAGCAATATTAAAGCCAAAAACTGCAGGTACATAATTTCACAATGTATGTTTCAAATAATAAGGTTGTGCATGTTTATGTGTGGATGAAGATAAAGGTGAAGTTTCATCTAACGAGTTCACATCAATCAATCAATCAATCAATCAATCAATAAATCAGTTAGTCAATCAATCTTTATTTGCAGTCAATAGACTCATATTTATGAGTACATGACAATATCAACATGTTACATTAAAGTACGTTAGATACATATACAAATAATTTTACAATTAAAATTTCTTCTACATTATATAAGCATTTGAAAATTAAAATTTTTCTAAGTCCCATTTAAATCTATTACCAGAGAGCTACTTTAGTTCATTTGGGAATTTATTGTACAGTATGCCACCCATTACATAAGAATCATGAGTTCTTTTCTTTTTGTTTTTACATATTCTAAGTAGATCACCATTATACTTTGTATTATAAAAATGGAATTTGTTATTCCTTTTGTTAAATGCATTACTATTTACAGCTAATAAAATTACTTTGTAAACACACAGAGAGTCAATAGTACAATAGTAAGAATTTTCTCTTTAATAAATATGTCCTTACAAGATTTCAATTGTTTAACATTGTACATGAATCAGATACATTCATTTTGCAGGATCCATAATCTGTTAAAATGTGTTTGAGCAGCACGAACCCACACTTCAATACACTAATTAAAATGTGGAAAGATAAACCATAATACATAAATTTCAAGATGCCAATGTCACAATATTTGTTCACGGTTCTAAACAAATATATAACTCTACTCATTTTGTTATAAACATTATCTATGTGATCAGATCATAATATTACCACTTTTCTGAAGAAAACCATGAGTTATAAGTTCATCCTTATCTCGGATGCCTGCCCTTATTAAAATAAGATCAGGGTAGTGCTTTATCAGATTTTTTAAAGAAACAATATTGTAATTGAACAAATCTTGGAAAAAAATGCATAAAATGATGGAGGTGGACAGCATTCACTCAACTTTGGAACATCTGTTTTCTCCACCCATATACACTCCAACACACTATGTTAACAAAATACAGGATGCCAGGCGTAACAAAATGAATTTTCATCCATACATAATTAACTACTTTGATTATATATTTTTTAAGAAATTTGAAGCTTTGTCCAAAAACTTTTCTTTGACCAGGCCTGGTAGAAGGGCTGGAGATTCAACAGTCATCAATATTATGGGCCTAGTTTTTTAAGAAGATGAAAATTTCTACAAGCTGAAGCATGAGATAACTAGCAATCCCTTCCACAATGCCAAAAGAGAGTTAACACAGACAAACCTCTTAACCTATACAGTGGACTCTAAATACATTGATTGTTAGTTGAATACTGTTATAAATTTTCATTTCTTAACATTAAAACATTTTGACATTTATTGTTATAATATTATCGATTATTCAAATTGGCACAAAAATAATAACATTCTTTAATTATTAAACAGTCATTTATTGATAGCCTCTGTATAATGTAACAAACTCAGCCATATGAGACAGGAAGATTTGCAATCCACTATGTGCACATATGAAATTCAACACATTAATTAAAGTGACTTTTGCACATAGTTAATGGAATTTCATATAACAGCACTGCTGCCAAACCCATCAAGATTATTATAAAAGGTGTTCTGATTTTTTTCCCCTCTTGCAAAATTAGTACAATTTCACATAGCAGGTTACCCAGGTGCAATGACAACATAATATTTCAAAACTTCATTAATGCATTGCAATTTAAGACAGGCCACTGAAATGCTTTGTTCTGGTATTTTAAAGAAGCTACTGTAATAAATGCCCCATTACCAGAGATCATATTAGTGTGGCAAGTCTAACATTAGCAGGAATGGCATCTCAGATTACTGTACACCTTTCAAACAAAAAGTGTCATAACAAACTTAGTAATCTCCATCTTTTTTTCATTTTCCATGTATTTATTGCAATATAATCTTTGGAACTTGTCTTTTTGTGCATCATATTCCATTCATGATAAATCTAGCTATATCCATTGAAAATTGGGTTTAAAAAATCCTTGTTTACTGCAAACTCTGTAGGCTCCATTTGTGTCTCCATAGCAGATTCAATAATCTCAAAACTACCAATAGGATGCCAGTATTGCAAACATTTGATATTATATAATTGATATTATTGTATGGTTGGCTTTACTGTGCAAGTTCCAGTTAAGAATTTATTTAATATGATATTATGTCACTGTTGCTATGACTGTATTATTTTCTTAACAGTTATTTTAAACAGATGCTAATTGGAATTTATACAGTGAAGCTAATCATATAATTAAGATCATTGTATGATTGAGTCCAACTACACACTCTTATTGGCCAAGTAAATTAAGGGACATTCTCAAACTCAGAACTAATGTAACAAATTATTATTGAGGAAATCACTCAAATTTCAGTAATTTAGTTCCACTTACTTGGACATGTTTCAAAGGGGCGTTTGCCTTCATCATCAGCATGATCCCAATGTCCGCTTCCCTGCGTGGTATTAAGATGTTGCTCCATTGACTTCACAAACTAAGTGATAAGGTTACTATTGTTTGGGAGATCAAAATTAACCAAATTTTCTTTGTTTTTATTTATGAATATATTTTCCACACTGTCAATTCTATTGGTTTTTGAAGAGCTTTTAAGAGTGTTGGTTCCTTTTGGAATTTGTGGTTCTTTTGCCAGAAATAGTCTGCTATTGCTGATTTTTCCATGTGTTTATATTTTACATGTCTCATGTGCTCCTTAAACCATATGGAAATATTTCTTTTTGTTTTGCCTATATATTTCATATTGCAATCTTTGCAAGCAATTTCATAAATGCCTGATTGTTTTTCTGGAAGAATTGTCTTTTGTGTTTGTTTTTAGGAGGTTTTTTAAACTACATTTGTTTACTGGAGCAAAATGATGTTTGCCTCTTTAAAAATCTTCTGGAATTTTTGGTGTACCCATGGGTGGAATGTGAATTTCTTATATATATGATCCCTTTTGTAGCCTTTTAGTGTGGTGATATCTTTTATTCGTTTTTTCTTTTTTAATTTTTCTATTTTCTTGTTGACCAGATCTGTTGTGTAACCATTTTTTTTGTGCTATCTCTATGATTTTTTGGTACTCCAATTTGTATTCTGTCTTGCTTATTGGAAGGTTTGTTAATCTGAATGTGAGGCTGTTGATTATGGCATGTTTATGTTGTATTGGGTTGAGGCCGGTGGTTTTTATGTAATTATCTGTATGGATATCTTTTCTGAATATGCCAAATTCCAGTATATTGCTATTTTTTATAACTTTTATATCCAAGAAAGGAAGAATCGTGTTGTTTTCCAATTCCATTGTAAATTTAATACTGCTGTCTTGCAGGTTGAGCAGTTTTATTGCATCCTCTTTCCATTTTTCATTTACTATTGCAAAGACATCATCAACATAATGGTACCAACATTTGTATATATATGGAAAAGCCTCAATTAATTTATTTCCAAAAAACTCACGTAGATATCTGCTAAGAATGGTGATAGTGGGTTTCCCATTGCTAGACCTTTATTTTGTGTATAACTGTTGCCTCTGAATGTGAAGTAGATTTGACTGATGTGAATTTTGGTGAGGTTCACATACTGTTCTATTACTTCTCCAGTTAAGTTTATTGAGGTTAACCATTTCTGTATGACCATTATCAGATTTCCTTTGGGGATGCTAGGAAACATAGAGATGACATCATATGAAACTAGTAGATCCCTATTTTCCAATTTCACATGTCTAATTTTATTTATTAGTTCTGATGAGTTCTTTATGCTTTGGCTTTTGTATTTCGGCAAAGTATTAATTTTTTTTAAAAGGCAATTGGCTAAATTATATGTGGGTGAATTTATTGTATCTACAATAGGTCTCATTTTGTTGCCCAGTTTATGTACTTTTGGTAGGCCATAGATTCTAGGCATCTGGTATGATCTTTTTTTCTTTTTTATTCAGAGATAGCACAAAAAATGGTTACATAACAGATCTGGTCAACAAGAAAATAGAAAAATTCAAAAACAAAAAACAAATAAAAGATATCACACACTAAAAGGCTACAAAGGGGATCATATATATAAGAAATTCACATTCCACCCATGGGTACACCAAAAATTCCAGAAGATTTTTAAAGAGGCAAACATCATTTTGGCTCCAGCAAACAAATGTAGATTAAAAAACCTCCTAAAAACAAACACAAAAGACAATTCTTCCAGAAAAACAATCAGGCATTTATGAAATTGCTTGCAAAGATTGCAATATGAAATATATAGGCAAAACAAAAAGAAATATTTCCATACGGTTTAAGGAGCACATGAGATATTTAAAATATAAACACATGGAAAAATCAGCAATAGCAGACAATTCTGGCAAAAGAACCACAAATTCCAAAAGGAACCAAAACTCTTAAATGCTCTTCAAAAACCAATAGAATTGACAGTGTGGGAAAATATATTCATAAATAAAAACAAAGAAAATTTGGTTAATTTTGATCTCCCAAACAATAGTAACCTTATCACTAAGTTCGTGAAGTCAATGGAGCAACATCTTAATACGACGCAGGGAAGCGGACATTGGGATCATGCTGATGATGAAGGCAACCACCTTTGAAACATATCCAAGTAAGTGGAACTAAATTAGTGAAATTTGAGTGATTTCCTCAATAATAATTTGTTATATTATACTATATTTCACTGTGAAAATTCCCACTATTCAAAACTATTCAGAACTAATGCTTTGATCCAGTAAGAGAGGAAAATGATAATATACTAACTTTTAATTTCAACTGTAGAAAAATCTTCCTATACCTAAGATTGCTAATCAGCCTTGCTACTGTAGCAAATGAATTATATTTGTACAACATTACAGCTTCATTTGAATGTTCCCCTGATCCTTCAACAAATACTTCTACTGTTACACATGCACAGAAGATGAGTAATAAAATGGAGTCCAATGAAATTGCATTAGCTCTTTTTCACAGACTTATGAACACCATTCTTAATTAGATAGTATGTGGATTTAATACTCTTATGCTCCACTTACCATTGAATTATACAGAAAAGAGAAAGGAGAGAAGAGGTTAAAATATGCTACAACATTGTCAGCAAAAAAAGAAACTTCCATTCATAAGAAATTTATTGATCATCCTTGGACCACCAAAAAAATACAGAACATAACTTCAACTTATGTATTCACTTACACAAAAGTATTACAAGTGCAAGTACACAAAAGTATCACAAAAAGTGAACACATAAGTTGAAGTTATATTGCCACTTCATTGTCAACAGCTTCATAAGTACAATATTTAACTACAGAACATATTCCGAGAGTTTGGGATTACTTTGTATTCAGTGAACAAATTAAGCCTAAATAATCTGCTCAACTCCAGTAATAATGATAGAATACCTGATGAGAAGCAGCCAGGAATATATCAAATTAACTGTTCAAAATGCAACAAAGTATATATTGGCAAAGCAAAGAGATGCATTGAAATTAGGCTAAAGGAACACTGGAGAAATATTAGTATAATCAGATAGACAAATCAGTGGTTGAACATTGCTTTTGCAGAGATAAACTTGATATAGAAATGGAAGTCAAATTATTAAAATTTGTAGACATACCCTTGGAGCTGGGAATATGGGAAAAAATTTTTATAAGAAAATATGAAGATAAAGTCATGAATTTCAAGATCACAACAGAAGGCAAATTAATCCAAAAGTTCATAAAATGTCCATGAGAGCTACATCAAATTCATTCAACAAACAATGAATTCAGCAGTCAACACACAGCTGATGATGTGGCAAAGGCCTGTGAAAAATATTCTGTATAATTCAATGGTAAGTGGAGCTGAGTATAAGAGTATTAATTGACGCACTATCTAATTAAGAATAAATTAATTGTTTCACTCTATTAGCTACGACAAGAAATTAATTTTAAATTTAACATTATAAACACTAACTTTTGTGAAAGTCTGTCACCCACTTGATGATAAATGGATGCTGAGGATAAAATAAAAATGTACTGTGTGTGTAGTTGTGTGTAGAGTGTGTAGTTCAACTGAATCATACAATGATATCAATTAAAAATGTACTGTTCTTGCTCTGAAAGGTTAGTAAAATATAACTAGAAAACAGTGGAAGCATTGAGGTAGTATTTCCTGTCACAGGATGGATGGATGGATGGATGGATGGACAAATGAATGGATAATGTATGATTTGTTTATGTTTAAAGGAATTTATTGATTGCCTCAGTATCATTTAACAAAATCAGCTTTGTGGCAAAATAGAAACAGTTGCAATTAATCAATCAATCCGTGCATGCACATAGACACACCCACCCACCCATCCATTCATTCATACTGGCAAACTATTTGCTAATAATGAGAAAGAAATCAGGAAATATGATGCTATTATGAATTCTAATCATTATTGAACTAAAAATCAAAGCATAGAACTGTACTGAAAATGGGAGAAGACCAAAGTAGTAGATTTAAAGAGGCTTCAAGTGGGATGATGAAAAATACATGGAAACAGGATTTTAAAATGAGTGTGAAAGATTTTTCTTGAAAAGTGCCAAAAACAACATTTCCATAAAAAAAGCACCTGTGTAAGCACTGGTTTAGAAATATACAAGATACTCACAAGAAGAATAAAGACTTACAATATTTTAATCCCTTTGTTATAGACAAAGAATGACAGAAAATTAAAAATTCAAAAGATGTTATCAATTTGCTAAATAAATTTTTTGACCAAGATAATGAACTGTGTATAATGGAAATTACCATGCAAGGAACAACTTAATGCATGAAAGTTTTAATCATTCTGAACAAAATGAGAATATGTGTGACCCATCCAAAGATTTGTTAGATTCCAAAGTTGTGTTTGATTTTGGCTTCCAATTTTGAAATGTTCTTTATAAAAGAATCTAAAAGAGATTTGGTTCACTGTAAACCACAGTCTAATTTAAAAAAATATATTGCATAATAATATTTTCTATATAAATGAAATATAAAATACATTAATGCTTATTATTTCTTTTACAAGAACTTATTTTCTGTCAGTTGTATTTCTGGCAAACTTACTACGCTATTATTTATTATATAATTTTTTTTAACAAATACAGCACTCTCCACATCATTTAGATAAAAGTCAACCATTTCCATTGTCATAGCAAAATGAATATTCTCCACTTTTAATGTGAAAATAACTAATCCAAAAAGCACTGTATAAATGTGCCAGTTTGTTTACATAGATAAATGGTACCAATTTTGTATTGCATGTTTCACATGAATAAATAAAGATTACAACAGTGTTATACAGTTTTAAAGCACTGTATAAATGTGCCAGTTTGTTTACATAGATAAATGGTACCAATTTTGTATTGCATGTTTCATATGAATAAATAAAGATTACAACAGTGTTATACAGTTTTCTGCCTTGTAACCAAAAAGTTGTTCCTGTGGATATTACCTAGTGGAGCCTAGTTTTAAATCTTTTAATGCCATTATTATAAAATCCCTAAGTGTCTCATTCCATTGCAAATCTTTTACAGTATTATGCTAACTGGCATGATTAGGGAGTAGCTGATTAGGAGATTTTTATGTTTCATTTGGTTATTTTGGTAGGGGAGTTTACAAGGAATTGAGATTAAGAATGGAGAATATGAATAGTCAATTTTTATTTTCTTAAATTAAAAAAATGATAACTAACACTTTACAGGAGATTAAAAATTGACCCAGATAAGGAAATGCACATTAAAGTATGTAATAAAAATGAGAGGAAAGGGATTGCTTGGTTCTGGTTAAGAGTTTGGGAATTAAAAGGTATGAGGAAAAATTTAAAATTAACTTTGTGTCAAAACTAATGCAACAAATAATTAATTTATGCTTAATAAGCTAGTCAGTCAATTTAATACTCTTATACTCCACTTACCATTGAAATACACAGAACATATTTCACAGTTGATGATGCAGGCAAAAGCCTGTGAAACATGTTTGTGTATAATTCAATGGTAAATGAAGCATAAGAATATTAAATCAACTCACTAGCTAATTAAGAATAAGGAGAAATGTTTAGCAGGGTATGTGTCCTTGCAGTGAGAAAGAATATTAATGATTACATATAATGTTTGAATGTAATGGGAGGAATGAATGGAGAAGAAGGTTAAAAGAAGAGAAATTGGTTCAAGAAAAATAAAGTAAGGTAATTGCATTAAATAAGATATTTGAGGATCAAGTAAGATTAAGAAATGCAATAAAGTTTTAATGCAGAATGATTGAAACAGAGGAAGTCAGCAGAAAAGTTGTGCCATAAGCAATTTTAATTTAGAAAATAAACTAGTATGTCTTGTGGTTTAAAAACTTATAGTTCATATAGTACTTAATTGGTAATGTAATAATTAATGTAATGAAAGAAGATGGGGCTGGATATATGTAACCTGGATGCTCCAGTAGGAAATTACTAAAGATATATGTTCAGCTTCATGATTGTGAAGCTTCTCTTTTCCTTCTTTCTATAAGAAATATTTAAAGTTATATTATGACACTTTGTCCATTTGCTTACTTGCCTGATCTCTTAACTGGAGATGATCTTCCTGGAAAATGCCCTGGCCCAAAAGCAATCACCAATGTAATTTAGCTTAGAAATAAATGAAATAAGCATCTTGATATACCTTAAGCTCTTCTGTACTAAAGTGCATTGCAAAATGATAAAACCAGCTGATGAAACTTGTCATGTAAAGAGAAAAGCTGAAAACAAATATATTTTATTAATTGATATCATTGTATGATTCAGTTGAACTACACACTCTTAAAGCTTCACTTACTTTTCATAAATGTATGGAACCAGTTTCGAGAACATTTAGTTCACATTTTCAGCCAGGCTAAAGTTCAACTGTTGGATTATTTGTTGAGCTGTGGGAATGTGTATTTTGCTCTGGTGGTGGTGTGATAAACTTGTAGTTTATGTTTTCATCTCCTGCAATGTCGAAGTTCATTAGACTGTCTTTGTATTTGTAGATGTAAAGGAAAAAGCAGGTATTTACAAAATAAATTGTGCAGAATGTGAAAACATATGCATTGGAAAAACAAAGAGAAACATAGGCACATTGTTAAAGGAACATTTCAGGAACATAAAGTACAAACAAATAGAGAAATCAGCAGTAGCATATCATTTTTGGACACAAAAGCATGACATAATGAATAAAGTACAACTATTAATATCAGTACAAGGATCTACGGAACTAGCAACCTGGGAAAAAATCTACATCTACAAATACAAAGACAGTCTAATGAACTTCGACATTGCCGGAGATGAAAACAAGCACTACAAGTTTATCACACTCCTACCAGAGCAGAATACACATTCCCACAGCTCAACGAATGATTGAAGGTTGAACTTTAGCCTGGCTGAAGATGGGAACTAAATGTTCTCGAAACCAGTTTCATACATTTATGAAAATTAAGTGAAGTTTTAAGAGTGTGTAGTTCAACTGAACCATACAATGATATCAATTAATATGATTAGCTTCACTGTGCAAGTTCCAATTTACATTTTAATTAAATATATTTTAACTTTAGTAGATCACGTCATAAGTTTATCATATGATTAGTTACAAACAAATGCATTCTTTTCAGAGACTGCTGAATACAAAAGCAGTCCATTGCAAAATTATAAGATCATTTGTCATTAATATCCTATAAACAAACCCTTTTTCAAAACACCTGAATCATCAATCCTTCATACCCTCTCCAAGCTTCTGTAATACAGACAGTTCAATTTCATTCCATGCAGATATAATAGAGGTCTTTAATTCCTGCACAATGGCATATTACTTCCCATTGCAATACACTGACCTGCATAAAATTTCCCACACAATCCCATAGGGTTTAGTTCCTTGGAATTGGCAGGCCATTCCATGTCACTAACACCTTTTTCATGAAACCACTCCCTTATGGATTTGGTAGGCCATTCCATGTCACTAACACTTTTGCAATGAAACCACTCCCTTGTGGATTTGGTAGTGTGGATGGTTGCATTGTCCTGCTGAAATATCCAATTTGCTTCAATCTTCTCTTCAACAGGTAAAAAAAGCTCTTCAAGCAGTGTGTGATAGTGTATGGCTTTCATACAACCTGTAGGGAATGCAAGACTTTTTTTGCCTCTTCTTGCTGCCTCTTTGAAAACACTTTCTTTTCTTATCTGAGGTGATGCCAGTAAGTATGCCCAACCATATGGACCATCCAAGTTGAATTTATTTTCATTGATGAATATTATACACTTCCATTTTTCCTTCCAGATAATGTTCATTAGCCAGTCAACCCATCTTTGTTTGCGTGGACTGTCAGACAGGGACGCTGCTTCTTTTTCTTATATTTTGATATGTTTGCTTGTCTGACTAGTCTGGACAACATCAATTTGTGAGCATTAACAGTGGGATCACAAGCAAGTTGTCCCAACAATGATCCACCAAAATTGAAACTGATCTGTTGCCTCTTTTGTTCAGGTGTAAGTTTTTTAAGTTTGCAGGATACTTTATCATTCCATATTTCTTAGCTTCAGGAAGTTATTTATCACACATGGTACCCTGTCAAGTCTTTTTGCTATTTCCTGAGACAAAAATCCTTCTTTTTTGTAGGCTTTAGTCTGACTTGTTTGAAGCTGGACAACTCTGTCTTCCAACCCATACTTTTTAATCCTGCACTCTTCATAAACACAACAAACACATGGCTGCTCACTCTACAGCTGCAGAACAGTATTTTTTTTTTTTTTTTTGTCTTCCGGACTGTGTGCAATGAATGCAATATTTGTAGCCAACTCTACAATAAAGATCATATAATCTGATGTGCTTAAGTTCACATATATTTGCTTTAATTTTTTCTCTATACAAGACG
The DNA here is from genome assembly GCA_030762175.1 of Metallyticus violacea. Taxonomy (NCBI): domain Eukaryota; kingdom Metazoa; phylum Arthropoda; class Insecta; order Mantodea; family Metallyticidae; genus Metallyticus; species Metallyticus violacea. The sequence goes on along the minus strand of CM060846.1, from coordinate 185,276,982 downwards.
AATTTTATCATAATTCTTATCATTTTGCAACACACCTTATTTTACCATGAAGTTTGGATTACTGTTGGACCCTTTACCATAAATTCCAAATAAATCATTTAATGTTGTGCTCTTAAAATTTACTCTAGAGCAGTGGTACTCAATCTGTAGTTTGTGGAATCCTGGAGGTCCACAAGTTCTTCCCAAGGATTTATGAAGTGTTAGAATCCTATTAATGTATTTATTCTTGAATGTGCAAATATAAATAACAAATTGCCAGAAAACAAAATATGATACAAATTTATGATGTGTATTCACCAAGCATATTATAAGCACTGCACAAATAGTTAATCAATTCAAGTACATCAGAATCATGAACAAATTGTACAGCCAAAGCAAAGCAAAAGTGAGAATGGAAAAGTGGGACAAGCTTTCATTTTAATTAGGGGAGTCTGACAAGGCGACCCAATCTCCCCTAACCTAAGATTTGCGGATGATGCACTATTTTCGAGAACACCTAAGACCTACAACAGATGCTTCTCTAACTAAAAAAATACAGAAATCCCATCGGCTTCATGATGAATTATGTCAGAATTAAAATAATGACCAATACTTCAAAAAGTGCAATAGAAATAAATGGTGAAGAGATTCAGTACATGGATGAATGCATATATCTAGGCCAGACGGTTTCATTTGACCACAAAATGGACATAGAGAAATAAAGGCGAGTAGCACAAGCTGGAAAAGCCTTCTGGTCTCTAAAGATCATATTGCAAGACACAAGAAACAGATCGCCTGTTGTGCCTCAGCAGTAAAAACAATCATTAAAAAAAAAAACAACAACAACAACAATGGAGACTTGTGGTACTCCACTTGTGTGTCTTCCCGGTGCTGATATATGGATGTCAATTCTGGTCCCTTACCGATAGATAGCTGCAGAGCATAGCTATATGCCAAATGAAAATGGAGGGGAAGACCATATAATGATGAGAGACACGATTTCCAATACTAGACTGCAGGAAATCATAGAATCAGAGAGCATCATGAATAGTACTGCAGTGATAAAATGGAAATGGTGTGGACACATGGCTAGGCAACAGGCGACTGCAGTTAACCACCATGTGGGCCCCTATGTAGGACAGGAGACTCCAGGACAACCAAGAAAAGATGACAGACATATTCAAGGAACAGCTCAGAGTTCACTGGTCAAGCATTGCCTGCAATAGAAGTGAATGGAGTGGGAAGTGACAAGGTCTCATAAAGGAAAATAATGTATAAAACAATAGTTTCTCCAGTACAACTCCTAAATCATGTGGAATAGCTCACCACATGAGTCACATAATGAGCTTTTCACCAGGGTTGGTCCTAGTGGTGTAGTGGTAACCATTCTTGCCTCCTAAACCCAAGATCGCAGGTTCGATTCTGACTAGGATCAATGGATTTTTTCAGGTGTAAAAACATATGTATGACTTCCTTCAGAAGGGAAGTAAAGTTATGGGTCCCATGTCGTACATTTATGGCATGATAAAGAACCTCAAGCCTAAAAAAAGAAGCCTCTGAACAAAATTAATCAGCCATTTCAAGCCCAGAACTGAATGGGGAGCTGATGACCTGAGATGTTAAAGAGTGTCCGTAAATAAACTAAATAACAAAAAAAAATATTCTAACAAGAGGCCCTAGCATTCAAGGGATATAATGATTCACTTCATTTCATTTACTTACATAAATTAGAATCAAGCTGAAAGTAACTATTTGTTCTAGAGTGCTTTCAAAAAAGCAAGCCAAAAATTAGACTAGACATTACACTCATAGGTACCATTATAATGTCTCTTACAAGAGCTATGCTTCTTTTGGCAAGGACTGCATACGTCGAGTCTATCAAGGAAGACTATGAATGTATTGGTGTCTTTTGTAACAACTTACTTATGTAAAAAATCATTCTCTGCACTCATTTATCTAAAAAAAAAAAACAACTATATAAATCATTTGGAAAATGCAGAATCTGAACTCATAATACATATTTCTCCTATTAAGTACAGTATACTGCGACGTGAATGTGAAATGCAGCATCATCCCTCTCATTCAGGAATTTAAATTAACAAGTAATGCTGCATTATCATATTTTGTTAGTTATTAATATTTATGTTTTATAAATTTTATAATATTATTGTTATGATTATTAATATTGTGCAAGAGCTTTCTGAGAGGCTTCTTCCATCAGGCTTGAGGTCCTTTTATGTGCTGTAAATCTAAGAGACACAGCACCCATGGCTTTACTTGCCTTCCCAAGGAAGCCATATTTAGGATTTTTGTGGCAAAAAAAATCCATACACCCTGGCTGAGATTGAATCCTAAATATTGGATCTGCAGGCAAATATGGTTACTACTAGACCACCAGGACTGACTTGTGTAAGGACAAACTACAATAAAAAGGTAAATATGAAAAATGTGCATTTTCTTTGTTTATATCTACAAATTTTGTAAACCAATGATGAACAACTTAAAAATTTATGTAAGATGCAAATTAAGGATTTAAAACTTTCGAGTTTAATCTTCAGGGTCTGCGAGAGTGAGAGATCTTAGGAGGAGGTCTACCGTGAAAGAAAGTCTAAGAACTGCTGCTCAAAGAATTCTTTAGATTGCAGCTTATACTTATTTTCCTTTGTCTTAATGTTCACAGAAAATTTATTACATTCCAATCTCTCTACTCACAAACCATATATATGATTTCTGGATGGTTTTTGCTTGTACCACCTGCTGATTTACATTTTTCAGATGTCATACACAATCAGCAGATCTTTTGTCCAAAATTCTTTGGCTGGTGTCAATTCTATCCTCTATTATAAATATAAGTATTTTAATATCTTTTTTAATTATGTACTATGCTTCTTTCTCCCTGTACACAATTTTTTTTTTTTTCATTTCCTTTATACATTTTTTTGTTTGCTATGGTCAGCTGTTTTTCTCCTAATAATTCATTAGATGTGAACATAAAATTGGTCACCATTTGACCTAAAACATTCCAGTATGCATCTTCTCCATTTCCCCTGTCCATCCTCTAAGGTAACAAAATTTTAAATTCCCATTTTTCAGCATTATATCAAAATTAATCACATGCATTACCTTTTAAATTTCTGTGAAAAATATTAAATATAAGTTCTATAAGCTTGCTTGTTGTGGAACTTCTTTGGGAGTGGAACATTTTCCATTCATTAATATGTACACTTAAGCATTTCCAAGCAAGAGAGCTGAAAACTTGATAATTAATAAAAAATAATAAAATTCATTATTTGTGCTTATGTAGCTTAGCTACATTCTTTTTTTTTTTTGATTGATTTATTTAAGGATGCTCTTTAACAGCTCAGGTCATCAGCGTCCCATTCAACTCAGGGCGTGAAACGGCCGACAAATTTTGCTCAGAGGCCTCTCTTTCAGGCTTGAGGTTCTTTTTCGTGCCGCAAATGTATGACACGGGACCCACGACTTTACTTCCCTTCCGAAGGAAGCCATACTTAGGATTTTTACGCCCGAAAAAATCCATCGGTCCTGGCCGGGTTCGAACCCGCGTTTTGGGTATAGGAGGCAACCACTACACCACCAGGACCGACTAGCTACATTCTGTAGGAATAGACTATAACAATAAGTTAATTCTTAAATCTTCATTTAATGCATATTAAATACATTAATCAACACAAATATCAACAGTTATGAACATACCTAATTCATAGATGTAGTTGTCCTTAGATACATCTTGTTTTTCAATTTCATATTTTGTTATGACCAATTATGAATTTATAGTTTAAATCTTGCTGCCGCATCCTATTGGTAAAATTGGTCACTATTGAAGCTTCGTACAGGCTGAGCTGTACTTTGTCAAAGTTTTGGTAGGTTGTCCTGTGCACTTAGAATTTCAAAAATCCACCCAAACTAACATAAAAAATTTCAACCAAGAGCAACAGCCTGTTACTTCTGTTCCTGACCACAAAATAAATGCAAATTATACTCATACCTATACCTCACATGTAGATGACACTAAGAATGCATAACAAAGCATTGACACTACTAACAGCAGTACAATAAAAAAGCTGGTTGATAAGATAGATCTTCTAATATCTTTAAACCATCATGAGTGGCCGAGGTCGTTAAGACATGAACTCGTGAGAGAGAGTTCTGGGGTTCAAACCCCACCAGGACCGTCCTCTCTGACTGAGGTTTTTTCCCGGTTTTCCTCAGTTCTCATAAATGGCAAATGCCAGGGGGGTACCCTAAACTTAAGCCTGGAATGTTTCCTTCCTTAAAAAATATTCTTTCCCAATTTGTCATTTCATCTCATATATCATCAGTGTTCACCACCTGTGGTACCTCAATAGTAAAAACGGGCATTAAACACCATTCATATGTACAACATATCTCTAATTGTTCCATTAGTGAACACATTACAACAAGTGATTCCTTAAAAAAAGGGATGTGTCTGAAACAATCCTTCAAAAATTGGCACATGGAAATGCATAAGTATAACTAATAGGTACTCCAAATCAAAATCATTTTTAGAATCATATGCAATAGACATTTTGCTTGTTACCAAGACAAAATTCGCACCTCACATTCATTTCTTCATTTCAGTTCAGTATATCCCGGTTATTGGATATACTGACTGACAAAGAAAAGGCAGATCTACCATAATTATAAAAAATGACATAGATCACGACAAATTTCCTCATTTTATTTAAAACCAACTTCAAGAATTATGATAACTATAAACAAAGCTGAATATCATACAGGATCATTTACTCAGCAACTGAAAACAAAAAATGCTTAGCAGATTTCTGGAACATAGCACATAAGATGTGTAACAGATTTCTTCTATGAGGGGATTTTAATTCCAAACACCCAAAATGGGGCTATAACTTAGTCAATCCACAAGGGAAATAGCTCTTAGAAGATGCAATTCAATTGTCATTTGAATTCATTCATCCGACAGAACCAAGTTATTATCCAGCAGGTGGACAAACTCAAAATGTTTTAGACTTTTTCATACGTAAAAACATAACAAATATGTATACTGCTCCATCCATCCTCACTTATGAACTTTGTGCAGGTAATTTCCTTTTAATAATCACAGTATGTTTTGAACCTCAAATGAGAAGTTATAATGATCCATAAAAAGATCCTTTGATTAGTATTGTTATAGCTCAACATTAGATGAAATCAATGACTTAAAATTTTCTTAAAAATTCCACAAGAAATTGACATGGCAATAAGCATGCTGACAAGATACATTACTATGCTGCTAGTATGGCAGGGCAAGATAATCGGTTACATAAACACAGTGAACATTCAATAACACCTAAAGTGAAACAACTCCTCGAGGAGGAACAATTTTTTTTAATAGTGTTTAATGCCCGGTTTTACTATTGAAGCACCACAGGTGGTGGACACAGATGATACAGGAGATGAAATGATATATTAGGAAAGGATGTTTTAAGGAAGGAAACGTTTCAAGCCTAAGTTTTGGGTACCTCCCTGGCATTTGCCATTAATGAGGACTGAGGAAAACCTGGAAAGAACCTCAGTAAAGGAGGACGGTCCTGGTGGGATTCGAACCCCAGATCACCCACTCATGAGTTTGCACCTTAACGAACTTGGCCACCCTTGGTGGTGTGAAACAAAATGGTCATAAATTATGGGAACAAAGAAAATATCTTTATAAACACTATATAACTGAGCCACTCATGAATTATATTGCAAAGATGGATCTTTATAGAAAAAAAAATTAAAATTCTAACAAAATATAAAGATAGGACACTTCTTTGAGATTTGATAACTCCTGGCATAGCACTTCGGACCGCCAGGGGTGGCCGAGGTCGTTAAGGCGCGGACTCGTGAGCGGGAGGTCTGGGGTTCGAATCCCGCCAGGACCGTCCTCCCTGAATGGGGTTTTTTCCAGGTTTTCCTCAGTCCTCATAACTGGCAAATGCCAGGGAGGTACCCGAAACTTAGGCCTGGAACACTTCCTTCCTTAATAATATCCTGTCCTAATATATCATTTCATCTCCTGTATCATGTGTCCACCACCGATGGTGCCTCAGCAGTAAAAATCGGCATTAAACACTACTCAAAAAAAAAAAAAAAATATAGTACTTCAGAAGAAAAGGTGAATTTATTTTTGAAAATTTTTGAAGAACAAGTGAAAATGAATCCAACTTGAGATCCTGAATTTGAACATGAAATAACAGAAAAACTTACAGTGCCTCTTCAGCTAACAAATTTTCATACTTTGCACCTCTGCTCAGATATTCAATGCAACAAAGAAGTACCTAGCCAACAAAACTCTGGTACATGATTTAATTGTTAAACACCTACTTGCAATATTTCTCTGAAAAACTCTTGTGTTTTTAACAGATATATAATGCCATTCTTTGTCTAGATTATTTTCCAACTACATAGAAATGTGCATATATTGTGATGATTCACAAACCAAAAGGAGCTAGTTTAGTTTAGTTAAGTTCCTGGAGCATTCGGTGAGTTCATGGAGCAGTCACAGAGACCTACAAACATAGAACTTGTCATATACAATTACCACAGTAGCTTTCAATCTACATTTACAAAAATGTCAAAATCTACATAAATAATTACAATAAAAATAAAAAGAACACTTAAACTACTTAACCAAACAATAAAAACAGACAAGTCAATCATACAAATTTTATTATATACATGTTTACATATGCATTGATATATTGTGCAGTATAATGTTGTTACTGATATATTCCTTTGCAGAATAATAGGCCTTTTACATAGGTATTTTCTAAGAGCAGATTTAAAGGCATTGTCATTGTTCATCAAGGCTTGTAGGCTAGAGGAAAGAGCATTGTGTACTAAAATTCATTCATAATAAACACTTTTTTGTTGGCATGAAAGTGCTGAAGTTGGGCAATGTAGATTTGCTTTTAGTATAGAACTCTTGTCATGTATATTTTGATTTTGAACAAATTTTTGTTTATTTCTTATATAAAAGTTCATGAGGGATAAAATATATTCACAGGGAAGGATTAAAATTTCAAGGTTCCTAAAGAGGTTTCTGCATGAATGCCTGCTATTTGAAACCAGCGATTATTCATATGACCTTTTCTGTAACAGGAAGACACATTCACTTTTAACTGAATTTCCCCAAAATGTTTGATTGTACTTCATTACTGAGTTGAAATAAGCATAATAAGCTAGTTTTAAAGTCTTAATTGACTCCAACATTACTAATACACATATTGCATAGAATGGACTGCTAAGTTTAGGTGTAATAAGATCAATGTGATCTTTCCAATTCAGATGGGTCAATTATTAAACCAAGGAATTTAATATATATGGTTTGTGAAAGTACACTGTTATAATATTCTATCTGTAATTGTGGATCTGGAGATCTGTGAGTGATGAATTTTATAACATTTGTTTTATCTAGATTTAAAGACAATTTGTTTGCTTTGAACCATACACACAATGAACTCAGAACCAGATTTAATTTAATGGCACAATCATTAAGGCTCTTTCCATCATCAATATGCTTGTGTCATCTGCAAATAGAACAGCATTTCCTATATCTTGGATAGATAAGGAGAGATCATTTATATATACCAGAAAAAGAAGAGGGCCCAGAACAGATCCTTGAGGCACTCCATGGTTAATCATTCCCCATTTCGACGCATTGATTTTATTTTTGAAGGGACAATTTTTCATTTCCTTTTGTCAAGATAGGATATAAACCATTTTAAATATTGTTTTTTATTCCATAGAAAGCTAATTTATCTATCAGAATTTCATGATTGACACAATCAAATGCCTTTGCTAAGTCACAAGATATTCCTCCTACATGTGCTCTTTCATTTAGGGCAGTTAAATTTCATTAGTGAGTTTACAGATTGCATTTTGTGTTGAAATTCCTTTTCTAAGCCAAACTGATCACTAACTAGAATAATCTTACTTTCAAGGTAATTATAAAGCCTATTGTACATTACTTTCTCAACACCTTAGAAAATGAGGTGAAATAGCTATAGGTCTATAATTAGTGACATTTATCTTTTCTCCCTTTATGAACAGAGGCCTTACTATTGAATATTTTAGCCTTTCAGGAAATACACTTAATGTTAAAGACTCATTACACAAGTGACTAAGAGATGCACTAATTTCCTTTGCACAGGGCTTTATGATTTTGCTGTTAATCTCATCATAGCCAGAAGAGTTTTTTGATTTTGTTTTCTAATGATATTACTAATTTTTAGGGGGTAGTGATACCTTGTTTAAATCCATTATTTTGATGGGGAGATGATGATTGTAAAAATTTGAATGCATCTCTTTTATCACCAGAATATAAATTTAAATTTTTTGTTACATTAGGAAAGTAATCATTAAACACATTTGCTACATCTGCAGGGTGTTGTATCTCTTGATTGTTGATGGTTAAGATTATTGCAACATCTTTTTGCAAATTTTTCCCTGTTTCATGTTTTATTATATTCCCAGTAGATTTTATTTTGTTTTTTGACTGCCTGATAAGTTTTGGTAATGGAGGCCATTTGCTACTTTTATGACTTTCCTAAGTATCTTACAATACTTTTTAAAATGTATTTTTAATTTAGGATCTTTACTGAGCTTTTGCTCATTATATAATTGTCTTTTATGTTGTCAAGATTTTTTAATTCCTTGGGTTAACTATTCCTTGCTCATGTAACTTTTTAAAATTTTTAATGAGAAATATGCTTCAAAATGCAATTTAAAAATCTGTAAAAAATTGTTGAATTTACTATTAACATCATCTGCACTGAAGACACTATTCCACGATTCTTGTTGAAGATCCTCCGCCATTTTACTGAGGTTAGCATCATTAATATCTCTATATTTTATATATCTGTAACATTCTTTGAATTTTAATGTAGAATTCATTTTCACTATTACTTGAGCATCATGGTCAGTGAGACCATTGATCAATGGAGATATAGAATATGACAGTTTGTCTGAATTTACAAATATATTATCTATTGTTATGCTAGAGTTTTATCAATCCTGGTGGGAAAGTTAATTGTATGCACCATATTATATACAGTAAGAAGGGAATTCATTCGATTCATTCTTGCACTTGGCATTAAGTTATTAATATTTATGTTCCCACATATAATTATTTCATGCTTAAGCTTAAATAAAAAGTTTAAGATATCTTTAAGTTTCATCAAGAAAGTTTCAGTTTCCTAGCTGAGAGTGATAATTAGCAATTATAATTATTTTGCATAATTCAATGTCCTGTTCTGAATTAAATTTTGATACATCTAATGTTTTATATGGTACATCCTGCCTGACATAAATGCAAATTCCTCTATTATTTAGTTTTTTACTTGAAGCTCCTGCTCCCAGACAATAACCATGTAATGACAATTATGATAATTCCTGTTGTTTCAAATGGTGTTCAGATAGGCACATATTATGTGGTTTTACACTGTCACAAGTTAAGTTGTTTAATAATTCATCTGTCTAATTTTTCAATCCTCTAATGTTTTGATGAAATATGTTCACATTTTTTATTGCATGCTGAATACTCTTCAATTTTACTTCATTTTCTGTGTAACCCTTATCATTGATATGATTAATTTTGAATTAACATTAACTGCTATTAAGTTTGTCTTAATGAATTTCTGGCCTGGATCAGGTGCCTTTATCCTAAAAAAATGGGACCTTGAACTATTAATAACAACAGGAATCTTACCCTTGATTCTATCAGCTGCTTTTTGCCTTTAAAATGATCCTTATAGTTATCGGCCAATTAGTCTTCTCCCTTTTTTTTCAAAGATTTTTGAATGTCTGCTCTTTCCTGAATTCTTGAAGGCAACAAATTCCATAATACCAAAGACTCAGTTTGGCTTCCTATTATCACATTCTTGTCCTCAGCAATTTCATCGTGTAGTTGATGTCAAACTGAATATATTTGAAGAAAAATCTGTTTGTCTTGGGCTATTTTTGGATACTGAGAAGGCATTTGATAAGATTTGGTGCACTGGACTGCTGTATAAACTAAAACCACTACTCACTGATAGCTTATTTAGGATAATAGTCATTTCTCTCCAACAGAACTTTCTCTGTTAGTTATGAAAATTCTAGATTCCAATCCTTGTCATACAAACTGGAGTTCCTCAAGGAAGTATATGGGCTCTGATTCTTTATCTAATATATATACATAATTTCCAAAAAAATAATAAATCTAACAATAGCATAGTTTCCTGATGATATTGCTATTCCAAGCAAAGGCACATGGAAACCATCAGCTAACAATCTTCTGGCATATGTCAATCTGTTGGGCATATGGTGCAAATAATGGAAAATTAAAATAAATTCTTATAAATCTAAAGTACTTCAATTCAATTATAAAACAAAAAACAAATACCCATAGTACAATTCACAACATATTTTGGAATTATACTGCATATCAAACTCAATTGCTGACAGAACATAAATAGCTTAATAATAAGACTATGACACAAAATTATTGAACTAAAATATCTTCAAGGATCATCACCTTAGCAGTTATTTTAAAGATTAATCTACTTCTCAATGATAAGACCTATCTGGCTATGTGGCTGCTCAATATGGAGCTTGACTTCCTATTCACAACTGAAAAGGATCCAAACCTTTCAGAACCGGGTTCTTTGCACAACTGCAATGAAACTCTACATAAAGATTTACACATTCAAATAGGGAACATTGTCCTTCACTCCTGCCACAATTGACTACATTGCAAATTACACAAATGAACTTCTGAGCAACATTCCAACTCACCTACTATCACTGCAACAACTGCGAAGACTGAATCGAAAAGGACATTCAGATTTATTGCTAGATCATTTTTCACATTGTAATGAGGACAGCCGCTGGGCTGCAACCTCAACTCATGTGCCATGTATATATTTACATTATGTTACATTATTTTTGCACAATTGTATTATACACATTGTATAATAACATTTACAATTTATTAAAAAAAGAAACTTTGGTACATGATGGAGGTATACTTGCAATGCTAAACTCTTTTGCTATTGATTACCACTGTTGCTCCTTATATATATTGGTGAGCTGCAGGGTCATTTCCTTCCCCTTTCTCCAGATTGTCTCTGGCTTGCTGTTCTAACAGTGGTTTCCAGATATTGCTAAGATATTGAAACCACTATTAGAACAGAGAGCTATTGACCAAGTCACAGCCATTCAGGAGAAAGGGGAGGGAGTGACCCCACAGTTTGCCAGTATATATAAGGGAGCAATGATGGTTATTGATAGCAAGAGTATGTCAACCTCCGTCAGGCACCAGAGCTTTGGCAAAATACAGCTTAGCCTGTATGAAACATCAACAGTGGCCAATTTTACCACTAAGATGCAGCAGCAGCACCCAGAAGTCAAGATTTTAACTATGGACATGAGCCATTTAAGCTTATGTCTTCACATAATTATGAAGCTTTCAAACATTATCAGCACACGCATGTTAGACAGTGAATGCAATATTTAACCTGTACAGGCACATGTTAGCATTCACCAATTTACTAATGTACATTACGTGCATGTGTGTACACACACACACACACGCATTCATGTGTCATTATGATTTCATTTTTAAATGCATGCATGAATATATTAACTGTAAACCAGTTTTTAGATTTTACAAATACTGTTAGCTATCTTTATCACACAAATCCTTTCTTATTGTAGGAATGGAATAAATAAATGCAATGATTTTGAAATGTTTTAATATAAATAAAATATTACAGATTTTCTTTAAATGATCTCAAATTCTTCACATTCCAGTTCATCATCAGTATCTGGAAGATTTGAATCCACATAACGGTCATCGGGATGCTGAATTTTTAAATGCATGCATGAATATATTAACTGTAAACCAGTTTTTAGATTTTACAAATACTGTTAGCTATCTTTATCACACAAATCCTTTCTTATTGTAGGAATGGAATAAATAAATGCAATGATTTTGAAATGTTTTAAAATAAATAAAATATTACAGATTTTCTTTAAATGATCTCAAATTCTTCACATTCCAGTTCATCATCAGTATCTGGAAGATTTGAATCCACATAACGGTCATCAGGGATGCTGAATTTTACACTCAAGGATTCTTTGCTTCTCCCCTCACAAAACACAAACAAAGGACAGTCTGGCTTCTCATATGGTGGCACTAGAAGCTGAAATAAATAATTTGAAAACTATTATTTCTACTATAAATATTATGCAATTCAGCTATTTTCATTCTAAATATGCTTAATTTGAGATTAAAAATGTTATTATTTTTTCATATAAGAAAATGTTTCTGACTCAATCAGGATGGTACGCCCTTAGACAAAAATATTAGCAATGGCTAAAAACAATTATTGATTCAGGAAACATTTGAAGCATTTGCTAACACTAAGTTCACAATACACATCTTAATGCTGCATTGAGTTCTTGTTCAAGTTATGCCATAAAAAATAAATGCTTTTGCTTGGACCATGTGCCCTGATGACTGAGTGGACAAAAGCTTATGTCCAGTAATAAGAAATATCTAAATTCAAATCCTCATTATCTGGAATATTTTAATTGTTAGTTTTTGAAATAAAATTAATTTTAAATATATGACAATAATATACCTTTTAAAGGACAAAAATATGAATGAATAAATTTTTATTTCTCGCACACATTAACACACAAAATATTCATAACAAAATAAACACAAAAAAAATTAAGATTAAAATATAACAAATTAGAACAGTGCCTTTAGTAATTCCAGAAGGCACTAACTCTAATAAAAATTTATGTTTTATTGGCTCTGCCTCCCAGTCCCCAGTTCATCAGCAGCTATCTACTAGAATATCCAGGGGACCAGGCTCTGACTCAACCAAAAGAAAAACACAGTACTATAAATAATTTATACCCAAACCATTATTATAATCAATTAACTACAATTTCTTATGCTATGAATTATTCAACACACAATTTTACAATTCAATTTACATAAACAGACAAAATATCTAAAAATTTCTAAACTAAGGTTCTTCCATACCTTCCACTTGGTTATATTTACAGTAAAGAATCCCTAAAATAAATTACTATTTTCACAACTGTACGTGCCCTCAAGCTCCTTACTTGCACTACTCCTCCATTTATTCCTTACATTTCCTAAGAATTCCTCAATCTTGTTTATTATCTCTACCCTCAAGCTTGATAAAATTTTAATTGCACTATATCTTCTTGTAGTTTGTCCCATTTTTCATCCCAGACACTATCCCCCCATCTTTTTACCATTTCACATTCAATTAGACAATGGAACATTCTATTCACTTTCCCACACATAATGCATCCTTTTAGAAATTATACCCCTGTTCGCATCCATGCAAGACCAATTCTCCCAAATTGATCACAATCATCTATATATTTCTCCTGTTGCTCTATTTTTTAACTACTTTATATAAGCCTAAAGAACTTTTGTCCTCTAAGCTAGCCCAAATCTCTGGCTTCTCCACAGGCATTACTTTCACCCAATTGCCATACATATTCCATTCCAATTTCTTCTAGTAGTTTCCCACCTCCCCAAACCAACACTGTCTTCCCAGTACATCTCTTTGGTATGTAAGATTTTCTTTTAGTCATTGTTATCATCTAATTTCAAATATCTGTGCCAATATTTCAAGATTCTCTCCATTATTATACCTTTCCTTCCTACTCTTTCTAGTTCTGCCAAAACTGACCCCCTAGGCAAACTAAACCTTGTCAAAACCTCAAAACTTCTTTAAAAAACATTCTACTATATCAACCTTTGTCCAACCCGTTCACACTCCCCAAATTTATATTACATACATTATCTTTGACTTAACCACAGTCACACATAATCTTTCTAGCTATTTCAATGCCAATATGGGAACTTTATACAAAGACTGCTTCCATAGCTAATTTGCCTTTTACTTATGCACATTTAGACAGAACTTCCCACCTTCCATTATTCATAAATTTCACACCCAAATAATTAAATTTTTTCACTATCTCTATTCGGTTATCTATTTATAAATCATCTCTCATCTTCTCCTAATTCTGCTCCATTTTTACATACTATTTATTATCTTTGATTTTTACTATTTATCCTTAGACCCCATTCTATAAATATCCATTAATTTCATCAATGACATGTTGTAATCCTGTTACGGTTACTGCTTCTGTTATGAGTTCGTCAGGAAAAAGCAATCCTGGTACTTCTTTCTTTTAAATAATTGGACAGTGCCTATTATTTTTCATGACATCATCTATAAACAAATTAAATAAAATTGGTCTCAATTTACAACTGTCTCAAATTTATATTTTGAATAGTATAATCTGATGCAAAACCTGCTTCCTTCATATAATTTGTTAAGTCCTAGAATAAATTCAGTACTGATTTCCTTGCATCTCAATTTGTATGACAGTAAATCCCAATTAATTGTATCAAATGCTTTCCCAAAATCTGCAAAGAAAATATATACCTACCCTTTTATTTCTTAAGCATTTCTTCACTATGGTACGAATTATTATATTATCTATTGTTCTTCTTCCTTTTCTAAAACCTGCTTGAAATTCTGATAATTTACCTTCCATTTTTGCCCACTCATTCAACCTTTCAGCTAATATGCCAGTGTACGTTTTACCTAAAATGGATAACACACTAATTCCTCTATAGCTGCTCCAGTTATTTATATTACCTTTTCCTTTATATAGTGGAACAATCATGCTCACTTTCCAGCTTTCAGATACCTTCCTCTCCTTAATTCTATTTAATAACTCTGTTAGTATCCTGGTACCTCCTTCTATTTCCCCAAATGCTTTCCAAAATTCTCCTGCAATTCCATCTATTCCTGAAGTCTTTTTTCTCTTCAACATTTTGATCTGAAACCCTACTCACACAAATATTATAATTTTAAGGTATTTATGCTCAAACAAAATATGTAAATTAATCAGCTTCATTTTCAAAATAAATTAATAAGCATTCTAAAGTGAAAAATTAAAAATAAAATATAAATTGCCTTTATTTCATTTAAAAATAATTATTAATTTCCTAATTATATTGAAACAAAGGTTACTCACAGTTTTTTGTGCGGTGTGAGCATAAATGCCTTAAAATTGAAATAACTTTGCAATATGAAGTTAAGCAAAGATTTCTAGCTATTAAATAAAATCTATTAATTTATTCAAATAGAAATCATCCAACTAACCTAAATAAAAAGAGTATATACTGTGAAAAACAGCAACATCATTATTTTATGCACATTTCATTACGGAAAAATATAACTTTTCACAAGCAGTTGTCAATGATATATACTGGTCTCGGAAATTAGCAGTTTTAAATAGCCTTCCACCAAGCACAGAATTAGGTGAATGCTATACATTAAACCAGCATTGTGCACAGATATGAATGGTTCACAGTGATGAAAGCCTCTAAGTTGTAGAATGCCAAACTACAACATAAATTATTAAATATGATTTATGCCAACTAAACAAGTAGATGTTGAAATCGCTAACCTTCATTGTTAACATTTTTAAATAAGTACATTCTAAAACTTGGTGAATGGCAATAATAATAATAATAATAATAATAATGGTGATGACGACGATGATGATGATAATAATGGTAGCAAACAATTTAATAAAAGAGACAAATTTATTTCATCTAGCAATAACTAATTTTACATGAACATTCCTAGTAATTATAGAGGCATTGCAATTCTATGCAATCAAGGAAGAAATTTTATAGGAATAATTTCAGATAGGTTTTAACAATGAATAAAAAGAGTAATTTATTATCTCATTTACAAGCACACTGAAAACACAGGTTGTAGAAGAGCTAGCAATTAATTGTTAAAGATTGTAAAAGATAAATATTTAAAGAAAAAATGAAAATTAATATATTATTTATAGATCAAGAAAAGACCTACAATAGTACAATAATGGAGGCCTTGTGGTTAAAAATGGGAATTAAAAAGCATGCAGTTGAACTAATGCAAAACATATATCAAGTCAAAACATTTCACATTGAGACTGGATTAAATAAAGTGATCACAGAAGTGAAATAAGACAGGGAAGCAATTTGAATCTGATGATATTTAACCTGTTTATCAATGACACAATACAGGTTAAGTCACCCTAATGAACATATGCCAATCATTAAGAATAGGGAAATTCCTAGGTTGTTATACGTTGATGACCTGATGGTCTTTTCCTTCACAGTTCTTGCCTTATAAAATGTAATAATGGAAATAAACTACCCCATGGACTTTGAAAATGAATTTAGAGACCATTACTATTATATTTAAAAAATGGTAGTAAACTAAACATAAAAAAAATAAATAAAGACCTATTCTGCATTATGATGTACCATATGAACCACTAAAATTTAGCAATAATTTCATTTATCTAAGAATGAAATTAAATAGCACAGGATAATTGGGAAACAAAAGCAGTATGCAATGAATGACAGTACTGAATATGATTTGTAAATGTATGTTCACAGCATTTGGTATGAGCGTAACATAATTTGAAAGAATATATAATGCATTTATAGAATCAAGATGGGGCATTTAGGACTGAGTTATGGAGAGAGTGCAAAAAAAGGAATGTAATGCATAAGAGTGTTGTAAAATGAAATTGAGTTCACCACATTTTAGCACAGGATGGTGCATTGATAGAATAACTAAGTTAAAGGAAAAATTATAGTTCAGGTATTCAAATATTAGTAGAGAACATGTTAGCTACCAGATGACCATATTATAAAAGATGTTTATTTCTATGAAATGAAAGTAAAGTATCTGGGTTAATTCAATCAGACGTTAATTAAGAATGGTATTAAGGAATTTTGGGATGAACATAGAAATTTAACTGAAGGTTTTTGAAAATTCATTAGAAGTAGAATATGAGATATGAACAGGCAAAATGTATTTAACCTATATTGTAATTTTTTTAATACAACTGACATGGAACCTGGGCTGATGCCAAGTCCTATTCTTTTGTAATGTGCTTAGTAAAATAAATAAAAGTTTTTCATTTCTTGATGCCCATCTTATATATGTAGCACAACAATTTTTATTCTACACTTATGTAATCAATTTGCTTATACTAAAACTCCACTTACTTTTATAAACTATGACTAGTTTCAGCCAAAAACTGAAGATGAAAGAGACCTTCTTCCGAAACTAGCCTTGGTTTATAAAAGTAAGTGGAGTTTTAGTGTAAGCAAATTGATTACATAAGTGTAGGATTTATCCACTCCATTGTCAACAGCTTCGTAAGTACAATATAATTTTTATTCTGTTGATAACCATCTTAAAAACCTTCCATCATTGCGCCCTTATGTGAGATATATTGAAATCTTTGTGCTTTAGACCCTGGCTGAGAAACCCTCAAACAGTTCCTTTCTACAAGGTGCATCCAGAAAGTAAGTCCCAATCGCATCTAGAGATGGAACCACTAGTCGGATAGGAATGTGCATGCGCAGGGGTAGAGAGGAAGACTTGACGTTAAAAAGAGACAAAAAATGTCGCTGCTGCAGGTAATGTTGCTGCTGTATTGCTGCTATTGCTCCTGCTAGCACTGGAGCATTGAGAGAAAAAGGGAATGGGTTTCCTAGGGGGAGGCCGGTTTATAACAGCATGTTAGTGCATTTATAATGTCTTGTCTATTTAAATGAGACTGAATATGTGAGCAAGGTAACAGAATCTTGAAAGGCTTCCATTTAGTTTGTTCAAATGCTATATGATATGTACAATGAATGAGAAGTTTCATTTAATTGAGATAGTTAGTGGATTTATAATGTCTTGCCTTGTGGAATCAGCTGCTGTTAGAAACTGATTCTGCTATTGCTAATAATTAAATTCACACGAATGTGAGGTAATGCCATTTAAATCATGTTGTTACCAATTCGCAACTATATCATTAGTATTTTACAGCTTTCTTTTCAGAAATGAATACGAGCGTGATAAAGAGAGTATAGGTTTAACTTAATGTGACCTTGGCGAAGTAACTGTTTTCGTTCCTCACCTGTAATTTATCATAATAAATATACAGTTTCCCGGAGAGCATATATATGAAAAAATATCTTTTATTGGTAACACATTGAGAGCAATAAGAATTATAAGTGGAGTTGATAGCATGACATCCTGTAGACCCTATTTTAGGAAACATAATATACTACCATTAGCCTGTCTCTTTATAATAGAGGTCGTAAACCATATTAAGAGATATCAGGGAGAATTATGTACAAATACAGATATTCATTCTCACAATGCAAGAAGGAAAAATGACCATGTTCAGATATGCAGGACAAATATTTTAAAAAATAATCTCACAAATGTAGGCATTAAAATGTATAACAAACTACCAATAAATATTAAAGAAATAACCAATATAAAACAATTTAATAAAGAAGTCAAAGCCTTTCTACTACAACATACCTTTTATTCAGTAAGTGAATGTATGAACTTTAAATAAGACATATTGTAAATCTAGTATAATTACTAAACTTGTATATTGTTTATATTAGACTGTGGGCGAAGCCCACCTCATCTCTAGGAACATGTCCTATATCATGTAAAATGATCAAAAGGATGAATAAATAAATGTTATGTGCAAATTATTATCTTAATGTGCAAAAAATTATCAAGATAAGTTTATGAGGTTAGAATGGCGATTTTGACTGAATTTTGAACAAGTTAACAGGATCTTGTAAGGCTTCCATTTAGTTTGTTTAAATGCTACACAATCTGTACAATGAATGAAAGGTTAATTTGAATGAGATATAAATTAAAATGTCTAACATTTGATTTAACAAGCATATAACCATTGTACAGAACATCACTACAGATTTTGGCATATTGTTTCATCAACTATCAAATTATATATAGACCGGAAATAAACAGGTATGACATTGACAGGTATTTACTAAAGAAAACTGAAAATTCTGTAACTTACATGAAAATATCTTTGAATAATACATATTTCACAGTAATATGAATGCATTTTAAAGTAACCTTGGAAACTTTTAACACAACTTGTACATAGGATCATATTTTTTAACGAAGGAGCTTTATTCTCCACCATTCACTGTAAGCACTGTTTAGTGCTTACTAAACAAGTAAGATTACTAGCACTTTTAAACCTTATGTATGCAAAATCAAGTTAAATGTTTGAAAAGTAAATGTTATAACAAAGGAAGAGGGAGATTCATTCTGAAGCTTTCTTTTTATAATTAGTTTTAGGATCAATGCAGTTGATCTTTCGCTCGATGTTATTCATTCTATTTGCAAATGAACCATATTCTGCTTTTAAAATCAGAGCCCTGTTCTGGAATGGTTTAAATGAAGCCACACAAACATGGCAGAATTGTGTCCAATACATACTTTTTTTACTCTTTCCTTTTTTATATGCCACCTTGAGAAATATCACAGAATTGTACAGAAACTTGCTGAATAAAAAAAAAAGCTAAATAGAAGTGCACAAATATGCTATATAAGAAGGTGTATTGCATTGTTAGCTCCTTAGTTTCCTATGTTTGTATAATCCTATTAAATGCTGTTAATATACAAAAAATGAGGTATCATTATTATATGAATGTGCATAATATTTTCAGCAAGAGGTGAAACAATTTGTATTGCAGGCTGTAAATAACTCAAGTGACTAAGGGTTTGTAATATTTTGAGGTTATTATGTCATAAAAAAAGTTGGCCCAGACTTTGCTGTTGAGACAAGCTTTCACTACTTATTTAAGGGTGAAATGTAACTCAGGTTTATGCATAAATCGAGTTGTAATTGTTTTGAAAGTAATCATTAAAACTTTTGTGGACACAGGGATAAATTAAACAGTAACAGTGAGAAATGGAGGTAGTGGAGATTATAAATCAGAAATAAAAGGTTGTAGTTAAAGAAATATTGATAAAATACCTTCAGAGAAAATAAAAAAAAATCTGCTTCTGCTATTTTTTTCAGATCAGTTTATATAAATCTTAATTAGCTTTTAAAGCATGTATTTAGATAAAGATGAAAATGCTGCTTCATTAGTTTGAAATAACAGCAGTGAAGATTATCAGTCTTTAACATTCAAATTGAAAGTGTATGAGGATGACTCCTCAGATGATAACTCTTCAGAGGCTCTGGAAATTGTAACATCTGACAATGAAAGAAGTGCCAAAGAACATAAAATGTAAGGAAGATTTTTTTTGAGTAGTGTTTAACGCCCATTTTTACTACTGAGACACCACAGGTGGGGGACACTGATGATACATGAAATGAAAATATGTATTGTGAAAGGATATTTTTTTTTTAAAGGAAGGAAGCGTTCCAGGCCTAAGTTTTAGGTACCTCCCCAGCATTTGCCTGTTATGAAGACTGAGGAAAACTTGGAAAAAACCCCAGTCAGGGAGGGCAGTCCTGGCAGGTTTTGAACCCCAAACCTCTCGCTCACGAGTCCGTGTCTTAACGACCTCGGCCACCCGCAGCAGTGGTATGAAAGATGTATGATGTCATAAGTGTTAGTGATTTTATTTTTAATTACAGTGTATTATTATTCATATAATAAATAATTGAATCATTTTTTCTGAAAATGCACTTTCTTTGCATAATAAAGTTATGGTCAGGAACCTGCATATTAATTGTGGAGCGGTCATTTCGAAATGAAAGTACACATGTCTATTTATTTCTGACATGTCTACCTATAACTTAATGTTTTTTGAAGGAGAAAGTGCACATGTTATTGATATTTTTGTATATCTCAAAACTATGTTTTTCAGACGTGTGTCTTAAGAAAAAATGTATTCAATTATTGGTTATTACTTTCAAAGACTGTGCTTTTACCAAAGGGCAGAAAGTACTCCAAATTTGTGTTTTCAATTAATACTTATATAGTTATTATAATTATCTGTCAGAAACTGTGATTTAATGCCAGAAATAATATTCAGTCATCCAGTTACTTGATTAGGATATGGCAGCAGAAAACTGCATTGCCCAATAAGCCATCACTTAATGCCAGGCTACATGACTTGCGGCAGGAGGGCAGGGCTTATCTAACTGCTGCATTGGCCTTGCATCTCAGGGCACTGAATCAATGTCATTTGAACAGTGAAGGAAACGACATGTCTGCTCATTCTGCCAAGAGATTATTTTAGGAGAAATTCCCGCATGAATGTTCTGTTAAGCAATGCTATTGAGTATCCATTCACTTTAGATAAATTGTCAAGAGCTCGGTTTAATTTTTCCAAAGAACTAATAAGGGTAAGGAGTAATTTCATAGGCAGATACCAGATATATGTGGAAAATGAAAATGATTTATAATATTAAATGATTTATACTCTAGTACAAGCTCTTGCAACTGGATTGGTGACCTTGGAACCTCACGTGAATGCCAAAATCTTGGGGGAAACCTATCAAATTGGTGCTGTGCTTGCAGCTCAATTGTTTGACAACTCCAACAGATGTCTCAATTACAAGGGTGTTTCTTGAAACTTCTTTCTGTAGCCCTTCATATTATGATACAGTGTTAAATTGTATATTCTGCAAGTAATTTAACATATTGAAACCATTGCTCTGTAAACAGATAAATGAATAGTAAAGTTTGAAACATTTTGCTTCTGATAAAATAAAACATTAATATTGACAACACTCAGAATATGCAAAATGACCGCATTTGGAGGAGAGGGGTTGATTTAACTAACTTGGTAAATAAAATGTAGGCTTTTGTTCATTATTAGTGGTTTTAATTTGTAACGATGGTTTATTGATGTTCAATTACTTTGCTGTAATGTATGATGTTGCTCTAGAACAATTAATTTATGGCAGAATGGTGAAAATTCTTCCCCAGCTCAAAGCTTCTTGAATTCTTGCAAGTAGAAAAATGAAATGTTTCTGTACCATAAGAGATGATGGAACTTGGCTGACCCCAACTGGCCTGTTGGTCAAAAGGGTCTCCCAAAGAACATCACTCCATTATGTTACCTATGTGCCATCTGTATCATAAATACTGTATATCCTTAATCCTTTACAGAAGTTCATACACATAGTTCCCAAATATAATGGATAATAATTTCTTCTGAGTCGGATGTTTAAAACACTCTTTATGGTTTTAAATATCCAATTTAGAAGAGATTATTAATGGGTGTTTCACTGTGTTTGATTCCAAATTGAATTATTATTAAAATACTGAATAACATTTATCATTGTATTTTTAATTCACCTGAAATGTTGTAGCCTCTTGTTTACACTACAGTAATCTGATATTATTTATGCCCGAAATATTGAGGGTAGTTATACATGCTGAGGGGTCATCAGCTGCAGTAGCTCATGAAACACATTTTGAGCAGTTCTATTGTGCGTGGAATACAGGAGTACAAAAATCGACTCACTAGCCTAATCTAGAATATATAATAGTTACATTTAAGTGGTTTCGATATGTTGGTTTTTAAATTTAATGAAATCTTGGCTAATGCATGTTGGTCAGGTACAAAGTAGAATTCTGTAAGCATGCAGAAAAGTACTAAACTTACATTCATTTTTTAGGCATTTTGAAGTTAGAAATGGTCTTCATAATTTAAATTTCTGGAAAAACTGTATTACTGAATGTTCAGTATATGCAACAAATATAGAAATGAAATCTGCAATCTAGCCATATCATTTTATATAATGTACATATTTGAAAAACAAATCTTGCTCCAATAGAGTAAAAAGTTGCAAAATGATATCAATTTAATGAACATGCAAAATTCTTCTTCTTCTTCTTCTTCTTCTTCCTCCTTCTTCCTCTTCCTCTTCTTCTTCTTCTTCTTCTTCTTCTTCTTCTTCTTCTCCTCCTCCTCCTCCTTCTCCTCCTCCTCCTCCTTCTCCTCCTTCTTCTTCTCCTCCTTCTTCTTCTTCTTCTTCTCCTTCTCCTCCTTCTTCTTCTTCTTCTTCTTCTTCTTCTCCTTCTTCTTCTCCTCCTCCTCCTCCTTCTCCTCCTCCTTCTTCTTCTCCTCCTCCTTCTCCTCCTCCTCCTTCTTCTTCTTCTTCTTCTTCTTCTCCTCCTCCTCCTCCTCCTTCTTCTTCTCCTTCTTCTCCTCTTTCTTCTTCTTCTACTCCTTCTTCTCCTTCTTCTTCTTCTTGTTCTCCTTCTTCTTCTTCTTCTTCTTCTTCTTCTTCTTCTTCTTCTTCTTCTTCTTCTTCTCCTTCTTCTTCTCCTTCTTCTTCTCCTCCTCCTCCTCCTCCTCCTCCTCCTCCTCCTTCTTCTTCTCCTCCTCCTCCTCCTCCTCCTTCTTCTTCTTCTCCTCCTCCTTCTTCTTCTTCTTCTCCTTCTTCTCCTCTTTCTTCTTCTTCTACTCCTTCTTCTCCTTCTTCTTCTTCTACTCCTTCTTCTTCTTCTTGTTCTTCTTCTTCTTCCTCTTCTTCTTCTTCTACTCCTCCTTCTCCTTCTTCTTCTTTTACTCCTTCTTCTTCTTCTTGTTCTTCTTCTTCCTCTTCTTCTACTCCTCCTCCTCCTCCTCCTTCTTCTTCTTCTTCTTCTTCTTCTTCTTCTTCTTCATTCCTCACATCTGTGTCAAAGTATTATAGTGAATTTGTAAGTGTCATGTGTGAGATAGTTTATAATTCCTAAATTGTATATGTTAGCATTAGATGTAATTTATTACATAGCTGCCTTTAAAACTATAGACAGCATTAAGGTCTTTACAATATAAATGTTATCAGGGGATGGGACATTATTTTTGTATACTATAACCTTCAATATAAGACTTTATATTGGTACCTCTATGGGCTTTAAATAAAATTACATGTATTGTTATTTGTTGTGCATTGAATTGAATTTATTTCTCTTTACATCAGCATACAATTTTAAATATTATAATCCTATATATAAGCATATAAACTGTATTTATAACATTGCTTATATTTTAAATATAACAATATAACATTTAGGAACAGTGCCTTTGATAATTCCAGAAGGCACTGAATCCAATCAAAATTTGTTGCAATTTGGTTGGCTCAGTCTCCCAGTCCCCGGTTCACCAGCATCTACCTGCTGGAATGTCTAGGGGACTGGCTTCGATCCAATCAAAAACAAAGCACAACATTAACAGTAATTTATACATTCAGTACAATATTAAATTATAATTCAAAATTCTGTTAGCTTGCTCACATATTCAGTCTCATTTAAATAGACAAGACATTATAAATGCACTAACATGTTGTTATAAACCGGCCTCTCCCTAGGAAACCCATTCCCTTTTTCTCTCAATGCTCCGGCGCTAGCAGGAGCAACAGCAGCAGAGCAGCAATACAGTAGACAAGACATTATAAATGAACTAAATGGAAGCCTTTCAAGATTCTGTTACCTTGCTCACATATTCAGTCTCATTCAAATAGACAAGACATTATAAATGCACTAACATGCTGTTATAAACCGGCCTCCCCCTAGGAAACCCATTCCCTTTTTCTCTCAATGCTCCGGCGCTAGCAGGAGCAACAGCAGCAACACACTTCTACTCGCTATTCATATCATGTAGCGTTGGAATAAACTAAATGGAAGCCTTTCAAGATTCTGTTACCTTGCTCACATATTCAGTCTCATTTAAATAGACAAGACATTATAAATGCACTAACATGCTGTTATAAACCGCCCCCCCATAAGAAACCCATTCCCTTTTTCTCTCTATGCTCCTCAATGCTCCGGCACTAGCATGAGCAACAGCAGCAATACAGCAGCAACATTACCTGCAGCAGCGACATTTTTCGTCTATTTGTAACGTCAAGTGAGAGGAAGTATGTGGGAATAATGCAGTAAAGTTTCAGCCTTGTGACGAGCGTGGTAACCTCGCTGTGCTAGGAGAAAATGGATGCTCTGATATTGTCTCCCGCCAACTGCGAAGTTCGTGGAGTCATCCGATTTTTGCACGCTTAAAAGCAAAGTCCACCAGAGATCCATCGCCAATAGTGTCAAGTGTATGGACACGAATTTATGTGTGACAGTATGGTAAGACGATGGTGCATGCAATTCACTGAAGGACGAACCAATATTCGCGACGACGACCGTAGTGGCCGACCGTCCCTGGTGAAGGCAGAAGTGCTGGAAGGTGTGCGGCAAGCAACTGAGCAGAACCGGCGCTTCTCAATTTCAGAACTCTCTTGTCAATTCCCCCAGATGTCTCGCTCGCTCGTGCAAGAAATTGTCTCCCGTGGCTTGGTTTTAAAAAAGTGTGTGCAAGATGGGTACCTAGACAACTGACAGATGAACACAAAACCAAACGTCTGGCCGTAGCATTGATATTCCTACAGCGGTACGCAGAGAAGGGTGACCAGTTTCTCGACAATATTGTCACTGGGGATGATACATAGGTGTCGTATGCCACACCAGAGACAAAACAACAACCAATGCATTGGTGGCATAGTGGTTCACCTATGAAGACCAAATTCAAGCAGACAATCTCTGTCAAAAAATCATGTGCACGGTCTTCTGGGATCGACGTGGTGTCCTCTTAAGCTAGCTGTTACCGCGAGGGGAGACCGTAAATGCTGATCAGTATTGCCAGACGTTGCATAAATTGAGGAGGGCGATCCAAATCAAGAGATGTGGGATGTTGACAAGAAGCATTACGCTATTGCATAACAATGCAAGACCCCGCATACAGTCAATGCACACGAAATGTGTTGAATAAGTTTGGATTGGAGATCTTCGACCATCCACCCTACAGCCCCAAACTCGCCCCAAGTGATTTTCATCTCTTCCGTCTCATGAAACATTTTCTGGCAGGAAGACGTTTCCACAATGACGCTGAGGTGTAGAATGAAGTGACTTCGTGGCTCCGAACATTGGCGGCAGAGTCCTATGACTTGGGCATACAATTAATGATGCACCGTTACGATAAATGCCTCAACAATGGTGGTGAGTATGTTGAAAAGTAGCCAGTGAATCTATGTAATTATTCCAATAAATATTTCTTACTTAGTGATGCTTTTGTTCTCTTTATCGGTCATCGGGACTTACTTTCTGGATGCATCTCGTAATTCCAAATTTTCATTTAAGTTCACCTCTTCCATCTCCAATACCACTACAACTTTCCTGGATATTTATATCTCTTTATGCAATTGTTCCATTATTTATATACCTATTAAAACCATCAATTTGTAACAATATCTTGATTTTGATAGCTGTCATTCTCTGCATACTAAGAGATATTTTTTTTTTTAAATTCCATGGCAACATAAATATTCGTGACCTCTTTTCTACTATTTCAATAAACAATTTCCATATTTCAATATCCTCAAATTGTTTTCTAGCTTCTTTCCAATAATCTTTACATTATTTTCTCTCTGTCTTCATGTCACCTAAATTATTAATTTCCAAATTACTTTTTATCATGCTAACCCATTTGTTCTTGATATTTCAAATATTTTTAGGATATTTTCTTCCTTAAATCTCAAAATTCTATAACAATATTTTAATACTATTTCCATAATCAGAGCTTTTCTTGCTACTCATTCCCTTTCCATTTATGCTTTCTTTGCATCCAACCTTAATAGTTAATTATGCTATAAGGGAGCTTAGTAGTAGTTAGTAACTGAGGACAAGTTTGCACCTGAGTGATAGTCAGGGCTGGCCTTCAAGTCTGAGGCTAGTTAATTCTGCTCACTTACCACAGGAATTGCATATAATATTTTTTTCCACTCCCAAATTCTTTGTAATGAAAATAAATTTTAATGTTATCTTGATTTTAGTTGGCTTAATATAAGTGAAAAATAAGTTTTAGTGTTCTTTCGTTCTGTGATTTGTGATTACTGAACAAAACATCTCAAAGTTTAAATTGATGTCATTTAGGTTCCTAATAAGATTGTAGCTTTGGTATTTAAAAATATTGTCTTTGTGGGCAGCATTTTCCCTGACTTAAACCTGAATGAAAATTTCTCGTAGACTGCACTTACCTGGAAATAATTATTTCAAGGTGTATTCTGTCATGCTGAAATGAAATACAGAAAGTGGCTAGTCTCTAAGCTGCCAGCTAAGCCAACTTTTTAATGCACTGTGACTGTGCATCCTTCCTGTGTAATTTCCATGACTATATCTACAGATTTCAAATAGTGTTAATAACATTTTAAAAAAATTTAATCAAGATTGTAACATACACCCCACCAGTGACTGAATTTTTTTAAAATGTTAATACTTGACATCACTGTTACAAAAGCTCACTATATTTTATACAATTACTGGTGTTAATAATTTCATGCACAGTTTGTAATGTACTAATTTACTTAAATTGACTTCAGCAGCAAAAATTCTTTGGGTGCTTTTGGTATTTAAAAATAATTAATGAGTTTAGTTCTTTCATAGCATCACCTGTATGTGCTGGATTTCAGATTCTTTACTTCTTAATCTTTATATAGCATTTGATGCTTCTTTATCTGTAACACATTCAGAACTGTCAACATTTCTGTAGCATGGTATCTGCTGGCCAAATGTGAGAGTCTCTCTTTAGACATCCTTGTTATGGCTTGGAATGTTGATCTCATACAGGTAATATCTATCATTTTTATTCTTTATTCTATACTTTACAGTAAACCATGTGATTTCTTTTCACTTCTTTTCTTCAATCTAATTTGTTTTATTTTAGTGATGTGATTTCCATGAACTTAATTTTATCGACATTATCCAGGTCAATTTTGTTAAAGAGCTTTATGATGATGAAAAGTTGTAATACCACCATAAATTAAATTGGCTGCCTTGCATTTTTTTTTTCCCCCTAAAGCATTTGGATTCACTGGTATATCTGGAAGTCATATAAACATGCATTAGCTGGCACTTTCTTGTTCTCGCTGGGCTTCCTACCACTGGCATGCTCAGTCACAGGTATGTCGTTTTCAGAATTAATTTTATGAACCTCCCCTATTACAGGTGTAATGGACTTGACTTTTACTGCAATCTTGTCCATGAGAAGTCTGGTGAAGAACTGAGCAATAATCACAAATTAATATGGAGCAAA
The DNA here is from genome assembly GCA_030762175.1 of Metallyticus violacea. NCBI lineage: Eukaryota > Metazoa > Arthropoda > Insecta > Mantodea > Metallyticidae > Metallyticus > Metallyticus violacea. The sequence continues at coordinate 185,248,984 of CM060846.1, read as the reverse complement.
ATGTAACTTTGCATTGTTCCTTTCAGCAGAAAGCTCATGTTCATTATTTGAGCTTTATCACAAATTTATATCTTTCATCTATAATGCAGTTTATGTTATCAATATTTACTTTCACTAATCAAGAGTGTGTATCAAGTTTTGCTAAAAACTTATGGTTTTCATTGGTTTGTAATTCCATCAACAATTGGCTTTTAACTAATATATTTCAAGTGGGTTATGTGAGACAAGAAGGTAGTTATGTAACCAATAAATCTGCATTTAATAGAGTTTTTAAAAAATATTTCTCATCTTTAACCTCCACCAATGAAAAAGTAACATAGTTTCCATCTTTCTGGAATTTTTTTTTTTTCACCCTTTATCACCAACTTTTCTTTTACTGGATGGCTTTGAAAACTAACAGCATGCCAGAAATCATGCTATCATAACTCAAAACTATTTATTTAATGATCTTATTAAATCCAAACTGCCAAATAAACATTGTTTATCTTCACATTACAGTATAGTATGTCGGTCCTGGTGGTGTAGTGGTTACCATTTTTGCCTCCTACACCCAAGAATGCGGGTTCGAACCTGACCAGGACTGATGGATTTTTTCAGGCGAAAAAATCCTAAGTATGGCTTCCTTCGGAAGGGAAGTAAAGCCGTGGGTCCCATGTGGTACATTTACGGCATGAAAAAGAACTTCAAGCCTGAAAGAGAGGCCTCTGAGCAAAATTTGTTAGCCATTTCACGCCCTGAGTTGAATGGGACGCTGATGACCTGAGATGTTAAAGAGCATCCATAAATAAATCAATCATCAATCAACACTACAGTATAACCAACTCAAACAGTATGAAAACTGCAGAACTTTTTGTTAGCTTGCAAAATGGTGACTTAAATAAATCAATGAAAGATGGTAGAACTTATTAATTGATATCATTATATGATTCAGTTGAACTACAAACTCTTAAAGCTTTACTTGCTTTTCATAAATATATGGAACCAGTTTCGAGAACATTTAGTTCCCATCTTCAACCAAACTAAAATTTAACAATCAAATCATTCATTAAACTGTGGGAATATATATTCTACTCTAATGACAATATAATAAACTTATAATTTATATTTTTATCCCCGACAATATCAAAATTCACTATACTATCTTTATATTTATAAATATAAATTTTCTCCCAGGTTACTAATTCCATAAATCCTTATACTAATTTTAATAATTTTACTTTATTTATTATATCATAATTTTATGTCCAAAAATAATATACTACTACTAATTTCTCTATTTACTTATACTTTATTTTCCTAAAATATTCCTTTAACCATATACCTATATTTCTCTTTATTTTCCAATATACATTTTTTCACATTCTACACAATTTATTTTATAAATACCTGATTTTTCTTCTTATAAAATACTATCATTAACATTATCTATCAATAAATTTTTAACATTAAATCTATTAATCGGTGCCAACCTAATATTAAAATCTTTAAGAATATTCTGAAATTTTTTTGTGGGCCATGGATGATATGTGAATTTTTTAAAAATTAACTTATCTTTTCTTGCTGGAAGTGTTGTGGTTTCTTTGATATGTTTTTATCTCTTAAATTTCTGCACCTTTTTATATACTAATTCTCTTTTAAAACCATTTTTAACTACTATTTCTTCTATTTATTTATATTCACTAAAATATTCTTCTTTACTAATTTATAGGTTAACTAGCCAATATATTAAAACTATTAATTACTGCATATTTGTGCACTGTGAAATTAAAACTATCTGCTTTAATATAATTATCTACATATATATTCTTTCTATATATTCCAAATTTAAAATTTTATTAACATTTCATTATTTTAATACCCAGAATGGCAACATATTATCTATTTCTATTTCATGTATAAATGATATATTTATATCTTATATATTTAAAAATTTTAAAACATCGTCAATGAATTTTTTATTAACTATGACAAATATATCATCTACATATCTATACCATACCTTAAATATGTATAAATAAACTGTGTTGATATATATTTCAAATCTACTCATAAAGAGGTTAACTAAAAATGGAGATAAGGGGCTGCTCATTATAAATCCTACATATTATTTATAAAAATTTCCTTTAAAAATAAAAAAGAATTGATTTATGCAAATTTCTATCAATTTGATATATTCTTTTATGTATGTATCATTAATTCCACTTGTTTTTAGTCAATCATGTAGATAAATCTGGAGTTTTTCTTTTGGTATACTCGGAAACAAAGATTCTACGTCAAAAGATATAAGAGTGTCAGAGGGATGCAATTTTATGTCTTTAAAGATAAAGTATAAGTAAATAGAGAAATTAGTAGTAGTATATTATTTTTGAGCATAAAATTATAATATAATAAATAAAGTAAAATTATTAAAATTAGTATAAGGATTTATGGAATTAGTAACCAAGGAGAAAATTTATATTTATAAATATAAAGATAGTATAATGAATTTTGATATTGTCGGGGATAAAAATATAAATTATAAGTTTATTATATTATCATTAGAGTAGAATATATATTCCCATAGTTTAATGAATAATTTGATAGTTGAACTTTAGTTTGGTTGAAGATGGGAACTATATGTTCTTGAAACCGGTTCCATACATTTATGAAAGTAAGTAAGGCTTTAAGAGTGTGTAGTCAACTGAATCATACAATGATATCAATTATTATGATTAGCTTCACTGTGCAGTTCCAATTTACATTTAAGTAGTACATGGTAGAACGTGTTTGAATTTGCACAATCCAGAAGAAATATGTAGTTAGCATGCTGCAAAACAAATGGATCACCCATATGGTTAATCTGCCAAAAAAAGAATGTCTTTAGTAGTGCATTTGCCTTCAGATATATTACAGATATACCAACACAGCAAGAGTGATCACATTGCAGTGACTTTGACAGATTGGTTTTTATGGTAAAATATAAAATATAATTTTTATTTTAGAGAATAGTTGCAAAAGAAAATGTATGGAACTGCAAATTTGACATACCTGCCTTAAACCATGTTTAAAGAGGTGGCTAATATCTGAATTGCTTAATGTTCCAGCGGTATATGAACATGGAGTTGCATTGAGTACCTACTTTACACTTACAAACAAAAGACTATTTTTAATACCTCCAAATAGTGCTTCCTGGGACTGGATCATCAAATATTGGTAGCTGCAACAAAGTAATAAAGAGCTTTTGTTAAAGCTCCATAAATCCAACTGAAATGAACTGTCCTTTAGGCAACTGTTTCCCAGATATTATGAAGATAATGCAATGGAATGCAGGTAGCATGTTTCAGAGCAAAATGGCTGTAATCAATTAAATGATACAACAAAATGAAATTGATTGGTTCATTATTACAAAATCAAATATAACTGAAGATACTAAAAATATTTCAGTATTAAAAACTAAAATATAAAACACATGCACAAAAATAGGCAAATTGCAAGTGGCATCATAAATGGAATAAGATTAGACATAACTTCCAAATTCAAATTAATTGAAACCATGAACTCTGTAGATAAATCAGAAATAGTGAAAATTGAAGTATGAAAAACAGATCAAAGTTGTGTAGTTATGCCATTTGTAGTTCACTTTTTAATACAACTTTAAATTTACACGTATTAGAAATAAATATTAACTATATATTAACTATATTAACTATATCTTGTAACTTAACTGGACATTCACCTAGATGGGGATGTAGCATTCACACCAAAGCAGGCAAATTAATAGAGGAATTTTGAAACTGCACACAAATGGAACTAATCTTCAAGTAAAATGATCCAAAAACATTCCTTCACTTTACAGGTTACGAAAACCAATCCAGATATACACTGAGTGGCAAAAAAGCAAAACATTAATTTTTAAACATATTTGAAAATAAAAATCTGTGTTTAATGAAGCAAAGACATAAATACTAAAGATGAATACATTAACAACATTTAATCATCCAAGTAAGACATAAGGAATACTTTAAACACAAATTCTACCCCATTATGTATTTTAATGCAAAAAATCTTAAAAAATGGGAAAACATCACAATAAATAGAACTAAAAATTGAAAAGGCATGTGCTGCAGTCACTGAGGGCACTTTTGCAAATGTTGCTCAAACAGCAGTTCAACATATTCAGAAGTGTTGATGCCTTGGCTGAGCTTGTTGATAAGTATGCTGGAATTTTCTAGTTATGGACCAGGGGGAGAAGGAATTGGACAGCTGACCAGATATTAAGAAGCTTCGTAATTTTATTTAGAAGCACAATTTATTACTGTCTGTATCTTTCCTAACTCTGGGCATCACTGGAAGTTCCTGAGAACCTTGGACCTATTAGTTCACTTCTATATTTAATGAAGATTTGTCTTTTAGCTTAAATAACATAGGGGCATTAAACTTTTTGTACTCGTGAGGTTCCTATCTTCTACACTTGTCGATACTGTTCACTCTTCATAAATATTCACGTTATCACTACTTGGCAATATTCACCATTAACTTTCACTATCTATGCGCTAGATTCAATATTCACTATGCATTTCTCAGAATTAAATTTCGACCTACATTCGACTTTTCCTAATTGTAACAAAGTATCTAATAATGAGGTGTAATTGAACTAGAATTGCAAAACTGAAATAAATCTGTCTTAAGGACAAGAACAAATAACAACTAGTAACAACCAACACAAGCATGCAACAAGCGCGACAACTAAGTCAAGCATTCAGTTAAGTAAGAAGTCAAGTAGCGCCAGGCCTTGAGATTTCTTTTATATGACTATCAAAGTCTGTCAGTCCAGATGCTGTTTTTGATTTTTGAAATTTTGCCGTAGAATATTCTAGAACATTTCTTGTGATCTCGTCTTCCTATTGGTTATTAGATGCTTTCCTATGGTCTTCTCGATTGGCTATTGTATTAAATATTACTTAAAAATGTGTCTATTCACTCTTCTTTGTACAATTTACAGTTAGCTTCTCCCTTCTAAAGGTTACAGGTTTGTATACACCTATGCTTTTCTTCTAACAATGGCAGTTTTTAATTTCCCTCTTAGCTAACATAACAAAAGATAAGTCTTCTGGATCCTACCCTCAGGAACGTAACGGGACATGATGCATCTTGTACAAATATAGCTAAATAATAATAATGGTTACAAAAGAGTACATGTTTTTATATTCCTTTTGACAAGATGAACATACCATCTTTAATATAAGTGCACTCTTGCTAGAGAATATTTGGAACATTACTACAAACCTGTAATTTTACTGAAACAAGCAAATAAAATTCATATGATTAAATTTATAGTATTAAAATTGATGACTGCTATATTATCAATTATTGGAGGTGTGAAGCCAATAAATACTGTTTTAATTTACATTTAAATTCCATTCATTACAGCATTTATCTAATTCCTGAAGATATTGTTTTAAACCCTTTACTGTAATTGGCCTTACTACCAAATCATCTGCAAATAATAATCCAGGAATTACAGTATTATTTATAACTATCATAAATTATTGTTCTTCCTTATTCCTAGTAATACATCATCAATTTATAGATTGAAAAGATTTGAAGTTGATTTACACCCTTGCCATAAACCCTTCCTTTGCTTAATCTCTCTGGTTCTACACCTTCCTCAAATCTCACACAAAATATATTTTTCTTATACAGTGCTTTAATAATGTTTACCATATGCTGATTAACTTCTTTGCTTATAATTTATACCATTATAATTGTAACTCAATCCTATCATACCCTTTCTCTAAATCCACAAATGCCTTATACAGTTTAACTCTTTTATCCTTTAAGCATTTATCTGCTAATGTTTTCATTATAAATATATTTCTACTGTTTGCTTCCCAATTCAAATTTCCATTTGAAATTTTTGAAAGAATATCATATTCTCCATCCCATTTCTGCAACCTGCTACATTTGATGGCAATGCAATACCTCTATAAATACAAGGGGGAGTTAAATGAAAAACCTTAAAAATGTAATAAAAATGTGAATCTTCATGCCACTGTTCTTAAGTTGGCAATACTGTAATTAATGCTTTAAAGAATGCTCAACAGATGGCAGCATACTGAAGACAAGCAAAATGCTGCCACAATACCAGTTTAAAATGACTACCCCACTTGCAACATGCACAGCAAAGAACAATGTTCTGCCATACATTTTCTGAACAATGAAGGTATGAAAGCTATTGAAATCCATCAGCTAATGAAGGTCCAGTATTGTGATGCATGTTATTTGCTGCAGAAACTTATGAGTGGATTACAATCAGAAACAGTGTGAATTCTATGGTAGTGCTCCCTGCTCAGGTCAGGCACACCGTGTTATGACACCAGAGTCTATTGCAGCTGTTGAAACCATTGTGATGGAAAATTGCCATGCTATGGCGAATGAAACAGCTGCAAATCTGTACATTAGTTATGACCCATCACATCACATTATTCATGATGTGCTTAAGTTTCGCTAAGTGTCTGCAAGGTGGCTGCCACAGCAGCTTGCTTTAGAACTGAAAGAGCAATGCATTGACACCTGTGAAGAAATTTTAAGTGCTTTGAAGCAGAAGAGGATGGTTTCCTTGCAAGAATCATTACAGGAGATGAAACCTAGGTACACTGCCACCAACCCAAAACAAAGAGAGCAAGCAAGGAATGGCTCCATTCCTCATCACCAAAACCCAAGAAGTTCCGGACTCAGCCATCTGTAAGGAAGGTTATGCTGACTCTCTTTTGGAATGAAGGGGACATTATCTTGGAACACTACATGCCTAAGGGAAACACCATAACCAGTGCATCAAGTTCCAATATGTTGAAAAATCATCTTTGGCCTGCAATCAGATCAAAGTAATGTGGACATCTGACTACAGGTGTCATGTTGCAACATGATTATGCTTGGTCTCATACTGTTCGTGCAACAGTTGCAACTATCACTGATCTTCACTTTGATACTCTTCCACATCGCCATACTCACCAGACCTTGCTTTGACACGTTTGGACCACTCAAGAAACAATGGAAGGAGAAATTTCATACCAATGAAGAGGTGCACTAGACAGTGCATGATTGGCTGCGCACACAACCACAGGATTTTTTCTCCAAAGGAATCTGTGCACTTCCTATGCTCTGAAGCATGTGTGTTGAACGTCATGGAGACTACGTTGAAAAATGGTACACTTGTGTTCAACTTTTGTTTAATAAATTAAATTAAAAGAAATATTTAATGTTTTTATTTCATTCCCCTTCATATTAGGTTTGTCAGTATTTCCTTTATAAAATGAGTGGATAATTGCTTTCCTCCAATTCTGCAATTATTACTGTTTTAGGGCAAAAAATTGCTTAGGTCATTAGCTCTTGATCTCCAGTTCTCTGGCACATACCCCTTCTCTTTATCCAAGTTGAGCAAACCTGTTATTATCTTGACTCTATTTATATCACTACACTATTGTTTGAGAAATTCTGATGAAATTCCATTTATACCAGTTACTCTATATTTTTTCACTTCTTTCACTTATTTTATGACTCCCTCATCTCTCACTATACTATCCAAAATTTCTATACAACTATTAATAATTTCCAAGTCTGGCATCATATTTATGTATCTATGTTCACTGTACAGCATTTCAAAATATTCTAACCACTTCTCCGGATGGTCGGTCCTGGTGGTGTAGTGGTTACCATACTTGCCTCCTAAACCCAAGATCGCGGGTTCGAACCCGGCCGGGACCGATGAATTTTTTCGGGCGTAAAAATCCTAAGTATGGCTTCCTTTGGAAGGAAAGTAAAGCCGTGGGTCCCGTGTCGTACATTTACGGCACGATAAAGAACTCAAGCCTGAAAGAGGGGCCTCTGAGCAAAATTTGTTGGCCGTTTCACTGAATTGAATGGGACGCTGATGACCTGAGATGTTAAAGAGCGTCCGTAAATAAATCAATCAAAAAAAAAAAACTTCTCTGGATTAATATTAGGCTGATTTACATATTAATTACAAGTTGATTTTACAACCTTCCATACCTTGCTATTTTCATTTAAAATCCTAATTAAACTGCTTTTATTTTTCTTTCTCCACTCTATTTAATTTTGTTGTAATGATAGATTATAAAAATCTCTACCATTTAAACATTTGTCTTTTGATTCTTCAACTCCTTGCTCTTTCCATTTATTTCAATAATCTTTTGGCAATTATACATTCATCGAACCAATCTTCTCCCTGTTTATATACCCTCTTCACCATTCTCATTTTCTACCCTGCCCTATGCATTATAACAATAATGTTAACTGCTTTCTCTATTTTATTTTCTTTTGCCGTTAAATTTATCCTTTGCCGATATATTTGACCATAATTTGCAGCTAGTGCTTGCCTAAAATCATTACAATATACATTCCTCCATTGGAATTTAACATACTTTTTACTTCTTACTTGCCACCACCTAAATTATATCTTATTTGCTCTGTTAATAGTTGATGTCCATTATCTTTCTCTATATAAAATTTCTGAGGATTTTTTAGAATAAATTCATTGTCTCTAAACTCTTGATCTGGTTACATAAACTTGAAGGAGTTCTTATATTATTATTTTGAAAGCTTTTTGTACAGAGTTGAAGTATTATTTTGCTTTCATCTGAAGAAGAGTTCAGACACTCCATCATCTTCAGTGCTTTCCAAAGCAATTTTTTTATATTTCATCATCTGCTGTCCCTTTTCTACACCAGCATGACCGACAGGGTATTTAGTAACAGAGGGAAAAAATAATTTATGAAATAGCCTAATTTAAAGTTAAATTTCTATGCAATAATAAATAATTTAAATTGTGTTCTTCAATTGTTTGATCAGAAAAACTAAATGTATGAAAATTATACAGTCCTACTTAAATGACTAGCAGTAAAATGCAAATTTGTACTTTTTTAAAAAAACTCTATACTATCAAGTTAGAAACAGTACTAGTGGCATTGTTAAATAGAAGAATAGTTAAAACAATGGTATATCCATTATTGCAATTATAAAGGAAATAAATAAGGTGGTAACAATTTTGCACCAATGCTACTTATGGAGAGTTAACACTATCCAGTCTATGCTTGCAGTGCTGTCACTACCACTGATGATGAGCGATGAGCTATACTTACATTGACACTTAAAAATTTGCTGCTTATACACACACTTCATTGGGTAGCCGGACATTTTCACTGGCATAGAAATTCACTATATTGCAGAACCGACCAATTTTTGATGAAAACAACAATTTCTGTGAATCAGTGCTTCCCTCGGTTGATTCTGTCACTTCCATGATTATTAATTAACATTGTTTAGGAAGGATCTTATGGAGAAAGAAATGCTGGATATTTTATTTATAATCCTGGCTTACAAGGAGAATGGACTGAAAATTTTTATCTCTACCACTGCCATGGTTTAATGGCATTCATGCTTCCTATGCAGCAGTCCCAGATTCGATTCCCCTGGATCAGTTTACTAGTTTTCTCAGGAGGTTTTTAGGTCTAAAGATGAATGCCTGGGAAATTTAGGCCATAAAGTTCCCTGAGCTCATTTGGTCCAATTATCATCTATCATACTGCCTGGTAGCTATGCTGGAATAATGTAGCCATGCCTTCCAGGCTTCCCAATTTCAGAAGCAAGCATGCCACCAGGCAGGGGAAGCTTCCAACAAGCCTGAATGGACAATAGTGGGATTGGGGAGAAATATATTGATCTTGATGATGGTCCTGAAAATAATTATGATGTATTGCTAGAATATTTACTTTGTAATACTTCACAAAATTTTTATGAATTTGTATTCCAGTCAATGATAACTACAAATACTCATTTTACATTTTTACATTTTCCAGCCACAGGAATAATTACAGAATTACACTTTGAGATATTATAATTCAAGACAGATGTTAACTGATTTTAAGAAATGTGTACGATCACTAATATGAAAATCACAAATATTATTATATACATACGGACATGAACAAAAGGTGAACTACATTTCTTGGGTAACTGACAAAACTTCAGTTGTTTATTTACTGCTGAATATATTCTGTATATTTGGCAAGCCAGCTGAGAAGATTCAGTCATTTAAAAAAAATGAATGATGGAATATATGAATTTTAGTCCACTGTGTGAAATACTCTTTAGTAGCAGTATCTGATAAAATGAAATATATCACAGTGCTATTATGAAGATAATGTCATAATTAGGATACATGTTGGTACAAAGGAGTTAATACATAAGATTTTCTCTATGCTCATTATGTACGCTGTTAAGCCCATAGGTCAGAACACACAGGTTTAAATATTTTTCATAGATTTCAAGTGAAATATTGCAATTCTTTAACTCACTTCAAAGAACCAATTTCTAGATGAAATTGTGAGCACTAGAATTCCTCCCATTTCGGACAGCAAATGGGATTTCAAATTTAGAACTGTAGAAACACTATATAAACTTAAGAAATCATTGATTAAATGTTTGAAAATTATTGAAACAACTAGAAAGAGCCATACCATAACATATGCAACAGATATGTAATATAAAATATAACAGTCTATCTTCTTATAAACTGCCACAGGTGGCCGAGGTCGTTAAGGCACAGACTCGTGAGCGGGAGGTCTTCCTTAAAAAAATCTTTCTCAATATTGTCCACCACCTGTGGTGCCTCAGTAATAAAAACGGGTGCTAAACTCCATTAAAAAAGTCTTCTCATTGCTTGTCCTAGTTTCCAGGTTTCTCCTCACCATTGCAATAAATGATCTTGCTGATGTTTTGCACGTTCTATATCAGAATAAGCTCTGAGGAAGCTACAAAGAATTATAACACTTTTCAGTAGCAAACCACAGGACTGAATAACAGTCCTGGCAATGTTGGCTACTGAAAAAAAAAATTATGAGAAATATTTCAAATTTCAATTAAAATAATGAGAAAATTTGCCCTGATAAAGAATAAGTAGTCAGACTTCATTATCAGTAAACCTATTTAAATAATTACAAACTCTGTCTTTTAAACATTTGAGCTAACTGATTTTACTATTAATAAATGGAAAAGTACAGCTCTATGTATTTAATTAATGGCTCTGAATATTATCCAAATTAAACTGAAAGGAATATGAAAGTTACATTTGCTGCTAAATCCTGCATCTCCTGGATGGTGAGATGGATTTAAATTTTTTCCTTTTAATTCTACTTTTAATAAGACTCATATGTGAATGCACAGCTATATGATTTAACCACCAGATAATATAGTTGCATATGACATTGTCTGAAAAAGTGCAATAAATTTTGAAAAGGTTTAAAGAATGTGCTATTTATAAAAATTCATTTTACTAGCTTACCTGTTCAATATTATTTACAAATTTTTGGAAGTCTTCTCGAGTTTTGCAATAGAATCCAATGCAACATGATGGATCCATCTTAGACATCATCATCTTCCTTGGAGATTTACAGTGAAAACTCCAAAGAGGAAAGTGAGGCTGCCATACATTCACTACTTCTTGGCAGTAATGCGGGTCTAGATGAATCAATTTATCATCTGAAACAAGCATTACTAAACATGTAGTTTTTGGATATAGAATCAACTTGGTTTAAAGTCTTAAGATACATACATAATATTAAGAGTAAAGAGTACTTTCTTTCTTGCAAAATATATTGTCTAAATTCATTGTATGTTTAAATTTGCAAGATTTTAGTATTTCCCTATTTCAATGTTTCCCTATAGCTATGACAGTCAACCAATTCCTGCACATAGTGATGTTGTGCACTGTGCGTAGTGTAGTGTAGTATAAGGGTGTACATGCATGAATGTGTGTGTTGTATTGGGGGGGGGGGTGGATGAGAACTCTATACATCAGAGCAAAACTCAAAGACCAATTCTTGAGTTAACACTTGCTCTATATTTGGGAAAGTAATTTAAAAAAAAAAAAGTAGTTATTATGTACATAATTTTCCACTTTAAAATGTTCATTTAGGAACTATCGCAGTGAAGCAACTCATATATCCAAATTATTGTATGAATAATTTTCCAATTTTGACTATGTAACATATAACATTTGGGGCATTTTAAGAACAAATGAACAAAGACAACCACAAACACACAATTATTTAAACTTTATTGTAATGCAGTACTATAGGATGTTTTGTTTACATCATCCTCTTTGCTTATCTTGTATTTAGTTTTGTTGAGCATTGAGAATCTGGTGTGACTCAACAACAAATATCTCACTAACTATGCATCATACAAACCAACATGTTTAGAATTTTATGCCCTTTCTTATTATAATATTCCTGTAATTGTATTTTAAATATTTGTCGAGCATAAAATAGTAATACATAGGTAGAATTATAGTATATTATACCATAACTGACAACACAGCAGGGCAAAGGTTACAATAATTGGATGCAGCCTAAAGCATACTCTGCCTTCTTGCCATTAAGTTTAGATTATACTTTAGTTGTAACCATTACCCTCTTTCACTGTATGAATGTGTATAGATCTGTGATCACCCTTCTACTTTGACAAGCAATGTATGTCAATAATAAGAATTGATGCACCACCATTCCCCTTCTCTTTAGTGCCTGTGTATTTACATCCTCTGGCAACTCAATACTATTTGAACATACTGTTCCATTTACATTCGTCATTCTATTACATAAAGCAATGAATAATTTTTGTGAGCTGTACCAGTTATGTAAACATATATTTCTACCCTGATCAAGAACAGGTTATATGAGGTGCATTACTAGGGAGCCAGGTAAATCCATGTGTTTATCTCTATATTGTCGTCAAACTCTTTATGCTAAATCTGACCCTGAAGTTTTTATATACTGCTTCAAACCTAATATTCATCTTATTTCCATACCTAGACACCCTAGACCTATTTCATAGATGAAGCATTTTACAGTTGTTTGAACAAGCTAATAAATTTAGCAAGTCTAAACAACAGCCCCTTGAAATACATTACTCCTTGTATGTAAGATGGGGATACGACAGAAACACAAGTGATTATATGCATATAGAATGAATGCTTTAAGTCAGCTCTGGAGCACTGAAGGTCAGACATACATTATAAACATTCCAACTTTCAAAACACACAGAGTGGAGGTGATAGAGTTTCATTTTATTCTGATGAAGATAAAAGAACAGGGTGAATGAAAGGGAGCATGCATTCAATCTAAGAATGAAAATTGCTTACATACACCATTCCCATATTTTAAAATCCCAACAGTTGTTTAAAAGAGCCATTGCGTTATGCATAAAATATTCTTTAATTCCTTTTTGTTTCATTAAAATACATAAGCAAGTAAAAGATTAATGCTTTCCTACAACATGGAACATTTACATTTACAGTTAATTTAATGCTCACCTCTGTTTTTGGGTATTCGGAATCAGCCAAATGGCTATCAGTGTAAAAAGCTCCTAGAAGAACAATTTTTATATTAATTTATTTAGTTTGCTTATTTATTTATTCATTTTTGTTCCAGGTTAATTGAAAAAAAAAAGTTTACAACTGTTCTCCCCTTTGCTTTTATTTTTGTTGTTTATAAATGTTACGAACCTTTTATGTTTAACTATAAATTTGATACAGTGTCATATGAAGAATAAATTATATTTTGCTTAGAAAAGACCACTTCCAGCTCTTTTATTCATTGACATACATATTTCAAATAAAGTTTGGTTCTAAGAGGACACTGAATGACAAAACACAAAGAAAATAATGTATGAACAAACAAAAAGAAGATACTCTTTGAACAATACATTACAAAATATGGAAGTGAAAAAAGCATAAAGCTACCCACATCAACTGATATTGAAAAAACATTGTGCTTAGGTGTTAGTCCTTATTATGGACAGATTAGATAAGTTAGCTCAGTGTACAATATCAAGCTGCTTCCCAAATCTCCCTCATCCAAAGAAAAGAAAAATTTGTCCTTCACTTGCTATGACTGTGTAGAGGCTTTAAAGAAACAAGACTTATCTAAACCAGCACCCTGATGGTGGGAAAAAGTTAAGCAGTAACTTGTATATGACTTGGTACCCTTTTAATGTAATTTTTTTGTTTTGCAGTGAAAATTAAATGGGATATTTTTATTATTAAATTCAAAAACCAACTTCATGTCAGAACAACTATATTGAAGCAATAATGTATTTTAGATTAGGATGGTTGAGTTCATTTTTGTACTCTTGTGCTCCACTTACCATAAAGCCTTGCCTACATCATCCAGATTTCTTGATGATTGACATCTTTGGTGATGGACACTTCAAGTATCTTGTGATCTCAGTAGTTCAATGTTGGAGCACAACAAAAATCACTAATCAAACATAGAATATTTTTATAATCTCTATTTGATTATTCGGGTAAGTCTGCTACATAAAACAAATGTTAAAAGTTTTATGTAGTGACTAATTTAGTTCAGGTTTACTTTAATTAGAGGCATGTCTTTGAAATATGAAAAAGAATAAGCTAATTGATCCGAATATTACAGATTTGTAAAGATTTAGGAAAATTTTATGTGATATAAGTCAAATGAAACATTTTCATATCCTAAATATTAGTTTTTGCATTACTTTTGTACAATTCGCTATTTTGTAGCACATCTTTTTAGCTTTGCAAAAGCTTAACTGCTAAAGTCTCGAACTATGTTTTTCCATACCTGCACCGCCATGGGTGGCCGAGGTCGTTAAATCGCGGACTCGTGAGCGGGAGGTCTGGGGTTCGAATCCCTCCAGGACCGTCCTGACTGAGGATTTTCCAAGGTTTTCCTCAGTCCTCATAAATGGCAAATGCCGGGGAGGTACCCTAAACTTAGGCCTGGAATGCTTCCTTTCTTAAAAATAAATCCTTTACCAATATATCATTTCATGTATCACCAGTGTCCATCGTCTGTGGTGCCTCTGTAGCAAAAAGGGGCATTAAAAACACCATTCATTCATTCATGCATTCCATACCTGCATAATTATATATTTTATTATGTTAATCTATTAGACTGCTTATAAAAAGATTACTGCCCCCCTCTCATCTTACTCTAATCTCATAGATGCAATAAAGCCTCAGAGCATCAGAAAAAATCCTTTTTTCTTTGTAGAATAATAGGTGCCTGTTACCTCATTCCTCAACACTGGTAAATATTGTCTGCTTAAGAATTAAATGTTTTAGCTGGTAAGCCAATTATTTTTTTTTCTCCACTTACCAATGTTTATTGGCAGCGCATGTTTCATGGATTCTTGTTCACATCCTCAGCTGCTAGTCCACTGGTGGGTGATATTCATATTAATATATGAATATCAATATTTAAGTATTAGCATACATTTATTTATATATATATATATATATATATATATATATATATATATATAATGTTTTACATTGACTTATACATATATACAAATATTGTGAAGTTTACTGTCAATGTTGTGATTGTAATATTGTCATTATAACTTCATGTAATTATTATTAGATTGGTAGAGCAGAAGAGAAGGCCTAATGGTCTTAGCTCTACCCAAATAAATAAATAAATAAATAAATGCATAAACAAATAAATAAATTACACCCTGGATGTTTACACCTGGCTTTCAGCAGCAGTTTAAAATATTGTAATTAAACATTTATCTATTGGAATTTTAAAACCCATTAATCTATCTTCAATTTTCTCTATGTAGATCTTTTCCCATAAGTTCAGATCTACATAAAGAAAAATAGAGACATTGATGAATTTTGAAATTCTAATAGATGACAGTTTGACTAAAAATTTTTGTAAATTCCTGCTTGAAGCCAGCTGTAAACATCCAGGATGCAAATCATATTACTCACCATTCAACTAGAGCCTTGACTTACCAGTTAAACCATTTAATTATATCCCACACTGGAAGCTCTACAAAGTTATATTTAAACAATTGTTTGCATAGTTCTCCTATTTAATGTTCTAGCGTCAGTATCTCTGTGAAAAATGCTGACAATCTATATTAGTTATGCTAGTAGTTTGTGACAAAGCAGTAGAAAGCAAAAATATTCCATTTATCAAGAATTATATTTGACACATCTGATATGAAATTAGGAGAACAGGACAAAACAAGGTCACATTTCCCAGTAAACATTTTGCAAAAAATCAAATCAAGTGGTCAAAAAATATACATCAGTCTAAGCTGTTAGTATTGTGGTGATATAGTTTGTTTTAGAACATTATTAAAATAGGTTCTATTTTTTTGTCTAGAAAGTCTGATTTTAATGAGAAAAACAAGGTCATTCATTTTCATATTTGCCACTAATCACTAATAATACCTATTGGTGTCATAAGTACTAGGTCTAATTAACATATGTGTGTTGATGAAGTAAAAAAGTTTCACTATTATAGAAAACATGATTTAAAAGTTTACAAAATAAGCATAACCCGCATAGCACACCATTACTGAATTGTTTCATTATACTTTCATGAATGATGTTTTTAGAAAGTTTACACAAGTTACTTTTTTTCAAGTTTCTTTGTCATTAAAAAACTCAAATTATACTCAACTCTACATTAACAAAGTTTTCAATTAACTATTTTACATAAATGTATAAAATGAAAATATGGAAAATATTTTTAAATTACAAATTTGAGTAAGTGCACATGAGTGATAAATGAGTATCTCCAAACTAAATATCCTCAAAGCAATTTCTCTGACAGTTTAAGAGTTTTTAGTAACTTACCAATTTCATTTTTAGTGACTGGAAATCATAAATACTGTACTTGTATTTTGGAAGCAATCTTCATATTCTAAATAAAACTTAACTCTTCAAAAATGATTGCAAATATGCTATTTTACTATGTGGTTTAAAAGGACAAACAATAGGTTATATTCTGCACATTTAGTACTCTTCTCATCATAATCAATTTTTTTTCTCCAACAGCATTAACAAAAAATATTATAGATTGTGGAGCTCCTGTTAGCCCCCTCTAGAACTCCCAAAATTTCTGAGATTAGTGGCAAAAGATCAAGGAGTTCTTTAATTTTTTTCTACTAAATTAAGATTTACTTCATCATAACTGCATTTTGGCATGAGTTTATTCATCTGCCATCCTGGTCTCCTGAAGCTTATTGTTCTATATAGCTAATTTTAGAATAATATCATGCTTTAGAGGTGATAAAAATGCAAAGAAGTTTGCAACTAACATATCCAAACAATATGGAGTTTTCTTTCCCTTTGTCCTATCAAGTTCAGTCCAAGCATATGATGATGTATGGGAAGAACATACTTATTTTTTTTTTCAATTAAATTGTGGTCACTGCTTCTTTCCATACAAGTGTAATCTGAGATTAAAAACTTCTATCAATGAATCACAAGTTGGAGCTATCCTGAAGTACAATTGTATACATTAACACTAAGAATCCTAGTACATCAAGTTGGATTTGATGTTCATGTATGCATTTGTATAGACATATCTTATTTGTCCTCTAGCTGCCTGGCCCTCATGCCACATGAAACACTCTGCATTGATTGTAAAACTGTATGCCCACAATTGTCTCTTAAAAATGCAATACTGTTGGCGATCACTGATGTTGCCAGGCATAATGGTGTTTGGTTTGAAACTTCTTTGTCCCCCCCCCCTTTTTTAAATATTGTAAGTCTGCTTTCTTGGTGTATATTTTCCAAATCTTCTTGTAGTCTTATTTTATCTTCATCTTTCAAAATGTTTAGTTAAAACATGTTACATGTTACACACATGTCTGCATTGGTATTCTTAATGACAATGATGAGTTCATGAAATAATAACTTGAATATTCTCCAACTCACGTGTCTTTTATGACCATTTTCATCACAGAGGCATCATAGGCAATAGGCACCGATGATACATGTGATATAATAAATTGAGAATAAAACTTTTTTTGGAAAGTAAGGAATCTAGGTCTAAGATAGGCAGCTCCCTGGCATTTGTATTGGACAAGAAATGAGGGAAACCTGGTCCTCAGCCATGGAGGAGAATCCTGATGAAAATCAAACTGCAAATTTCTATTAATCAATGCCTTAGTGATCTCAGCCACCAGTTTAGATAATTTGTGGTTACTGAAAGTCCTCTGGAAATGTTTCAGTGCACTCTTTTAAACAAATCTGGTAAAAGTAATACAAGATGGTAAATTTGTCTCTTCAGACTGTTTTCTGGCATAGTAAATTTCATACATTGGTAATAAGAGGATAAAATTTTGGTTTTGATTTCATGATCAGGTAGTCACAAGTTCATATTTTTCTGTCATGTTCTCAAACTGAATTCCAGAAATGCGCAATCTCTTTTTTTTAATCATTGTTTATATAGGGCTTTGTTTCTCTGAACATCTTCATAAAACAAATTTTAATTTCCAATTTACATGCAGACATGATTTGCCAAAAATTTTCCTTATGAGGACCCACTGATCGAATTCTAGTAGAAAATTTGACCTGAAATTCAATCAAGCTAGAAATATATAAATTCTTTTGTCAAAAATCCCCATACTCTTTCTCTCTATACATTCACCCAGCATAATGCAAGTGGTTCCATAAATTTTCCTTAACTGTTCTTTTATCAATGTCATATAATTTTTGACCATATTTTTTTATTTTTTTCTTTTCTTCTGATGCTTTTTTTTTGTGTGTGTAAATGTTCTCCAGAACCACATAAAATGAAATTCAGGTAGTCCTAATTATGAGGATTATTACCTAATTGTAACCATGCTGCATTTTATTTTCACATGATGTGACTTCTCAAATCTGTAAATCAGATACATTTACTTTTTCATTCTTCTTCTTACCTACAGAGGAGTTCATACCAGCCGGGTCTATTGCACATATGCTCCCCAAGGGAACACATTCAGGAGGAAAGGATGAGAATTTTTTAATAGTGTTTATGCCAGTTTTTACTACAGAGACATCATAGGTGATGGACACTGATGATACATTAGATAAAATTATAAAATTGGGAAAGGATTTTTTAAGGAAGGACATGTTCCAGGCCTAAGTTTAGGGTATCTCCCTGGCATTTGCCATTTATGAGGACTGATGAAAACCTGGAAAAAACCTCAGTCAGAGAGGATGGTCCTGGCAGGATTCGAACCCCAGACCTCCCGCTCACGAGTCTGCACCTTAACGACTTTGGCCACTCATAAGGATGAGATGAAGGATACACTGGACAGCTAGAAATATCAAGAGCAATGCATGGGCATAGGCAAGGACTATAACATTTCCATATATGATAAGTCCTAGATGCCAGCTGATCCATGAAAACCACCCCAGGTCTACCAAAATCTCACGCTAGGTGTCCCAAGGTCCCCAACGAGGTTCCATGATAAAACTCACCAGATGCTAGGAGAACTTTTCCTGGTTGCAAGCCACTGCCACACCACAAGGCACCATTCCACATTGCCTGATGCTTTCCACCCTGTAATTAATGCTATGGAATGAAATAAAAGAAAATTGGGGAGTGAAAAATTCATGGAATGTAAATATCCATCACAGCATTTGCTTATGTGATCAGAGGAACTACAAAAAAAAATCCAAATGTCAGGATGGCTGGTCCCAAGGGAATTGAACTTCAGAACTCCTATGTGTGAGTTTCAAGCATTCTCATCTTAACCACCCTACTCAGTTTCATTTTTCTTGCTTCCCTTTGCTTCACTTCTGTCTATGACTTTACTCCATAACTGCTGCTGTATTAATAAACATTGCTCCAGCACTTTCTCTTTTCTCACTTTCCTTGCTGACACCAGTTTCAAAAATTATTTTTTTAGCTCCCTATCTCTTAGGTTCCTTTGTTCATGTTTAGCATGTTCTTCAAACTGTTTAGTATGAATGTAACTCTTCAAGATTCCATAATCAAACTTAATGATTGTCAGAATTGAAATTGGATCATTTTCACTGTCATTTGAGCATTTTATGATTCATCTTTGCCGCCCCTCAGCTAAACTTCTTTATTCACTCTTAGGAATATTTATTTTCAGGTGAACAAACCAGTTACTTTTCCCTGAAAAATTTGATACCAAGACCTTTGACGTAAAGCTATGGAATTATTTTTTACAAAATGTTTCAATAGCATGGTGGATGTAAGTCATTCTTTACTGTCCTTAGTCAGTTAATAAAAAACATTTTTGAAAGAAGTGTAATTTATTACCAGTAAGTCTTGACATAATGGGAAATATGGCAATATCAAGCCTAAAACAGCAGATGGCTACATTTTCCCATCCTTTCATCTGAGGATGTCTGTAAAGTCGAACATTCAAAACATTGGGAATTTTAATTACTTAACAACCTTTACACATCCTCAACTTAGGTACTCATTTTTTTTACACCAAACCCCATTTTCTTACATAAAAGTAAGACGTGTTTTGGGAGAATCTCTCCAATCTTCAATTGCTCACCAAACTGCCATTACTGGAAATGATGGCTGAACACCCAGATGTTTCTGTGGTGGCCTCTGTTGGTTGAAGTAGGAAATTGCTGAGTTCATCCATAGGAGGAAACTCGAAATTCATTAGATTTTTTCTATTTTTTAATATAAAATTTTTTTTCCCAAGTGGATAACTCCAATGGGTTGTGAAGATGTTTCAGCAGTTTAATTTCCAGTTTTATTTTATGGTTTTTGGTACAAAAGTGAGCTGCTACTACTGATTTATCCATCTGCTTAAACCGAATATTCCTAAAATGTTCTTTCCTCCAAATTTCCAAACTTCCCTTTGTTTTGTCTATGTAGCTCTGCTCACGATCTGCACATTTTATTTTGTAAATTCCTGATTTCTGTTCTGTTGATATGGAGTCTTTTACTGTGCAATCTAATAAATTCTTGATGTTGTATCTTTGGGGCTTACATTATCCCATGTTCTTTTGAAAATTTTCTTGAACTTGTTGTGTAAGTTGAATGGTAGGTGAAACTTTTGAATTTGTATTCTTCTTTTGTGTTTTTCAGTGTGGAAACTTCCCTTATCCCTTTTTGTCTTTTAGATTTATTGATAATTTTACCACTGTGTCTTTGTTGAAACCATTGATTATAGCTGTATTTATTATTTGTTTGTGTTCTATTTTGTATTCTGCTTCTGTGAGTGGAATATTCATCAATCTGTGTGCCAAACTTTGAAATATTGCATACTTATGTGGAATGGGGTTACAATTTTCAATTTTTATGTAGTTTTTCATGTGCATTTCTTTTTTGTAAATTCCAAAATTCAAACAATCTCCATTTCTTATAATTTTTAAATATAGAAATCTTACACACTTATATAAGAGTGCAAACTTGGACAACTCAAAGGATTCTAACTTAACTTTCCTTACATATCCATTGCTTCTGAGTTTTATTAGATGTCTGAATATATACAGTTCCATATGTACCTTAAAAATAAAAATATGACTTTGCCAACCATGCACAGAAAAAGTATTATTAATTACAATATAGAATGTTTATACCTTAGTTTATCCAATAAGCTGACTTAACTGTTAAACATGCACACAAACGTTTTTAACACTAAAAACGTTTCATTCTAGAGAATGAAACTTCATTCATCACCAGTATAAGGAGAATATTTTTTAAATTGACTCACTGATATTTTTAACCTATATAAATGATCTCCCATTGTCATTAAATAACATTAGTTCTATTGTTATATTTGTTCATGATGTTAGTGTAATAATTTCTAGCAATAATTTGGTAATCTAGTGGAAAAATTAATTATGTACTTAATACAATCTGTGTAATAATTTCTAGCAATGATTTGGTAATCTAGTGGAAAAAATTAATTATATACTTAATACAATTTGTAACCATTTCAAAGCTAACAATGTTATTAAAAATAAAACAAACATCATGAAATTCATAACATATAATTCACCTGAATATCTCACATTAAATATAAGTGCTAATAATCACATACTATACAAATATGGGCATACCAATTTTCCAGATCTTGAAGCTGATAAACACTTAAATTGGAAAGAACATATAGAGTATATTAGGCCAAACCTAAAATGAGAACCTATGCACTTCATTCATTGTATCATATTAGTTCTTAGACTACCCTTAATATAGCTTATTATGCATATTTCTTGTCAATTATGAAATATGGTTTAATATTCTAGGAAAACTCAGTTGAAAGAAAACATGTTTTTCTATTGTAAAAGAAGGCAATACAAATAATATGTGATACGAGTAATACAAAATCAGGTAGAGATTTATTTAGAAAACTTAGTGTTTTAACACTTATTTGTGAGTATATCCATTCTCTTATGAGCTTTTACATAAAAATGAAGATCATTTCATTAAAATTTTCAAATGTACATCATAAACACTAGACAATAAAAGTAATTTGTATAGATTTATTGAAAATATATCTTATCAAAAAAGGAGTTATTACGAATGCATCATGCATCATGAATGAATCAGATGCTCTTGCAATTACTCTGAAATTATCATTCCAATAATTTGGAAAGATTCAAATCTCCTCTTACACAATGTCTATGCAATAAGACATTATTTGGTTCAAAAATTCACAGATGAACAATGTATGATGTCCAAATAGTCATTAGACATATAAAATATGTCAAAATATCACTGTATAGCAAATAAAAATGTATGAAATGCAAAGCTATCTTTTTTTTTCTTGTATTGTAGCTTAAATATTTTTGGTTATATTTATGAGATTGAGCATGTATATTTATATACTTAACATTTTTTCATCCCCATATAGATATTAATGTAATTGTGTAACTTTACTTGTTTCACACCTTGTGGTAAATATATTGTACAAGAATCCTATGGAATGTAAATCAATCTTAATCTTAACTTTTGACCAGACTTGGAAAATAGACTCCACAGCCTTTTAATCATTCAGAATTAAATGATTTTAGATGGCACTTGAGTTGAACTCAAGAAAAGAGTACTTTTGGTCTCAAGAAGGAAATAATAATATATTTTAGTTCCTGTGAAAACTTTTGACATAGAGGGATAAGAAAGGGTTCAAACCATATGACATAAAGAATGGGAACTTGTGTTATGGTATGTATGATATTCTTGCCTAAATGTGTCCACTGTGTGAAAAATGAGGATTTTATATACTGATTCAAGAAAAAGGAATATATGAGGGTCATTTCAAAACTAATGCCTCCTATTTTTTTGTGTTGAGTTTGCATGTCAAAGACAGATGTCGTTGGTGTTGTGCTAATGCTTGAACCATCCTCTTTCATTTGAATGTGGTTCCATTGCTCAGTGGTAGTTGGCGCCAGCAGAGGTGTGTTCCAAAATGGAGTCTGATATGGATGCGCATATAAAACAGAGATGTGTGATTGAATTCTTCACTGCTGAAGAAATTGCACTGATTGAAATCCATCAACGCTTGCTAAAGGTGTATAGAGACAATACACTAGACGTGAACAATGTGAGGTGATGGATACAGCATTTTAATGGCAGTGAAAAGGGTGTACATGACAAGCCACAACCTGGTCGACCCTGCACAGCTGTCACCCCTCACAATGAAGAGCATCTTCATCAACTCATCCGTGCTGATTGGCAGATAACAACCAAAGAATTGTGTACAAACCTGAATATCGGCTGTAATGCCTTGGAAACAATGTTGGAACATCTTGGTTATCGCAAAGTCTGTGCGAGATGGGTCCCGCAGATGCTTATAGAAGAACAAAAAAATCATCAAATGGAAATTTGTTGGAATCTGCTGGACCAATATGAAGCTGAATGTGACAATTTTCTGAATAACATCGTCACTGGAGATGACTCTGTGGTGAACATTTTGGAGATGACTCTGTGGCAAACATTTTCAAGACTTGGGTGCTGTTGTCAAAGCTGTAAGGAAGTGGTTAGCCTCAGCTGGTTCAGATTTTTATAAGCGCGGCATGCAGGCTCGGGTTCATCGTTGGCAAAAGTGCATAAGGAATGGTGGTGACTACGTGGAAAAATGACATGTCTGTGGCTGAAATATTGCTCTATTTAACTGTGCTGTTGTGATTTATGTATCTCCTGTAATTTCCATGAATAAAAATTGGAGGCATTAGTATCCAAACGACCCTCGTAAATATTTTCTTCACAATGACAAGGTATCTCCTTCAATACCAATCACTTATTCAACATCTTATAAAATATGCATTCAAAAATTCTTACACACATACACAAAAGAGCAATGAACATAAGTGTTACATGCAGTATATTCTTAAAGTGTATAGTATTTTATTGAGACAACAAGGAGAATACTCTAATCTTCATGCTTTTTATGTGAATGGGGCAGTCAAATTGGAAAAGATACCAAACAGTTACAAAATGTTAGAAGGTAAGGCTAAGTGCAGGGGTATAATTATAAACTGTGCCGGAGGGTAAGATTAAGCTAAAATATATATATATATATACACACACACACAGACACATGCATATACATTTCCTAAAAATATCTCAATAACTGACTCAGATGAATTTGGGTAGTTAATTAGTTTGTAAAGGATTTGTAATAAAATGCTCTTACTATGAGCCCTTATTTCATAAATTCCTGCTCTCTAAGGCAGAAATGAGGAAATACAGCTGATAACCCACCAGGTCATTAAAGTTGCTGCATTTGAGACACCAAGAAACATTTATTAGCCAGTAGCATGTGACTTGTTGAAGACGTTTTGAATAATATTAAAGATGAACAATACACACTAATTGTAAAAGCCATGCTTAAAAAAACTGCAAATATTAAGATGCAGTATACTCTTTAAGTTACATTTTCTGCACTCTACATCTCTGAAAATTATAGCTTCTAAAATTTCATATAGAGTGAAAACAGAATTACAGATTGTCCATTAGTTCAAAGTTGTGACAGAATGAGATTAAATGAGATTAGTTTCAACAAAGTGTGTGTTTACTCTCTGATACAATAATTTCAAATTTTAAGTAATGTTGGGCAATATATAATGTTAAAAATTGTAATGCCATAATACCCGGTCTTTTTTTTTTGGGGGAGAGGTACTATCTACAGAATCTAACACTACTGAGAATATAATTATAAAAGAAGTATGCAAAACTTCTTGGGAATAATTCTGGACATCTGGGATATATATGGAGAAGTGGTGCAACTAAATACACAAGCAGAGTGTTTACTATACAGAAAAAAAAAGCAAATAAAATAATTTGGGCCTAAGATCTATGGATTCATGCAGCGAATCATTTTAAAAAATAAAATTTTTACCTTATATTCATTTAAATATTCAAGAGTTATGGTGTTTTTAAGAACCAAATCCACAATTTGTAAAACACATAACCAAACTCATAAATATCAATTTTGAGTAAGTAATAACTTCCACTTACAGACCCATAGAATTGAGTTGTACCAGACAAAACCTTGCGGCTTGTCACTTATACAATTGCCAAAATGTATAAAAAGTTTACAGGAGATAAATATGTTTAAAAGAGAATTAAAAAAAAATTGTACACAGAGTAGCTTCTATAATCCACATAAATATATAAATAAATGATAGGTGCAAAAATAGAAAAACTGCTTTATAAAATGATCAGATGGCTACCTTTTAGAAAATTCATTTTGTGTGTGTGTTTTATTTCTTAATCTTCTTTATTTACTGCATGCTCCATTATTATAATAATTAGTCATACTACATACATTGCTATCATTTCATTGTTACATGTTATCGTTAATACAATTTTTTACTCTGTATTCTAACCTAATCATCACAGTATGAAGATTGTTGAAATTGGTACTATATATGCTTTTACATTATTTAAATTAACATTCTAATAACCACATTTTCTAGCCTATTAGTAAATTTGTGTTAATTTGAAAATTGTCAAAATTGATATTGTTTATAAATTTTTAAACTGTTATTATATTTTAGAACAAGTTCACTATTGTCTATTGGCCATCGCCTAGTTACTTTTGCTATATCTTTCCGGAATATTTCTCACTCTTTTTTCAAGATTTTCAATCCCACAAGATGAGTTCCACGATTTGTATACCCTTCAGACATATACATGATGGGTTCTCTCTGCTATTTTGAAGCGATGAAAGTAGGTTCCAAATTTCCAGTATCCTGAGAGAATTGCTGTAATATTTAGGCTTAGAAGGATGTTGGTTTTTAGCCTTTTAGCTACAGTTGGGAAATATGATTTTGTAGTTGCTCCATTCATTGTCATTTGCCACTCTGTTTCCCATAATCACTGACTTTCTTCTCTTAATTCATTCCTAACTTCACATTTTGGGATGAGTTGATAATCCACTAGCAGGTCCTTGCTTTTCGCTGCTTCTTTTGTGAGTAATTCTGTTATTTCATTTCCTTCATTGCCATTGTGTGCTTACCCAAGTAAAATATATTTACCAGTTTTCTTGTGGAGTTATTTTAACTTCTGCCTTATTCATTCACAGAGATTACTATGTTTTGTGTGGTTGTTAATTAAATCTAGTATAATTCGATTATCCATGTGGATTGTCACTGTTTGCTTGTTAAAGGTTACATTGTGTATATTTTCCAACTGTTCCAGGGTTCTGAATATAGCGAACTGCTCAGCTTGATTATTTGAGCATTTTTGGTGCAGCTTATACCGTAGTCGATGAAGGGCATATTGTTAATATATATTATTTTATTATTCCTGCCCTATACCTGCATCGCTTTTGCTGCCATCAATGTATATCTTAAGTGCATACTCTTTGTCATTTTGCTTCTCCTCTATTTTAGGTATATCAGCAGGATGAGGCCATTCTCTGTATGGTGTTTCACTGCCCACTGTTTGTCCTTCATTTATGTTTGATCTTCCTTTGATTCCTCTTCTAAAGTTGTATAAGTTGGCAATTTCTTTAATTGCTATTGTTACTGGAATTATACCTGTAATAATGCAGAGAGCCTTATGTGATGTTATCCTGGATGCCTTTGCTATTTTGCTGTTTATAATTCTTTGTACTCTTCTCAGTTTCCTTGCATTGTAAGTCTGCTGTATAGCATCTATCCCAGATGCCCCATAAGAAAGAAGAGGCAGAAGAACTCCATTGTATATTATTCTCAGCACATCAGATGATAGCCCCCATTTTATTTTGGCAATTGTGGATAGAGAGTGTATGAGTTTGGTAGATTTCTTGGTATATATAGTCTATGTGCTGATTAAATTTCAGTCTATTGTCAAAGACCACTCCAAGGTGTTTGATAGTATTAACTTTTTACTTTGTTGTTGTATAAGTAAATGTTTAACTGTTGCCTTGTGTTGGATTTCCTCCTTGATATGTATATAACCTGGAATTTCTGTTCACTGAATGTCTTTTGTTATTTATAGCCCATTCTCAGATCTTTAACATTTCCATATTGGTGTAGTTTTTAATGTATAGTTCAGTTCTTCCCCTAATCAAAACAACATCTTCTGCAAAGCAAACCACCTTTGTGCATTGTTTATGGCTGAGATTCAATAATGAATCATTTAAACTTATTGTAACCACAGCCTGCAGGAAATCATTTGGATTAAGGAAAGCAGCTATGAAAACACATAGTAACAAAACGATTCCCTGGTAGAAAAATGAATTAACAATTATGGGGAAAAGGCTCAATGCCTTAAGAAGGAGTTTTCAGAAGACTAGAAATGATGGAGATCAATGGCAGTATCGGAAAGTGCAATATGTGATAGTAAAAAAACAGTACCAAGCAAAAATATAGCAAGAAAAAATTAAATCATTGAAGGAGTACTGCACCTTAACTACAACAACGAATCCTTGGACTGCAGCATACAATCTAGCAGCAGGGAAGCTCAAGAACAATACCATACTGACAACGCCCAGGAAAAATAGTGTGTGTGCATAAACATTTTGCTTGAAATTTTACCAATTTATTTATATATATTTTGTATGCACTAAAACTAATCTTATTTATTTTACATTGACATATATAAAAAATGTATATGCTCTAATGGACAAAACTATATCAATAAATACATTAATCAATCAATCTTAAAGTATATTTAAAAATGTAAAGAGTTTGATTTCTGGAAGCAACATTTCTTTGCAAAGCACATGCAAGAAGAGACCAAAGAAAATAGGAAAAGATCAGTGGACATGGAAATCAGAATAGGCAGAAAACTCAAAAAGCTAGGAAAAAATTAAGAAATCAGTCCATGTCAATTTGATAAAACATCAGTGTGTATTTTACTTCACACTTTAATATTGGAAATAAAAGTATCTGAAATGGCATATTTCTATTCTCCCCTCTACTTCAGAAATGCCTTCAAATATATGAGCACTATACTAGTAGCCTTATTTCAAAATTGTAATCATTCATGAAAAGGAGTTATAAAACTAATAACTGAATTTTGGAGGATTTTGAATATGTTGCTTGACCTAATAATCATACTCCCATGCTATATATTAGATTCCATGTCAAGTTGTAATTTGTATTAACAAAGCCATATGTTTGTAAAAAAAATTCCATGGTGAATAAAGATACAATATGATATGAGATGACTATGCACTTTGACATCTGATTTTTATTGATTAAATGACTGTTGCAAAACTACTATAATATTTCTTAAATATCTTTTTTATATTTAGTAAATCCCTTATTCAATATTCAGAGAGGATATTCAAAATATGGGCAGAGAACCTATTTATGATTTCTAAATGCCTTTTCTGCCTTTAATTTTGGCACTTCTTGTAATACCAAAAACGTTCCTTTGAATGTTAAACTTAAATTTCTTTCACAGCTTTTAACAGCTCTTTTCACAACTTCTAACAAAATTGAACCCAAGATCAATTATATCATTTATTAAACTAAATATTTTGATACACCAACAGTAATGAACAAATGCACATCATTATTTCGGTAGTAATCACAGCATTATACCATTATGCTTGCCAAAAGAATTGCAGCAAACTTTCCAAGAAAATTTACTTAATTATGACAAAATACATGTGGAATTGCAAATGTCATCATATAGTCTACAAAGTTAATATTTTCATTATTCCCAAATTTGAACACTACTAAAAAAACATGTTTAGATTATTACAGGTTTGTAAAAGTAAATAATATAGGCATTTTTGCTTTTAAAAAATAAAAATTATTTTAATTTAAGAAAAAAAAATACATAAATATCTTTGAGAGCTTCAATGTTGATTTTAATTAGTTGAGGTGGCAACACTTCCTATAACTGTCTCATTCTTCTAGGCATCCCCATTGACCTCGGATTTCTTCTGGGAATACAACCAATCTTGCAGTGAAAACATCTAAAGTTTTTAAATGTGTGGAAAACTGGATGCTTGATACAATGTTACTCTTATTTCAGAAAATTTGGATTGGGATTGCCAATTCAAGGTGTGGATTTCAAGTTACTGCAGAGCATTTTCATGTACTGAAGCAGTATGGGGACAGATACTCTTGTGCTCAGCATAAGTTTTTGCTTATGATTAGTGTAAAATGAACTGCATGATTTGAGAGAATATACTGAATGTAGCTGTGTGCTGTGGGCTATTTTCATCAAAGCAAACTCAGTGTAGACCTGCAAGTTTATGTTTCTCCTGACCATTACTGGTTTATCACCAAGGGTTGTCTTCTCTAAGATATTACAAACTAAATTTATCATTACATTCAGCATCATCCTTGCACCAGTTACCCCTCCTTCATGAATGGCAGTGGAGAAAATTCAGCCAAATTGCAAGGAATAACCGCATCAATGCAGAAAAGTTGAATTTTTGAGTTCTTGATTTTGGTTTATTTATGGACACTCTGTAATGTCTCAGGTCATCAGCATCCCATTCAATTCAGGGGTGAAACGACTGACAAATTTTGCTTACAGGTCTCTTCTTTCAGGCTTGAAGTTCTTTTTCGTGCCATAAATCTATAACATGGGACCCACAGCTTTTCTTCCCTTCCGAAAGAAGCCATACTTAGGATTTTAACACCTGAAAAAATCCATTGATTCTGGACAGGATTGAACTTGTGATCTTGGGTTTAGGAGGTAAGTATCATTACCACTAGACCACCAAGACCGATTCAGAGAAGTTTACACGTGACTTCAACAAGTACAGGCAGATATAACGCATGCCAAAAGTAACTTTGAACGAAGCATGTTAGTAGTTAATCACATGAAAGCAAATGGGAAACTAATGTAGCAATGTAACACGTAAAGGAAATGATAACTATATGGGAAAAGGTATACACTTTTAACAGTATAAGTTTTGCATGTATTCAGAATTGTATAAGCAAGATATTTCTTAATCTTGGTGGAGCTAATGTCTGTTGTATCAGGTTTAGCAAGGGGAATGCGAAGAGATTGTGTGATTTTGTGTGTGTGCATGTATGCATGTAACAAAGTCTTTTCTGTTGAAAAATTTTCCTCATTTGGGACATTTCTTTAACTTGAGCTACAAGAAAGATGCAGAAAGGATTAACCTGTTATGTCACTGGTAAAAATATATACATAACCAAAAATTGGAGAAACTCTACTACAACACAACCGAATGAAAAATGCTTCCTGTGTGAACATGAATGCTAGCATTTCTTATTAAGTCTTGTTTTAAGCTTTTCCACTTATAAAAATGAGCAAAAAGTATTTATCAAAAGGTAAGTTGACAATGCTATTTGCCTCTCATAAGAAATAACATCAGCATTTGACAATGCAGCTCCAAACTAACACTAAGGAGCAATAACATAGGTGCGATAATGTTTACACCTCCAAACTAACACTAAGGAGATATTTGGTTTTTTTCTGCTGCCATTCATGAAACGAGATATGACTTATGCAAGGATGATGCTGAATGTAAAGGTAAGTCAAACAATAAGGTATTCCCCAGCTCTCCCACACACCCTCTCTCTGTCATCTGATAACTGGAGGTTAAATCTAGATTCATTGCTAAACAGAACATGTTCACAATCCTTCTCAGTTCCATGTTGATATTTCTGGGCAAACCGAAGTCAAGTTCTCTGGTGTTAAGGAGTGCTTGTGTTCTGTTCTTTGGCAGATATTTAGGAGACTATATTTGTTATGTTTCATGTGGTTTATCTACTCTAATCATTCATGTTTCTTTCACTGTTATTAAGTTTGCAACACCTGCAGGGTCACAAACTAGTCAAAGTTGGCTGAAGTACTGGACAGCCAGACTCAGATCTCTGTGCTCCTTTAAAACATTGCAAACCCAAAAACATAATGGTTGGTAACATATTCAGGAGCTGTGCAGCCAATGGCACACCCAGAATTTTCTCAAGGGGATTTTTATTTTGGTGTTTGCAATAACTAGAGGATAAAAGTTAATAAGGCTTACTTTGTTAAAAATATCACTTATTAATTTTCTAAAATTGGTATTTGAATATTGGAAATACAGAATCCAGAACTAACCTTTATTTTAAACAATATATTGAAATGTTTAATATTTCAATAAAACAATGGGACATTTTAATGTTTCAATATATATTTAGTAACAAAACTAGGAAAGAAAAAACTAGCTCCAATAGTATAAGAACATGCTTGAAGAAAATACCAAATATGAGCATAAACTGGCTAGAGAGAGTATATACAGCTACAGTTGAATCCAGAATGATGTATGGGATAGAGATTTGGGAAACAAAAAAAGGGGGAGAAAGTATACATCAGATTCATAGAAAAGTCTGTAAAATGATATTGGGATTGCCTGGAGCAGCACCCAATGAAGTAGTCCTAATGTAAATGGAAAAGGTTGACAGGAAAGGATTAGTAATAAAATGCATTATGAAATATTTGCATAGGATACAATCATTGGAGGAAGGAAATATTGTCAAAGATTGCTTGGGGACAGAAGAAAAAACTAAATGGGAAAGTTGATTATTTATTTATGGACACTAACATCTGAGGCCATCAGCATCCCATTCAATACAAGGCGTGAAAGAGTCGATAAATTTTGCTCAGAGCCCTCTTCTTTCAGGCTTTCTTTTTCGTGCCATAAATCTATCACATTGCACTCACGTCTTTATTTCTCTTCCAGAGAAAGACATACATATAATGGTTATATCTGAAAAAACCACCGACCATGGCCAGGACTGAATCCGCAATCTTGGGTCTACAAGGCAAGTATGGTTACCACTAGACCACCAGGAATGACATAATGGGAAGGAAGTTGGTTATCTCCATTAATAGAAATTGTAAGAGAAATTGGAATGGTCAACAAATGGACAAAGCCTATGGAATATAGTGAAAGCAAGGATTGAAAACAAGGATTGAGAAAGAGGAAATACATGGTACCTTAAGGGATAAGGGTACACTGATATATGATAGGAGTTTTAAGAAATATTGAGGCAGGGAAAAATATATTGATGTTTGTGATAAATGGGAAGGGAGGGTATGGATGGGCAAAAATAGGAACAATAATGTTAAATGATGTGAAAGTTGACAAAGAATTGTGCCCATTATGTGGCAAGGCAAACAAATATTTGGACTATATACTAGAATGTACAGAAACCAATGAATGGAGAAAGGATATATGGAACAAGTGGAATAATTTGCAGGCAGAAATTTTGGCATTAAAATTTTTTGGTATTAGCAGAAAGGAGTTTTTGAATCAGTTTGGAAATTATAAAGGGAAAGTAAGAGAAAAGTGGTGGAGGAAAATGATCAAGGTAAAGGAAGAAATAAATAAAGAAATAATGATGGAAAAATGATCCCTTTTAAGGAAGTAATTGTAATGTTCACTGAGTTGTATAGGATCCTGAAACAATAATTGCTCCAGAACAAAATATTACAAAATTGTAATTGCAAATGTGTAGATAATGAAGTATTCATACTCACACTAGAGAAAAGAAATGGCATTATAAATTATTTAACATATTTAACAGTGAAAGGAAAGAATCAGTCTTGAAAAATTTGGGTCATATACCCAACTGAGATACTGTGTCTTCCTTCAAGCACGGAATCATGAAACTCCATCATCTGATTCTATGTATCCTGGAGATCTCCCTAAGGTTTTCATAAACATATTTTTAATTTAACAATGTTACACAATCCACATTCAGTTATGAGAAAGGCATTACACATAAAAATTTAAAAAATAAATCACCTTATTTTCTTAACAGTTCTTTAACAATTTCCCTAAGGTGTTCATAAACATATTTTTTATTTAACAATGTTACACCATCCACATTCCAGTTATGAGAAAGTTTACATATAATAATTTAAAATTAAATTACTTTATTTTCTTAATAGTTTTTTAACGATGTATGCTGCAGCTGCACTAATGTCTCTGTGAACATTAAGATCTTATCCAGTCAGTCTGTTCTCACTTGTGGAGATACTAAGATTTCTGAGAATGGAAAATGATCATTCACTGGAGGTTGCAGTTACAGGGAGTATTGCTAGAATCTTCAATAGTTTTTTTATTGTAAAAGGCACTGAGTTGCAATTTTCAATTACACTGAAAGCAGTTTTGGAGAAATTATTCATGGAGTCTAGGTAGCAATTCGCATAGGGACATGGCGACCCCATTGCCGAATGGCTTTCATTGTAACCGGCCACCCGAGAATTGGCAGGAAACCCATAACTTGAGAGGTTGGGAGGAAATGACCAACTGAAGAATTGGGGCTTGTAGGTGCAGTGTGGATGACAGCCCGATCACCGAAATTGAAAGCTGTAGGCTGAAAACTCACACTTCTTAAATTTTTAAATCAAATAAACCAAAATGAAAGTACGCCAGAATGATATAAAGGTAATGAACCCTGACATGAAGTCAACTTGTTGGAACTCTTGGAGCTGTTAGAAAATGAGATATTTTGATGTTAATGGGTGATTTTAATGCCCAGCTTGGAGATAACAATGAATTTGAGTTAGTGATGGAAAAACATGGTATAGGCATCTTAAATGACAATGGCAAAAAATTATTACAAATATGTGTAAATTTTAATCTTATCATTGTAGGGACTATCTTTCACAACAGATCATGCTTTAAAGTGTCATGGGTATCTCCTGACTATAAAATTCAAAATCAGATAGACCATTATGCAATAAGCACAAATTTCAGATCATACTCATGGGCATAAGGAATAACAGATGCAGATGTGGGAAGTGATAATCGTCTAATGATAGCCAAAGTAAGATTGTAAATAACACAAGTAAGAAATAAAACCGAGATAAGTGATAAGTTCTAAGTGGATAAACTGAAAAATGAGGAGATAAAGACACAATTTTGCTTAGAACTGAAAAGTAGATTTGCATTACTGTCTGAAGAATCAAACATAGAAACTGAAAATGACCTGGGTTTGAACATTAAACAACAATGCCATAAAATAAAAACAAATTTTAATGAAACTGGAGAAAATGTTATAGGTTAGAAACAGAGAGGCAAGAAGCCATGGATCTCCAACAATGCCTGGGCATTAATTAAACGAAGAAATATCTTAAAAAACCAGTTAAATGCTGCTAAAAAAATTTAAATAGAAATGAGAAATCAATACAGCTCTAAAAATAAAGAAGTTAAAAGTAGCTTAAGGAGAGACAAAAGAAATTGGTTAGAAAAACTAGCAGATGATGTGGAAATAGCTGCAAACAATAATTCTAAAGTGTTGTGCAAAATTACTACAACTTTATCAAATAAATCTTTTCTAGCTAACAGACCAATAAAGGATAAAGGTGGTAACATTGTAACTTCTGAAACAAAGACACTAAAAAGTGGAGAGAACAGTGTAATGAAATTTTGAATTGCATGCTCTTAGAGCTAAAAGAATTTGAGGCAACTTTGTTAATAGAAAATGGAAGTTTAAATATTAATACAAATCCCATAATAAAATCTAAAGTTGAGAAAACAATAATAGAAACAAGAAGCAATAAAGCACCAGGCCTTGATTTCATTAATGCTGATATGTTAAAAACAGAAATATATTCAACTACTGATATTTTATACCCACTATTCCAAAAGATCTGGGAAAACGAGAAAGTCCCTCAAGATTAGAGGAAGGGTATTGTGGTAAAAATACCTAAAAAGGGAGATATATCTAACTATGATAACTGGTGTGTCATCACCTTACTATCTATTCCGAGCAAGATCTTTTATAGGATCCTTCACTTCAAAGGTGTAAAGGATAAGAATTTGGGAAAAACACAATATGGATTCAGAGTTGAGAGATCCTGTACAGACCTCATAAATACAATGAAGATTATTATAGAACAGTCACTGGAATGGAATAGCCCACTATATTTCATATTTATTGATGTTATCAAACCATTGACTCAGTAAAGAGAGGAACTATATGGATAAAATTAAAACAAATTGGAATGCCTAATAAAATCATGAACATATTAATTGATATCATTGTATGATTCAGTTGAACTACACACTCTTAAAGCTTCACTTACTTTTCATAAATGTATGGAACCGGTTTTGAGAACATTTAGTTCCCATCTTCAGCCAGGCTAAAGTTCAACTGTCGGATCATTCGTTGAGCTGTGGGAATGTATATTCTGCTCTGGTGGCGGTGTGATAAACTTGTAGTTTATGTTTTCATCCCCGACGATGTCGAAGTTCATTATGCTGTCTTTGTATTTGTAGATGTAGATTTTCCCCCAGGTTGCTACCGCCACGGGTGGCCGAGGTCGTTAAGTCTCGGACTCGTGAGCGGGAGGTCTGGTTTCGAATACCGCCAGGACCGTCCTTCCTGACTGAGGTTTTTTCCTTGTTTTCCTCAGTCCTCATAAAATGGTAAATGCCGGGGAGGTACCCTAAACTTAGGCCTGGAACGATTCCTTTCATAAAAATCCTTTCCCAATATATCATTTCATCTCATGTATCAGCACTGTGGTGCCTCTGTAGCAAAAACGGGTGTTAAACACAATTCATTCATTCATTCCCAGGTTGCTAATTCCGTAGGTCCTTGTACCGATTTTAATAATTTTGCTTTATTTATTATGTCGCGATTTTGTGTCCAAAAATGATATGCTACTGCTGATTTCTCTATTTGCTTGTACTTTATGTTCCTGAAATGTTCCTTTAATCGTGTGCCTATGTTTCTCTTTGTTTTTCCGATGTAAATTTTTTCGCATTCTGCACAGTTTATTTTGTAAATACCTGATTTTTCTTCTTGTGGAATACTGTCATTGGCATTATCTATCAGTAAATTTTTAACATTAAATCTATTAATTGGTGTCAACCTGATATTAAAATCTTTAAGAATATTCTGAAATTTTTTGTGGCCCATGGATGATATGTGAATTTTTTAAAAATTAGTTTATCTTTTGTCGCTGAAAGTGTTGTGGTTTCTTTGATATGTTTTTGTCTCTTGAATTTCTGCACCTTTTTATGTACTAGTTCTTTTTTAAAACCATTTTTTTAACTGCTGTTTCTTCTATTTGTTTGTATTCTTTAAAATATTCTTTTTTGCTAATTTGTAGGTTAACTAGCCGGTGTGTTAAACTGTTAATTACTGCATGTTTGTGTGCTGTGGGCATGTGTATTCTTTCTGTATATTCCAAAATTTAAGTTTTTCTTGGCATTTCATTATTTTAATATCTAAGAATGGCAGCATGTTATCTGTTTCTATTTCGTATGCAAATGATATGTTATTATCTTGAATATTTAGAAGTTTTAAGGCCTCGTCAATGAGTTTTTTGTTAACTATGCCAAATATATCGTCTACATATCTGTACCATGCCTTACATATGTAAGGAAAAGCTGTGTTGATGTGTGTTTCAAATCTACTCATGAAGAGGTTAGCTAGAAATGGAGATAAGGGGCTGCCCATTGTAAGTCCTGCTTGTTGTTTATAAAATTTTCCTTTAAAAGTAAAAAAGGCTTGGTTTATGCTAATTTCTGTCATTTTGATGTATTCTTTTATGTGTGTATCATTTATTCCACTTGTTTTTAGCCATGAGGAGATGGGTTTACTGCTCACCACTTCTTAAATGTATAGTTTACAGAAAGTTAAATAGAATATTCAGAGTAGTGCTGAGTGTAACATAAACAGATGCAACAATATCCACATCAAAGGGTTTCAGTTTGGTGAAAAGGAAAACAGAGCAAAAACCCATTCTGGAAATTTAGCATTGCTTAGTACTACTATGAAAATCTTTTGGAAAATTACATAATTTTTTCTGAAAATGTATAGAAGCAATACTGGAGTAAAATCTGATAATAAAAATGTTTGAAATGCTATTTGCTTTGATAACTAACTTCTTACTCACAGTTCTGCTTTTCATCATAGTCATTGACCAGGGTTATCATAAAAAAATAGCAAGCCATACTACATTTTGCACTTTCAGACTATCCTTTTTGCCCTCTAAACCCAAAATGCGGGTTTGAACCCGGCCAGGACCGATGCATTTTTTCGGGCGTAAAAATCCTAAGTATGGCTTCCTTCGGAAGGGAAGTAAAGCCGTAGGTCCCGTGTCATACATTTGCGGCACAAAAAAGAACCTCAAGCCTGAAAGAGAGGCCTCTGAGCAAAATTTGTCGGCCATTTCATGCCCTGAGTTGAATGGGATGCTGATGACCTGAGATGTTAAAGAGCGTCCATAAATAAATCAATCAATCAAAAAAAAAAAGACTATCCTTTCCATCATACTTCTTATAAAGGAAGCTGCAGTAACAAGGAATGTCAAGACCAACTTGATAAGTTGTTACCTCTCTATAGATGGGTTGAAGACCATTGCTAATTATGAATTTCAGAAGGTATGCATGGAATAAATGATATTCTTCATCCACATAAATATTCTCTAATTCATTTTCTAATTATTTTTTGTTGCAAAATCAATATTTAAATATAAAGATATTTAATTTTATTGCAGAAAATTTTAGTTTATATTCCCCAAAGTAATACTAATCTAGCAATTTGAAGAAATTTATCTTTAAAAGATCAGGAAAATATGTTTTCAATTGCACAGTTAGATGTCTAAAATTTCATATGTTCAGAATTTGAGGGATATGAAATCTTGTTTCCTTATACTTATTTTACCACAAATCCATTTAGAGTTTCAACATATAATCACACAGTATTTTCTGGTCATTTTCTTTATTACCCTGATGGTCTTCTTAATTACACATGCACATGTCTGATGTAAGTTTGTATTGAAGGAGTGCAAAAAATTAGTCTGTATGTATAAACATGTCTTTGTGAGTGTAAAGCAGGAAAATAAATTGCATTTTATTCAGAATATTTAGCAGGCATGAAGCACAACTGAATGACTCTGCTACCTGCTTACATTACTTAATTGTGTGAAAATTTTCTTTTAGTTAATTGTATTTTGCATAAATCGTATGCACTACTTGAGAATTAAAATTCTAATGAGTACTAAATGCTTGTAGTAATCCAAATCTTTTAATTTCTAAGAGTTGTATTCTCTTTGAAGATTTACTGGAAAACATATGGAATGTTGTATAATTACAAATAAAAAGCCTGACTTGTTTGTTTTTTAACAATGTAGCAGCTCTAGATTTAGATTGTGAGGATAGCAATGAAAAATTTAGCTAATAGATAAAACTTATTTCTATTATATGTTGGCTAACTCATTGATCACCTTCCATTATAGAAACCCCATCACTAACTTTCCAAAACATGATTAATAATAACCTCTAATATTCCTAAAGCAATTCTGTTACTTGAAACAACATAATAATCAATAAATCTTCCTTTAGGACTATCTCCTAAAAACAGGTACAGAACCTAAGAATAGCGCTCATTTGAGTGTTAAAAGAAACTTCAAGGGTATTAATAACAATAGCTTTATTGGTCGTAGACTTGTGAATACAAATATTAACTATGGCCATTGTCTAACTATATAGAGTTTATAGGTACAAAGTAATTCATCGGCACAGTTAAGTATTTAAATATACAGTCAGCAATATAATACTCTACATTATGAGTTGTTAGTTACCTTTACAATCAATTTTATGAAGCAGATCAATCAATAAAAACAAAAGGAATTATGATCTAGATAATAATGGTAACAAATATCTAATTATAATTTGTCTCACCTGTACAGACATAAATCAATTAGAACATTTTCAACAATTTCTTAAAAGAATTACCTTGTGCAGTTTTAATAAAACTGGAAGGTTAATTGTACATGATAACACCTATATTATATAAATATTTATTGCTAATTGTTTCTGGCCTATACTCCCTATGATAATTTTTAATTCCTCTCGTGTTGTATTCATAATGATTTTTATTTAATGATGTGCATTTCCCGTGATTTTATTAATAAAGTAACAAAGCAGACATACAATGATATGACTTAGTATCAGCTGTTTTCTAAATATTTGTAACCGATTGCAGATTTGTTAAATTAAATATGCATCTCCGACTTCTTTTCTGTAATATAAGTATTCTATTTAAATTAGAAATGTTTGTCGCTCCTCAGATTTCTATACCATATGTAATGTGCAAGTTCAAGAACCCATAATAAACCATTTTAAGTATATCTTCTAACTGATGTGATAATTTTCTTAACAAATAAATATTTTCATACAACTTTTTACATAATGGTTATTAGTTAAACATTTATCAAGATTCCTAGGAATTTTGTGCAGTCATTTTGGACTATTTTGTTGTAATTTGGACTGAATACTCATTTTCTTTGTTCTCATATAATTCAAATATCATAAATTCAGTTTTGTCCACATGAGTCTTAATTTTGAATGTTGTAAGTAATTTGAAAATTGTAAAAGATGTTGATGCCTTTTCTTTCACTTGTTTTAGCATTTTGTCAGCACAAATTAGTGAAGTATCAATAGCATATGATAAAACACTATAATCACGTGAATATGATATGTTGTTTATATAAAGTATAAATAATACAGGACCAAATACTGAGCCTTGTGGAATTCCCATTCTCACCACATCATATTTTGACTTGAAAGTTCTTGTACAGTTACCTTGCTTGCTATGAACATCTATACATTGTAAATGATTTTTAGGTAAGATGAGATGAGTTCATGTAATTTACCTTCACTGCATTGTTCTGCACTTTTGAAGGAAATGGTTCATGAGACACACAATCAAATGCTTTTGATAAGTCTAGGAATATACCTATAATTTTGTTATTTTCTTCAAGGTGTGTCATTAGTATATTTTTTGATTCTAGAAACCCTGTTAACCTCCTATCCCTTCTTATAATTTTGCAAATGTAAGAGTTATTGGTCTATAGTTACTGGTCATTTCATCATTCCCATTTTCATATATGGGAATACTGCATTTTCATTGAATTATTAATCAGTTGCATCATACATTTCCCAACAAGAGCTTACAACATTTTAAGATTTTTGATGTTATGCCATCCCACCCAGTTTTTTAAAATTACAAATTATTGATTCTAGTTCTTCTACATTCGTTTCACACAAATATAACTTTCAGATATATTTATATTGAATAATTCCTGTCTTATGTCCACAGTGTTGTCACTTCTACCCATACTTAAGAAATAACTATTTTACAAGTTACAAACCTTTCTTAGATGTGTAATGCATTTCTCTTTGTTATTAAAAGATGAATGTTCTTTTTCCCATTTTTATCTGGTTGTGTTTGTTTTTTTACAAAGTTCCATGCTATTTTAGCTACATTATTTGACGTGGTTAGTTTAATGCTGTTGTTATGCTATATATATTTCATCAAAACTTGTATATAGAGCATATTATATTTGTTTTGGAGCACCTTGCACTTCATGTTTAACCATGTAATTCTGAAGAATTCATAATTGTCTTTGATTTTATCTAACACAATTGTAGGTGGTAAGTTTGATTTTTTACATGTTTTGAGTCTAATAAGCTTTTTCTTTACTGATTTAGTTTAGTTACTGAAGCATTCAGTCAGTTCAAGAAGCAGTCACAGAGACCTACACACATGTCATTTACAATTATCACAGTAACACACAATCCATATTTACAAAAAATATCTTGTACACCTATATAACAATAAAAATGAAAAAGCAACACTTTAACTTAACCAAAACAACAAAAACTAATGAAGCAGAAACTGACAAGTCACTCAAACACACAAATTTTACTATATGCATGTTTACATATGCATTGATATAAAATTATTGCAGTGTTTTTAACTCAGTATAATATATTGTCACTCATATATTCCCTTACAGAATAATATGCACTTTTACATAGGGATTTTCCAAGAGCAGATTTAAAGGGCTTATCATTGTTTATTAAGGCTTTTATGATAGAGAAATGAGGATTTTGTACTAAAATGCATTTATAATAAACTCCTTTTGATGGCAGGAAAGTGTTGAAACCAGTCTAGTAGATTTGCTTTTGGTCTATTAATCTTGTTATTTTGAACAATTTTTTCTTTATTTCTTACTCAAAAGTTTTTGAGGGATAATGCATATTCACATAGAAGAGTTAAAATTTCAAATTGCCTAAGAGGTTTCTGCATGAATGTGTGCTATGTGTACCAGTGATTATTCATATGTCTTTTTTTCTGTAATAGGAAGACATGTTCACTTTTAACTAAGTTTCTCTAAAATATAAGGTCATATTTCATTATTGAGTTAAAATAAGTATAGTAAACTAGTTTTAAAGACTTAGTTCCAATGTTACTAATGCAAGTATTGCATAGCATGCACTGCTAAGTTTAGGTATGGTAAGATTAATGTGATCTTTCCAATTCAGATGGATATCAATTATTAAACCAAGGAATTTAATATATTTGGTTTGTAGAAGTACACTGTTATAATATCCTATCTGTAATTGTGGATCTGGAGAACGGTGAACAATGAATTTCATAATATTTGTTATATCTAGATTTAGAGACAATTTGTTTGCTTTGAACTATATACACAAAGAACTCAGAACCAGAATTAGTTTAATGGCACAATC
The DNA here is from genome assembly GCA_030762175.1 of Metallyticus violacea. Taxonomy (NCBI): domain Eukaryota; kingdom Metazoa; phylum Arthropoda; class Insecta; order Mantodea; family Metallyticidae; genus Metallyticus; species Metallyticus violacea. The sequence goes on along the minus strand of CM060846.1, from coordinate 185,207,248 downwards.
ATTCAGGCTATTTCCATTTATCAATCAATATGCCTGTATCATCTGCAAATAGAACAGCATTTCATACATTTTGGATAGATAAGGAGAGATCATTTAAATATATCAGAAAAAGAAGAGGGCCCAGAACAGATCCTTGAGGCACTCCATGGTTAATCATTGTTTTTTATTTTAAAGGGACAATTTATTACTACTTTCTGTTTCCTTTTGCCAAGGTAGAATATGAATAATTTTCAATTTTGGCTTTTTATTTGATAGAAAGCTAATTTATCTATCAGAATTCCAGTAATGACACTAGTGAGTTTACAGATTGCATTTTCTGTTGAAATTCCTTTTCACAGTCAAACTGATCATTAACCAGAATATTGTTACTTTCAAGGTGATGGTAAAGCCTATTGTACATTACTTTCTAAAACACTTTAGAAAATGTAGTTGAAATAGTTATAGGTCTATAATTAGAGACATTTATCTTTTCTTCCTTTTTGAACAAAGTTTCAATATTGAATATTTTAACCTCTCAGGAAATGCACCTATGTTAAAGACTCATTACACAAGTGACTAAGAGATGCACTAATTTCCTTTGCACAGGCCTTTACGATTTTGCTGTTACTCTCATCATAGCCAGAAGTGTTTTTTGATTTTAGTTTTCTAATGATATTACTAATTTCTTGTGTTGTAGTGGCATATGGTTTGAATTAACTGTTTTGACTGGGAAGTGATGATTGTAAAATCCTTAATGCATCTTTATCACCAGAGTATAAATTTACATTTTTTATTACATTAAGAAAGTAATCATTATACACATTTGCTACATCTACAGTGTGTTCTTTATCTTGATTGTTTGTGCTTAAGATTATTGCATCATCTTGTTGCATATTTTTGCCTGTATCTTCTTTTATTATATTCCAAGTACTTTTTATTTTGTTTCTTCACTGACTGGTAAGTGTTTGATAATGGATGCCCTTTGCTGCTTTTATGACTTTCCTAAGTATGTTACAATACTTTTTAAAATGTATTTTTAATTTAGGGGTCTTTACTGAGCATAAGCTCATTATATAATTGTCTTTTATGTTGACAAGGTATTTTAATACCTTGGGTTAATTCCCTGCTCATATTATAACTTTTTTTTTTTTAATTTTTAGTGGGAAATATGCTTGAAAATGGAATTTAAAAATGTGTAAAAAAAATTGTTAAATTTACTGTTAACATCATTTGCACTGAAGATATCATTCCATGACTTTTGAAGTGCCTCCACCATTTTACTGGGGTTTTGCATCATTAATATCTCTATATTTTATATATCTAAAATATTCTTTGAGTTTTACTGTAGAATTCTTTTTAACTATTATTTGAGCATTATGGTCAGAGAGACCATTGAATCAATGGAGACACAGAATATGACGACAGTTTGTCTGAATTTACAAATATATTATCTATTGCTGTGCTAGAGTTTTTATCAATCCTGGTGGGAAAGTTAATTGTATGCTCCATATTATATGCAGCAAGAAGGGAATTTAATCAATTCACTAAGTAAATAAGTATTACAAATAAGTGTACTTACGAAGCTGTTGACAATGGAGTGGTATATATATATAAACAATGTATACAGTTTTTTTCACACTAACTCCATTCACTTACATAAATTTGGAACATATGTTTCGGGAGCGATCCCTCCCATCTTCAGCCTGTTGACAAACTGTCGTTAAACGTGGCGGTTGGGTCTCTTGATATTCTTGTGGCGGCATCTGTTGGTATTATTAGGAATTTGCTGAGTTCATCCAATGGAGGGATATCGAAATTCATCAAATTATCCTTATTTTTTGTAATGAAAATGTTTTCCCAAGTGGAAAGTTCTATTGCATTATGAAGTTGTTTAAGTAGTTTTATCTCTGATTTAATTTCATGATTTTTATGCCGCCACAAGAATATCAAGAGACCCAACCGCCACGTTTAACGACAGTTTGTCAACAGGCTGAAGATGGGAGGGATCGCTCCCGAAACATATGTTCCAAATTTATGTAAGTGAATGGAGTTAGTGTGAAAAAAACTGTATACATTGTTTATATAAATAAGTATTAATTAAGTAATCAATATTTATGTCCCCACATATAATTATTTCATGCTTAGGCTTAAATAAAAATTTAAAGTATCTTCAAGTTTCATCAAGATATTTTCAAAGCTTCCTAATGGTGAGCAATAAATAGCAATTGCAATTATTAAATTTAAAATTAATTTTATGTCAGAACTAATACAGTGGAGGAATTACTTTATTATTAATTAGATAGTGAGTCAATTTACTACTCTTTTGCTCCACTTAACATTGAATTATATAGAAAATGTTTCACAGGCCTTCGCCCACATCGTCAGCTGTGTGTTGACCAGTTACAATTGTTTTTGTATTTTTGCTATTCAACTGGACTGTGCATATTTCAATGCCCTGTTCTGTATTAATTTTTATATATATATATATATATATATATATATATATATATATATATAATGTTTTATATGGTACATCCAGCCTAACATAAATGCAAACTCCTCTGTCATTTAATTTTTTTCTTGAAGCTTCTGCTCCCAAACAATATTGTGATAATTCCTGTTGCTTCAAATGATATTTGGATAGAGAGATAATATGTTGTTTTATACCATCACAAGTTAAGCTGTTTAATAATTCATTTGTTTTACTTTTCAGTCTTCTAATATTTTGATTTTTTTTTTTTGAGTGATTTATTTATGGACACACTGTAACATCTCAGGTCATCAGCGTTCCATTCAACTCAGGGCATGAAACAGCCGACTAATTTTGCTCAGAGGCCTCTCTTTCAGGCATGAGGTTCTTTTTCATGCCGTAAATGTATGACACGGGACCCACGGCTTTACTTCCCTTCCAAAGGAAGCCATACTTAGGATTTTTACGCCCGAAAAAGTCCCTCGGTCCTGGCAGGGTTTGAACCTGTGATCTTGGGTTTAGGAGGCAAGTATGGTAACCACTACACCACCAGGACCGACTAATATTTTGATGAAATATATAAAGGTTGTGTATTGCTTGCTAAATATTCTTTAATTTTACTTCATTTTCTATGCAACCATTACCATTGATATCATTTTCTTTTGAGTTTTAACTGCTATAAGTTTGGCTTGATGAATTTCTGGCCTGGATCAGGTGTCTTTATCCTAAAAAAGAGGACCTTGCACCATTGATAACAACATGCACATTTTTATATACCAACACTGAAACTAGGCATCACAGAAACTAACACCTTGGATGTTCTAAAAGTTTTTTCCTAACCAAGAAAACACAAGATTTAAGTGAAATTATTATTTTTTTTTTCAACATAGTCACCTTGTAAATCAATGCATTTAATCCAATGACATTCAAATTTTTCATGCCCTCAGTAAAATAAAATTTGTCATTTGTGCAAAATAAGAGTTTGTCTCAGCTTCAACCTCATCATTTTATTGCACCCAGCCATTTCTTCAGGTTTCTTTAGGAACAAAAAGTAATCATTGGGAGCCAAATATGGTTAATATGGAAGTACTTGGAAACAAAGGTCATGAAGTTTTGCAGCAACAATCCCAAATGTGAGTGAAGGTGCATTATCTTGATTATAAACAACTTTCTTTTTTGCAAGGTGTGAACATTAAGTCTGAATAGCATCCTTCAGTTGATGTAATGAAGCATAATACTCTCCAGTGGTGGTTCTGCCTTCTGGAGGTAGTCTACAAGCACCAGACCATGAGAATCCCAGAAAACCACTGCCATTACCATTTCTGCAGATGGAACTGTTTTTGCTTTCTTTGGTGCATTTTCACCTTTTGCCACCCACTGTTTGAACTGCTCCTTCATCTCTGGCATGCAATGGTGAATCAAATTTTCATCTACTGTTATGAAACATTAGAGAAACTCATTATAATTGCATTTAAACAAATTTAAACACTCTTGCAAAATGTTCATTTGAATGCATATGGTCCAAAATTCTCACCCATCAAGTTTTCCCACACCCAAAACTTCTCACAAAATGTAGTGGACATGGCCTATCGAGGCCTTTGAAATACCAGCCAACTTGCATACCTTCTTCAATTGGCAATTGAGTATGGCATTGTGAATTCTTGTCACATCTCATTGATCATAGCAGTTTTGGGATGCTCTATGTGCCCGTCATCTTAAATGGATGTACGACCATGCTTAAATTCAACATCCCATTTTTTAACCATTGAACAGGAAGGGGAAGATTTCTTTAATGTGGCATATAACTTCTTTTATATTTCTGTTGGGTTAAACCCTTCAAAAGGAAATACTTTGTCACAGCTCATATTTCACTTTTATCCCTTTTTGTAGAAAATATTAACACTCATTTGTTTACATGACTGTCACAAACAAGTAACTACACTTATGTGTCTGAAAATTGAAGCTGTCCCTCACTCTCCATCAATTACAGAACAATTGAAATAATATTTGTAATTTTAGAATCAGCAACTCAGTAATTATGTGCAAGTATGTTGTGCATTTTCTTTCAGTGGAGGAACTTTAATGACATAACTCGTATATGTAGAATTAATATTGTATAATATTTAAATACATTCATAAAATGTAATTTTTGGTAATATTTAAGAAATAGTGTGTAGAAATGTAACAAGGTAAGGAAAAACTATCGTCTTTCTACGAACACAGAAAGACTTAGCAAAAGTCAGCCAATGCAAGGTAACCCCTTCTTGTATGCAGGTATGGTTGGAAATACCCTGCCTTAGGCGAAACACCGGCTGGTTCAGTGGCAAAGTTGAAGGTGTCCGAGTAAAAGAGTCATTGACAGTAACGTATGACATATGTTTAAATTCATCTTATTGACGAATAGCAAAGCACTTAACTTGATCAAAATTTTCCGGCGAGTAGAAATGAAATTCGGTGAGGTAAAACACTCACCCATGAGACACGCTAACCCAAAATTGGCGGAAGCATTTCGCGCCGTTTTCCGTGGATAGCACTATTTTGTATAGTGTATAAAAGGGCGCAGATATGTGTGGCTACCGCTGACCGGAGATCAGCGTAAGAGCGGCTAAGTACAAAGTATCAGTTCCCGTGGCAACTAACCTTGAGTGTCAGTCACCACGCTAATTGCCGATACATCATTGAACTGCATTAAGATTTCCTTTGAATTAACAATCTCTTCGCACTCGGCACCATTTGGTTAATGTATTGAACTTACGCGTTTGCCAAGATTACCTTACCCTTGGTTCGACGTGAGATATGAGTGTGCCCGAATATTCATGTTAGTAGATTAAACCATATCAACAAGTAAATAACGAAGCAATATTTATCGTCACCTTTTGCATCGGAATCCCGTTTCAGGCCCGGCTGGCTCACAGCCACCAAAATCCAGCAAAACGCCCTCGGGAGAGTCTCATCGAAGAAGAGTGGGGGTGGTCTGCAGCAGCCGTGGAGAAATCTGCGATCAGCGGGCATAAATTATTTACCGCAGCAACCATACAGCCCAATTACCATCCCCAACCAACAAACTGGTTTCAAATTGGCGCCCAACGTGGGGCCAATAATAAACATTCTCTGCCACTTACAATCATGTTAGTTTTAAAATATACAGTGCAAAATCTAAAGGATGATATTTAACAATCATAGTAATTTGGCCATCTTCACATTATCTCTGAATCAGGCTGAAAACTTTTAGAACACCCCCTCATAAAATATTGCACTAATACAAATGACACATTACAGCTTGGTTGTATGTAGACTGAGGCTAGCCCTTCTTTCTCCTGGTGAAATTAATAGCTCTTTGTTGTCCTGTTTACATCAAGTGCAAATCATAACTGCCTTTAACAATTATGGTTCTGTCAGGAACTTTGCACTGAGCTTTTATTTTGGATTGATTGCCAATGATGAACTTAACATATGGAAGGAACATTTTGATAACATTCGTTATTATGGAATTCTACTGTTAATATAAGGTACAATAAAATTCATTTTAATTTCACGTTTCCAATATTTTGAACAGGCTAAGCCTCAAAGCCTCTTAAAGCTATTTGCCCCTGGTATTTGAATGCATTTATTGCATTATTTCTTAAAAGAAGTGAATGCTGAAAGGTGATTTTAAAAAGGGATCTGTTTCATTCAAAGACAGCTTCATGACCAATTTTGGTATTACAGCTGGAATATACAGTTGTGATAGACAATTTTATTTCAGTTTAGGAAAATAAGAGTACATATCGGCATTCCAGTTTGAAGTATATGCCATTTTGCAGAGCATCTGAGAGAGTATCAACAAGGATTATAAGAATACTTACATATTGATACTCTTAGAAATAAAACAGCACAAAAAGTGCTTGAAGCTCCCTTAGTCATATCAAATTTGGTTCTAGAATGCCTAAAGAGATACCAGGTAAACATAATTCTGTTAAATGGATGTGGGTGCCAGGACATTGTGATATTCAGGGCAAAGAAGAGGCAGATTGTCTGGCCAAGAAGGGTGCTGAGAATCTATTCACAGGACCTGAACCTGCAGTGGGTATATCACTGAGATGTTGGGGTAGGTTGTTAGCAAATGGAAAAACAAGAAACACAATGAGTGTTGATAGTCTATTGAGGAACACAAGCACTCTAAAATTATGATGTAAGGACCTAACAAAGATAGATCCAAGGATTTTCTCATGCTAACTATCTTGGAGGGTAGACCTTTAAATGGGTCACTACCTCCTTAGAAGTCACCTGCACAATATTGAGAATCAGCTTGATCCTTCATGCTGGAGATGTAACATGGCAAATGAAACTACTTCTCATATTCTTTGCGAATGTGAAGCACTGACTAATTTAAGAGGTCAAGTTGAATAATTGCAAATTGAATTGAATCTGAATGAGCTTCACTGTGTTAGTTCCGTATGAATTTTTTTTTAAAGATTTACAATTTTTAAAAAAATTTAATGAGTATTTGCAGTTTTCTTTTCATATTTTAATAATCTTTCATTAATGTCTCACACAATATTTTTAAAAGGTACAGGTCCCCTAGATGATTAGGAGAAGCAGATGCACAAAAAATTCTAGCGTTTGATGTGCTTGGGTCTTTTAATGAACCAACCCCTATATTTTACCATTACCAAGATTTGAAATTTTAATGGCATTGATTATTAATTCCCAAGCGATTAGCCATGTTAAGTTGATGACAATGTTTTGATGTTAGCCCCAGAACTGCAGTAGGCTGAAAACTTGATACTCATCAACTTAATGTGGCTGATTACCCAACAATCCATAATGAATAATAATTCATGTTAAAATGCTGGATTCTATATCCTACATATATTTAATTAAGAACAGAAAAACTAAGCTGCTTGCTTCTGTGAAGCCTTTTTACAGCCAATGTAGGCCTGAGCTTTATAGCGATGATCACTGCATCTTCTACCTCCATCACATGTTTTTATTGGTAGAGTGCAGTATTGCAGGGAGGCATGTGATCAGCACACTGCATCCCTCTGATCACTATATCGCAACTTACTAGATCAGAGATCGCCACCTCTCCGTCAGGTAGCTTCCCAATTGACCTCATGAGGCTGGGTGGACCCCATTCCAGACCTATCTTAGAAAAATTCCTAAGTAGATACTGTAAAATGAACCCAGGCCTCCCAGGCAGCAGTCAGCAACACTAACCACTAGACCAAGGAAGTGGTCAACTGCTTACTTACTCTGGTTATTTTTTAGGTGGGCTGCTTTAACTGAATAATTATTTTTTCCTTTTATTTTTCCATCTTTGTCATGTTGCTACTTACCTCCCTCCACTCAAATAGAACTAGATTTTATTATAGAACCTGATCCATAGTGTTTACTAGTTACTTTTAAAACATCTTCACACATAATCTCTAAATATAGATGTTCATAATATTACTGTAATTTATTTACGTTTTTGCTCTTTAAAAGGAAAAATTTAACTCTTGCTATTAATTTTTCCATTTCTATTCCATAAATCTTGCATTTCCCTTTGTGCCTTTATTTCTTATTATGCTTAGTTTTTTTTGTAAATTATAAGTGTACATTCTTCCCTCCTGACACTATAGACAGTGAAGAATGATTTTAAAATGCACACTATTTGTAATCACTTCTATAGAAAGTCAGTCTTATTTCACTTTGTTAGAAAACCATTCTACAGGCTCATCAGTACATAAAAATTTAAGGTATTTTGTGTCTGAAATGAGACCAACAACAAGAATAATGATTTTAAATACAATATGTCAAATTATTTGCTATAACAATGGGATAATTAAATTATTGCTATACTTTTTTATGACAGAAAACAGCACAAGAGTACCTAACTAATTCAGAAACAATAAATAATATTGGTTAATAAATTGGTGTCATTTGGCTTCACAGTAACATATAGCAGTTACATTTAAGTTCCACTAAGGGAATCCATAGGTGAATGAATGAATGGTGTTTAACGCCCATTTTTACTACAGAGGTACCACAGGTGGTGGACACTGGTGATGAATGAAATGAAATGAAATGATATATTGGGAAAGGATTTTATGGAAGGAATCGTTCCAGGCCTAAGTTTAGGGTAGCTCCCCGGCATTTGCCATTTATGAGGACTGAGGAAAACCTGGAAAAAACCTCAGTCAGGAAGGACGATCCTGGCGGTATTCGAACCCAGACCTCCCGCTCACGAGACTTAACGACCTCGGCCACCCGTGGCAGTGAATCCATAGGTGAAAATGTCCAAAGAGAAAAAGCATACTAAATGCATCAACAAACATAAACAAATATACCAGAAAACAATTAATATGTATCTGAAATTTTAAATTATAACATGAACATTTTATTTCAATAATTTAACTTCTTACAGAGGATTGTTAAATAAAATATTAGAAATTTTCCCTAATGACCAGGGCACACAATTAAAATTATTTTGGGTTTTCTTCATATGATTAACTTTTCCCATGTTATTTTCATCCAACAATAGAAGAAGCATTTGAGTCATAATATTAGTTATGACAAACAATGCTACTTTGTTGAACATGACAATGGTACTTTTTCAGAAATATAAATTTGACCAGTACTTATTTGGCAAGCCTTACACAAAAATTGCTAGCATTATAATGTTCTGCACTTACATATTATTAAATCAAAATTTTATGATAATAGTTAATGCCCACTGTTTCATCCCATAACATGGGTACCTCCCATGAGCAAGGTTTCAATTACCAGGAGAATTTCAACTACACTTATTTCCTCACAGAGAGCACAGGAACAGGTGGTAAACCCATTGCCTCCAATGCATTCTAACAGGGAACTAAGGTATTCCTTGGGTGTGAAACGGTCATAACTTTGTCCAGGTATCTATATCTCAGGTATGGAGATCTTTAACCTTACAAAAATCTATGGCACAGGACCCACAACATAAAGTCCCTCTGGTATGACATGCATTTCGATACTTTCATGGAAATAATTGCAATATATTGGTACATTATAAATATGACACTTTACAGATATAAACAGCTGACACTTCACATAATTAATAAAGAATATTCACCAAAAATAAACAAATTAAATGTATCCTAAATTTAGATGTAAATTGTTTTACTCTAAACTCCATTTACTTACATAAAAGTAAAAACTGTTTTGGGAGAATCTCTCCCATCTTCAGTTGCTGACCGAATCGCCATTACTCGAAATGATGACTGAACACCCAGATGTTTCTGTGGTGGCCTCTGTTGGTTGAAGTAGAAAATTGCTGAGTTCATCTATAGGAGGAAACTCGAAGTTCATTAAGTTATCTTTATTTTTTAATATGAACATTTTTTCCCAAATGGATAACTTCAATGGGTTGTGAAGATGTTTCAGCAGTTTCATTTCCAGTTTTATTTAACGGTTTTTGGTGCAAAAAAGAGCTGCTACTGCTGATTTATCCACTTGTTTAACCAAATATTCCTAAAATGTTCTTTCCTCCGAATTTCCAAACTTCTCTTTGTTTTGCCTATGTAGCTATGCTCACAATCTGCACATTTTATTTCGTAAATTTCTGATTTCTGCACTGTAGATATGCAGTCTTTTACTGTGCAACCCAATAAACTCTTGATGTTGTATCTGTTCTTTGGGCCTAACATTATCCCATGTTCTTTGAAAATTTTCTTGAACTTGCAGTAAATTGAATAGTAGGTGAAACTTTTGAATTTGTATTCTTCTTTTGTGTTTTTCAGTGTGGAAATTTCTCTTATCCCTTTTTTTCTTTTAGATTTATTGATAATTTTATCACTGTGTCTTTGTTGAAACCATTGATTATAGCTGTCTTTATTATTTGTTGGTATTCTATTTTGTACTCTGTTACTGTGCGTAGAATATTCATCAAACTGTGAAACACTTTATATATATATATATGTGGAATGAGGTTATAACGCTCATTTTTTATGTAGTTTTCTATAAATTACAAAATTCAAACAATCTCCATTTCTTATAATTTTTACATCTAGAAATGGTAGCCAACCATTTCTTTCTTCTTCTACGGTAAATTGTATAGATTCATGTTGCAAATTAAGAACTTTCAGGGCATCTATTGAGTGTTTCTTTGGTATTATTGCAAAAATGTCATCCACAAACCTATACCATGACTTGAAAATTAAAGGGAAGGCTTTTGTAATATGTGTTTCATATGAACACATGAATTACTCTGCTAGAAAAGGTGACAAAGGGTTTCCCATAGTTAGGCCTGAAACTTGTCGGTAATATTTTTTGTTTAAGCTGAAGTAATTTTGTTTAATGCAAATATTAGTAAGTTTTAATAAATCTTCTATTTCTTCTGTTTTTAAATTTATTGATGTTAACCATTAAGAAATCAATCTCCTAAATAAAAGCCTAAAAACTTGTATAGATTTCTCAGATAATATAGAAGATTACATAGCCGACATAGACATAGCCACCCAACAACTAAACGAAAGGGAAAAATTGTTTTTCAAAAGTAAATGCAAAAACCTTTTAGAGAACATAAAAAACCGAAAGAAATCAATAAACTACAGAATGATATTAAAACCACCAAAGGAAAAACCAGTTATATATGTATATATAAAAGCAGACAAAGGTAATAAAAAGCCATTTTAGACAAAAAGAATACATAAGTGTTGAAACTATGTTAAAAGGACAAGACTACAAACCAATTGATGCAATAAAATGTTAATCAAAACATTAAATGAAGTCAAAACACAATCTACTACTGAAAAACAGAATATCACACAGAGTAATCCAGTACTACCCAGGCTTTATGCACTACTAAAATGCATAAAAATGATAACAGCATGAGACCAATAATAAACAAAATAAATTCACACACATACAAGGTAGCAAAAAGAAATGATCAAAGTTTTCAATTGTTTTTAAGAGATTCCAAAGTTTGAGCATTAAAAATTTAGTTGATCTGGTCAAAAAACTTAAAAATAGCAGAATTACAGCTGGAGATATGATGGTATCATTGGATGTAAAAGCCTTATTCCCAAGCATACCTACAGAGAAACTTATGCTTATGCTAAAGAAATGGTTAACATCAATAAATTTAAAAACAAAAGAAATAGAAGACTTATTAAATCTTACTAATATTTGCATTAAACTAAATTACTTCAGTTTAAACAAAAAATGTTACCTACAAGTTTCAGGCCTAACTACGGGAAACCCTTTGTCACCTTTTCTAGCAGAGTTATTCATGTGTTCATATGAAACACATATCACAAAAGCCTTCTCTTTAATTTTCAAGTCATGGTATAAGTTTGTGAATGACATTTTTGCAATAATACCAAAGAAACACTCAATAGATGCCCTGAAACTTTTTAATTTTAAACATGAATGTATACAATTTACCATAGAATAAGAAAGAAATGGTGGCTACCATTTCTAGATTTAAAAATTATAAGAAATGGAGTTTGTTTGAATTTTGTAATTTACAGAAAATAAACACATACAGAAAACTAAATAAAAAATGAGAGTTATAACCCCATTCCACATAACTATGCAGTATTTCACAGTTTGGCACACAGATTGATGAATATTCCACTCACAGAAGCAGAGTACAAAATAGAATACCAACAAATAATAAAGACAGCTATAATCAATGGTTTCAACATAAGCACAGTGATAAAAATTATCAATAAATCTAAAAGACAAAAAGGGATAAGGGAAGTTTCCACACTGAAAAACACAAAAGAAGAATACAAATTCAAAAGTTTCACCTACCATCCAATTTACCACAACAAGTTCAAGAAAATGTTCAAAGAACATGGGATAATGTTAGGCCCAAAGAACAGATACAACATCAAGAATTTATTAGATTGCACAGTAAAAGACTCCATATCAACAGAACAGAAATAAGGATTTTAGAAATAAAATGTGGTGATTGTGAGCAGAGCCACATAGGCAAAACAAAGAGAAGTTTGGGAATTTGGAGAAAAAACATTTTAGGAATATTCGGTTTAAGCAGATGGATAAATCAGCAGTAGCAGCTCACTTTTGTACCAAAAACCAGAAATTAAACTGCTGAAACATCTTTACAACCCATTGTAGTTATCCACTTGGGAAAAAAAAAATGATATTAAAAAATAGAGAAAACCTAATGAATTTCCAGTTTCCTCCTATGGATGAACTCAGCAATTTCTTACTTCAACCAACAGAGGCCACCACAGAAACCTCCGGGTATTCAGCCATCATTTCAAGTAATGGCTGTTCGGTAAGTAACTGAAGATGGGAGAGATTCTCCTGAAACGCATCTTACCTATATGTAAGTAAATGGAGTTTAGTGTAGAAAAAATGAATACCTAAGTTTAGGATATATTACCACTCCATTGTCAACAGCTTCATAAGAAATATATTTAAATTAAATGTTCTTAATTAAATGTAAGTACTGATATTAGAATGCTAAATTCATTCTTTGCTGAAAATGATTTCTAATTTTGTAAACCATGTTTGCAAAATATTTTATTAGAATACAAATTTCAAGGTGGCCAAAAAATCAAAATAAATGTTGATAAAGGATAGGGTCTCACCTTGAAAGCCCACGAAATAAAGAGAATGTTTAGGTCTTCCACCTATTATTCCTATGCAGTTCTCTAAAGTCAGAACTGCAGTAAGGCAAGGTGCATAAATGGAATTCATCTTCTCAGCACCCAACCTTATAGGCACAAGCAGAATCACAGATTTCCATGGTGTTGCATGACATTCTCCTTTGGTGTTTGAATGTTCATGTGATCCTTCACATAGGTCCAATACATCTCGTATGTAAACTGGAAGAAAAAACATACATGAACATTAGGCACATGAATCAGTACATATTTTAAGGAACTTGCAAAGACTAGATAACACACTCTGAACTTCAATGCTTGAGACTGTGAGTTGTGAATGGCTATGGAAGACTTTCATTACAGCATTCCTTAGCCGCTGGCTGTAAGAGCTGAAGATATTACACTAATAACTTTATCTCACAGAAAACCTGCTAGAATGTTACTACTTATGCTAATGTTTAATTATAATAAGAGCACTATTCTCAGGATTATATGGGCTATTTTGTTTTACTCCTATATGGAGTTCAATCTCTAACATTATGCTAATCTCTAATGTTATGGCTTTCTCTTTTACACATGCTATGAACAGTATTTCTTGAACTACAAAGAGTTTAATTTCACGTTTTTAGACCACGTATAATTTCTTTCATTATAATATTTTAATGCTTAAAAATGAAACTGAACTTTTTCAATCATTTGTCAACAATGAGTGAAAAAGGTTTATCATTTTTTTCTTTCCTAAAAAAAAAACAGCTTTTTACATCCCAAATGAAGCACTACTCATCTCTGGAACCATGAACTAAATGAACTAATGGGAATAAAATCAATTTTGGGTTAATTAACATTAAAAGGAGTATGTTGCACTCTGGCATAAAGATAAACAATAACCTTCCAAACTACTTAAAGAAAATGCAAGACAAATGTTTGAAACTATTCCTAAAGGCATATCTAATCAACCACTGCTTCTACTACTCCATTCAAGATTCCCCTGTAAATAATGATAAATGACTATTTCATAATTTCACTATATCCCAGTAGTGCGAGAATGACCATGTACGTCATCTAGTACTTAGCATGATATTATTGTATATACTTAATTGTATCATGTTTTTTTTTTTTTTTACTTTTACTTTTCATATTCTTGAACATAATTCAGTATTATATTAAGTTGTGACCATGACTGCCGCAGTTGCCACCACCACCACCACAATCAAGTGGCATTTGTCTTTTTAAGATTTAAAATTTAAAATTTTAAAAAAAAAAAAAAAAAAAAATCTACTAACATAGCTTGCACCTATTGGGAGTCAAAACCTGGACCCTAATAAGCAATGACCAGACTCAATGCCACAGTCATAGTGAAAGTCTCTTCTGTTAGTTAGCTTTTATTTATTTACCATTAAAATACAATTACTATATATAATAATAATAATAATAATAATAATAATAATTAAAACATAATTGTTAAACCCCAAATCAATTTCTAACCATAATAATAGTAACTGAACCCCAATCTTTGGTTCATCAGTAGCTCCCTGCTTGAATATCCAGAAGACTTTGGCTCAGTTCCTTCTATAGACCATGCTTATTTTCAAATAACAAAAAATCACTAATATCATAAAAAACAATTTTAAATAGAAATTAATTCTTATATTAATCAAACAATATTGACATGCTAAGAAAAAAAAATACAAATTGCAAAGGGACCTGCACCTCACAGATTTTCCTCAGTACTCTTAGATTCCTTACTCCAGATCTGGTCCAAAAGAAACTTTTCCTCCCTAATTAATCATAAATTTCTAGGTACCTATCTCTCAATACATTCTCAATGAATTCTTCTCCCTAAAGCTCAAACAGATTTCTTGTTTCTCAATATCTGCAATTCTATCATTTACTTCTTTCAAAACCTCCTATTTTTAGATTGCTTATTTGCCGAACAATTCCCCATGCCATTTTTTTTTTTTAAATATTTTGGATTTGAATCACCCATGATCTTTTCCATTTAAATTTCTCCTGTGCACCATCACATTCCCTGACATTCACTCCATCCTCCAAAATGTTTATTCTGTATAGGTATTTCATACTTCTTTTAATTATTCTCCCTTTACTAGTTGGCCTATCCAATTTTACGAAGGCTACATTATTATGTGGCACTCTCGGCAGTCACAGTAGTAATTTACTAAATGATCTATTCATTAAATCCAAGACTTTCCAGCTATCATCATATGCCCATATTTCTATTCCACACACAATTTTCACCTCCACTAGTGTTGTATACCCATTCCATCCATTTGACACTTATTTCCAGTATTTTCCTTAATAATGCCCTTACAACCCCTAATATACATTTTTCCCTCAGCTAATATTAACTTTCTCTGATCATTCCAACTACCATTTGCACTTAACATCACCCCAAGATAATCAAATTTCTTAACCACCTCTATTTCCTGCCCAACTAACTACCATTTTTCGTCTTTTCTCAGTTTAAAGCCCTTCTTAAAGA
The DNA here is from genome assembly GCA_030762175.1 of Metallyticus violacea. Lineage (NCBI taxonomy): Eukaryota > Metazoa > Arthropoda > Insecta > Mantodea > Metallyticidae > Metallyticus > Metallyticus violacea. The sequence continues at coordinate 185,191,719 of CM060846.1, read as the reverse complement.
CTATTATTTTGAATTTTCTATTGCTCACTTTTAAGCCCCAATCTTTACAATAATTATGGATAACTTCAATTGCTTTTCTTAAACCTCCACTTGGGACAGAACCAATAATCAAGTCATCTGCAAACAATAAGGCTGGTATTTTGTTATTAATTACTGGTGAATGTATAATTGCTTTTTGGATCCCTTCAATGTCATTAATGTATATGTTAAATAGCACTGGGCTTAATTTGCATCCTGGTCCTCATCCTAATAAACTCCGGATGCACTCTGTTTTCTCATCTCTTGAACATTGCACACAAAATTATCATCTAAATATATTGCTTGTATTACATTTATAGTTATCACTTACTCCCTTCCTTTTTAACTTGATCCACAGTGGTTGTCTGTCTATAGAATTAACAGTCTTCTACAAATCTCCAAATCTACCCACCCCCTTTTGATACTTAAAGGCAATTGTTATTACAAAATTATTGTCAACTGTTCTTTTTCCTCTTCTGAATCCACACTGGAACTCTGAAAATGTTTATCCTTTCAACCAACTGCTGTTATCTATTTGCCAAAATTCCAGTGAAAACCTTTCCTATTTCTGACATAGACTTATACCTGTGTGATTGGTGGGTTATTATACAGGTACTATCAAACTTGTTCTCCATTTCCTTGGAATCACATCAGTCAAATTTTGTTAAATAACCTTGTTAATACATGCATCCTATTGCTATCCTTGCATCATAACTTCCAAAATTGATTAGTTACATGCCATGTTAATGTTCAGCCCCATTTTAATATGTGTTATAATTTATGAGCATCATTCACAAGCAATGAAATAAATAATTAAAATCCCCGGATATTCTTAAAAAAGAACAGAAACACTCACTTTAAGTCCTTCTTAACAGTTAACATTTATCACATTCTTGCAACTTCAATTTATAATAAAAAATCTAATATACATATGTACTCAATTGAATCTGTGATTTGAAAAAGGTATTAAGCAAGTGCACTTTTTGCAGAAATGAGCTGATAATATATACATTTTGTTTCTCAGCCCTTGAGCTAAATATTAGTTTAAAAGAGAAACATATTAATTGTGAATCCAGTACCAGATTAAAACTCCCATTAATTTTAAAAAGGGAATAAATTCTGAAATAGTTTCCCTTATCAAAGTAAAGATGACCTTGAATGCTCATTATTATTCATTATTGTTGTGGAAGTGCCTGTAGTACATATTAAAACCTTGTTTGTTATTTTGGTGCTGTTTATAGGATGATTATGGAAGTGAATCTCCAAAAAATAATAGGAGGAAAGGAGCTTGAAATATTGAGCTCATTTACCTGCTGGGAAAGAGTATGTTACTGGGAAGGTTAGGGTTATGAATGTGAAAAAACCGGGTCCTGGTTGCAGCTGCTAGGTGGTACATGATCATAAAACAGCTATTCTATCACAGAGACATAGTGGATCTCATAAAAATGAACAAAGTTGCCTTTCTAATGGGACTAATAGAGAGTAAAACAGCACAGAGAACGTGGCCAAGATAAGAAAAAATGCACAGACAACAAGATTGTTATTATCTTTCATGTGCTGTTTGGTTGTAGAAGAGTTTGTGTTTGTAAACAAGCATTTCTGAATCTTATTTTGATTTAAAGTAAAACACTAAAAATCATATCGTCACATTAAAACTCTCTTTAAGTTTCACAAACACACTTATAAAAGTAATTTTGGTACATGTTTCGTGAGGTACATTCCTCACATTGTCAACCAAAACGACGACTGAGGAGCCAATTTCAGCAAAGTATGTATGTTACTCTGCTTGCTCTGGTGGTCTGTTAATGAACTTAAACAATATGTTGTCTGCTTCCGGTATATCAAAATTCATAAGTTTGTATTCATATATTTTTATGTAAATTTTTTCCCATATATTAAGTTCTTTCGGATGTTGAATTGTTTTTAGTAATGTTATGTCCTTCTCTATTTCATGATTCTCATTCCAAAAATGTGCAGCCACTGCTGATTTTTCTACTTGTTTGTGTCTAATATTTCTCCAGTGTTCCTTTAATCTTATCCCCAGATTTCTCTTTGTTTTTCCTATGTATATTTTGTCACAATCCTTGCAATTAATTCTATATATACCTGAATGTTCTTCTTTCTTCTTTTTTTGTTTAATTTTATTTAGATTTAATAGTTTACCAACACTATGTCTGTTTATTGGTGCTAGAGTAATGTTTTACTTTTTGAAAATTTTTTGGAATTTATGGTTAACATAAGGGTGATATGTGAATTTTTGATAAGTATTTTCTTTAAGTGAAGAACTGAGTGTGATGATTAGTTTAATTTCCTTTTTATTTTTAAATCTTTTTATTTTTTTATCTACCATTTGTTTGTTAAATCCATTTATTTCTGCTGTGTGTATTATATGTACGTATTAACAAAAGTTTCACTGTGTGGACTCCGAAATTCCGTAATCATTTCTGAACCTGTATGCTGTCTCTGAGAAATCTGTATATAACTAAACATCCCTGCTACTTCAAGGAAAATCTGTTGATAAGCATGGGAAGCATATTAATTGTGGCAATGCAATCCCTGAAGCTGCACTTGTTAAAATAAATCAACAAATAAGGTCATTTCCTACACAGCATACACATTACTCAAATAAACCTTTCACATACCTAGACCTCCAACTTAATGTTAACAAAATGTATCAGCTCTTATGGGAAGAGAATGAAGATTTAGCAAACAGTGTGAAGATGAGTACTATATAAAGTACTACAACGAAAACTATGGATTTAGATTCAGTCATTCTCAGGTGGATGTGTCTTCAGAATGTGAGAATTTAAATATAAAGATAAAGTCCGCATCACTGAATGAAAAATGTTAAAAGGACTGCAGTTGCATAACAAATTGTACATAAAAAAGAGCAGCTAAGCACTATAAGAAAATGGAGGAAGTAAAGAAAATTTGCCAAGAAGACAAGTGAAGAATTCATTGTCTTTAATGAGGACAGAAAGATTTAATATCATACCAGTATTTTTCTGAAAGAGGCCACTCTTTCTTAACACGAGATCATGACTTTGGTCTCATAAAGAGTGTCCTCTTATGTCATAATTAATGTATACTTCACATAAATATATTTCACTAATATTATGAGCTAAGAGATTCCCAAATGCTTTCATGGCAACACTAGTAAAGTCAGAAAATGTTATAGACTTCATAACATGGTGGTCGATGTATTTTAAGAAAACAATTGAAGCTGTTCCTCATGTGATCCTGGACTAACTCTTTCAAAGTATAAGCATCTAACATATAATAAAGAACACTTTGGATATCTCGAGACATGCGAGTACATTGATAACACTAACCAGTACTCTTTCACATAGGCAAAAGGTATGTAAGTTCAGGTCTGCCTTTCCAAAGGTATATGGTACAGCTGATATTCCAAACAAGAAGACAGCAGATGGTGGAAAAGTTTTAGGGAAATACCTTGGTATATATTTATATGATTAACTTGTTATACTGACAAAATGAATTTAAAGCATAGTTGTGAATTTTCTTTTCTTGCTATATTGAGCAAACTGAAATGAGCTTTCCTTGACCTTACTGTGTGAATTTCCTTATTCCATTACATTTCCAAATATAACAATGCACAATTTCAAACTCTATTAAGATGCAACACAATGTATGGGATTATTCATTTTATTATATAAAACTATATAAAATAATAAACACTATTATATCATTTAATATTTTTATTACATTTTATAATGAAAGAACATCTATGAGGAGAACTGTAATTCATGCACAAATTAATTATATGGACAGACTCATAAAAATGTCATATGCTCTCATAAGCCCACAGCTCTTACAACTTGTTTATTGTGAACTTGGCCAAGAATGTCTTCTTTCAAGTAATTTTATTACCTGAAAAAACCAGGTTACCCATAATGTAACAAAATACATGCTGTCATCATTCTGGGTCCTTAAAAAATTCAACATTTCTAAAGTCTGTAAAAGTAGGTATTAATATTACCTGCACAATCCTGGGCCACATAAACACAAAGCTGTTGAAAATCAGCATTTTCTCTACTACCAAGTTCAACAGCTTGCCTGAAACAATAATATAATATGGTGAAATCCATTGCAAGCTTAAAATATCAAAGTTTCAACATGCTACAATGGAATCAATCTAATGCTTGAAGGATGATGATGGTTATTGTTTAAAGGGCACAAAACTACTTAGGTCATTAGCACCCAAACACACTAAAAACTGATCCAAGAATAAAATATCTACATCCAAATCCAATGTAGAAAAGGGCATTACGCACATTAGGCAATAACAATAAAAAAAATCTAAAACAAATAACAAGGGTAAAAAGATCAAAAACAAAGAAGACTGGCACTAAAACAAGGCTGCTAGAGCTGAAAACACAACAGTCTTATAATGGTCTATAAATGCAACATAAAAACCCCATAACAAAGAACAAAGGCAATATGGGTCAACAACATACAAGACTGATAAATAAAACACAGCTGTAACAGCTCAAAGCAAAACAGTCTTACAACAGTATAGAGTTGTAACAATTACACCCTATAACAAATAACAATAGTCAACATAAATAAAAGACTAATAACAACATATCACCAAGAGCTGAAAACACAACAGTCTTAAAACAGTCTAAAGATGCCGTCATGAATAAAATGATATAACCTCACACCTTGCTTAAAAAACCACAAACAGGGATAAAATGGAGCACTCTCTCAACAGCAACCTCATCATCTGCAAAAAGTTCTCAAAAGAGGAGGGCAAACCCAGAGAAAGTCTACAAGCTGCTTGATGATGGCATTCAAGTAAAATGTGATGCACTATAAAGGGGTGGTCACAGTGAGGGCAAGCTGGAGCTGGTTGACCATTAAAGAGGTGACGGTGACTAAAACGGCAGTGCCCAATTTTCAAACATGCTGAAATTACTGACGAACTGCACGAGAAGAAGTCGGCCAGTTAAAAGGGGTGGATTTACATTCTTGAAGCTTATTGCTAGGGATTAAATTCCACTCCTCGCGTCAGCGCGAGAGAACGCCTCGACGTAAAGAATATTTAAAATCCCCGAAGTAAAAACGTTGCTCGTACTCAGCAGGGTCTAAAAGGGCGGATTTAGATGCGACATCTGCGGCTTCATTACCCGGAAGTCCCACATGTCCAGGAACCCATAGCAGGGTCACCCTGACGCCAGCGTCAAGAAGCGTAAACACTGCATCCTGGATTTTCTGTACAGAAGGGTGGTAGTTGTACAGCTGTTTAAAAGATAAAAGGGCACTCAGAGAATCGGAACAAACAACACTGTCCCCCAGCCGCTGTTCAGAAACAAATAAAATCGCCCGATAAATAGCATAAAGCTCCGCCATAAAAATAGATGTCGCAACGTTAAGACCATACGTAAAACTTGCTCCATTAAAAACAAATGCACAGCCTATTCCCGTGTCAGATTTTGAGCCGTCGGTACATATAAAATTCCAGCCATTAAAAGAAGAGACAATCTCGCTAAAATGACGACGAATTATAGGTGCAGCGGAGACTTTGGACAGGACGTAAGCCCAAGATGAACGGGGGCCTCTGCTAACAGCCAAGGGGGTGAAAAGGTTTCCCCGGTTAAGAAAAAGGCAGGTAATTCCAAATCCAACGTCCGTAAAAGCTCCCGAAAACGAAAGCCATCAGGCTTAGGGGTAAAAGACCGAGCAGCATAAAATGGAGCGAGAGCCACATTAAAAAAACGGCTCGTTCGTGGGATGACGAGGCTCCGAATCGACAACCATACGCAGAAAGTAAAAGATCCCTACGATAAAACAACGGAGGTTCTCCAGACTCCGCACATAAACTGGACACAGGACTGGTCGGGAATGCTCCAATGGCGACACGGATACCCCGGTGATGAATGGGAGTAGTATGTACCCCGCGGCGGGCTACAGTTTGACGTCACATCCGGTTTTGTTCAAGGTCATTTTGTAGATGTACATGGGTATGATTGTTGAAGGTAATTAGCCGGCCGGGGCGGGCTAATATGTAGTTGGCATGTACATGTTCAAAATGTCCTTGAGCGTAACCGGATGTGACGTTTTGGTTGTAGTCCCGTCGCAGGGTACATTTTTTTTTTTTTTTTTTATTTATTTTTTTTTGGTTACATAAGATACATATTTTTTTTTTATTTTGGTTACATAAGATACATATGTGGTTGATACAAGATGTACTATTTTTATATTTGGTTACATAAGATACATATGTGGTTGATACAAGATGTACTATTTTTATATTTGATTACATAAGATACATATGTGGTTGATACAAGATATACAGTTTTGTAATGACATTGTATACATTTTGGGATAGATGACAGGGTACATGTTATAGATATGGACGGTGTTGATATCTGGATAAATATAGGTACATGATTAATAGGTTGATACCGAGGGAGATTGAAGCTGGGGATAGGATGGTGACGTGAATGATGGATGTGAAGATGTACAAGTATAGGAGAGTGCGTATGTAATGCATGTTATTGTTTGACGACAAATTGGAATGTGGTGAGGCATAGGTTTTGTCGATGTTGGTCGGTTGTTTTGCACGTGAGAGATAGGTTATGTTTGGTTAAGACGAAGTTGTTGAAGAAGTAGAACTTTGAGGTGGAAGGTTTGGGGGTAAAGTTATAGAGATTGATGTGGAAGTGGATGGGTATGTTGCAATGTTTGCGGATGCGGAGGGTTACGGTCCTGTGGGATGTTGGTCCGGCGATGTCGGTAGATTTGAGGTTTAAGACGCCGCGCGCATCTTCGACGTAGAAGCTGAGCAAGAGGTTGTTTCCTGTGGAAGAGGGAAAAAGGGTTATGATTAGAGAGCGGTGGATAGCATTGTGCATGTATGTGTGAGATGTGATGTTAATATATGCGTGTACTTACCAACATGGAAGAGATCAGTGTGCATCGGGCGAGTCCTTGGGGAGTTCTAGAAAGTCGATGATGGTTTTTCGGTTGCCGTTAGGCAGCGTTTCGGTGCCGTTGTAAACGACGTGGAATGGTGCCTCGTTGAGTTGGTTTATTTGTTGGTGGGTGAGGTCGTTGTACGAAGTGGGCAACCAGACTTGTTTTCCGTCCTGGAGTCGTAGGACTGTTTTTAGTCCGTATTGGGTGTTGAGGGATCGGACTCCGACGACGACGTACGGTTGCTTGTAGGTGAGGTCTCGCACCGAGATGAATGTTGGAATGTGTCCCAAGTTGGTGAGGTCTTGTAGAATGCTTCGTTGCATGATGTTGTCGCGGCGACGGCTGGTTAGGTTGTGAGCGGGTGAAAGGAAGTATTTGTAGGTATAAATGGTTGGGGAAAGGAAAGACACGTGACCGCAAGCATCCGGGATGTGTTGCGCAACTTAGAGGAAGTGAGGAGGGGTTTAGGGTTGGTTGTGGTTACTGGGTTCGTGGTTGACGTTTGTGTCTAGGAAATGTTTGTATTTGTGATGGAGTTTGACTATGTTGTTCCACTCCTGTAGATATATGGCGATGCCTGGTCTGTTTTCGTTGTTGTTGAATATGATAGCGGGGGTTCCGAATACGTGTTTGAAATGTAGCGTGTGTTTGTCGTTGACGTGGATTTTGCGTCGATTGGGTTTGTCGGCGCTGGCGGAGTCCAGATGTTGAGCGATTTGCGGTCCTAGCTCCTCCACGAGTCTGGTCCACTGGTCGATACCTTCGAGGGTGACGTAGTGATTTTTTCCGCACTTGGAAATGGTGACCGTGTGGGCCCCCGGCGGTCCGGCGATGGAAAGGAACTTGGAGTGCTTCGCATTGATGAGTTGTATGTGTCCGGCGCACCTGAAGCAAAGAGAGAGTAGATTAGCGGGGGTCGGCGTACGCGTTGGAGCGTTGAGGAAGAGGAGGAGGGTATTGGGAGCGGATACTTACATGTTTACTGCTTGCCGTTCGGAGGAAGAGTGTGCGGTGCAGTTAGAGCGCACGCGTTTTGTGCAGAGGTAGGCATGATTGGTGCGCGGAGTTGCACCGCGCATGTCGCTTGTAGGACTGCATGATGAGACGGTCGTTGTAGTCGTAATGTTTGATTCTGAACTTGTGGTAGAAGAGAGATGTGGGCAAGTTGCAGCATCGATGGGAGACGTATGCCACGGCATAGTGTCCGCACGTGGTGCTGTCGTCGCCTTGCAGCCGACGCGAATTATAGGTCCACTTATTGCCGCAATTGCGGAGGAGGAAATGTTGGAAGGCGGGTAAGAGAGGTGGCAGTCCGTAACTGTCGAAATATTCTCCCCGTCCGTCCCCGTTTATGAAGATGCAAATCCAGTGCTTTCCCGGTCGAGTGCTAGGGTCGGTATTTGCGACTAGAGCAACGGGTAGGCTTGCGAAAGTGGGAGGTAAGCGATCGGAAGGGAATACTCCCGCGAACTGTCGATGTTTTTTGAGAATGTCGTTGATGCGTTTCGTGTTCATGATATGAGTACGGATCTGTGCACGTCGATCTCCAAGGTTCTGTATAGTTCCGACATGAGTAGGATGCAGGCCGGTTCTGGCAAAGGTTTGCGAAATTCCATTTTTATAGAGACGTTGCCGTGGTGAAGACCGGAAGCGTAATCGTTGTTGGCGGTCATGTCGGCGGTGAGGTCGAAAGCGAAGATGGTGTAGCCGTTGGAATAGGCTGGTCTGTTGATGACGGTGCCCTTGTTTTTGAAATGGATGCCCAAACCGTCCTGGAGGGTTTGAAAGCAGTCGAGGAAGTGTCCTTCGTGGAAATTTGGTTGTAGGGGTTGCGAGGGGAAGGGTTGATTATTGACGAAAAGTTGTAGCGCTGCTAGGTCGAAATGTTGGAAATGGTAAGGGTTTTTGGAGACGTCACCCGTGTACGCCTTATCGCTGGTCATGGCGATGATGATTCTGCGCGGTATTTTTCCGACGAGAACGTCGTTAAATTGCGCTCCGGTGTTTCCCTTGGGTATGTTGAGGGTTTGAAAGTCTACGTCCTTGAAGTGATATTTTGCGTTGCTTTTGGCGAGAGCCGTCTGGTTGGCGAGTTTGACGGTGGCGCTGGGTCGGACCTGTTTGAGATGGAGTTTAGCGGACACGATTCGCGTGTATCCTTTGAAGAGTGGATTTTTGGAGAATAGGTGGAATTGCGGCGTTGAGGGGGTAAGTTTGACGGTGAGATTGACATTATTGAGTAGCAGAAGGTTTTGGTTGAAGATGCCGCTAGAGAGGCACCCCATGAGTTGCACCATCTTGCCGCCTTTGGTGTATTCCTTTCGCCACTGCATCCCCTGGTTGTTGTCGAAATCGTCGTGCTTTGCAGGAGTATCCAGAGCCCACAGAGACGACTGCAATCTGCCGTTCATGACGTCGGTGGAGTAATTGAGTAGGGTTTCGAGATAGGTTTTGAAGGGGTATCCTGTTTGAGGCATGGAGATGTTGACGTTATTGAGAGACACGCCGACCTGGCTGAAGAGAGAATTGAGAGAATTGTTGACGAAGGTGACCTCGCTGGCATCGGCAATGTCTGTACCGTCCTCCTTGACTATCTTGACGAACGTTTCTAGAAGGACGTAGGACAGGTCCAGGTAATCGTCGCCATTTCCAGAGTAATGGAACGTTATGGGGGAGTTTGCGGAAATTGTGTTTTGAGGATTGAGAGCGATGGTTCTGTATTCCTCTATGTTAGTTTGCACGGGTAGGTTGCGAAAGATGTCCAATTCGGAATTCATGTACACGGTAGCCATTACGAAAATATGTCGATGACCTTGGTTTTGCGCTTTGCCTTGCGCCTACGTTTGGTCTTGCGTTTCGCGCGTCCGGTTTTAGACTGGGTCTTCCTCTTTTTGCGAGCGGCTTTTATTCTGACGCGCTTCTTGCCCGAGCCCAACATGGAATCTATTTTATCGTCGGCCTTTCGCTTGAGATTGCCGCCCGCCTCCTTCAGTCGATTTCGGAAAGCTTCCTTGGGCGTAGCGGAGGTGGTGGCGACGTCGGAGATGACGTTTGCGCCCATTCTGAGAGCTTCCTTGCCCACGGCTTTGGCGCCGCTCTTTAAGATGGGAAACAGGGTGCGAAATAGCCCGCCTAGAGCGCTGAAGAGTCCGCTTCCCTTTTGGTATCTGCTACCCCTGTAAAGAACGAAGTCGCGATCGTTGAGTCCGCTGCCGGCCTGGTTCAAGTAGTAGCTATAAATGACGTCATCATTGTGGATCATGTTGGCGGCGCTTAGGTCTGAAGGACAGTACCAAAGCGGAAGAAAATCCGTCTGCAAATGGCAGGAGATCGCCAAATCCGTCCCTTAAATCTACGGTGACCGTGTTGAAATCCTGCTGCAGCAGCGGCACCCAGTTGAGAGGAAAGAAGGATTTTTCGACCGCGAGTCTCTTGGTCGATTCCGTTTCGTATTCCAGGACCGTGCTGTCTAGCACCTGAGCGAAAGCGTCGCCGACCATCTGCGGCACCGCTAGATTGCAGTACACGAAAACCTCGTATGGGAAGCCCATGTACGGGTCGGCGCTATACTTCGGGGTTGGATGTTGAACGATGTCGACGTAGGGGAGAAATCCGAGCATTTTCGACACGCCGGGAGAGGGTACGAGTTGCGTGAACACGCGCCTGTGCTTGGCGATCTTAGGGCGAGCAATGCGCACGTCCGAATCGACGGCGGGCGGGGCGGCTCCCGAGGGCGGCGCACTGTGCGCGGGGGGAGGCGCGGGTTTTGGTTTTGGTGCGGGCTTGGTGGATGGCTTAGGAACGGAGGACGGCTTCGGTTTGGGTCTTTTGGGTGCATCGGACATGGGATGGTCGGAAGCATTCTGTTCGTCTACGTGCAATTGCATGAACGGAGTTACGTGTTCGGATAGAGCGTTGACCACCTTTCTCCCCTGTTCGATGAGCGAGCGATTAACGACGACGCGACCGTCCTTCAGGGCAAAGAGCCCGTCGTCCAGGTTCGCGTGCCATTTGAGGGCGTCGTTGATGCTGGCAACGACTTGGACCGGGTCCATGCGTATTGCGTTTTCGAGGTAGAAGCAGAAGGGAAAGTCCCTGACATCTGGTATCTCTTCCACGTACGTGGTATGCGTACCACGTACGTAGCAGGTGGTGTTGAGGTTGTAGAATCTGTTGGGGTAGCGGATCTTGGTGAGTGCCACCTCCCACTCGCCGCGCAGCACCACCCTTTCCGGTAGCAGGTTGGAAAAGCGAGAGGTGGCGTTGTCGGCGAAGCGCTCCATGGACGCGTTGCTCGCGAGCGTGATGGAAAACGGCTTGTGCCTAATCATATCGATGCAACGTCGGAATGCTTTACCCAGGAATTAAATTTGTCCGGATATCCTCTCCACTTGACGAGCACTTGCTTACTGGCACCTCTACCCCTCGTGGCCAGTATTTTATCCACCTTGTAGGTCCTTGGCAGATGGACCTTTTGCAGTTCTTGAGCGTAAAATATTCCCTGCACGCGCTCGCCGGCCAGGTCCTTGATCTTGTAGACAACGGGATTGCCTTTCACAACGTCGTAAATCTGGAATATTTCGTCGGTCCAATTCTGCTCGTAGCCCTTGTCGAATCTCATCTTCTCCCTAGATATGCGAACGTGGTTGCCCACGCGAAATTTCGGTCTTTGGGGAGTATGCCGCGGCGTGCTGCCGTGCAGATGTTGATATACCTTGAAGACGTTCGATTCGTTGACGTTCGCCGGTGCCATCTTTATGGACCTGTGGCGGGAGGTGTTGTAAGAATGTAGCAGAGCTGGTAGCACGTCAACGTACGCGTAGGTGTTTTTGTGCGTAAAGTACCGCCACATTTTCGTTTTTAAGGTTCGGTTGAAGCGTTCTACCACGCTGGCCTTCACGTTGTTATTGGTGGTGTAGTGCTGGACGCCGTGACGCTTTAGAAACTCGCGAAACGTTGCGTTAGTAAATTCGGTGCCCTTGTCGGTCTGCAGAATCTTGGGGATTCGTCCGTGGTTGGCGAATATGGAACCGAACGCCTGTGCAACGTTTTTGCCGAATTTGGTCTCTAGAGGCACTGCCCAGGCATATTTGGAGAATACATCTATGACGGTGAGAATATATGCGTAAGGCTCGTTGTAACGTTTGATGCTGCTCATGACATTTAGGTCCGCCTCCCAAAGGTCGTCGATGTTGGTGACGTGATAGTTTCTGGTTGGGAATCTCTTTCTCGCCTGCTTGTGCAGGGTGTAGCTCTCCTTTCCCCTGAGAAATGCCTCTATCTCGCGCTTGGAGGCACCCGTGGCCTTACGAAGTTTCTCGACAGTGCCAAGTCCCGCGTAATGGTCGATTCGGTTGTAAATGTCCTCCAGATCCATGGTTAGTACAGAGTTTCCCACTCTAGATCCTCCCGTTGCTTAGATGATTTGCCCGATCTCGGTCTGAGTCCGTACCTATTGGTGAGGTGAGCAACGTTGCGAGCCCTTTTAAACTTCTTCTTTTCGGCAGAGTCTAGAACCTGCTGCGTCGCTTTATGTTCCTTTTTCGCTTTTTTCTTCGGTTCGAGCGCGTCCGCTAGTAAAACGTCTTCTTCTTCTTCTTCTTCCTTCACCTCCCGCTCTCTATCGTTTATATTTTCGTGCGGAGCTCTGAGTTTTGAAATGAGATCGTAATAGTTGGCCAACTTGTACTTCATGAAACTCCACTTTTGTTCCGGCGTCAGTTTGGAGCGTTGCACCTGAGCGATGTCTCTCGAAATGGACGTTATGGCCTTATCTATGACGTGAAGTCTTTTCGCGCTTTTCGGCTGAGACTGCAGGAGCATTATCTGTTTTGCGTGCTTCATGACGATATGAGCGCGCTAGCTATGGAGCCTAGCACGGGGAGAAGAAATGCTGGTAGGAATCCTCCCTTCTGCGTTAGGATTTTTTTCTTCTTCTTCAACGACACCTTCTTGTTGACTAATTTCCTCCACGTAGCTCTATGTCTTTTTAAGCGCTTCTTGCACGCTGGAGAAATGCACACCTTCCCTTTGTTAACGTTGTACACGCATTCCGAGATTGCCTTTATGAAATCGGGGGTTGCGTGCCTCAGCATGCTCTTGCGAGCGGTAGGTTTTGCCTTGCTCAAGGCGACCAGGTTATCGCATTGTTTCGCGATCAAAGGGGAGGTTAGTTTTCGTAATTTACCCTTCATCGTCGAAAAGCGTAATGATGCATCGAGGAGTCGAGCAACGCGATATTTATAGGGAGACGAAGCAGGACGGCTCCTCCCCCGGTAGCAGCCCTGTTCTGTACCTGTATCTGTCTGGAGTGTACTGCGTGCAGTCCAACACAAGGTATCCGTGAGGCTTTTCCGTAGCCTTTTGAAAAGCCTCTAGCAAGAATTTCGAGTTACGCGGTTCCATCTGCTGAAATAATCTGTCTATCTGCATCTTGTCTCTGTTGTTTTTGAACACCACGATGTAATTGGCGTTTAGCGAGATGGTGCGAAATTTCCTTCCCTGAGGGAATATGTTTTGCAGTATGTAAATGACGCCAAAGTTTCTGTGGTGCGAATCTTTGGTGAAAAAATTGGACACGTCCGTGCTGTCGCTCTCGTACATCATATCGTCGATAACCACTAGATCTCCCTCCCTGATGCTGCGCATGTTAGGAATGCCAGCGTGCGTGAGCACGTTGAAAGTGCAATGGTTGAATTCGGGTCCAAATTTTGGAGGATACTCGCGTGGATGGCACCATACAACCCTATTTGGGACCTTGTCGAACATTCTGTCGGCGTTGGCTATGGCGTGCTTAACAAACGTGGATTTTCCACAGCGGGACGGACCCGCAACCTGTATGGTACTCGGGAACGCGAATCGCTTGGGATCCGTCATTTCCACGTCCTTGCCCGGGTACGCCTTTCTGAACCTTCCCCTGTCTGGCACTACTTCTCCTAAAAACGCATCCGTCATTTGCACGTCTTTGCCGGGATTCACTCGTTTGAACCTACCCCTGTTGTCAATAACCTCGCCAAAGGAGGCGTCTTCCATCTCCACGTTTCTGCCGGGGTTCGCTCGCTTGAATTTTCCCCTGTTCTGCACCACCTCGCCCAAGGAAAGATCTTTCATTTCCACGTTTCTTCCCGGATAACACCGCTTGAACTTTTTCCTGTTGGGGATCACGGGCGGTGCGAGATCGAACGAAAACCCACCCGGCGGTTCGAGATCGTAATGAAAACCCCCTGTAGGTTCGTTGAAACGTCGCTTGCAGGTTTCATCGGTACGCTCATTAACGGTCTTTCGTTTGCGAGGTAGCAGCGCGTGCCAATTCACGGGCTTCATTTTATCGGCGGGTATTAAGGCATGCCAAGGGACGTAGGGGTTTTTAACCTTCTTGCGCCTTCTCATCCGTGTCGAAAGAGATGTTACTTGTGATTTGGGGACGTACTCATGTTCGATCCTGGGTACTTTAGACTGGAAAACGCTGTCGCCGTCATTTTCCTCCTCCTCCTCCTTCTCTTCAGACGCTTCCTCTTGGTGTTTCCTTTTTGTAGCCATGTTATGTGAAGGCGTCGTTCATCCTCCTTCTTTTATATCCGTACGGATACGTCTCGCCAGTTTGGAGGTCCTGCACGCGCTTGTCCACCACCATTCGAAACGTTTTGGTAAAAGGTTCCGTCACAACGGTCCATAGAGGCTTTCTCGCAATGTTGCGATTTTGTATCAGTACAGACGAGTCATCATGCGATAGCACCATATCTCTTATGACGCCACCGTTGATCTTAGTCAAATTGCCAGAGTTTAGAGTGATTCCCTTCACCTTGCACACCGAATACTCCTTTTCGTTGCATTTAACATCGAAAGTGTAGCTCTTGGGTCCCGTCGATGCAAATCTCCAGATGTAGGCACCATTCCCATATTTTGTCAATTCGTCCGTCATATCGCCCAAAAATGGTCCTGTTTCCGGGATCCATTCGCCGGGTCGGTAGGTTGCTATCACGGAGTCCGTGTCGAAGTAGCATACGCGCTGTCCCAACTTCTTCAGGTAGGAGTACAGTTCTAGCCGTGCGTGGGCTGTGGTGTACGCTGCTATTACCACGTTTGTCGTGAAATTTTGTTTTGCGCATCGCTCATCGTACCTCCAAACGACGCACATGATGTCGTCAGTGGCGGGAAGGTAGGTTTGCACTTCCACGCCTGCGTCGTTTAATAGTTCCATCAGGCGCGCGTGGGTGTTTACAAGTTCGCAGGTTGGGAGGTTATCCTGTTGGCCGTACTTTCCCCAAAAAGAGTTCAGCATCAATTTGGCCAGCTCTCTCCTGCCCGGATTGTAACACATAGCACTGGGATCCAAAGACATGCCTTCTCGCTCCAAAAACATCTTCACGAAAGCATCCTTCTTTTCGGAAGTGTCGCAATCGGTAGGCCAACCTGAGGACTGCGTCTTAATTTTTAGAAATTGGTTCACGTAATCCTGAAAAAGACCCTTTTGACCCGGTCCGTTTTTCACCATTTCGAACTCCCATATTTCGTACGTTTGCAACACAACGTAGCCTTCTTTAAGCGCAACCTTTACTTCGTCAATTATCCATGTGCCTAGCAAGCACCTTTCCTCGTCTCCGTGGCTGCACTCCTGATGACTACGGGTTTCTGCGCACGTCATACATAAAGGAAAAAGCAATTTTCCACCAACACGCACGGGTAACACAGGGTGGTACATGCTCGTGGGTGGGAGTATCTTACACTTTATTATTCCTCCTTGCACATCCTTCAAATGTGGAAAGTTATCCACGTGCACCTTGGGATGACCGACCGGGTAGGGCTTGGTCTTGTTAACAAACGGGTACAGACTGCACACGTCAAAATAATACATTTTATCTTCCCCAAACGTTTCCTTGTACACTTTGGTGCAATTGGTCCTCCCACCAAAGAATGCATCTCTAGGATTCAGAGGTTCGGGATGCGATTTAGAATGAGACTTTACAAAATCCGCTAGCATAGCATCAGACTTTATCATGCCTTTAAATTCGCATTCCCACATTTCCACTACATTGTATCCGGCATTTTTCATCATGCGGGATATTCTCCTTGTGTCCTCGTGCCTGGAGGCCATGGTTTCGTTTCCTGAACCATATAGGACAGAATGGCGATTGGGAAAGCAACGCAGACAACCGTGATAAAAGCAACCGTGAAAAAAGTACACAATTTTGCCCTCCTCTCTGTACCCGTCTACTTTGTGCCCCATCACTTTCACTTCCCTGCATCTAAAAGCGTGTTGAATAACTACGCTTTGCTGCCGCTCCATCCACGACAACCAAATGCATGCACTTCGCGATTGTCTATCCGCTAGTCGATATCCACCTACGGGGATTATGGGGATCGTGTTTGCCGGCATAAATCTCTTTCGGTAAACGTTCATGCACGCATGTGCTATGGTGACGCATTCTCTGAAAGGATCTATGCCGTTCTCGTCCATAAATTCCCTTCTAAATTTGGACACTCCTCTGTACAGCATAAACACGTCCATTTTGCAGTAAGACACCATCTCCTTTTTCATGTTAAACACATAACCGGAGTTCAGCTTTTCTGCGTGCCAGTCCTCGAAAGCCTTGCGTCCGCTTTCTGTCATGCCCTCGGGACAGTAATACTTTTGATCAGGGATGGGACCCTCGTAGCTTTCGTTTTCCTTAGTGTTAAATAGGTAAGGGAAATACCCCTTGCATTCCGCGAGATTAAAAGTGTTTGAAAATCTGGCCAAAGGCATGGGGATGAAGTTAAGCGAGTCCAAAAAAGTCACCCTTTCGCACCTCATCCTGTATATGCGCGTGCCATTGATAATCAGTTCCGGAGTCCACCTGAGACTACCGACCATATACTTTAGTATGAACTGTCCATCGTAAGCCCTGAGATTGTGAGCAATGACGATGATGTCCCAAGAATCGAACCTGGACTGGGTAATGTGGTCAAACAACTGCTTTATAGGTTCGTTTCTAAATACCCACTCCTTTATTCCACATTGCGAACAATAGTTCATCTTATGTGTCGCGTCCATACATACCGAACAGGCCTGGAACACCACGCATAGATTTGGGACGTGTTCAAAGGTGTCAACATTCCCCATATATGGAGTATTTTGCGTACATTCGAAATCTATAAACATAAAGATGTACTTCTTCTTACCAGCGGTATCCGATTTGTACGACTGTATGTAACACAAGTGATTTGCATCCACGTGACACTTGCAAGCGTTACAAAACTTTTCGTTGCATTTATGCGGCGTCTTTCTACGTCTGTTATTAATCAGTTTGTTGCAGGATAGACACACCTTTTCAACGTCGCAAACTGATACATCCTTAGGGTAATATGCTCCTTTCAATAAATGATTGTTGTAACATTCCTCACCCTTGAAGTTCCTGTGACATGCTTCACATTCGGTAGATGCAGTATCGCACGGTGTGCACTCCAGGTGACATTTGGTGCATTTCAAATCGCACCGATGCCTTTCCTTTTTATTTGCAGATACGTGATTACACTGACGACAGTAAAACTTGCATCTTAATGCTCTGTGCAGGTCCACTATGGCGTTAAAGTGATCGTCGTGTAAGAGTAGATCCAGGTGCTTTTCAGACTTTGCATTCCACTTGTATAACACGTTCTTTCCCGTGTGATCCCCAAACACGGTAATGTTATATTCCCGCAGATTACGTGCAAAGCTTTCTAAGTCATGCAAATTAAAAGCTCCATCGCGCTTTCCTACAAGCTCGCACAATTGTAACGCCTTTTCTTTTTGCGCGCGTTCGAAGCGTCTAATGGCGTAATAATTAACATCGCCGTCGACTTTAGCCTTACACACGGCAATGGCTCTGGGTAAGCACAATTTGTCCTCATTTTTTATTTCGATAATTCCCTTATTTACGCTACATGCTTCGCAGTACTTGAAGCACGAACCCTGTACCGCTTTGGTCCACACGCAGTTTATTTTTAGAGGTCCACCCATTAAAAATTCCCTATTACTCTGCATCACCTTCTCTATGGATTTTATCACGGCCTCAGGATTAATTTGATCAAACCTACGAACGCTCATATTAAATGGTGCAGAAGGATGTCTAGAATCGCTAATTGATAAACCCAGATACCCGGGTTCGCTGTTCAGCAGATTTTCATTAACGAAATCTAACAGCCCCTGAAACGTTTGGGAAACCCACAGCTCGGGATTTGCATCTTCAGGCATGGGACGAACGGATATGTCCGTTTCTGAAAATCCCGAATAAAATTTATTTACGGCACGCTTACGATGCTGCACAATATCAAATAACGTCGGTTCACTTACCGACATCTCCTCCTCCATGTCACCATCGTTAGGTTGCTGTTCATCGTCTCGTTGAGAAGGCGTCGAAATATCGTCTTCAAAATAGGACGCAAAGTCCTCATCATCATCATCCGAAGGTAGGGGAAAATCTTCGTGAAAATAAGGCGACAGGTCCTCGTTCTCCATTATCACGCGTTACTTCTCAAGCCTAAAATGCGAAAAATTTTAACAGGTAATTTAGCATTATGCAATACTTGGCGCTCAACTCGCGATTAAAACTGCAATTATGCTATGTTCTAATATCATTAACAGCATAACATTTAAATAAAGCAATAACTAATTATGGCAAAATAAGTAACACTTACGGTGCACATCATACACGGCGTGCATGAAACATCGTTACTTTCAACGTTCGGTTTGCACTTGCAGTCCTCGTCGTCGCAGCAACAAAGGTACAGCGTTAACAATATTGACAACACTATCGCTATTAAGATTGCCACCAACATCACTTCGTAGTCCTGCATACTTTATAACGCTCACATAAACATTCACAAACACACGCAAAGTTTTTATTCGCTGCTTTCGAACGCTATCTTCTCGCTAATGCACAAATTAACCAACTTTTTCTCCTTGCTTTACAAACACCTTCTTGTATGTATGTAATGGCGGGAAGATATCGATCCCCTGCCTCGGACAATTATATACCGTCAGTACCCCGCTCTCAGCTTGGAGGGGCAATGTTGCACGTCATTTGCAATGGTCGTTCCCCTACTGTACTTTAAGGCGGCGGCGAGCGGCCTCGATCCCCTGCCTCGCGCAATGATATACCGTCAGTACCCCGCTCTGAGCTTGGAGGGGAAATGCGCTACGTCATTTGCAACGACCGTTCCCCTACTGTACTTTAAGGTGGCGGCGAGCGGCCTCGATCCCCTGCCTCGCGCAATGATATACCGTCAGTACCCCGCTCTCAGCTTGGAGGGGAAATGTGCTACGTCATTTGCAATGCCCGTTCCCCTACTGTACTTTAAGGTGGCGGCGAGCGGCCTCGATCCCCTGTCTCGCGCAATGATATACCGTCAGTACCCCGCTCTCAGCTTGGAGGGGAAATGTGCTACGTCATTTGCAACGACCGTTCCCCTACTGTACTTTAAGGTGGCGGCGAGCGGCCTCGATCCCCTGCCTCGCGCAATGATATACCGTCAGTACCCCGCTCTCAGCTTGGAGGGGAAATGTGCTACGTCATTTGCAACGACCGTTCCCCTACTGTACTTTAAGTCGACGGTGAGCGGCCTCGATCCCCTGCCTCGCGCAATGATAAACCGTCAGTACCCCGCTCTAAGCTTGGAGGGGAAATGGGCTACGTCATTTGCAACGACCGATCCCCCTACTGTACTTTAAGGCGGCGGCGGTGAGCGGCCTCGATCCCCTGCCTCGCGCAATGATATACCGCAATTGTTCCACTTTACGCTGGGTATTACATTACGTCACGGGGAGACCACGGTACGTAAGTACACGTGCACTTTCCTCGTGGGGACTACCAGTCTAACCACAGCATCCGGTTTCCAACTGGCCTGCTCCGGCCCGGCTCGCCGCAATATCCGGTCTCGACCGCTGCGTCCGATTTGAAAAGTCCGTTGTTTTTCCGGGGTCTTTCCAAACATACCACAGCATCCTGTTCAAAAAGTCCATTATTTTTTCCGCGGTCTTTCCCAGGCAGCCGCAACGTCCGCTTTACGGCGCAAGGGGAAAAAGCCATTTGCGTCACTGGATTTTACCATTTACGTCACGCGTCTTCCATAAAACATTGCCATTTTTCCTACATAGCATTCAGTGCTTGACTGGAGATTCTACAGTACGTGTCGTTGGTGCGCTTGCTGTTCACTTGGTGTTTCAAGAGCACTTTGCAGCCGCATTCCTCTTCTACAATACCAACGTTTGTGTAAGTATATACACATTCATTCATTCATTCATCCATTTTGATAATTGTGCATTGCACTTTAAGCACTGCTGCTATAATTTGTTCATTCATTCATTTTTGTTATAACCAATGCTCCTTGTTTATATTTGTTTCAGTTGCCGACAGTTGCCCTACCAGCGCCGACTTTCTCATATTCTTATTTTAAAAACTGAGACTGCGCTCACGCTACATTCATTCTTGTAAGTAGCATTCGTTGTTTTATCGATTCATTTACCGTTCATTGCATCTAAAGAGCTCGCTATCATTTATGTTGTTATTATTATTATTATTATTAATATTATTTTTCAAACGCATGCTTGTATTGTGTGTGTGTGTGTGTGTGTGTGTGACTTTTTCAATTATTACAAATGTCATAATCAAACTATTAATGCCATTCATTTTTTTTTTACAGACGTCAAGCTGTACGCGCCTGCTAGTTACAGGACCGTCTGCCTCCAGGTCTTTGCTGCTGCTGCTACTGCTACTAAAAATCCGCTGTTGTGGTTGTTGCTTGGGTTTTTGTCTCCTGTATCTTTAACCGTAAGTGTTCGTTTAATTTATCCACGTTTTCCACTATCAACACTATTCTTCTATTCTTATATTTTGTTCTAGTAGTAAAGATGTCCATGACAAATTATTGCTTCGCTGAAGAATGCCTTCCCTGCTTTACCGTCACTTGCCCCTTGTGTAATTGTAAAATCTGTGCTGGCAGTGCATTCGGAATATCCGACACTTTAATTGATTCCCAAAATTTCAATCCTCGTCCTAAACCCCCATTCGCCATTAATTGCTCACTCTGTAAATTTCCCTTTGAATTTAATTACAACGAAGTAACCCCTACGCGAGTAGATTTGCATCTACCCCTTTGGAAACGCTCGATAAAGTGCTTTAGATTATTTTGCCTTTCCTCAGGTTTCACCAACATTAACTGTAGCCACGATTGCTCATTTGCTGCTCTTCTATCCCCTTATTTTGTACTCGACTGCTGCATTAACTTTTTACACTTCACACTCGAACCACCCTTATGGTGGTATCACTCTCTTGAACAAATAACACAACATCCGCTTTTACGCTATGCAAGCACCGACGCTGTAGCTTATTGGGATATTTCACATTGGTACACGTACTTTAATGATCCTGATTGCCCTTAAGTGTAACGCACTCTTTTCCATTTTTTTTTGTTTGCAGATTATGGCCTCCGCTTCACCCGTCTCTTTCACCCTTAACCCCGACTACGTTCCTCTCACATCTAAATACCGCCTTGTTAAACACCTATTCCCTTCATACACCCTCTTGGAGTCTTTCACGCCCACCTACTTTCCGCCTTCCTTTACCTTCGTTTGCTCCCTTCTAGAACACTTTATTTCCGAAGGTACTTGCTGTGCCATTATAGGTTCCTTTTGCGGACACATGCTTGACGGGTACAATTTTTTAGACGCATTTCCTACTTTCTTCATAGCGCTCTCTAGGAACGATGACTATTTACAATCAAAATTTTTTCTGTCGCATTTTCTCTCTTCCAAAAATGGCGACTTTTACGTTTATTATGATCACACTTTCGAATTCAATAATATCATTTACACTCACACGCGATCTTATTACCGTGGCATTTTCCACTATGATGAGTGGCATGCTGTTTTACCTAACGGGGAGTCTCACTTTTTTAACACGGTGTTTTTAATTGTTCAATTAGACCTACAGGTAGACCACGTGGACTGCTGGTACGACGTGATGACTTTAGTATTTTCAAACCAACCGCCTCTCTATAACTTTGCCCTCACCGGACTTTACGACAATCATCAAAATTTCCGACTTGCATTTTTCAAAGACCAGCTGTCGCTGTCTAAATGCTGGTATTCCATACCATGCATGGACAGATTGATTTTAATGAAACAATGGCACAGCAACTACCCTGTTACCATCCTCAGCGATTACCCTCCTGCGAATGAATGTAACTGCATGCTCTGCTGTCCTTCTCCTCCATCCTTAAAAGCTTTAGCTTTCCGCGCCATTTCACTTGATTACTCACACATCCAACCTTCCTAACTTTTTTAGATGAGCCTTCCGTCGTTTCCATCTGCTTTTTGCCCACCGGCGGAGGCCGCGGTTCGATTGCAATGGCAGCAAACATATATGCAACAACCTCCAACTCCAACGCCACCACAGCTGCAGCAACAGCAACAGCAACAGCAAAGTTCTGAGGCAGACGAGATCGCTGCCATAGAGGCCGATCTCGTTCAATATGAACAGCAGAACCTTTGGCGACAATATGTCGCCTTGCTTGAGAACAAAGTTGTTGCCCTAGAACGGCAAAATTTTGTTTTCAAAAGCAAGGTGCGCGCAATAGAGGAAAGATGCAGAATCAATTCAAACTCCTTTTTAAACATGCCAAGATTATTGAGCAAACTACCTAAACACCATGATGTCATTCAATCTCTGGTAAATAAGTTAAACATCCCCCCTCCTCCTCCTTTAATTCCACTTCATTCACAAAGGCATGTAGCGTATAACTGTGATGATGTTCCAGAAAATTTAAAAATAATAGCCAAGCGTTAATACATATCTTTTTGCACTATATATATATATATAATTTTTTAAATATAATTAATATTCATTATATTCTTATATATATATCATTTTTTTTTCAAATTAACATTAATATAATATACTTAATATGTATTATATTTCATATATATATATATATATATATATATGTCTTGTTTTTAATTTTCCATTACTTTTTTTTTTTGTATTATCAATTGTTTTCTATCTATATATATATTTCAAATGTTTTTTTTTCATGTTTTTAACGCCCTACTGGCAGCTATTTGTACCATAATATTCCATTACATGTAAACGCACTAACAAAAAAAAAAAAAACAAAAATTACAAAATAATAAACTATTATTCACATATTAACTTACTTCATTTTGAGTCGTATTCAACTGCATCCTCTTCCTCAAATCCTTCTCCTCCCCCTTCTTCTTCTTCTAATTCAGTATTGTAAGCATTTGCATAGTTTTCAAATTCTACGTCTTCATTCCCACCCCCTATACACACCTTACCCAATTTACCTATTAAAGATTTCAACCCTTCAAACTCAGCATATACCTTTTCCACATTTACCTTTATGCTACCCACCAACTCGTGCTGCCTACTTACATTCTCCTTCTTCTCTTCCATTTCCCTCTTCATCCTCTCCATACTAACCATCATCTCATTCATCCTCCCTTCCATTTCTTCCTTATCCTTTATCGCAACGTTCAACTCCCTTCCCATACTTTTCATCTTACCCTCACACTCCTTTCTCATCTTGCTCTTTACACCATTAACGCTCTTCTTGCACCTCTCGCTTGCAGCCTTCCTAATGTTATTCACCGATACCTTTCCCCCTTCCCCATTACATTCAGAACTTATCCTCAAATTACCCTCAGCACTCCATTGCGATCCACGCTTCACCCTCCCTTTTACTCTCCTACCCCCAACTTCCAAATTCCATTCACCATTACCACATTCTCCAAATAAATATACGTAATTATTACCAAAATAACTATTCATTTCGTTCATTACACTGTACGCAACAACCAATTCACTCTCCTCTTCCGACAACCTCCACTTCAAATCCAAACCCTCCGGCAACTCCATCTTTTTCATCATCATTTCGCAATCCAACATCTCCACCTTCATTGTTACATTACCGCCCGCATACATCACTATAGGATTACCATAATATTCACACTTCTTACCCATCTTCCTACCCTTCACGCATTCGCAACCCTCGTTTAAAACATACCCCTCTGGACATTCAACCTGACCCATCTCAAAATCACCGTAGTACAAATAACCACACCGACCTCCCTTCTCACACCTGCTTATAGGTCTCAAACAATTATAAACATTCATCACCCCTTCCATATTCATTATACTCGCATTAAACCTACAACCCACTCCCTCTTTGTAACCGCATGTACAATTTAACAACAATTCGTTATCCTTGTCGCATATCAACCCCTTCAAAGATCCTGTCACATCGTCCACCTTAAAACCGCATCTACCAAAACTTATACAGTTATCCTCCCCATTCACTCCCCACGCTATTACCAACAATGCCAACATCACATTCATCTTTCACAAATAACTCTACAACCCTACAAACTCCTCCTTTTATTCCCATCCTCCTATCATTGCGCTTCTTATTGTAACCAATCACATTCCTCTCTCCATATTTTACGCCAATCACCTTCCACTTTATCCCAACCAATCGCAACGCTTTACCTCACTTACTCACATCCTTAATTAACCATGCATCCCCAAAATTAACTCTCTTTGCTGACAGACTTCAACCTGTTCACATCCGGTAAGTTACGCTTTTTGTTCTCACACCACATTTCTCTCACTCTTTACAGATGGACTTCGACACCTTCCACAGCTACTTAACCCATTCCCGACGTCTCGCCGCGTTGACGCCTTCGCAACGATCCGCCATCGCTACTCTACACCCTTCACAATTACTAGCCTTCCCTCCCATTGACGTAGACCAGATTTGGCACCTACTTGACGATCATTCAAAATCAACCTTCCACATCTTCAAACGCTGCACTACCCATTGGAACCTCCCTCATCACAAATCCCACATCGACGGTCCACCACCGTTTATCTATCGCTGCCCTTTCTGCAATCAACCTTAACTTTTACATTTACATCTATCAACCATTTCCCTTTTTACAGAATATCATGTTCAACAATTCGTGGTACTTCTGGTGCGAACTGTGCACAGCGATCCAGAAACAACCAGTAATCCAGAAAAACAAACCAGTCTGCATGCGATGCAACAACACTTGCTCCCTTCTAACTAGCTACTCCATCGTCTGGCCATCAGCAACCCCTGTACCCCACAATCAACCAGTTTACGTACCCTCCTGTCTCCAATGCTTAGCCAAAAAATCATGCCTTGACAATTCCATCTTAATCCCTTTTCCTCACGTGCGCCAACTACATGACCCACATTGCTCAAAATGCAACGCATTTCAAAAACATCTAACATCCACCCTGTGATGTATATGTAATACCAATGCACATCTTGTATCAACCACATATGTATCTTATGTAACCAAAATAAAAAAAAAAAAAAAAAAAAAATATGTATCTTATGTAACCAAAATAAAAAAAAAAAAAAAAATGTACCCTGCGACGGGACTACAACCAAAACGTCACATCCGGTTACGCTCAAGGACATTTTGAACATGTACATACCAACTACATATTAGCCCGCCCCGGCCGGCTAATTACCTTCAACAACCATACCCATGTACATCTACAAAATGACCTTGAACAAAACCGGATGTGACGTCAAACTGTAGCCCGCCGCGGGGTACATACTACTAATGGGGTTTAAGGCGATGATGAACGGAAGGTCGCGCTGAGCCATAAACAACACAGCCATAATCCAGTTTGGACCGGATGAGAGAGCGGTAAAAACGTAAAAGAACAGTCCGGCCAGCTCCCCAGGATGTGCCACTTAAAACACATAAAATACAAAGAGAACGTTCACACTTGCCGAGTTGTGCTATAGGCGATGAGCAGCATAATTTTCTATCAAAACACCAAGTCAAGGAACCTCTTCGTCGGCGAAAGAGAGAGCGTCTGGACCAAGATGGAGAGATGGTGGAGGATACTCCTTACGGCGGCAGAAGTTCATGCAGACGGTCTTCTCTGCGGAAGAACGGAACCCGTGATTTACACACCAAGTGTAAAGGCGGTCGAGATAGCATTGGAGGCGGCGTTCCAAAAGACAAGTTCTCCGAGAGGAAAGAAAGATGACGAAATCGTCAAAGAACAACGACGATTGGATTCCTGGCGGTAAACACTCAGTAATGGAATTGATGGCGATGGCAAACAGTGTGCAACCAAGTACCGAACCCTGAGGTACACCGTTCTCTTGAGTAAAACAAGAAGATAAAACTGAACTCAACATTAAAAACCCGGTCATGCATAAACTCCCGAATAAAAATAGATATGCGACCACGTATATGACAATTACGAAGCGTTCGAAGGATACCGCTTCTCCAGCAAGTATCATAGGCTTTCCCCAATTCAAAAAATACGGCGACCGTTTGGCACTTACGTACAAATCCGTACATTATGTGGGTGGAAAGAGACACAAGATGGCCGACTGAGGAACGATGACGCCGAAAACCGCACTGGACGTTCGTTAATATAGCCGTCCGTTAATAATGCGTCCCATCACCTTGCATACGCAGCTGGTGAGGGAAATCGGACGGTAACTGGAAGGAAGATGTGGGTCCTTTCCAGGTTTAGGTATTGGTGTATCGATGGCCTTTTGCCAAGTGCTCGGAATTGTCCCAATGCACCACATAGAATTAAAAATCTGGAGTGAAAAACCTTACCTTTTGCTGACAAATGCTGCAACATAGCAACATAAATGCTATCTGGCCCCGGTGCGCAATGCCGAGAGGTCATAAGGGCATGCTCCAAATCCCTGGCTGTAAAGGGGACATTATAGCACTCCTGGATGTCGGAGGTAAAAACCACACCGTTCGACTCGATCTGCTGTCTAATTACGCGAAAAGCAGGAGGGTAGTTGGCGGAGCTCGAAACGTCAGCGAAAGTGCGCCCTAACGCATTGGCAATATCAATCGGGGTACCAAGTAAACGATGTTGTACCTTTAGACCGGGTATAGGCGTAAATCTAGGTTTACCTGCAACGCGGCGCAGCTTTTCCCCAAACTGCAGAGGAAGGCGTTATACGGTTAAAAGGGGAGGCGAAAGCAATCCAAGACGCCTTTTTGCTATCCTTAATCACTCGGCGGCATTTAGCGCGCAGTTGTTTATATCGAATCATGTTCTCCAATGTATGGTGGCGACGAAAAAATACTCGCAAAGCATTCCGGCATTCGTCGATCCACCAAGGAACTGGAAAGGGTCTGGGGTGGTAAGGCGACAGGGTAATAACCTCATTAGCGGCTTTGATTATGACCGTTTCTGCGTGCTGAACCGCGGCGTCGATGGATGGAAACTCACCCTGAAAAGATGGCCGAAGAACGGAACAGATGCCAATTCGCTTTGATAATAAGCCATTTCGGCGCGCTTTGAAAGTGTGCGTGTGCAAACAGGAGACGTACTTGACACGGGAAATGGTCACTGGAGTGCAAATTAGGGATGACGTTCCAAGTGAAGTGTACAGCAAGCGAGGCGGAGCAGAAAGATAAGTCTAAATGAGAAAAACTATAAGATCTGTCAGAGAGTAAAGTGGGTTGACCAGTGTTGAGCAGAGTAAGATGGTGGCGATCCAGAATGTCTGCCAGCATGCTATTCCTGGCACAATCGGTGGTAGAACCCCATAGGGAAGGTTGCGCATTAAAAATCTCCGAAAAGTAAGACAGGGAGTGGTAGCTGAGATAAAAGGTCTTCAAGATCAGTCACAGCGACAGTAGCAGATGCAGTTAGGTAAAGAGTGCAAACTGTGAAATTAAGGCTAGAAAAGTAAACTGTAGCTGCTGCAGCCTGTATAGGAGTCTGAAGGCTTAGTGAAGAGCTGTATCGGTAATTTCTGATGAGAATTAAAATTCCACCATGCGCGGGAGTGCCGTCTTCGGGAGGAAGATCAAATCACACCGAAGAGTAACCGCGGAGAGTGAAAGAATCCTGTGGTCGAAGTTTAATCTTTTGGAAACACACAAGCGGAGAATCAGTCGAGCGTAAAAGTAACTCCAGTTCAGGTCTTCGACTGCGAAGTCCACGCACATTCCATGAAAGGATAGCCATTGTTAAAATGAGATAAAATAAATAAAAAATACCACCATACGTTTTAGTTGGTTCAGGACGAATCAACCGTCCTTTCTTTAATCGCGTGGGACTGGGTGGTTTGTTTGGAGCAGGCGTATCCTGCTCCATGACCTCCTTAGAGGGAGGGCTCTCCCACCGAGAGGCATCCACCGATTCCAACACCTGGAATCGGTTGTATGTAGAAATAGGCGGCGATGTCGACCGCCTAGCGGGCTTGCTCCCATCATGGGAGCTGGACCTCCGAGGAGGAGAAGGGCTCTTTTTCTTTTCAACTCGAGTGGACGTTTTCAAAAAGTCAGTCCTTGAGTAATTGGTCTTAAACTTAATGTCAGGAGCATTAAAAACTACCAGTTTAAATTTCTTGGTAGAACGTTTCGGAGAAATTGGTGTTTTATGGACCCGTGTGAAAACAAGGTTGCAGGTCTGCGTACTGATATCGCACTTCTTGACCGCTAAAGAAGCTGCTGTGCTGTATGTGCCGGTCTTAGGCACAACGGGTTGGCGAAATTGATATCGCTTCCGGGCCTCTGTAAAGGAAAGATTGTCCTTTACCCGGATTTCCTGGATACAGTGCTCCTCTCTAAAACGAGGGCAGTCGCGGGAGGATGCCGGATGATCTCCGCGGCAGTTGACGCAGACTGGAGCGGATGTACATGCTCCTTCATGACTAACTTGACCGCAGGTTGCACAGATGAAAGTGGAACTCTTGCAAGAAATGCGTGTATGGCCAAAGCGCTGGCACTGAAAACAACGCAACGGGTTCAGGATATATTGGCGTACTTCAATTACCTCGTAGCCCGCTTTGATTCTCTGCGGTAGTTTAACCTTGTTAAAGGTGAGGAAAAGAGTCCGGGTCGGTTGTAATTCCCCCTCTTTCCTTGCCTGCACTCAATAAACAGAAGTGACTCTTTCGTCTTCCAGACAACTCTGGATTTCCGAGTAATACATACAGTCTAATACGCTGGTGATAACAACTCCTTGCGACGAATTCAAGGTCCTATACTGCTCAATACGGATGGGATAGCCGTGGAGTATCGTCGCCTTGAGCAGTGAGTTTGTTTGAGACAGCCCAAGTGTCTCCACCAAAAGAGAGCCATTTCTCAGACAGGAACAGGACTTAACGGGTCCAGCTATGGTATCAATGCCCTTCTGAATCACAAATGGGTTTACTATAGAAAAGGACTGACCTTCTTTTGTTCTACTTACAACTAAGTAACGAGCATAGAACTTCTCGATTACTTCTTTTATGTCCACTCGTTTACGTTCCATTGGAATACAATGTATATCATGTACCGTAGCGAGTTAATCCTCCACCATTGCAACTGTCTCTGATGTTAGGCTGCTTCCTGGGCACCAACCCGGCTTAGGTTACTTGTTCTGGCCTGAACAAAGTAACCTCAGGGTCACACCTTCCTGTGTGTTGACAAAGAGACCCAATCGCCTGCAGGAAGTTAACAGCTCATTCAATGGCTCCTCCCCGGGCCTGGCCTTTACCAGGGGATACGCTCCTGTCCTACATGATAACCCAGTGCTGGGAGTTATGCCATTACCCAGTCACCTTTTACCATGTCAAACATGGGGGCATCCTTCAGACAAAGAACAGGGAAATAAAACGAATAAAAATTAAAATAGAGGCGAAATTAAAAGGAGTCAAACATGCTATGTGTAGACCTGTGGGAGCAGTTCAGGCACCTCGGAGTCACTATGACCCATACCCAAAAATTGGGCCCCTGAGGGGCATTTCTGATGAATTAAACCCTTCAAAACAAAGTACGTTTATCACATCTCATATTTCAGTTTTTATCCATTTTGTAGAAAATATTAACACTAATTTGTTTACATGATTGTCACAAACAAATGTGTTCACTTATATGTCTGAAACTTTAGCATGCCATCTAAAGGTGATACTTAACTCATAGTAATTTGGTTATGTTCACAACACTTCAGTTAAGCCAAGAGCTTTTAGAACACCTCTCATTACCTTCATGCTGTGGTATAATTACTGAAGAATGAGGTGTGACAGAAGTTACAAGCAAATGCACTGATTCAACATACATCAATAACCAAATTGCACAGGATTTTATAGCCTTTTGGAGATGGAGGCACAGCCTTGTTGGAAGGGCAGACATTGCAGATTTATAGTGATAAAACACCAAACATATTAAAACATGCCATGTTAATTAGTTCCAGTCCCTATGAACCATAACCCCCCAAAATCAGAAAAATTTATTTATGAACAGTTTTCTGAACCTACTATGAAGAGTATCTATGACAGAATGAAAAATGCAAAGAAAACAAATTGCAGCAACTGCATGAAAATGCAAGGTACTATTCCTCCACTTTTATAAGTCATTCTCTAGAGTTTAGGGTGATTTTAAAATGCTATACTACACACACGTTACTTTTGTCACACCATAAAAATTTTCACAATAATTATATCTGGGAGATCCATCCCTTGTCAGAAAACAGTAAGATGCCACTGGGTATAGTATATTTTGTGTGAACGTCTCATTGCAGCTGCCTATCTTTCAAACTGAAGCAGTTTTTGTTGGGACATGCTTCCTAGAGGTCTGTAAGCCCCTTACACACATGAGCTCAGATTAAGATTTCTTCACACCCCTGAATTTTGAAATGGAAAGGGAAGACATTTTGGAAGTGTTTGTTATGCACCCTGGAAATGCTGAAAGAGGATTTTTACAGATTGTTTTGAATAAAGGAAGGAATCCTGTATAAAACTTCAAGCGGGATACAATATGTTCCATTTCTGGACCGGGATTATGTTCAACACCACTGATCACTAATAGCACCATGATTACAAAACTATGCCAAAACATGGTTGCTTGATCATTGGAACCATTTTCTCCAGCCTTCATTTTTCTTTTATTAAAAAGGCCAATTCTGTTGGAATAAACTTCTGTTGATACACCCATTTTACCTAATGCATGCAGAGCAAATGTAAACATTAATTGATATCATTGTATGATTCAGTTGAACTACACACTCTTAAAGCTTCACTTACTTTTCATAAATGTTCTCGAAACCGGTTCCATACATTTATGAAAAGTAAGTGAAGCTTTAAGAGTGTGTAGTTCAACTGAATCATACAATGATATCAATTAATATGATTGGCTTCACTGTGCAAGTTCCAATTTACATTTAAGTTTTAAATGTAAACATGTTTGTCTTTGATCAGCTTCTGCTCACAACTCCTAGTTTGGTTATATGGGGGAAATTTCACATGTTACTCATTAAGTCAGTGATTATTTTGTGTTTTTTATAGGAATATCTGCTGTAATGTACGAAAAATTAGATTAATGCTTCATTTGCATTTTAAACAAAGAATATAACTTATATTCAAGCGCATATTTTGGAATAATACATATTTAATTCATATGCAAATGCTTTATCTTGAAGTTAAAGATCAGTAATATTCCATTTGATTGCTATATATTTATGACTGCTGAATTCTATGAACATATTAAATATCACAAATAGTACATGAATTTCTCTGTCTACTTTGTATTTAAAATCAGCCATAGAATAACCATTCACAACCTATGTAATGTGATCTTTGTCCAGTTCCTTCCCCATTAAACTGCTTGCCCCCCCCCCCCACACACGCATGCACGCGCATACACGCACTAACACACCCATAGCAGTGGTGAAGACAAAAATAATTAAGTATATGAAAAGAGACACTTTCTTTTCAGCTTGGGATAGAAAAGGAAATGCTATCTTTTTCAGGTGACAATACATTTTAGAGAATAGATAAGGCAAGTTTTTAAATTCAAAGTTAGTAGGGATGGGCTGTTCAATTCATGTTTTGCATAATTGTGTACAGCATAGTTTGAACAGACATAGATGCAATGTTTTGAAAATAATTTTTTCAATTTCTACCATACACACTGAAATCCTAAAGGAATTGTAATACTTTGTAAAAGTCACAAATCAATATTTGTTTTGCAGTTATCACTCAAAAGCTAGATGGTTATTGCTTTTTCCTTGCTTTGATAGATTGCATGTTTTCAGCATTGAAATCATAGTTTTCTTTTCAAAGCTCTATTACTCTGGTAGATAAAAATTTCTTTGAGGATGCAATGAGTGAGGCAAGATTATTTGGTCACTCATTGATTTCAGTCTTCCATAACAATATTATATTTAGAGAAGGAATAAAATTTTATCTCTAAATGAGTATCAACTTTATAAGCCACTTTGGAAAATCCCTAGGACAGGTATAAACAGAAGCTTATTTTTTTTTTCTCAATAGTGTTTAATGCCTGTTTTTGCTACTGAGGCACTACAGGTGGATAATCAGAAGTCTTTAAATATAAAAAAACATAATGAAACATAAATAAAGGTTTACTGTAAACAGTTTGATGGCTTTGGTAAGGAAAACCAATACTTTTACAAGTCAGGAATTGAGTAACTTAAGATGTGGCTGGTTCAACATGAACAATGCAAGCTACTAAAATCAATGCAACTTCCAGAAATATCAACTCGGGAAGAACCTGAAGTAACTAATGCTATGCTTAACAACATAAGTATTTTGATCAGTTGTGTAATTTTACAAAATGGTCAAATAAACTATGAAAGAAAAAAAAAAAACAGCCCACAAATGAGGTGCGGTGTCAATACTTCAATCTCCCTGTGTTCTATGCCATTATGAACATCTAAAAATTTTGTTTTGATTTAGTTTATTGTAATCCCTAATCATAAGGCTAACACAGAACGCATATCTTTTCTCTTTTAAATGCTCAGTGGACCAAAGACAGGAACACGATCAACATGAAAGTATGAAAGGTACATTGTGTATGCACTACAGTTTCAAGAAACTTAACTGTATCAGTTTCCATGAATACTTCATTGGAAACAAAAAATATTCCTCAGATAGATTTCTTCATCCTCAAAGTATTTTTGGCATATAGATGAAAAAGACAGTAGTTAAAATCTGTCTCTGTGTGAACTTTTTATTGAATAGTGTTCAAAGCCTGTTTTTATTACTGAGGCACCACAGGCGGTGGACACTGGTGATACATGAGATGAAATGATAAATTGGGAAAGGATATTTTTTAAGGAAGGAAGCATTCCACGCCTAAGTTTAGGGTACCTTTCCAGCATTTGCCATTATTGAGGACTGAGGAAAACCCAGAAAAAAACCCAGTCAGGGAGGACGGTTCTGGTGGAATTCAAACCCCGGACCTCCCGCTCATGAGTCCGTGCCTTAACAATCTCTGCCATCCATGGCGGTACTGTAAGAACTTAGCATGTTTTATGCAATTATCAAAATTATGCATGTTACATGCAGATATGCAACTAAATAAGCATAGATCTTGAATGTGAGTTAACAGAAAAGCTAAAGAGACAGAAAGAAGAATGAGTACAGACAAAATTTTGAATAGAGAAGGCAAGAAATTGATAAAAGTTTTAAGAAGTATTTAATCTAGTGATGTGTAATGGGGTGAAAAGGAAAGATAATATGGAAGAATTTACATTTATGAACCAACAGAGCCAAGAGCCAGAGTGCTATTGACTATATGTTATATTCAGCATCTTGTCAAATTTGAAGTGATAAAATGTATGTTCAAGTAATCATTTCCCAGGAGGAGCTAAATTTCAAAGCACATTAAAGGGGAAGCTAAAAGTCTGGAAACAAAATGGAATTAAAGTTCAAAAATATAAATGGAGGCATAAAGAATCACAAGTATTTCTGGAGGAATTAGGATCACAGCCAGGAGCATTAAGGGTAACCTCTGTTACCCTTAATGCTTAAGGAAGCTGTGTTAAGATTAGAGGAGATAGTGAAACAGGCAGGAGCAAAAATGAGAGGGAAAGAATATCCAATCAATAAGAGAAAGGGATGGTATGATGAAGAGTGCAGGAAGGCAAAAAGAAGAGTTCTAAGGGAGTTGAGAAAATGGAAGCAAACGGGTGATCAGAAAGAAAAGGGATAATTTTATGATTGAAAGGTGGGAATGTAAAGGTCTTATGGAAGTAAAGAAGAAAGATGGCGGCTAAGAAAGATGAGTTGGAAGTTATGTGAGGCAGCAAGAGTTAAAGATAGTAATACAATTTGGGTGATAGTTAAGGGAATGTACAAGGGAGTGTGTGGAGTGGAGTAAGAGAGAATAACATAAGCATGGAAGGTTGGACAAGATATTTTCCAAAGTATTTTAATAGTAGGACAGCTCAATAATCAGAAATTATGGCTGATGGAAAATGTACATTTTATTGAGCAATTACATAGGCAGATGGAAGTAGATAAGATACAAAAAAAATTAAGACTAAAAAGAAATAAAGCAAATGAAGTCAATGGAATTTCAGGGGAATTATGGAAAATACGGAGCTTATATAAGAATATATTTTGTTTATTATTAAGATACTTTGTTCCATTTAATGTGGCAGTGTCCCAAGAAGTTGGAGAATAGCAATAGTGTGCCAATATTTAAGAACAAGGGAGACATGAACATCCCATTTAACTACAGGGGAAGTTTGCACATTAATCTCAGTAAATAAAAAATTGTGATTTTTAAAAAGGACAACAAGTTAAGGAAAGATGAGAATTGGTGTTGGCAAGGAAGAAAAATTGAGGGGGTTAAAAAATATGATCATTCAGGAGTAAGATTAAGTAGTAATGGTAGATAAAGTGACCAAAAGTTGATACAAGCAAAAGGGAAGCTCTCTCTGTAAGCTGTAAGGGCATGTTTGGATAAAATACTAAGGATGCAAGTAAATTGGTTCAATAGAGTATATGGAGCAGTGGTGGAAGCTAAAATGCTCTATGAATAGAGATTTGAGGTTTGGAGGAAGAATGGGCTAATGTGAAAATGATACATAAAAACTTCTGCAAACAAATGAGGCTTGCCAAGAGCCTCACCAAATGGTATTGCTCTAGTAGAATTTGGAAGAATAGATAGTAAATGGAAAATTATGTATTGAAATACTGTTTTAGAATTAGAAATTCAGATGAACTTAGTGTTTTTTATCAATGTTTGGTAGGTCAACAAAGGCTAAATCAAGATGCTACTTGGCTTAACAAGATAAAGGACAGTCTAGAAAAAGTTTGTTTTGGAGACATGTGGAGAACTAGGGGTTCATTAGGAAGGGGTTTCTGGAAAGAAATTAGGTAAGAATCAAAGACACGGAAAGGCAAGAAATATTTGCTAGTTTTAATTTCAAAACATTATTGAGTGGATGCAGAGAAATGAAAGGGGTTTGGATTGGGAAAATTATGTTGAAATATATGATAAAGCAGCAAGAGAAGGCTTTTTATGAGCCAGAACAGGGGTTGTGAAATTGAAGGGTTTAAGTGCAAAGGGAAAGCTGAATAAATGTCTTTTGTGTAGCCAGAAAGACATAATTGACATATAATATTAGAATGTGAGGAAACTTAAGTTCCTTAAAGGGGAAGCTGGGAATGCAGAGCTGGTTTAATATAACAAAAGAAATAACAGGGAAAAAGATGTTGAATGTTAAATCAAGACAAGATATGGTGAAAATTAGCATTTATTTAGATAAAGTGAAAGTAAAATGGTTGAAAAAAATTAGTAAGCAAGGCAATGAAGAAAGTGTAGTGTGTGAAGGAAGGGTAGGATTTAAATCATAGGAAGGGTCCTATAACTCTGTGACCGCAGTGTTTGGGTATACCGGGTTCCACATGTTTTTTTTAATAGTGCTTAATGCCCATGTTTACTACATAGGCATCACAGGTGGTGCCATTGATGATACATGAAATGAAATGATATATTGCGAAAGTTCTTTTTAAGGAAGGAAATGTTCCAAGCCTAAGTTTAGAGTACCTACCCGGCATTTGTCATTTATGAGGACTGAGAAAAACCTGGAAAAAACCTCACTCAGGGAGGACGGTCCTGGCAGGATTCAAACCCCAGACCTCCCACTCACGAGTCTGTGCCTTAAGGACCTCAGCCACCCATCATGGTTGGGCTCTAGATAACAGCAATTTAGGAAAGTGAAGTATAGTGAGTTATAAAATTTTGATGGACCTAGTGCCTTCTGGAATTGCCAAAGGCACTGATCCTATTTGTTATATTTTAATTGGCTTTTATGTTGTTTTTGTTATAAATATTTTGTATGTAGAAGTATGTAGATGTACTCTGTAGGAGTACATTTGTAATAAATTTCAATTTCAATTGAAAACCTGAACCCAAGTCTTTCTGATATTTCAGTATGAAAATGCTGATGAGCCAAAGACAAGGGGTCAGGAAAAAGGAAAATGTATTGAGAAGGTATAATTTCTTAATTGATATAATTTATGAGTTTGTGAAACTAGCTGCAAAGGTAGGGTGGAAAAACATGTAAATTTTACTGTAATGTTATCTGTTGAAATAAATAAATTCATTACTCATTCAAATAAGCATGAAAAATGCACTGGTGCAATGCTTCTTTGTTTTTAATTGCTACAAAATAGTTTGATAGGTTTGCAAAATATGGAGTTATGGTACTAAATATAAAGCATCTCATTTTTCTTTATATGAAATGTCCTCTGTTTTCATGGTGGACCTTCTCCCCCCCCCCCTTTAACCACTTGCTTTTACCTTAATGTCTTTCCTTTGCTGGAATTAACATTTTCTTTTATTGTTACTAGCACTCATATCTTCATCAGAAATACCATTTTGATGATTAAACTTGATAATATTCCTTGTTTATAAGTATAACATTTGTACAATCAAATAAGAATAGAATAGAATTCAACACACTTATAATTCACATTTCTCTTCAAAATATTCAATTTGCCATGGGTTGTTTCCTCTTCCATTCTGCTTTGTAAAATGCTATTTAAAATAAATGTTTGATAACAATGCAGATATTTAGATTTAAATGTGAATACATAGTGAAGATTTATGTTAAATCAGACAACATGAGCATGCATGCAATGAAGGTTCCATATTATTTATTTACTATGTAATTTTAGTGTCAATTTTTTTAGAATTCTAGTAGTTTTGAAGAATTCTTTTCCATAACACAGATGTCTCAGCAAGTCACATTTTAATGGAAAAAAGTAAGGTCCAGAAAAACGTTGAGCTTTGCTCTTTTTCTTATTACCAATTAAACTTTATTATTCATTTGGAATTAAGGGACAGGACTCTGGAGGAAAAAGTTTATAAATGAGAAATGGTTTAAATTATATAGAAAAATAGTCTAAATGAAAATCTTTAGTAAAGATAGCACGAATGTAGGGGAGTTCCTGAGCAAAGTTAACAATAAATGGAATTGGGTACTAAGAAGTAAATCAAATAATGTAAAGGGTTGCATTTGATTAATTATATTAGGATGTAGATAAAGGTGATTATGGTTGGGAGTGGGTTATACATTCATTAAATTTGAAACGTAGCATTTAGTATGCATTTAAAGATAAAGTCATTATTATTTTGTAGAGGCTGTAACTAGGTAACAAAATATTGGTATTGATAGAGTAATGGAAATTTTTCTTTAGGACCTTGAATTGGGTCAGAGCCTGGTCCACTAGAATTCCAGTAGGCTGCTGCTGATGAACCGGGCACTTGGGACTGATGCAATCAAGATGGAAATATTGTATTTGTTCAATTATATTAGATAAAGGTGATAGAATAAAACCAATTGTTGTATTTAATTTTTTTTTTTGTAATTGTGAGGAGGCATACCCTAAAACTGTCTGGGCCAGAAAGGTGGAGGCCTCCTGGTATTGCACTTTTTTGGTATTTGTTCTTCCAGTATAAATAAATTTCAATTTTTAATTAAAATTACTTAAATAAGTGAACTGAAAATTTCCATTTATGTTCATTTATTCCAAAATAAAACCCATTAAAACGTATGGAAAAAAATAGTATAAAATATATGCAAATTTATTATCTAGTACTAACCTCAATAAATGCGCTACAGCACCAGGTCCATACCAATCCCCTGCTTTCTTTCCACATGCTTGGCCAAGAGCAACTAGAGAATGTATTGACAAAGGACTATTATGTGAGGGATTATCTCCAAACCATTTAATTATTTTCCGATGATTTTTGTCTTCATTGTAAAGCCTATGTGAAGTAACCTTTTCATCTGCATGCCATCGCCAATCTATAAAAAAATAAAGAATACTATGAAAATGTGAATTTCTTATTAATTAACTGTGGGATTACTACTGTAATGAGGATAAATAGAATTAAACAATTTATGATGAAAATTGTCATATTCAGTGCTCTTCTTTAACTATAAAACTACAGAAATACCATAGTATACATTTATGTCTTATTAATGACGTGTGCATTTCACATTAAAAGAATGTATTTATGCATTTATTTAACACATCATTGAAACAGAATACAAGAATAAACAAATTTGATCGCAATAGGACTTGAAAATCTTTCTCCTTGTGAACTGACATGTGCAAAAGGTTGGACTGTAGAGAATGGTTTCTCTCCAGTTCCATAAATAGCTTGCTATTGAATTTGGCAAAAAATTGATTTTTAGTGACACATAGACTTCACTTACTTGGTTCATTAATTTGGACATGTTCACGAGAACTCTATTTGTTAATCTAATTTGCTGAAAATGCCACAAAATGGATAAAATGGAATCTTCTGTAAACCATGTAATAATTACTTGGATTTTTTTATGTGAAAGAATAGATCTGGTGATACAGAATTGTAAAGAGCAAGTTATGCATAAACAATTTTTATTGCTAAATGAACAGAAATGAACACAAAATATTAGAGGTTATAGACTCAAACAATAATACATTGGTGTATAACTTATGAAAAGAAAACTTACCACTTAAGATTACAATGTATTGTGTCAGGATGTAAAACAAAATATAAACTAACATTGTTAAAATTACAAGCTTAAAAAAAATTAGCTTATTCTTGAGGCATGCAGAAGTACGAATCAGTATAGAAAATTGATAGGCAAAAGAGAAATAAGCCATTTAAGCAGAACAATCATTAAATTGAACAATAGATTTGGCATAATGCAGCAAAGAGAAACATCAGAAACAGAAGCAGAGCAGACTCAGCATACCATCTTCAGTACTATGTAAGAGAAGAAAACAAATACAAAAGGAAATGTAATTCTGCTTGGAGACGGCCATGGTTTAGCAAATACAGCTACATGAAAATGTGACCAAATAGAGAATTGTGAAACCATCCATGGCATTAGAAGCAGTAGTGGAAAATACATTGCATATTTTTAAAATCTTTGATAACTGATGTAGTATATTATTGTGCTTCAAACAATGTATCAAAAAATGAGAATAATTAGTTCAAAACAAACATTAGAGCTTCATTAAGCAATTTCATCAATACAAATTATGTGAATCTGCCATATAGACATAACCTTCTTGAATTTTCATAACACAGGAAACTGACCATGTAAATGAAGTAATACACCATATTTATAAAATGTTCAGAATTACTTGTCTTGTTGATGAGAATGAAAAGGGGAAAATCAATTATGTAACTTAATAAGTACTCAAATTCAGTGATGGAAAGTTGTAAAAATGGCACAATGGATAACTGTACTTAGCCAGCTAAGTAAGCGCACCTGCAAAAAAGGATATGAGAGGGTTAAAAAATTATTTTCGTGAAAATACAATACTCAGACTTTTACAAATTTGAAATATTTTACCATAATACTCGTGTACTAATTAATTGCAGAATTTTACTTCATTCACCAAAAAATGTAAGTGCTTTGTATAAGTCAACATTAATTAAAAGGATCTTTACGCATTGGTAACATACATTTCTCAAATTATGTAGTTACTGATATTTATGACAGGAATAGTCATTACATGGTGGTTTAATGATATTGGTACATAAGAATGCCATATATAAAACAAGATGAATCATTAGAAATTTAAATGAAGATATAGTATTTCAGTACACAGCTGTTGAAATATCTTAAATAAATTTAATAATTATCTGCATATACCATATCCCAATGAGTAATTTCACTCTGTTTAGAAATAAATTAGAGATTTTTTAAAATGTTTATAAACATAAAAACATAAAGACCTTCATAAGTGGTGATTTTAATACAGATTATCTGACACACAGAAATGATGTTGATATAGTATTACTTTACCACATTATAAATGTTATATTATCAATTGAATAATATAGTTATAGAACAGAAGTGAGTACAGCAAAGTTAAAATATAATTATATAAAACAGTTTATATACCTATATAGCTTGAGGAGTGGAAGCATGGATACTGTTGGATAAAATGAAAATAGAACAGCTCAAGAAGTTAAATGCCTAAAAGGGATTTTAGGTAAAACACAAAGAGACAGAATCAGAAACACTACATTCAGAGAAGAATTAGAAGTATGATCAGCAGTTGAACAGATAGAAAGTAAAAAATAAAATTGGCTTGGTTTCTTAATTTGGAAGAATGAAGAAAGAAAAGTTAAATAGGCATTCAAAGCAAAGCCTTAAGTTATAGAAAGTGGATTGAGGGTCCGACACTATAAGACAAATGAGTTAGATAAAGACACACAAATATTGTCTACAGCCAAACAAGAGTCACATCAAAGTAAAAATCTGTAACGGATGTAATGATTCTAACAAAACTTTCATCATGGAAAGTTTTCTAACTCGCTCTGTATATAAAAGGAATCTGAAGGAAAATGTAAAATATTTTAACCTCCTGCTAAATAAGAAAACTTGGGAAAAAGCCTATTTAAGGGAGATAAAATGAATGAAAAATATAATCATTTTATAAATACATATCTGCAACTTTAATATAACATTTCCATATTTAAAAAGAGTTATAAAGCTATATAAAATATTTGAAATAAAATTATAAAAGCAGCAAAGAAGTAATATTATGACAATTTAATGCACTCTTCTAACAAGGGAAAATCACATAGGAAAATTATAAAGAATGAAACAGAGAAAAATGTCCCAAAAGAAATTAATAACATTTCATTAGATATTAATAACATTACTCGCTCAGATACTGTTGCAATAGCCAATATGCTCAATGTATTTAATTGCTGTTGCAAAGAGAATTATAAATCTACCACCAATAGCCAAATTAATAACATAAAAATAGAAATAAAAAAGTCTAATAGTTTTTCTCCATCCTACATCCCATGAAATAAAGTATATAACCAGATCCAAGAAAAATAGCTTTATAGCAGGTATAGATGAACTACTAGAATAAATAATTAAAAACAATATTTTGGTCCCATTAATATGTATGCATAATTGCTCATTAACAACTGGCAAGTTTCCAGATATATTAAAATTACAAAAGTTTGTAAAAACAAATCAGACATTTGCTTTTTATACATTTATTGAAATTATACTGAAAGGGATATATAAAAATGAAACCATTTTTAGACTTCAGTAAAGCATTCGATCTTGTCAACCACAGACTATTACTCAAATTACATTCTTTTGGTATAAGGGGAGTGAACTATGACTGTTATAATTGTATCTTATGAACAATAGATTGTTGCTAATCATGTTTCATGATCATGCCAAGTCTGACATGCAAAGTGTTAAATATGGCATTCTACAAGAAAGTAATCTCAGTCCACAACTATTTCTTGTAAAGTGTCATTGATAAGTTTTTCCATACCTGTGTGATATGCACAGGAGAAAATTGGTAATCTTACATTTCTTGCATTATTCCTTTAAAACCAGTTTTTAGCAGAAATTACCCTCCATTGCTATGGGTTGGAGTGTGAGCTTGCTATAGTAGTTGTTAAGTGAACAGAATAATCAACACTTGGCGGTCAGTGCTGCCACTCGAATTTGCTTCCCTACTGAAATTTCAGGCACACAAGGATGTAAAGTTACTTCTGGATGACTGGCTATATAATAATTTACAATATAAACAAATTAAAATTGTATTAATGGATATCATTGTATGATTCAGTTGAACTACACACTCTTAAAGCTTCACTTACTTTTCATAAATGTATGGAACCGGTTTCGAGAACATTTTGTTCCCATCTTCAGCCATGCTAAGGTTGAGTTGAACCTTAGCATGGCTGAAGATGGGAACAAAATGTTCTCGAAACCGGTTCCATACATTTATGAAAAGTAAGTGAAGCTTTAAGAGTGTGTAGTTCAACTGAATCATACAATGATATCCATTAATATGATTGGCTTCACTGTGTTAAGTTCCAATTTTACATTTAAGTAAATTAAAATTGTTCACACTAACTCCATTCACTTACATAAAAGCTGGACATATGTATCGGGAGTGATCCCTCCCATCATCAGCCTGTAGACCAACTGTTGTTAGAAATGGTGGCTGGATTTCTTGATGTTCTTGTGGCCGCATCTGTTGGTTCTATTAGGAACTTGCCAAGTTCGTT
Organism: Metallyticus violacea; assembly: GCA_030762175.1. NCBI lineage: Eukaryota > Metazoa > Arthropoda > Insecta > Mantodea > Metallyticidae > Metallyticus > Metallyticus violacea. Next base: position 185,149,394 of record CM060846.1, on the reverse strand, counting down.
CATTGGAGGGAAATCGAAATTCATTAAGTTTTCCTTATTTTTTATAATGAAAAAATTTTCCCAAGTGCAAAGTTCTACTGCGTTGTGAAGTTGTTTCAGTAATTTCGTCTCTGGTTTAATTTCATGATTTTTATTCCAAAAGTGCACTGCTATCACTGATTTATCAATCTCTTTTAAGTGAATATTTCTAAAGTGTTCTTTTTTCTCGATTTCCAAATTCCTCTTTGTTTATCCAATGTATTTATTATCACACTCTGCACATTTTATTTCATAAATACCTGACTTTTGTTCTGTTGGTATGTTGTCCTTTACTCTGCAACCTAATAATTTCTTCATATTAATTATATCCTTACATCTACAAGCACAAGAAATTGAAGACTTGATAAACTTACTAACATTTGCATTGAACAAAATTTCTTCATTTTCAACAAAAAATATTACCAACAGGTCTCAGGACTAGCTATGGGAAACCCTGTTATCTCCAGTTTTGGCAGATTTTTTTATGAATTCGTTTGAAATGCATATCATCAAAACCTTCCCTCTAATCTTCAAAACATGGTATATGTATGTGGATGACATATTTGCAATAATTCCAAAAAAAACATACAACAGATGCCCTTAAACTTCTGAATTTGCAACACAAATCTATAAAGCTCACCATAGATGAAGAAAGAAATGGATATCTCTACTTCCTAGATGTAAAAATCATGAAGACTATCTTACCTTCGGAATTCATAGAAAAGATTACATAAAAAATTACAGTTTTAACCCCATTCCACACAAATATGCAGTATTTTACAGTTTGGCATACACATTAATTAACATCCCACTCACAGAAACAGAGTACAATTTGGAATACCAACAAATCATAAAGGTAGCAGAAACTAATGGGTACAGCAAAGACACAGTAATAAAAATCATCAATAAAATAAAAAAACACAAAACAATAAGAGATGTTTCTACACCAAAATCGCAAAGGAAAGGTACAAATTCAAAAGTTTCACATACCACCCAATTTACCACAATAAATTCAAAAAGATATTCAAAGAACAAGGAATAATGTTAGCCCCAAAGAACAATTTTAATATAAAGAGCTTATTAGGTTGTAGAGTAAAGGACAACATACCAACAGAACAAAAGTCAGGTATTTATGAAATAAAATGTGCTGAGTGTGATAAAAAATACATTGGAAAAATGAAGAGGAGTTTGGAAATCCGGAAAAACTTTAAAAATATTCACTTAAAACAGATTGATAAATCAGCGATAGCAGCGTACTTTTGGAATAAAAATTATGAAATTAAACCAGAGATGAAACTACTGAAACTACTTCACAATGCAATAGAACTTTCCACTTGGGAAAAAATTTTCATTATGAAAAACAAGGAAAACTTAATGAATTTCTATTTCCCCCTATGGACAAACTCAGCAAGTTCCTAATAGAACCAACAGATGCGGCCACAAGAACATCGAGAAACCCAGCCACCACTTCTAACAACAGTTGGTCTACAGGCTGAGGATGGGAGGGATCACTCCCGAGACATATGTCCAGTTTTTATGTAAGTGAATGTAGTTAATGTGAACAAAATTTTATTACAATAGTGTTTATATATATATACCACTCCATTGTCAACAGCTTTGTAAGTACATTTAATTCAGAATAATTTACCAATTAATATTCGAGAATGGGAATTAAATTTCTCTGAGTCATCACAGATGGCCAAGATCATTAAAGCTTGGACACGTGAGCAGAGATTCTGGAGTTCCATTCTCACCCTCCCTAACTGAGGTTTTTCCCAGGTTTTCCCCAGTTCTCATTAATGGTTTATGTTGGGAAGGTACTCTAAAATTTAGGTCTAGAATGCTTCCTTCCTTTAAAAAATAATTCTTTCCCAAATTATAATTTCATCTCATGTATCACCAGTGTCCACCATCTGTGATGCCTCAGTAGCTAAAATGGGCATAAACCACTATTAAAAAAATATATCTACTCTTGGCATCAGTGCTATGTTTAAGGACACTGATAATAGTAGTGCAGATTTTCAGAACAAATTGATAATATACTATAAGGTTCACAGGGTGGTTGGATACAAATAAACTAGATCTACATAAATGCTAAAATATAATATTGTATATATTTCAATATAGGTAACACAAAATAGGAAAAGTATCTACCTCTGATATTCATAAATAAGCAAAGAATACCAGATGTTACACAAACTGTAAGAATTGGAATTATAATTCATGATTTTTTGCTATGGAACATCTGTATATATAACATTTAATATAACTAAAATGAGTAAGGAATGTTTTGCAATGTGTTATAAAAAGCAATATTTGTGACTGACAGATATTAAAAATGGTTTATTTATCATTAATTCATAATCTGCTTTCATATAGAATTATGAAAGTGAAAGATGTATTTGTAATGCAAAGGAATATAATTAGATGAATTTTAAATGTACACATTAAGACATACTGTAGGTCCTATTTTAAACAACTAAACATTTTAACAGCATTCTCTTTACACATTCTAGAATCAGTTGTTTTACACAGACGAATAGGCATAATTTTAAATCAAACAATGAAGTACACAAGTATTCAGCAAGGAACAATGATAAAGCACTAGGTGTACCAGAAGGAAAAATAAATAAATAAAATAGTACATTTTACATAGTGTAATTATATTGTATAATACCATCACAAATATATTTTATGATGAAAACTATTAATTAATGAAAAAAAGCATAAAATGGTTTTTGTTAGGAAAAAAGTTATAGTTTAAGTACATGAAGTTTTAGATAAATGTCAATATAAAATTTGATTCTGGTGGTCAAGTAGTAACCAAACTTGCCTCGTAGACCCAAGGTTGTGGGTTATACCCGGAAGGTCGATGACTTTTTGGGCATAAAAATCCTAAGTATGGCTTCCTTCAGAAGGGAGGTAAAGCTGTGCATTGCATGTCATAGATTTATGGCACATAAAAGAGCCTCAAGCCTGTAAGAAGAGGCCTCTGAGCAAAATTTATTGGCCAATTCACACCCTGAATTAATAAAATAAATGAATGGTGTTTAACACACGTTTTTGCTACAGAGGCACCACAGGCGATGGATACCGATGATATACAAGATGAAATATATTGCAAAAGAAGTCATTTTAAGGAATGAAACGTTCCAGACCTAAGTTTAGGGTACCTCCCTGGCATTTGCCATTTATAACAAATGAGGGAAACCTAGAAAAAACCTCAGGATGGTCCTGGCGGGATTCAAACTTCAGACCTCCTGCTCAAGAGTCTGCGTGCCTTAACGACCTTGGCCACCCATGGTGGTACACCCTGAATTGAATGGGACATTGATGACCTGAGATGTTAAAGAGCATCCGTGAATAAACCATTTAAATAGATAAAGCAATATAAAACTTCCTGTACCTGCTGTAGCCTATATACATATTTGAAAGTAGTACACATTATCATCACACTTATTTTGCAACATTATTCCAAACTTCATAGGTATATCTATACTGTATTTTTATTTTTAATTCCTATTTGTATTGTATTATTTATTTTATTTTAAGACTTGATGTGTGCCAAATCAATATACATCATCAAATATATTGATTATTTTTGAATAGTGTTTAATGCCCGTTTTTACTACTGAGGCACCACAGGTGATGGACACTAATGAGATGAAATGATAAAATGGGAAAGTATATTTTTTAAGGAAGGAAGCATTCTAGGCTTAAGTTTAGGGTACCTCCCCAGCATTTGCCATTTATAAGGACTGAGGAAAACCAGGAAAAAAACCTCAGTCAGGGAGGACAGTCCTACTAGGATTCGAAACCCAGACCTCCTGCTCATGAGTCCATCTTAATGACCTTGGCCTCCCTTGGTGTAATATATATTGATGAACTCCTACATGCATTTATCCATTCTTCCATCCACTCATCCATCCACACTAGTTGACACACAATGTGAGTCATTAAAATGAAATCCCATTTATAATTTAATCAGAATTATTGAAAAAAGAGGTAATTTCAGAAAAGACTTGAGCAAGAATGCACTAAAGTCCATAAGTGCCCTAAGGAAAATAATTGTTGAATTGACTGTAAGCACAGAATCAAGTAATTTGGAAAAGAAAAAACTTGCAAGTGAACTTGAGATTATGGAAAATCAACTAGAAGTCATTCATTGGAGAGAAAAATTGGTACTTGCCATGCTATCTACCTACAGCAGACACGAAACTGCAATGACTTCATAATTTGTTCTGCCATCTAGTGATGCTGTGGCTTTTAAGTTACTGTCAAAATCCATAGAAAATCTGTCATTGGTTACACTAAAAAGTCAGTTAAAATTGAATCCACCAAACAACAATGAAAGTAGGAATGAAGATACTACGAGATGGCACAATACTAATAAAAACAGGGTCTAAAAAATTTATTGACTTGCTCAGCTCAACAATCAGCACTTGCATGCAAGGAGACACTTAAACACATAAACAGTGTTTAATGCCAGTTTTAACTACTCAGGGCATCATAGGCAGTGGACTCTGATGATGCATGAGATAAAATTATAAAGTGTGAAAGGAACTTTTATAAGGTAGAAAGCATTCCATGCCTAAGTTTAGTACCAAATCATTCTGGAATTATATTATATAACAAGCTACCTGATAACATTAAACTTACCACCACAGAAGCTACATTTAAATGTAAAGTGAGAGACTTATTACGCTAACATTGTTTTTATTCAATTGAAGAATTTGTAAATACATTTTAATAATTATGATCACATTAGGGTGAATAATTTAATTTATTGTAACTAAGTGATATTTATTCTATTTTGTTCTGTTTTGACAATGCCATGAATTCTTGTAATTCCCACAGTTGACAATAAATCAAATCAAATCAAATCAAATCAAATTTGTCACTTATGACTGAGAAAAATCCCCCAAAATAACTGTCATGGATGATGGTCTTGATGGGAATCGAATGCCAGGCCTCCAGCTCACAAGTCACCAGAGATATCTTGATAGATATCTAGTTTGTCTCCATGTTGACAAATGACAAACCTCTTGCCATGTATGTAGTATCCTCCTACATAGCTACTTGGTTTCAAAAAGTTCTCTGAATATATTAATCTGAAAACACTACTTATAATTAGTACCAATTACGGACTGAAGAGGTAGTTGGAAGTAGAATGGTAAACACAAAGAATAAATGCCTGCAGCTAAGGGACCATTATAAACTGAAACTATTCAGCAATCCTTTTGATTAAATAGAAACCCTCAACATAACTAAAGTCAGATAACAAGGCAAAAGAAGTATTCTCATTGTTGCCATTTAGAATCAGTGGTCCTCTGGCCTTCATGTCTCCTATTTAAATGCAGCCACCCTTGTCAGCACACATGGACTTCTGTACTACCCCTGCACTTGCCTATTGCATCCAGTAATGCCATGCTTCATCTGGCAACTTGATTGGCTGCTTTGACTTGGATTATGAGACAGACATTGGCACTGAAAGAGTTACCACACAGGCAGCATGGCATGTATATTGCCTGGGCTTTCTCTTCAATACAGGTTTTCCTTTTCTTCTTTTTTTTTTCTTCATGTAGAAATCAATTGTTGAGCTGCACCATTTAACATTTGGTGCTAAATTTATTGCATTCACAAGGATGCACATAAAATTATACATTTTGTTTAATTAAATGAAACAATGTACTAATGTAAAATTTGGGAGGAAATGCATTTCTCATTGCATTATAATTGTTGCCTTTCCCATATTCTGCCCTTTTGATTGTCAGTTCTGGTGGTGTAGTGGTAACTATTCTTGCCTCCTAAACCCAATATAATGGATTCGATCTCTGCCAGGACAGATGCTTTTTTCGGGGGCATAAAAATCCTAAGTATGGCTTCCTTCAGAAGGGAAGTAAAGCTGTGGGTCCCATGTCTTACATTTATGGCATGATAAAGAACCTCAAGACTGAAAAAGGAGGCCTCTGAGCAAAATTTGTCAGCCTTTCATGCCCTGAATTGAATGGGATGCTGTTGAACTGAGATGTTACAGATAACAAAATAAATAAACAAAAAGAAAACACTGCCCTTTTGAACAGTAGTAGTAGGATTTCTTTACAGGCAAATGCAATGATATTTTTCCTTTCGCTGGTTCCATTTAATGCTATAAATTATGAAGCTTATTTCACCACTTTTGATTGCAACCTTTGCTGTAATGGCTATTTTAAAACATTTAGTATAAGAATCTGTTACAATTTAATTGCTCTAATTTTCGCAATATATTTGATCATCCAGCCAATAAATTGTTTCCATTAAGGTTGCAGTTTACTATACCTATTTGCTTATTCAGATCCATGACAATTTATTTTAAAATTATTATAAAAGGCTTGGCAGCACCCTTCATTTTTTATTGGCTCAAATCTATGATTCTGCTAATGTAAATAATTACAGAGTAATATCATTGTTAATTATTTGTTTAAACTGTTTCCACAAAATATATTTTAGATATATGCATATACATTTTAAAAGAAACTCTAGCATACTCTTTTTCAAATGTTTTTATTCCAATAAATCTTTCTGTTCATAATTTAGTACCATGAATTACAGATATAATTTTATTTTACACACAATGATATTAATAAATTGACCTGTTACCAATCAACTGGTTAATGCATTGTGTTTGAAACTTCCAACGCATCTTATTATTTAATCCAGATTTTGAGAATTTCAAAAGTAGCATAAAAACAAAAATGGTAAAGTAAATTTTAAATTAAGGAGACAGATTAACCATGAACAATTACAGATTTATCATATTAGCAGTTACGCTGATGATCTGAGATGTTAAAGAGCGTCCATAAATAAATAAAAATATTAGCAGTTCTAATCAATACAATTATTGAGAAAGTTATATTGAAAAAAGCTGACACTATCCTCTCAAAAAATAAAGGATTTAACAAGTTTTGAAAGTATTTATTATGAAATGAGTAATAACATGTAAGCCTAATACACAAATTGCGTATGACATATATTAGAAACTAGATAGAATTGAAATGGAAGCTAAAATTTGCAAATTATCACAACTTGTTATTAAAGAAGTCAGAAACATATGTGAAAAATGAGTAGCTATCATTTAATACATCCATATAAAACAAATAGGAAAATAAGCATAAATATAAACTAAATTAATATATTTGTTAAAAAATAATTTACATCTCAATTTATAAGTGTCAAATATGCTGCACTAACCCCTTGTTATTCATCCTCTATGTAAATTGCATTAAAATACCCTGCTAAACTAACGGCTTATGAAGATGATATATCTGCATTAAGCTCAGAAACTTCAATGCTGAAACTTTCATCTAAGTCCTTAAATAATTATTTGCATTAAAAAATTTAGTAACATTATTACAGCAAGCATTATAAAATTCAGTTTCAGTGTGAAAAGCAAATAATAACAAATATTAAACTATAGGAACTATTAATTAAGGAAGCAAAAAAAAATCTGTGGAAAGTGTTAGGAAAACTACACTTTTAGGGAGGGATTGCAGTAGACAGGTGTCTTATATGAACATGCAGGTTGTTTCTCATAAACTATGTAAAATGTTAATTGTAAATTTAAGTTACTAAGTACTCACTGAAAATATATTGTTGAATAATTTTTTTTCCAAATTTATGAGACTGAAATATGAGGATTTGCAGTATAAAGCTTATGAACCACTTACTCAAACATCAAAAGAAATATACCTATTAGAATCACTGTTAGAATTTTGTAGATAAATTTTTGAAAGAGAAAAAATTACTCTGTACACACATTGCTAAACATGAGAATTTTACTGTACCAGTTCATTCTGAGTCATATGCTAGTTATCATGGAGACATATAATACATGTTTATTATTATTATTATTATTATTATTATTATTATTATTATTATTATTATTATTATTATTATTATTATTAATAATAATAATAATGATTAGGTTTTAAGGAATCAAAATTACAATGATCATTAGTGTCTAGCCACAGCTAAATATGGCCAAGAAAAGACAGAAAATGTAAAGCCTCAGCCAAATTAATATAAGTGAACTATTATTATTAAAAAAACAACCAAAAAAAAAAACTAAATGTAAAAACCAGTCACATATATGACCAAAAGTCACATCTTGTTCCACAAACCACAAAGATGGATAAAACAGAGCAAGAGCTCAAGAGCAATGACCTATTCTGCTAGAACAACTGCAAGAGTGAAAGGCATAATGAAGTCCTGAGAGAAGTCAGTTGGAGATGTTCAATTAAAATGTGGTGCACTCTAAAGGGTTGATCATAACAAAGGCAACAAAGCAGGCTCACCTTTAAAAATGTGATGGTCACTAAAATTATAATAGCCCAATTCACAAAAGCACCAAGACTGATACTTCTCACGAGAACAGGTAAGCCAAATATGGAGCAGATTAGATCTAAGTTTGTTCCCTCGGAGTGAGCATCATTTCCCATGTCAGCACGAAAGAACAGCTCCATGCAAAGTTATGCTAAAATCCTCAGAGTAAAAACGTTGAAGGATTGTGGCAGGATCTAAAAAAAGACGATTTCGTTGTGACATCAGTGGTCTTGTTGCTCTATAAGCCATGTCCAGGAACCCATTAGGGTGCCACTGATGTCAGTGTCCTGAATATTCTGTACACGTGGATGGAAGCTGTACAGATCATGAACACTTGGATGGAAGCTGTACAGATTACGAACACTTAAAAGAGCACTTAGGTAACAGAAACAAGTTACCGAATCTTCCAACTGCTGTTCAGAGATATATAAACATGATAATGGATCTCGCAGAGTGAAGACCAAATGTAAAATGAATCATTAAAACTAAGGCACATCCCTCTTCTGTGTCGTCCCTCGAGCCGTTTGATTAGATAGTTATATCCCGCAAATATATATACATCGCTAAAACGTTGAACGAATAAAAGAGAGCGCAGTCGTGGATTTGGATTGCATCCCAAGATTGGGGCCTCTGCTAGCAGCGGTAAAGTGCCTTAGATGAGCTGTCAATCGAGAGCTGCACCCAACAAGTAAAATATCTCTCCTAAAAGCCAACGTACGTTGACAGACTTGCAACGGAGCTTGTAGGAAAAACGCCAACTGCTACACGGATACCCAGAGAATGAATCGTGTTAAGTCGATGAGGGACTGTATGTCGTGCTGAAGCGTACAAATTGCATTCATAATCAAGTTTGAACAGGATAAAAGAAAGACACAGAAGCGAGAACACCATACGGTCAACTCCACAGGGTGTGGCACTCGGTATATGTAAAAGAGAGAGAACCCCCACCTTCTCCATATGCGATGACCAGCAGTTTCCTATCAAACACCAATGCACAGAACTTCACTTCGTGTGCGAAGGATAGAGTATCTTACCCAAGCTGGAAAGAAGGCGAAGGATACTCCTTGCGGCGTCAAAAAATCATGCGACGATCTTCACAGGAGAAAAGCACAGGCTATTGTTGATATAACGAGAACAGAGACGGTTGAGAAGCAATGGCAGAGCATTCCAACAGACAAGTACGCTGGACAGAAACATTGCAAAGTAGTAGACGAACGATGACAAAATCTCTAGTAGTAAACAAGTCTGTGATAGAATTGACAGCGATGGCAAATAGTGTGATGCTCAGCACTGAGATCTGAAGTACTCCGTTCTCCTGCATAAAATAGAAACCACTCGTACCTTAAAAACCCGGTCTTTCACGAGTTCCTGAATAAATCAAAAGTCGACCGCAAATATGCCAGTCATGAAGCGTATGAAAAATACATTTTCGCACTTTCGCATATATCCATATGGTCGAAAGAGAGACAAAATGATCGATGAAAATGCGGTGCAGACGAAACCGCTTGCACGTAGGTCAGAGAGTGCTGGGATTCGAGCCACCACATAAGCCGTTCTATCAACTTGTAAGCGTAAATGGCGAGGGAAATAAGGTAGAAGCTGGAATGAAAGAGTTTCAAAATCGGTATGATGGTAGCCACTCGCCAAGCGCACTGATGCATGCCGTCGGTGCGATTGAAAAGAGTGTCCATCAAGGAACCGTGAGATGCCTGGTGTGGGAAGACGACCAGAGTAGCTTATGCGACAAAAAGGATAATGCTCTCGAGGTGGTCAAACATGTCATCAACCGAGTCAAAAGCACATTGTGAGAATACAACCAGAGAAAGGAAAAGGATTTGCCGAGAAGCCATTTCAATGCATGGTTTGGATGTACGTTAAATCTTATTAGTAACCGATGTTCACGCAAAATTTTTTTCTTCTTTCACTAATATTTTCAACTGTTACTGCGCTGACAGTATTACCAATCTAAAAACATATGTACAGGGCAGTTAAAAACAAACGAGGATGTTAAACATTTTGAACAAAACGAAGAAGGGAAACTTTTTGACAAAGAAGTGAAACATACGTTAACTGAAATTCACAAAGTGTGTAGTTACTTTTGCACCACCATGTATATATGTATTTTCTTTAAACTCGTCTTTATTTACTGCATGCTCCATTACTATAATAATTATTAATATTACATGCATTGCTATCATTTCATTGTTACAATTTTATCCTTAATACTATTTTAACACTGTTTGATTCTTATTATAACCTAATCATATTTTGCAGATTGCCGAAATTGGTTATATATGTATGCTTTTACATTATTTACGTATCATTCTCAGTCACCACATTTTCTATCCTATTTAGTCAATTTGTTTTAATTTGAAAACTATCAAAATGTATACTGTTTATAAAATTTTTAAACTGTTTATTATATTTTAAAACAAGTTCACTATTGTCTATTGGCCATCGCCTAGTTACTTTTACTACATCTTTCCGGAATATTTCTCGCTCTTTCTTCAAGATCTTGCAGTCCCACCGTTTGTATACCCTGCAGATATATACAAGATGGGTTCTCTGCTATTTTGAAGCGATGAAAGTAGGCTCCAAATTTCCCGTGTCCTGAGAGGATCGCTGTAATACTGGAGCTTAGAAGGATGTTGGTTTTTAGCCTTTTAGCTACAGTTGGAAAATACGTTTTTATAATCGCTCCGTTCGTTGTCATTTGCCACTATTTCCCATAGTCTCTGACTTTCTTCTATTAATTCATTCCTCACTTCACATTTTGGGATAAGTTGATAATCCACTGGCAAGTCCTTGCTTTTCGCTGCTTCTTTCGCGAGTCGGTCTGCTAGACCCGGCGGATGACACGAACAACATGGTGGAACTTTCTCTGGAAAGTTTAATAAGTGTGACGCAACAAAGCGGGAACTTGAGGAAAGACTTAAAAGAACTCGTGTTGTCTTCGGTGAGTAACTTAAGAAATGCTTTTGCAGAACTTAGGAAAATTCTAGAAAATAAGGAAACTGAAAACAATGTTCTAAGAAACAGGTTAAAAGAGAGGGAAATAACGGGACTGAATCGAACAAACATTGCGGAATAGGTGACACCATCTATTGGTTGAAAGAAAAACATTACAAGTGCTCATGGAGACCTTGCTACATCTAACGGACACAATCGGAGAACTTATACCAGCATCGTTAGCTCAACAGATAACGAAAACTTTGAGAAACGGTACAAGCTACTGATTATGTCGAAGCAAAATTGTTCACTAAACAGCGCCAGGAGCCTTATTAAGGCTAAAGTGAATCCAACAGCAATAAAACTGGGAATTAAAGCTTTCAATACCTCTGGGATGGGGAAATCCTTATTGAAACTGGAATTAAAGAAGAAACGGAAATACTAGGAACGACTATAAATAGCAGTTGTGGAGGTATGCTGGAGGTAAAAATTCTGAGACTGAGGAATCCAAACTTAATTATATACAATGTACCAGATGATATTAACATGGAAAATGTGGCAGAAGTAATCACAACACAAAACTCAGAAATGAATTTACAAGAGAGAGATGTGAAACCTAAATTCATATATCAAAATAGGAAGAAAATCCGAAACCTAGTGGTGGAAGTAACCTCACAAGCAAGGAAAAAGAAGCTATGCACAAAACTCTAAGTAGGGTGGTTAATATGCAATATAGAAGATTACATAGTGGTTGCTAGATGTTTCTGATGCACTCACTTTAGCCATAGACATCATGAATGCCGATCAGAAAAAGAAATTTGCCCCTTGTGTTCAGGAAAACACAAGATGAAAGATTGCAGCACCTCTCCTGAAAACTACAAATGCATAAATTGTGCGACATACAATAAATACAATAATCAGGAAAAAATAAGTAAAAAATCACTCAGTCACGAATACAGACTGCCCTAGCATGCTCGCTGTTTTGTGCAAATACAAACAAAATAATGACTACTAAATGGCTTCCAAGACTTAAGAGTACAGCAAAAAGAAACATGCATGTAAGAGAATTACCATCAATACGATGCTTACAAATGAACTTACAACACTCAATAGCAGCGCCACAGAATTTAATTAGTCTCATATCACAGATACAAACTGCTATAGTGTTTGTACAGGAACAGCATATTTACAGAAGTTATCAGGAAACCGGCAATTTACAGAGTTTATACAACAGGGAAGGGTAGAAGCAGAGCAGCAATGATAAACTTCAATAGAACTATGGGAGCCATAATGGAGTGTGTGTGTGTGTGTGTGTGTGTGTCTGCATGCCTGCCTACGTGCGTGCATGCATGCGTGTGTGTGTGTGTGTGTATGCATGCAATGTATGTGTGAATGTATGCATGAATATGCTTTTACCTGCATCCTCAGTTGAGAGTTGACTGATTTGTTGTTGGTTGGCAGGACTTGGTGTAGCTCTTGTGGACATTTTATGAACTTCTGGATTAATTTGTCTTCTGTTGGGATCTCAAAGTTCATAACCTTATTCTCAAATTTTTTTACATAAATTTTTTCCCATATTCCCAGCTCCACAGGCTGATCTTCAAATTTCAACAATTTCATTCCCATTTCTATATCATGTTTATTCTCCAAAAGTGATGTGCAACTGCTGATTTCTCTATCTAATTGTACCTGATGTTTCCCCAACCTGATTCCAATGCTCCTTTTTGTTTCTCCAATATATACTTTGTTACATTCTGAACATTTGATTTTATAAATTTCTGACTTCTTCTCCTCAGGCATTCTATCATTATCACCAGAATTGAGCAGATTTTTCAAGCTAAACTTGTTCACTGGAGACAAAGTAATCCCAAACTCTCTTTTAAGTATTTTTTGGAATTTTTTGGTGGCCCAATAATAAGTGAATTTCATGTGGATGGTAGATTCTTTAATTGCTGTCAATATTGTAACCTGCTTTAACCTCTTCTTTTGTTTGAATTTCTTGATTTTCTTGTCTACAATTTCTTGGTCATACCCATTGCATCTTGCTGTTTGTATAATATGACAGTACTCTTTGCTGTATTCAAACTATTCATAGGTATGTTAATGAGTCTATGTGCTAAGCTATTGAAAGCTGCATGTTTGTGTACTGTGGGATTGAAACCACTTGCCTTTATGGATTTCTCAGCCTGCATGTCCTTTATGTATATTTCAAATTCCAAATTATTGCCTGTTCGTATAATGCTTAAGTCAAGATAAGGAATAATGTTGCCTTGATCTGTTTCAGAAGTGTATTTAATTTCTTTATCTTGTAGGTTTAGCAATTTCAAAGCATCATCAAAGAGTTTCTTGTTGACCACTCCAAAGATACCATCCACATATCTGTACCATACATACAATAGAAATACATACTTTTAAAATGTATGGAAATGATTTGGTGATGTGGATTTCTATACTAATCATATACAAATCAGCCAGAAAAGTTGATAATGGATTCTCCATAGCTAAACCTGCTTCTTGTTTGTAAAATTTACCATTGAACTTGAAGAAAAAGTGACTTTACATTAAAAGACACTAAAAGACCATCCTTTTCTAAAAACAAATCTTTAATTTTCCACACCAGTTCTTCAGAATTCTTTACACTTAAGCTATTAAATTTTGCAAATTTCTGACATCTCTGGAGGAGCCATCTTGCTAGTTGGTAGGAAGGTGTGTTTCTATACTTGATTATTGGTCTCAGGGATTTCCTGGTTTATGTATTTTCAGTAGGCCGTGTATCCTTACTAATGAGGTGTGGTCTGTTTTTAATTTTGGTTTCTCCTTGGATGGTATGATTGTGCATTTATTGACCGATTTGTTTATGACCTGTATGACCCTTCAAAGGATCTGCCTTTATTTTCATGTATTCTTTCCCACTGAGAAGTTCCATCTTTGATTTGTACTCTATTTTGTCCATGATTACAATTTTGTTTCCTTGTCTGCTTTTTTTTTGTATACAACCAGTCTTTTGTTGAGCGATTCCAGGACTTGTTTTGAGCGCTAAATTTAACCTTACTTTTGGCGATGTGATTCAGAATTTCTTCCCCTTTTTTTTCCAACGATGTTCTCATCATCATTGCTCAGCCAGTTGATCGCTGGTTCTATATCTACTAGATATTCCTCTATGTTGTTAGAAGACAAATTAATCCAGAAGTTTATAAAATGTCCACGAGAGCTACACCAAGCCAACAATGAATCGAACAGTCGACTCACAACTGAGGATGTAGGCAAAAGCCTGCAAAACTAGTTTTGCATAATTCAACAGTAAGTAGAGCATAAGATTACCAAATCAACTCACTAGATAATTAAGAATATATTAGTGGCTTCACCGTATTGGTTCTGACACAAAATTAAATTTTATACTTTATTTCTGTCATAGAGAAAAAAAAAGTTTAAAAATGAAATATTGTTAGCAGCTAAATTCTTGTACTTCAGCAGCATGAAATATATTTTAATATACAGGAAAAAATTTAACAATCTGCTTCTAGTAGTTTTTGAGAAAAAAATAAAAACATCATTTTTTTTTTTTCCAATTTTTCTTTCCATATTTTTTAAGAACTTAATGTTTATTTTCAATAAACTACAATACATATAAAAATGAAAATGTATAAAAAGAAAACTGTACATATACTGAAATTAAGTAAATTTTTATACATATTATCAAATATGCCCAGAAATATGCATGTTTACAGTGTTCATTGCATACCAAGATAAATCGCACACTTCTCTGTTCTCTCAATACTTTGTTAATGAGTGATGGTGGAAGTCATTTTTTACACTTCAGGTCTATTCTATATCATATGCAGTGCTATCACTTCAGGTCTGTTCTACGCCATATACAGAGGTAGACCATATTACTGTCCTCAAGTTCACTGCTGGCAGAAGTATAAAGAATGCTTTGAATTAGACAACATGTAACAGTGTTTTTCTTTCAGGAAGCTTCACTTACAACTGGGAATATAATGTTTTGACTGATATTTTGAAATATTATGTCAGCTGCAACCATGGCTTTTCGAAGGAGAGTGAATTGACTGTGGATAACCTAATAACTGATCTACACAAAGTATCAATAAGTGTAAAATCTCTTTTAAATCATGGAAATGAAAGAAATTATAACAGTGAAAATTTTAGGGCTAATATTTTTTATGAGTATTTAGCTGTGTGATATGCAACCAGCATTTATAAAAATTAAGGTGCTTTACACCATATAACAATAATCGCCTGGTATCAATATCTTCTACCTTAATTTGTTCAGTAATTGCTGCTTTGCACTTTAAGTCACTTCCCATTATGTTTCCAATGAACATTGTTGAATACACATTTCATAAGTATATTGACATGATGTTAAATGTACACAAATAGTAAGTGTAAGGAGAACTGCTTGTTTTCTACATCACTATTACATACCATTTTACCCAACGTTAATTAATGACTGCAATAAACAGGCATCTTTACAGTCAACAGGGCCAACTGTAGTGCTCCAAAATGGCACCACAACTATGACTTTGAAGATGATGTCCTTCAGCAAATAGAAAAGATTGGTAGATGAGTACCTGAACAATTGTTTACATGCAATTGAAATGGTTCACAGCATCAATTGTAATGTACTGCATGATCAGCAACAAAGTCTGCTCTTTCACCCAGCTGAAGTGGGAGATTTAAAAGTTTGACTTCAATTGTTTTTACTTGCAATATAGAAATGTATGTTTTCAGACAAGGGTTCCTATTTAATGTTATATACCCACTGTCCCCTACAAGACCAGAAAACCTCCTTAACACACAAGAATAAGTGAAACATCAAGAGTATACGAAGGTATTACAGCAATTTAGAAAAGAAAAGTGCTTGAAATGCACAGATCCTTTATATGGAAGGGCAATGTGGAGGTTTAAGCATGGAAAGACAAAATATAAGGGTAAGTCAAATTGATGTGGGGTACTATATGTTTGAATGAGGCACTAGAGGCTATTGCAGATAGCAGAATTAGTTTGGTGCAATTGCTGACATTCAATAAGGGACAATCAATGTTGATTGGTTGGTTGCTAATGGCCATTGGGGATGCTGATATTTATAATTTTTTCCCTAGCTTCCCAATAAACACCTTCCAAATTATTTTTCATTTGATTGTTACTATCTAGTTGGCTACATTTCAGTAGATTAGACAATCAATATTTATAATAGCAAATCAGCAGCTGCAAGATGGCAGCTAGTCTTAGTGAGTGTACAACCATTGAGCAGTGTTCCATTATGAGATTTTTGTAGGCAAAAGGTATGAAATTAAATATTATAAAGAAATGCTTCCCATCTACAGTGAGAAGTGCATGTCATGTCAAACTGTTTACAATCGGGTGCAGAAGTTCTGTGAGGAGCAGACATATATCAATGATAAAACAGTATCTGCCAGCCAACAGAGATTGCCACTAAGGCAAATTTGCAATGAGTTGAAGACTTAATCCAAGCGAACAGAAAGATAAATGTAGTTACTGTAGCTGCTGCTATTGGTTTTTCATACAGCATGACCTACCTCATAATGCATGACAGGTTAGATTTTCACAAAATACATATACTATGAGTGCCATGCATGCTGATCCCATAATCCAAAATGCAGAGAATACATCTGGCATTATATTTCAATCACTATCATGAGGAAGGACATGATATGCCAGCCCAAATTGTCATAGGTGATGAGTCTTGGGTTTACCATTACCACTCCTCACAGTCTTCTGGGATCATGAAGACTCAAGGGCAAACCATGAATATAGATTACTACTGTAGCATTCTGGAAACTTCATAAGGTCAATCAATGGAAGCAACCAGGACTCCTCACAAAAGGCATGTTGCTCTTCCATGACAATGCGCAACCTCATACTGCCAACAAGACAAATGAGAATCAAGTGAGAAGTCCTTGAGCATCTTCCATATTGCCCCAAACTTGCTCAAAATTATTTCCATTTTTTGGTTCTCTTAAACATCAGCATTTGGGTGAAAATTTCAGAATGATGATGCTGTAAAAAGGGTAGCCATTGGCTGGTTCTGACAGCAGCCCAAAAAATTTTGTGCCGCTGGATTTCAGGGTCTTGTGAAATGATGGGACAAGTGCCTCAATGTAGAAGGAGATTATGTTGGGAAGTAAAAGCATTTTACTTTTAGCTCTTTTAAGTTGTATATCCATTTTTAACTTACTTAACGACTTACCCTCGTATCTGTAAGAATAACTTCATGCACAATGCAAAACTTGTTAGCATTGGATAAAAAAAAAAAAGATAAAATACTGGGAAGTACACAAGCCCAGATATACTCCTGAGAAATATAAATTAAAGATAGATGTTTTCTGCCTTTTTGATAAATGTCTGTTACTATTCATTCTTTATAAGGAGACTGTAAAGTAGTAAATGGAAATGTTATGCCTTCTTAATTGTTCATTTCAATGCCTTTGTGAAGTTACAATACACAGAGCCCAGATAATCGAGTCAAGTCTAGGCTATTTCTATGAGAAAGCAAAAGATTAGATCAAAGACAGGAAGACAATAACATAGACAGTGGCAATGAAGGCCCAATGATTCCTACACCCACTCCCAGGAGCCCTTCATGAGACCACCCAGATAAACTATTAGGGGATTTCAAGAAGCATATATGGTGAAATATGTCACAGAGACATGGAAAGAAGGCATATTCCTTATTGCAGTATGTGCTCCACCCATGAAAAAATAAAAAATCCGAGCACAACAAGATGTGTTTGTGGAATTTGTGTTGCATGCCCCCATAAGGGATCTTGCTTAGTAACTAGAGATGACTAGAGGTGCCCTAATAAAGTTAGTTTAGGTCATTTTGCATTAAATGTTATTATGATACATGAATAGGATAAGTTAATTTGGAACTTGTGAGACTGTACAATAAACAATATTTCATTTTAAATGTTGCAGTGCATGATTAATTTAACTAACATTAATTACAGAACTTCAGTCGCAGCAGAAAAATGTAAGTATGGCACACAGGTGTTTTTAAAACCCAAGAACTGGGATATTTAATTAAAATAAAAGCCTGGTCTGCAGTGTAATGAGGCCAGAGAAGAAAGCTATTATATTTGCAACACATCCACATTCAGAGCAAAGTGGCAAAAAGGCACTCATGCAAAGTAAAAAGGCATTGTAGAATTCCCGATAGGAATAGGAAGACAACAAAAAACAACTTCTGCCTTAATTTTATGAAACATTGAATAGTATGTAGTGCAATTGTAAATTTGTGCAAATATGGAAACAAAGTTAGCAACAAGGTTGGCAGAACAAACAATATGATCTGAACTTTAAATCCGCATATGGGAGAATTAGTGGACTTACCAGCCATATGATGCAATTTATTGCAAACTATTAGTGAAACCATATGTTGATTAAAAGCAGCAACAAGCTGGAGTCTTCTTTCTATCCTTAATTACCTGATGACAATTATTGTTCAATTGTTTCTAAATATAATGCTCAAGTAGTGAAACATCCTAAGAGCACCTCTGCATTGGTGGGGAGTGATGTGATTATATGTACCAAGCTATAAAAATCTTATTAACATTAAAATGCATGAAGAAACAAGAAAAGAGAATGTCACCAAGATCATAAAGCACAGTAATAAAGCACAAGTGAGCACCATTAACAAGAAAAGTGGAAAATGTAGAATATAACCAAACTGATTAAGAGAGCCATGAAACGCATGAAGTAAAATTATTACGTCCTACAGATAATGATAAATATTTTAAATAAGTACCTAAAAAGAGCTCAGGACACTGAAAATTCATCTGACGAGACTAGAAGCACATGCAAGAGAAAACTGAACAGCATTAGCAAGCAAATACGTGGACATTGGCTCAGCTCTTCATTGTGAAGAAAACTGGACGAAAATTATGAATCCAGAATTACAGCAAAGCAATCTTAAGGATAAGGGTGACAAAAAAAGAAATCTAACAAACACAACCAAGACTCGGGAATAGAAATTCATCTATTTTTTATCAGGAATAAGTTCAAATTCTACTACTATATAGCTACAGAAGAAAAATGGAGCTGATCTATCAGAAGCTGACAGTCATAGTTATGCATGGTGGAGACCCAACCTAAAAGATGTGAAAATTTTAAGTGGAAAATATTTTCCAAGTGCTGGTTATAGGAAACTTCACATTAAAACATGTAACAGTAAAAGATACCAATATCAAAATAAGCATAGTAGAGAAGAGCAGAGCAGCTGTGTATAAAAGTGAGTGACCAAAGTGCTAGTGCAAGCTATTCCCAAAATGTAAAAAAATTTAATCCACATGTAGGCACTACTAATATGACGAAGTAGAAGAACAAATAGAAATCCAGATGAAATCATAGGAGAAATTTACAATGTTTGACCAAAGTGAAGTTCCCACAAGTTCTGGTAACAGTGAACAGCATGTTAAAAGATGCTATGTCTCAATGTAATGAACAATAACATACAGTGGGCATTTTTTTTTTTTTTTGAATGGTGTATAATGCCTGTTTTTACCACTGAGGCACTACAGGTGGTGGACACTGATAATACATCAGATGAAATGATATATGGAAAAGGATTTTTTTAAGGAAGGAAACATTCCAGGCCTAAGTTAGGGTACCTCCCCAGCATTTGCCATTTATGAGGACTGAGGAAAACCTGGAAAAACCTCATTCAGGGAAGACAGCCATGGTGAGAATTGAACCCCAGATCTCCCACTCACAAGTCCGCACTTAACAACCTCAGCCACCCACAGCAGTTATACAGTGGGCATGCATTATACTAAAAGATATATATATATATATATACATACATATGCACATATACATACACTGGATCACACATATGCATAGGTAAGGATGGTTGCATTTAAATTTTAAAGGTTTCCTCCTCTTGGGAAATGCCATTAATAAAGCAGCAGAAACAAGTAGAAACCAGGTAAATTAACCCAGCAGCAAAATGATGTTCTGCAGATAACTTAAAATTAAATTCAATTTGGAAGAAACTTAATGACATAAACGAATGCAACATAAAGGGATCACAAAACTATCAAATTAATTAGCTATTACACCTGAACATACAGAGTCTAGCCTAACCTAACCTAACCTAACTTAACCTAACCTAATCCAAAAAATTATTGAAATAGAGATGTCAAAAACTATATAGTAATGAAAAACGGGTTTATTATAACATTTCCAACGGTCTTTGCAAGAATGCTTCATCACTTTCCTAGATCAAATTAAAGATTTATAAGTGCTATTTACTTAAATGAGCATTGTTAAAAAAGACAAGAGATGCAGATTTTAACAAAATTAAGTCATTTTCTTCTGGTAGGCAGCAAATGGTGGCTTATACCTTTTAATAAAGAGAGATTCAAAATTTAAAATTAAAGTAAGGAAAGACCAGAAATATTTAAAAAGAATTATTCCTTTGAAGAACCTGCAGTTCAGCTCATTAATTTGATAAATTTTGTGATCTCTATCTTTAGGGGTCGCTACTATGATACAATAGGTATATTTTTAAGTAAGTTGGAAGTGCTTATGAATAAACTTGTTAAAAATATGCATAAAACAGTAATTATAGTCACTGACTGGAATACAGATATAAGTAGAGAAATCAGTCGTTACCAAAAATGTAATAGGAATAATGAAACATTATGGTTTCATAAACCATGTAAAAGAACAACAAAAATAGCCTAGATAATCTCATTAGCAATAAAACATGTACTTAAGATGAGTTCACAATAATTGATACAAGAATATCAGATCATAAAGTCTATTAATTACTCTTGCGAATACAAAAACAATAAAAGTAGGGAATAAGTATAAAACAACATGAAATTTTAGCGAGCAAAATGTTACCAAATTCTAAGCAAAGTTATCAAATTTATATTGACCATTTGTTAACTTAAAATCTGTAGATGATAATTACAATAGCTTTTTACAGAAATTCCTTAGCACATCTAACCTTTGGTTTTCAAAATGTATGGGCAAATAAATATTAAAATATTTTAATTCTATAGAAAGCGTGAAAAACAATATAAATCCAATTTTAGTCAAAAATGAGTTATTAGCATCCAGCTATCCTCCGTGAGGAGTTTCACGTTGTGACAAATTGGGTAAGTCTAATTCCAATCAGTTGTGGAGATACTGGACTGTGAAAAAACCTGTGGAACAGGATTTGCAGTAACATTGCAGATATATTGCCTATACCTATTTTTCACCAACAGAATGTGGATAGGAAAAATCATGCAAGTCCAGTTACTTTAACATTGGCTCCTTGTTCTTCATTTTTGATAGTTACTTTAACATTGCCTTCTTGTTCTTCATTTTTGGTTGCGTGAAAACCCAGATAAGTAGATTTATTACCTGGTTACTGCAGGCCTTTCCTAAGGAAATAAGGGAAGCAATTAGTTGTTTAGTTCTCTTTTTCATGACTGCATTTTTATGCCATCATCAAGTTAATAAACATTGTGATCACTTTTTAAAGATTTTTTTGTTAGTGTTTAACACTCATTTTTACCACTGAGGCACTACAGGCAGTACTTTTTTACGATAAAAAACATTTTTGGCACTATTAATGTTAAGAGTAATACATAAACAAATGTGAACCAATAATCTATACTACAATTTCATCAAAAGCTGCTGTCATTTTCTCTGTTTTGGCAAGGAGATGAACAGTTCAGCTTTTTCCACAATAAAGCAACGTGCCCAATCATGCAATTAACAATGCATACAGCCCACCATCTGATTACCATAGCTTTTTATACTCAAATTTGTTGGTGCCATACAGAAAGCAGAAGCAAAGGTGTTCAATTTGAGTGTGACAAAATGTCACATTGTTTTCGTCTTGTTGAGCTTGCTGTGCAAAAAGTCAAATTAGTGGTAGTTCTGAGGAGTGTGCTAAGAAAATGATGACTGTATATCCGTAAGAAAACGATGATCACTAAGAAACTGGTAAACAAGGTTCTTTTCACTTGTTTTTAATGAGATTAAAACCACATATTCATACTTTAAAAATATTTTTGCATGAACTGTTATACAATAATTATGCTGTTCATTGGCAATATAAAAAAGAATTGGAGCTTCAGAATTAAAATAACAAATCCATTTAAAATCAACTATTTAAATTTGAAGAATCACAGGAATACGGGATAAGTTTTGATTAGAAAAAATAACATGGCAGCGTAGTCACATGAATGACCTACCGTGATGTTGAAAATTCCATTCAAGGTTCCAACTATGGCAAACAATGCCTTGTGGGCTAAAAACCTATCTTTATCCTTTTCTATATTTACCCTCCCTTTTTAGAGGAAGGGGTAAATTTGTAACTATGCATTACGGGATTAAATCATGTATGAACTTTTTTGGTAATTTTTACTTACTGATAGCATAGCACTAATATTCATGAACAAGAATGGAGAACTTTTGCTAATATGTCTTCTTAAATAGGCAAAAAATGTATTCTATGGAGGTTATTTCTTACAACCTCTGTAACCTTCTTTCTAGATTCCTCCTTATTTTCTTTTGCAACTTAATCTCACCATGAAGATCATAAGGATGAACATGCAGTGCATTCAAACGAAAATTATGCATTTACAGATTTTGATTCTGATGACAGCTTGAAAGATCCTGACTATCAACAAGAACAACAGAAGTTTATAAGAAAAATCAAAATTCCTCAATGCTACACTGTAATCAATGAAAGTCAGGAAATAAAACTACAGAATACACCAGTATGCTGCGTAATAATGGAAAAAACCAGTCTGAAAATTGTGAACCAAGTAGTCCTGTTAAGAGGAAAAGGAGCTGAAATAAAGGCAAATCCTACATACCAGAAAAATGGAAATGAGGGAAAAGAAGAACACCGTAAAACATGTTTTGAAGTTTATTGGGCTATTGGTGACCACGATAACAGATTAGGTACATATCTTCTTTAATAATAATAAGTAAACCAAAAACGCATAATGTGTTTGAAGACAGCACCAAATTATGGGAAGCTGTTTGCAAATATGATCTTATTATTAGCAACAACCAGCCAATCTGTAGGGAATGCTTTTGCAGAACATTTGGTGTAACAACTGCATGTATTGAACGTGCAGCCAGAAAGAAAAAAAATTCACTTACTGCAATAATAATTGCACCTGATGGTAGAGGAAGATCTTCTACTGCAAATAGCAGCTGAGGAAAAATTACAGACTGTAAAAGCTCACATTCTAGGTATGAAAGTCATTATTGCCGAAACAGAACTCTAAGTGGTTTCTGTCATCAGATGTTGATTGTCTATCAACAATGTATGATTTGTATAAAGAATGTACAGAAAACCCTATTTCATTGAAAATTTATTCCAGATGCTTCCATCATCTTGACTTTCGAGACCTTGCATTCAAGAAGCCAAAACAAGACACTTGCCACAAATGTGATATACTGAAAATGTAGATCAACACTTTGTTGGGAGAAGCCAGAAATTTGGCAATACAGGAACAAGAGGCACATAACAAGGCTGACAAGGAATGATACAAAGACAAGAGATGTGATAAACAAATAGCACAGAAAAATTATAAAATGGCTGTTATTTACCTTTGATCTGCAACAGTGGCTGCCGACACCTTACCTTACTACATCTGTCTCCTTCTATAAAAGACAGTTGTGAAAATTCAAGCTAACAATCCACAATTTAGACACCAATGAACCTACATGCTTTATGTGGAACAAAACAAAATCAGGAGGAAGAGGTGGTAATGAAATAGTTTCTTGTCTGAATGAATTGATCATGCAGTTGCCAGAAGCTGTAGAAGAAATGATACTTGATTCCAATGCTTGCTGGGGGGCAGAACAGAAACAGTATTGTGGATACTATGTTCAGCTTCCTTATTGAGAAGAGGCGCAACATTCATGAAATTCATCACAAGTCCTTGGTGAGTGGACATACCCATTGGAATGCAATTCTGATCATTCTGTGATTGAAAGGGAGAAAAAGAGAATGTGAATGAAAATTAACCACCCTAATAACTGGCACCAGCTAGTATGGTCATGTAAATACAAGAAACCATTCCAAGTTTTCTTGATGGAAAGAAAACATTTCTTAGACTTCAGCTCCTTGACAAAAACCAGTGGGCCAAAACTGATGAAGAAAAAGGACACCGAAGGTAACAAATTTCTTTGGAAAGAACTCACTGGCTTATAAATATTCTTCCAGTGTTTCCTCTCAGAAAGACATTTTTGCAAACTTTCCATCAGAAGACATGGAAAAAATTTGTTCCCCCTATTAATACCGATGATTCATAATGATCCTGTTCCTGTAAGTGCTGAAAAAAAGAAAGACATCTTGGACCTGTTACCACTGATTGACAGCATTTCCATGAATAAGACAAAAATTTAAGAGTAGACAATATTCCTAATAAATATTGTACTTACGAAGCTGTTGACAATGGAGTGGCAGTATATCCTAAACTTAGGTATTCATTTTTTACACTAAATTCCATTTACTTACATAAAATAAGATGCATTTAGGGTTCAGTGAGCAACTGAAAATGGGAGAGATTCTCCTAAAATACATCTTATTTTATGTAAGTAAATGGAGTTTAGGGTAAAAAATGAATGCCTAAGTTTAGGAGATATTCCTAATACTGACCCTGACTTGGAAGGGCTAAATAAAGATGCATGAAATGCAAACTATAACCTGTAATTAAATTAAAATAGCTAATAATCTTGCTTTTGAAATTTTACAATAAGAATTAAAATAAATGCAGGTTTAATGTTTGAGTTAAAAAGCGGTGAATCTTAGGAGACATGTGAAATTAAATATTTGTAAATCTATTTTGATTGCAATTTTTCAATTTTTTTTTTATATAATTTAAAGTATGTTCTTAGATGTGTAATTCAAAAATAGGTGGCTATAATGAAATATGTGCAATTAAATATGCTTTAATAGTCCCCTGCTTACGAATATAATTGTGTTCTAACAAGAAATAAAATAAATGGTTCTGTACAACAGAAGAGAAAAACTGATTTAGGTAAAAAACTACAGGACATAGTAAACTGTAAACATTTCTATTTGAAAGATCCCCAAAAACCGTTTTTTTTAACATTAATTCGAGCAGTTCCAAGCTTTGTTTCCTCTCTCCTGTAAAATTTACTTTTGGAAACTTACCAATTTTTAACGCTTCCTGTAGAATTTAAATTGGTGTATATAGGTCTCAATATGGCAGAAAACATGCTCCATAGAGATATCAAGTCTCCAACAATGATGACTTGCACATCTATTATAAAAAATATAAGATGTTTAAAAGTGTGAAACAAGAGGGCTAAATACATGGCAATTCAAAAGCTCTTAAAAAATAATACTAATAAAAACAAAACTATGTGGAAAATTATTAAAAATTAACCATAGATTTAGGAAAATAAGTCCCACATAGTAGTCCTAATTACTATGCAATATCACAAAACAGTAAAATCAGATTAAAATGTCTAAACAACAACTTTACAAATATAGTAAATGAGATGCAGGATATCTTTCCCCTCAGTTCGGGATTCTATGTACAAAATATATGAAACTAATCCATTAAGATATCATGAACTCAACTTGGGTTTAGTCACACCTAATAAAATTAAAAAAAAGCTATAATGACACTCAAGTCAAAAACCTCTGTTGGGTGGGATTAAGCTATAGTAAAAAAGTGGCAGAGAGTTATGCAAACCTCTGGCTAGAATATACATTCAATCTCTCACCTCAGGCATCTATCCAAAAAGCATGAAATACACAATAACCAAAGCAATACACATGGGCAGAGAAGATAAATTCAAATTTCCACCCAATCTCCATACTGTTTAGCTTCTCTATGCGTTAGAAAAAGTTGTTTATGCCGACTATTAACCTATCTTGAAAATGCTAATATACTAAATAACTACCAACATGGATTCAGGAAAAAATTTCCATGCATTAAAATTGATCTTGTGAATATAACTGCAAAAATTCTAGATTGATAACTGCTCAAAGGTGTGACATTTCAAAAGCTTTTAATTACATCAACCACAACATATTAATAGCTCAGTTGGAATATTATGGCATAAACTTTGCAAACCTTGATTGGTTCAAATCATATCTAGGATGTTGAAAACAGTAAATAATACTTCAGATTGAATCTGGCTCAGTTTACACTAGATGGAAGAGCATAATTAATGGCATTCCTCTGGGATCAGTACTGCAACCATTGCTCTGAGAGTATATACAAATGACCTACCACACAGTGTTATTGGACATCTAACACTATATGCAGATGACACAACAGTTATCCTTAATAGGACAAATATTGCAAATCTAAAAACTAATCTTCATAATGCCATAATAAAACTGGATGACTAGTTTATGTGCAATGGTCTGAAACTAAATAAAAGTAAAACAAGCATTATACAGTTCAAAATTGTCAGTGGAGTTGGTGACCATGATAATCCATTAATTGACTCAAGTACAGAAAATGCAAAAATATTTTAGAAGTAATTATAGATGAACAGCTTAAGTGGAATAACTATATACATCACATAGAAAACTTGAAATTTTATTTTGACAGATTTTCCACATAATTCTGTTTAGGTTCTGGATTTTTAGATTTCTTAGGTTTTTGATTTAGATTTCTAAACTTTCTTTTTTGACTGATGATTTTTTTGTTTACTTTATATTGTATATGTTCTAAAGTTATTCAGATTAAGTAATCCCATATTATATTTCCTTAACTCTTTAAAATCTGCAAGTATTTTTCATATAGTTACATCTATATTTGCCATTTTATGTTATGTTTTGCCTTTAAATCTATCAAAAGAAAGGTTCAAGAAAGAAGAACTGGCATTTTTAAATAAAGGCCTAAAAACTTGTGTCCAATACTCCAATAAAATAGATGATTATTTGGTAGATTTAGAAGTGGCTATTGAAGGATTAAACAAACAAAAAAAAAAAAAAAAGAAAAGAAATAGAGAATCAGATCAGAAAGGGTTTTAAAAGATATAAATAAAATAAAAATACCAGTAAAAAAGACAATTAAGAACACAATAAACATGTATTGTGTACAAAAGTCGACAAAGGGAACAGAATAGTAATATTAGATAAAGAAGATTATAATATAAGGATGCAAGAATTGCTAAATAAAACAGAATATGTTCAGATCAATTAAAACCCATTTAAGGGAAGTTTTAATTTAGTCAATGAGGCTCTAAAAACATGCACAGTTATTCCAAAAGAAACAAAATACAAAATAATACAGAACAACCCTACAACAGAGAAAATATATACTTTACCAAAAGTTCATAAGATTGGTAATGGTATGCGACCCATCATTGACAATATCAATACACCTTAGTACTATTTAGAAAAATGGCTAGCTGATAGATTCAAGACACTAACAAAATTTCAAAGCAGGAGTATAAACAATTCCTTTCAGTTAATAGAAAAAATTAAGAATAGATTATTACAAATTTTGGCACATTAATATCTTTCTACATAGAATTGCTGTTTCCAAGCATATCTAAAAACAAACTCCTAATTTATTTGGATGATTGGCTAAGAACAAGTAGAATTAATGATGCACACATAAAAGAATACATAAAACTCACCGAAAATTGCATAATCCAATCCTACCTTTTTTTCAAGGGCAAATTCTATAAATAGCAATCAGGGTTAACCATGAGCAGCCCATTATCTCCATTTCTAGCTAACCTCTTCATGAGTAGATTTTAAAAACACATCAACTTAGCATTCCTATACATATTTAAAATATGGTACAAATATGTTGACAATATATTGCCAAGGTTAACAAAAAACACATTGATGATGCTATAAAACTTCATAATATACAAGATAAAAACATATCGTTAAGATATGAAACAGAAATGGATAACATGTTACCATTCTTGGACATTCAAATAATAAAGCATCAAGGAAACTTGGAATTTGGAATATACAGAAAGAATACGTATGCAGATAATCATATCAAAGCTGATGGTTTTTACTGCACAACACACAAATATGAGTGATCAACAGCTTAATACACCAGCTAGTTAAACTACAAATTAGCAAAGAAGAATACTTCAAAGAATACAAACAAATAGAACAGAAGTTAAAAATGGTTTTCAAAAAGAACTAGCACACAAAAAATACAGAAATTCAAGAGGTAAAAACTTATTAAAGAAACCACAACACTTTTAGCAGGAAAAGATAAGCTAATTTTTAAAAAATCCACATATCATCCATGAGCTACAATAAATTTCAAAATATTCTAAAAAAATTTAATATCAGGTTTGCACCTGTAAACAGATTTAATGTTAAAAATCTGCTGATAGACAATGTTAATAACAATATTCCACAGGAGAAAAAAAGCATATATTAACAAAATAAGCTATGCAGAATATGAAAAAAATCTACATTGGGGAATTAAAGTCAAATATAGGTACACGGTTAAAAGAATATTTCAGGAACATAAAATACAAGCAAATGATGAAATCAGCAGTAGTATCTCATTTCTGGATAGAAAACCATAACATAGTGAATAAAGCAAAATTATTAAAATCAGTACAAGGACCTACAGAATTAGCAACATTGAAGAAAATGTATATTTACAAATACAGACAGTTTAATAAAATTTGACACTTCTGGGGATGAAAACATAAACTTTCAAGTTCATCACACCTCCCCCAGAGCAGAATACACATTCCCACATTATAACAAATTTTCCAGTAGTCGACAGATGGCTGATGATGTTCGTGAAACTAGTACTACATATTATAAACAAGTAAGTGGAGCAATAAAAGTGTGTAATTTGATTCAATCATATAACTGATCTTAATTATATGATTAGCCTTACTGTACAAGTTCCAATTAACATTTCCAGCTAAGTTAACTTATTGAAAAGTCACCTGTTTACAAGCTTATTCTCACCACTGTTGATGTAAAGTAACAATTAATCTTGTATTGATTGTTTAGAGGTTTCTAAATGATTGAACCATTACATTGTGCAAGATAAACTGTGCTCCTAAATAAACTCTTAATTGTCTCTTCTGGTCTCTATGGCACAAAATGGCAATTCATTTACAGCTGAAAAACAAAATTTATTATTAAACTTTGATATTCCCCAGTTCTTTTATGCCATTCATTGTGCTGGTCCACAGTTGCACAAAGTTGTGGATTTAATTATAGATCTATTCTGGTGGATACTTTTGTTGTTGATTTGGTTTATTTATGGATGCTCTTTAACATCTCAGGTCATCAGCATCCCATTCAATTTGGGGCATGAAACAGTCAATAAATTTTGCTCAGAGGCCTCTTCTTTCAGGCTTGAGGTTTCTTTTACATGCCATAAATCTACAACATGGGACCCACTGCTTTATTTCCCTTTTGAAGGAAGCCATACTTGGGATTTTTACATCCAAAAAGAGCCATTTGTCCTGGCAGGGACTGAACCCACAATCTTGGGTTTAGGAGGCATATATGGTTACCACTAAACCACCAGGACCGACATCAGGAGGATGCAAATTATTTATAATGCTTCCCTATTAAGTTCAAACAGAAGTGTTCCTGTTTTTCCCACCTGACACTCCACATCCTTTAACCCACATATAGTAGTACTCATTTCTTAAAATCTGCAAAATTCATGCAGTATTCACAAGCACAACATTGCTCCTCTATATCACAACTTATAATCTTCTAACACTGGTCATGCCAAAAACAAATGCTACCTACTCATGCATCAACCTAATAATTTCAAATATGAATTATAATCATTTCAGCTATTTTCTTTCCAAAACAATACATGGAACAAAACCCAACTTGAAGAGCTCAAATATATTTGAAATTTTTAATTTCTAAAAGATAGGGGGAAAAAATCTATCTAGTTAACGAGAACATTACATAAGATATATTAATCACACTACAAATATGAATTCATTATTACTTTGTATTTATAAATGTTTTATTATGAAAATGTTGATTGAAGTACATTAATATAATTGAAATGAAAGACTTGGGCCAAAACGGTATGGGTGCCACTTTGTACTCTGCTTAGCATTTCAATGAATAAATAAATAAGCATATTTAACAATGAAACAATGCATAATCTTCATTCCACATTTTTCTCTGAGTCACAGTTATCAAAAATTTCAGTGCACTCATATGGGAATTTTATTTCTCCTGATATGATAATTTAGTAAAAGCCCTTAATAGGAGTTTCTACAGTAGGCTACTGCTAACGAATTGAAGACTAGGGCTCAAAATTAATAATAGTAATCATGATAATAATAATTGGTAATGTGAAATAATGGAAATATGTATGTTCAAAAAATTGTATGTTGATTGTGTGTGAAACATATAAGATGATAAAATAGTGAGTTGGTATGTTGAAGGTTTATGAGAAAAGTTATGCAGTGTTGAATTTATAGCAGTGTTGAAAGTATAAGATGTGATAGCGGAGCTGAAACATGGTTAATGAAAAAAAAATAATAATAAAAATGGAAGAACAGGATTTGACTTTTTTAGTGTAAGGGTGTTGACTATATACAAAATTATAGGCATGAGAATGGATTTTTTGGAGGGATGTGAAGATAAGTATTGAGGATATTCAGAAGCTAGATTTATTGGTATAGTAGCTAAAGAAACAAACATTCACTGAAATTATATAGAAATTTAAAAACAAATTGGGGCACAGAGATATGTTGATTATGTAATAAAACAGGGAAAGAAGGAATGCTTGGGCAAGAACAGGTGTGTTAAAATTAAGGATGCTAAGAGGGGATTATGATATGAATATATGCCACTGTGTGGAGAAATTAAGGAAGCTTGCATTGTTGTTAAGCGCAAGAGAATAGAGGTTTGGAAGGGTGAATTGAGATTTGCTAATGGGATAATTAGCGTAAGAGGAATTACAGAACAGAATGTTTATCATCAAAAGAAGAGAATTTATTATAACATGAAAAAAATATTTAGGAAAGGTGCATGAGAAGCGATATAGAATTGTCAGAGAATGAAAGGATGATAAATAGGGGAAAGAATGGGAGTAGTTATTAGCATTAGTAAACAGGATTATTACACACCAATAACTTGGGTGTTAGTGTGTATATGGTCCTAAAGAAAAAGTAACTCACAAGGATAAAATAGAAATATTAGTTTTAATACTTATGGAATTAACAAAGGCACAGATCATATTTTAATATTTAAAATTGTTGTTGATGTAAAGAAATAAATTCAAATTAAAAATTTACCAGCCAGAACACTAAGGTTGTTATTTTTAAACTTGCAGTTTGTATCCTGTATTTCTCTAGCATTTAACTTGTTTGAATTCTGTAGGCTTTAACATAAAACATGTTTCAATTTAGTTACAGTTCTTTTTCAAGAATTTTTGATTTTCTCTCTTCTTACTTTACCATTTACTCTCAACTTGTCTTGCCCTAAAGCCATTATCATTTTTCATACTTTCCGATTATCTTACAATAGCATAGACCTTTTTATCATAACACAGACATAAGTATTGTATCCTTGAGGATATAAATCGTTATTTCCAATAATTATTCCTTTCAAACACTGGAACAATATGGGAACTATATTTTTCTTTAAAAGTTGTATAGGCAAGCAATTGAAGAGATATCCCCTGTTACCAAACAAAGGTTATTTTCATAACCCATCAAGGAAAAAAGCATATGAAAAACTCAACTAACAACTATATGCACGATCACTTTATTATACTCACCTTGATGCTTTCATCTGTTTCATTAAATTTGTTCTATTAACTGTTTTATTACTCTATCACCAAAATACAAAATATCTGGCACTAGTTCTTTTTTCTCAGACCCTTCTAAAAATTTATTAATTTAGCTTTCACAAAATGATTATTCCACCATTCACCAATATAGCTGGTTAAAGTTGCTATGGACTGGCGAACAGAATGTCTGCGATTCAAATTCCAACAGGACCAGCCTCCATGACAAAAATTTTATTCTAGGTTTTTTTCAGTGTTCATCAGTGGCAAATGCCAGTGAGGTACCCTAAGCTTGGTTTGGAATGCTTCTTACCCAATTTATTATTTCATCTCACGTACTACTAATGTCTACCGTCTGTAATGCCACAATAGTAAAAATGGAAATTAAACACTATTCAACACAAATCATTCTCATCAAAATTTTTTAAAATTGTAAATCTTTAAAAAAGTTTTCATATGGAACTAACACAGGGAAGCTCATGTGAATTGAATCTGTCGTCTTAACACTCTTCATGCTTCACTAACCTTAAATATATACAGAACCGTTTCAAAGATATGTTATCTACATCTTCGGGCGTGGACGACTGGTGTGAACGGTTGTTGTTGCGTAGTATCAGAAGCAATGTTCTGCTCTGGTGAAACTTTTATGAACTTAAAATTTATATTTTCTTCTTTCGGAATGTCAAAATTCATCGAATGATCCTTATGTTTGTAGATGTAAATCTTTTCCCAAATATCCAATTCTACTGGTCCCTGTACAGCTCTCAATAATTCAACCTTTTTCTTTATATCATGATTTTCAGTCCAAAAGTGATATGCCACCGCTGATTTTTCTATTTGTTTGTATTTTAAATTCCTCATATGTTCTTTAAGACGTATACCCACATTCCTCTTGGTTTTTCCTATGTAGATCTTATCACATTCAGCACATGAAATCTTGTAAATTCCTGATTTTTTCTCCTTTGGAGTATTATCTGTAGTATTGTCTTTCAAAACGTTGTTTAGACTAAATTTATTAGTGGGAGCCAATTTTATATCAACATCTTTAAATATTTTTTGAAATTTATACATCACTGTTGGGTTATATGTGAATTTTTTAAAGGACATTTTTTCTTTAACTGTTGATAATGTAGTGCAATTTTCAATTCTTTTCTTCTTCTGGAATTTTTTAATCTTATTACGTATTAAGTCTTCATTAAAACCATTTAAAATTGCTATTTATTTAATTTTCTTATATTCCATGTTATATTCTTCTTTACTGATTGGCAAATTGATCATTCTGCATATCAGACTATTAAAAATTGCATATTTGTGAGCCATAGGATTAAAACCATTTTCTTTGATATAATTATCTGCATGTGTGTCCTTTCTATATATGCCAAATTTAAGGTTTTCTTTACTTTTCATAATTTTTATATCCAAAAAAGGCAGCATATTGTCTGTTTCTATTTCATGTGTGAATTTTATATCTTTATCTTGAATATTCAAAATCTTTAATGCATCTTCAATTAACTTTTCATTAACTATGGCAAAAACATCATCAACATATCTGTACCAACACTTAAAGAAGTGTGGAAAGGCTGAAGTAATGTTGTTTCAAAATTACTCATGTAAAGATTTGCCAGAAAAGGAGATAGAGGACTGCCCATGGTCAAGCCTGTTTGTTGTTTATAAAAATGTTTATCAAATGTAAAATATGACTGATTAATACAAATGTTTGTCAGATGTATGTACTCTTTTCTGTGTGTTTCATTGATCCCTATTTCTTTTAACCATTTTTGTAAAAGGTTAAAACCCAACAGTGATGTATAAATTTCAAAAAATATTTAAAGATGTTGATATAAAATTGGCTCCCACTAATAAATTTAGTCTAAACAACGTTTTGAAAGACAATACTACAGATAATACTCCAAAGGAGAAAAAATCAGGAATTTACAAGATTTCATGTGCTGAATGTGATAAGATCTACATAGGAAAAACCAAGAGGAATGTGGGGATACGTCTTAAAGAACATATGAGGAATTTAAAATACAAACAAATAGAAAAATCAGCGGTGGCATATCACTTTTGGACTGAAAATCATGATATAAAGAAAAAGGTTGAATTATTGAGAGCTGTACAGGGACCAGTAGAATTGGATATTTGGGAAAAGATTTACATCTACAAACATAAGGATCATTCGATGAATTTTGACATTCCGAAAGAAGAAAATATAAATTTTAAGTTCATAAAAGTTTCACCAGAGCAGAACATTGCTTCTGATACTACGCAACAACAACCGTTCACACCAGTCGTCCACGGCCGAAGATGAAGATAACATATCTTTGAAACC
Organism: Metallyticus violacea; assembly: GCA_030762175.1. Lineage (NCBI taxonomy): Eukaryota > Metazoa > Arthropoda > Insecta > Mantodea > Metallyticidae > Metallyticus > Metallyticus violacea. Next base: position 185,114,972 of record CM060846.1, on the reverse strand, counting down.
GGTTCCGTATATATTTAAGGTTAGTGAAGCATGAAGAGTGTTAAGACGACAGATTCAATACAAATCATTCTGTCATTCTGTTTTACTTTATCTCTCTTTGGCTGATGATTTTTTCACATTTTCCAGGCTTTTGGTGTTTATAAAGGTATGTGTTTTCTGAATTTTTCCATTTACTCATTTCCTTCTGATCTACCTGAGACACACTGTACAATTCATTTATTTCATGAGGTGTCTTCATTGGTGTCAGCAATAAAAAAACATAACAACAACATTAGTAACTCCAAGGCAGGAAATCTGTTAGGAATTATTTTAATAAAAAATTTAGCTGAGCTCAACATTTCAAAAAACCTGTCCCACCTATAAAATTTCAAATGGCCTCTGTTGTTAGATATCTATCAAAACTAGTTCCGATAAGTACAGCTAAATTAATATACTTTTCCCTTATTCACTCACAGTATAGAACTATGGGGCAGCACCTCTTCAGCAAATTTGAACAAAATTTTTATTCTACAAAAACTCATAAGATGCATGACTAACCTTAAATATCTTGTAGTAAAGTATTTAAGTAAAGTATTTAAGGAATTAAACATAATGACTCTTACATTAATGTGTTTGAGTTGTTAACACTAACTCCACTTACTTTTTTAAAACTTTGGACTCGTTTCGGGAGAGGTTCCTCCCATCATTTGCTACTGTTGTTCGAAACGGGGGATGGATGCTCGTTTGCTTCTGTGGTGGTATCTTGTTGTTCTAGTAGAAACTTGCTGAGTTCATCCAGTGGCGGAAAATCAAAATTCACTAAGTTCTTCTTATTTTTAAAATGAAAATTCTCTCCCAAGTGGATAGTTCTATTGGGTTGTGAACTTGTTTCAGTAATTTAATTTCTGGTTTTATTTCAAGATTTTTGTTCCAAAAATGAGCTGCTATTGCTGATTTGTCTATCTGTTTGAATCTAATGTTCCTAAAGTGTTCTTTTCTTCGAATTTCTAAATTTCTTTTTGTTTTCCCAATGTAGCTCTGCTCATAATCTGCACATTTAATCTCATATATTCCTGATTTTTGCTCTGTAGGGATGGTATCTTTCATTGTGCAATGTACTACATTTTTTATATTATATTTGTTCTTTGGGGCTAATATAATTCCATGTTCTTTGAATATCTTATTAAATTTGTTGTGGTAAGTTGGGTAGTATGTGAAACTTTTGAATTTATATCTTTTTTGGGTGTTCTTAAGTGTGGAAACTTCCTTAATCGATTTTTGTCTTTTAGCTTTATTGATGATTTTTGTTACTGAGTCTGTGTTGAAACTGTTGGTTATAGCCATCTTCATTATGTGTTGGTGTTCCATTTTATACTTGGTTTCAGTCAATGGAACGTTGATTAATCTGTGTGCTAAACAGTGAAACACTGCATATTTATGTGGGATGGGGTTATAACTATCATTTTTTATGTAATTTTCTGTGTGTGTTTGTTTCCTGTGAATTCCAAAGCTAAGAATGTTTGCAGTTCTTATTATTTTTAAATCTAGGAATGGGAGACACCCATTTCTCTCTTCTTCAGTGGTAAACTGTATAGATTTGTGTTGTAAGTTAAGGAGTTTTAATGCATCCATAGAATTTTTTTTTTTTTTTTTTTTTTTTTTGTATTATTGCAAATATGTCGTCCACATATGTATGCCATATCTTGAAGATCAACGGGAACACTTTGGTGATATGTACTTCGAAGGAACTCATGAAAAGATCTGCCAGAAACGGTGACAAAGGGTTTCCCATAGCTAGGCCAGGAACTTGTTGGTAATATTTTTTATTGAAACTGAAGAAGTTTTGTTGGATGCAAATATCAGTTAGTTTCAGCAAATCTTCTACTTCTTCTGATTTTAAGTTTATAGATGTTAACTATTTTCTTAAAATTTTCATCAAATTTTCTATTGGGATGGTAGGAAATAAGGTTTTCACGTTGAACTTACAACACAAATCTATACAGTTAAAGAAAAGAACACTTTAGGAACATTAGATTCAAACAGATAGACAAATCAGCAATAGCAGCTCATTTTTGGAACAAAAATCATGAAATAAAACCAGAAATTAAATTACTGAAACAAGTTCACAACCCAATAGAACTATCCACGTGGGAGAGAATTTTCATTTTAAAAAATAAGAACAACTTAGTGAATTTTGATTTTCTTCCACTGGATGAACTCAGCAAGTTTCAACTAGAACCACAACATACCACCACAGAAGCAAATGGGCATCCATCCCTCGTTTGGAACAACAGTAGCCGATGATGGGAGGAACCTCTCCGGAAACTAGTCCAAAGTTTTAAAAAAGTAAGCGGAGTTAGTGTTAACAACTCGAACACATTAATGTAGGATATATTACCACTCCATTGTCTACAGCTTCGTAAGTACATTTTTTATTTAATAATGACTTTTGCAAGCCTATAAGGCATTTATAGAGCCATACTCTATATGAAGACAAAAAATATGATACCCACCAACATGACGCTAACTTTGAAACTGAAAAAATAGGTTCAAACTTTATGAAAAAATACGATTCATGGAGGCTAAATTTTGTAACTTATTGCCCAAAGGTCTTAAGGACTGCACAAGGATCGCAAACAATTCAAAACCTTACTGGCCTCTTTCTTCATTGAACATTTCTTTTATACAGGAATTCTTGAATGATATTACTAAATCAATTCAATTTATTACGCCTCTAAAATCAATTCTGTACAATGTACTTTGATACAGGCTACATCAATAGTTAAATTTATGCAATTTAGATATCAAACATACTTAACCTAAATTTGTTTACAATATATAATAGATTTAATATAACTATGAGAAAGAAGGATAATGTTATACAAGATAGTTTTAATTAACACAATGACATAGGTATAGTTATTAAGTTGCAGATGTTATTTTATTGTTTAAAAGCAGTGCTTTTGCAAGAAAGCCTTTGTCTTAGTCTTAAATACATTATAGTTTCTATATTTTTAATGACATTGGGAAGGGATTATGTATCATCGTAGTTTCATGCAATACTCCATTTTTACACAATGTAGTTCTGGTAGAGTTTAGGTGAATGTCCTTATTATTTCTAGTATAATATGTATGAACATTTCTATTTTGGAAAGTAAATTTATTCTTTTCTACAAATAAAACTGTTTCTAATATATAAACACATGCCAAAGTAAGTATGCCAATTTTTACTGAATAGAGGCTTACATGAGCATAACTTCTTTTGAATGCATATAATGTGAATGACTTGTTTTTGTTTAATAAATACATCTTTAGCTTCTGGCAAATTTCCCCAAAATATTATTCCAGATTTCATTATAGAATGTATGTGAGTATAATAAGCTATTAAAAGTATACGAAGGCTGACATTTTGGTTTAAAATTCTTAAGGCATATACATTCCTGCTTAATTTGTTAAGAAGGTATTTAATATGAGATTTCCATTTGAAATTATTCTGCATCCACAAACCTGTTTAGTTTTAGATTAATTAATTATTTTATTTTACTTCAGGGATATTATTATTATTATTATCATTATTATTATTATTGTTGTTGTTGTTGTTGTTGTTTGAGCTATTCGTAATATGAAATTTAAGAAAAATTGTTTTATCTGTGTTTTAAACCTGGTTGTCATTAGCTATCCATGATGATAAATCATTACAGGCCTGTCTAAATTAATTATTTAACATTTCATCACTGTTATAAGTAAATTAGTAGCATCAGCAAATAATATAATGTTATGATCTTGAATGTTATTTGTTAAGTTATTTATATACAAAATAAATAGAAATGGGCCTAGAATAGAGCCTTGCAGGGCTCCATGTATAATATCAAGTAAATTAGATCCAACTGCCAAAAGTGTATTGGTGTTAGGTTCTGATTATGTAATCTCTTTTATTTGTTTCCAGTTTGTAAGGCAAGATTCAAACTAACTAATTATATGTTGGTCCTCTTACGCCAAAGTCAAATAATTTCATTAATAAAATTTTATGGTTAACAGTATCAAATCTGTGTTAAAATAAATATTTCCGGGCTATTGTGCCGTGGTCTACGTTTTAAAAACTAAAACAGAGCTTTCGCCGGTTAACTACGTCCGGCATCATCAGTGTAGTAAGAACTGAATGGTGGTCATGTGATGTAGTGGCTAGCTAGACATGGACGGATCAATACCGTTGCATGACGTAGGAGGAGACAGAGGGGGAAAAGGAAGTTGTTTGTTGTGAAGTACAGGTGTCCAGGTGTCACTAAGGCAAAATCCACTATCTCTGTTTATATTATGGGGGTGCTGTTTTATTTCCAGACTTTCTCTTCTGGCCAAATTAAAATAACCTTTAGTTCTTGCGACCACTTCAGTTTTGTCAAAATGAATTCCATGGCATTCATTAAGGGCGTGTTCTGCCATGGCTGATCGTTCTGCCTGGTTTTGACGTAAACATTGTTTGTGTTCTTCGACTCGTTTTTTAATTTGGCCAGATGATGCCAGACGTAGTTAACCGGCGAAAGGTCTGTTTTATTTTTTAAAACATAGACCACGGCACAACAGCCCGGAAATATTTATTTTAACACTATGAACACCGGCCATGAAAGTATAAGACATGTTAATATCAAATCTGGTTAATATTGTGTTAATCATGACATACTCAGTAATAATCACATGCACTTAAGCACAATCAGATATCATAGTTATATAAATATGATTTGTGCATTTACTTTACTCACTTCCTTTTTTTTGTTCATGTATTGTGATGTATGAAGTTACAAAGTTATATACTTCTTAAAGCATTTACTGATTATGCCAACTATACATAAATGCAAAAATGGTTTAGCTGAATTGTTTCATAGAAAATTAAATCGTGAAGTGAAATGTTTGGAGGAAAATAATTGGTCAAGATTATTAGAGGACAGAAAAATTTAACAAAGTATTTCTAGGTTTGAGGAAGCCGTCAAAAGAGAAGGAAATAAAATTAAATTTTCTGAGAGGAAGTTCAAAGCGAATGACTGCTGGTAAGATCAAGAATGCTCAGAAACAAAAAGGGTACAGAGAGAGTTAAAATGCTGAAGACAAACAGGGAAGGATTTAGATATGGGTAATTAACTGTAGAAAGATAGGGATATAGATGCTTATAACAACCAAAAAAGAAAGTGTGGGGAGAAATGCTTAGCCAGAAGCTAAACGAGTCAGCAAAAAAGAATAATAATAAGACAATGTGGACAATGATAGACAAAATACACAAAAGAAAGAGTAGGGATAATGTATCACCAATTGCATGGTTTAAGTTTTATCAGGGTCTTTTGGAACTAAAAACTTTGGTTATACAGTACAATATGATTAACAACAAAAAATAGATTTGTTGAACAGCAAAATCACTTCAAATGAAGTACTGGAACAAATTAAAAAATAAAAGTCAATAAAGCATGTGGAATAGATGGAATCCCTAGGGAATGTTGGAAGGCAGAAGGAACAGATTAAATATAGTGGTGCAATTAGTGAATTTAATCTTTGAAGAAGGTGAAGTACCAAAAAATTGGAGAGTGGAAACAGTAACGTCAATTTAAAAAGGTAAAGGAGATATTAGGAACATAGCAAATTATACAGCAATTAGTCTACTTTTAATAATCAGAACAGTATTCATAGGAGTGTTAGGAAAAAGGTTACAAGAATGGACAGAGAAAGAAAGGAAACTTTCTTTCAATATGTCAATCAGGCTTTAGGAAAGGGAACAGTTCATAATATTTTTATAATTAGAACGTTAGTAGATAAATCTCTTAGTAACAAAAGAGGTAGACTATATTTGTTGTTTTTTGGATTTAGAAAAAGCTTTTGACAGAATTTCTAGGGAAGCACTTGGATCAAACTGAGGAAAAAAAAAGCAATTGTCAGAACTTTATAAAGGAAATTCAAAATATTTATAAGGAAAACAAATTTGCTATTAAATATGAAAGGGGAAGGATAACAGCAAAATATCAAAATGTAGATTTCAGACAATGATGTAAATCAATCCCAGTGCTCTTCAATCTATTTATTGATGTTTTAGAAGAAATTAATAAAAGTAATGTACATTCACCATCCATAAACAATATAGAAGAAATACTGGGTTTGCTCTTTGCAGATAATCTAGTAACAGCCTCTCTAACAAGTATAGCATTAAAACAATCACTAGAAGCTACAGGTACATTTTGTAGAGATTAATATCTTAAGATAAAAAAAAACAAAATCCAAAATTATGGTCAAGGAAAAAAGTTCCAAACTAAAATAAACAGGAGCAATGGTGGTGGGAAGGCACAGAAATTGAAGTTGTCAAGAAAATTGATTACCCAGGGGTTAGACTGTCTAATAATTGAAAATGGAGCTATCAAAAAAGAAAAGCATTAGCAGAGGGAAAAATTACTAAGAGTGCAATTGGATCTTGTGAAAAATAAAGTACCAAATATGCAAAAAAAAATGGTTAGAGAGAGTATATGGTTCCATTGTGGAGAGCAGAATGATGGAATAAAAATTTCAGGGCCAAATGGAGGATGAAAACAATAAAAGTAATAAATAGATTATTTTGCATACTTGGCCTAGGCTTACCTAGATCTTTACTTCATGAGGTTGCACTAAAGAAATTAGGAAGACTGGGCAATAAAAGCATGGCAATCGAAAAAGTACTGCAATATTGATATAATGAATGAATGGTGTTTAACGCCAGTTTTTGCTACAGAGGCACCACAGGACACTGATAATACATGAGATGAAATGATATATTGGGAAAGGATTTATTTTTAAGGAAGGAATTGTTCCAGGCCTAAGTTTAGGGTATCTCCCTGGCATTTGATTTTTATGAGGACTGAGGAAAACCTGGAAAAAAGAGAGGTCAAAGGAGAATTCTATGGCACTAGCAAGCTGCAAGAGCTTGGAAACAGAAAAGTTAACAATGTGCTTGGACAAAGAAGAATCTCTGCCTCTGTATAGTTTAGTTAAGTTAGTCAGTGAGAGATGGACATTGAAAGAGGAAGGTCATGCCACATGTTCACTCCAGGCAGCCTAAGTAAAAAAGAATGTGTTAAGCACTGTCACAGTACTAAATCTTAATTATATTGTTACCATTAAGCATGTGTGTTTTTGTAGTTGATCCCATTAGCTATATTCCCTTCCCAATTATATTTTTATAGATTTTTATAGGTAGATTTGGGTGGTAATATTGTGGCACAAAGTCAGTCTTTTTAGCTAGTGTAATGTAGGATTAGGAGTTACTGACCTGGGGGTGAGACATTATGGTGGATATGCGATAATAAAATGATATCTGATTGGGAATTTTTAAGGTTTTGGTAACCAACATTGTTTTTCCCTCTTTTGTTCAAACATGTTATTTGGTTTAACTTAACAAATTATTATTGAGGAAATCACTCAAATTTCCAATTGGGATTGGGATCATGCTGACGATGAAGGCAAGCGCCTTTGAAACATGTCCAAGTAAGTGGAACTAAATTAGTGAAATTTGAGTGATTTCCTCAATAATAATTTGTTAAGTTATACTATATTTCACTGTGAAAATTCCTGCAATTCAAAAACTATGTTATTTGGTGTTTTTTTTTAGTCGTAAAGCACAATTTTGTTATTGGAGTAGTTCTGCAGTCTTCCCTCTTTCACTTTTCTCCCTTCTTCACTCATTTTTTGTTCTTTTCTTTTCTCACCACTACCATTTTCTGTTTCTTATTCTCAGTTTCTCATTTTTCTATTTTCCTACACTTTTTCTTTCTTGATATTTTTTTTTTTTTTCATGTGGTATCTGCAATGAGCTGCATTGTTTTGTGGTGCCTTGGACACAATTGCGTACTTCTGCACCTGTAATTCTCCAGTTGTTTACAGTATTTTTCAAATCCAAAACTACTCACTAGTGCCAAGCACAGTTGTTTACATTAATTGATTCATAAATATTGTCATGTAGTTAAGAATAAGGAAATGGATTGCACCATGCAGTCTGCAACATTGTATATTCCACAGTAGTTCTGTTTAACTGCCAAGGGGCAGCATTATTGTATTATTCGGTCAGCACTAGCATTGATGATATCTGCCTTCAAGTTTTGTCCATATCACTTAGTAATTTAGCATTTCATATGGTAATTAGCATACTGCACCATATGTGCCCACGGCTTGTGGTGATTATTTATTCACAGCATGAATTTTATTTGGCTTTGTGCTCTTTTCTCTCTCTTGCAATAGTGCAGACTTGTGTGCTTCTTATTTGTCAGTATGAACTCATGCATTTTAATGATATATTTTGATCAGTTGTAACTTTGTATGTGATTTTGGAAAGTTATTACTTATATTACGTAATATTGCTTTCTTTTTATGATCATTTTATTGGTTCCAGTAGTAATGAATGCCTAAAATGTGCATACACATGTTGTTACTTTCTTTTCCTCATGCAGGTGTTGCATATATTTCTATTTCTTTCATTCAGTGTGTTACAGCAACTACATCATTTGAACTTCTTTTCTTGCCTTTATCATGCTGTCCTTTCTTTTTGTGATTTTTTTTTATTTGTTTTATTTAAGGATGCTCTGTAACATCTCAGGTCATCAGCATCCCATTCAATTCCAGGCATGAAACAGCCGACAAATTTTGCTCAGAGGCCTCTTTTTTCAGGCTTGAGGTTCTTTATCGTTTATCGTGCCATAAATGTACAACACGACACCCATAGCTTTATTTCCCTTCTGAAGGAACCCATGCTTAGGATTTTATGCCCAAAAAAAAATCCATCGATCCTGGTCGGATTTGAACCCGCGGTCTTGGGTTTAGAAGGCAAGTATGGTTACCACTACACCACCAGGACCGACTGTCCTTTCTTGAGCTATAGGTCTTGGTGTATCCTATAATGCCTCCTCTTCCTAACATGGCTTCTTTTAAGTTGTTGTAGCCATTGTAGTTCCATTTAATTGCCACAGGATGATTCTTTTTCACTTTGATTTTGATGTTATTGCATCCCTATTGCCATTCTTTTCCATTTTTTGCCTTATTGCTTCTAAAATGGCAGCTGCATACCCTCCTCTTCCTCCTAGTTTTGCCATGGCTTCTTTCAATTTGTTATAGCCATTCTGTTTAACTAACACTGGGTTTTACTATTTCCATTATCATCTCTTTTTCAGCATAGTTGCTTATTGGATTTACTTTTATGGTTCATTTACCTTTGTAGTGTTTCGATTCATAGATATTCTGATTTTTGCACATATTGCTTTATTCCTGCCTACAGATTTTTGTGTATTTCTTTATGTTGAGGTATTACACTTGGTATTGTGATTATATTTCATGGAATTTTTATGTCTTATTTTTCATCTGCTTATTTCTCTACTTGCTTATATGCATTAATAATATGTTTTGATTTTCTTCCATACTTATGATAATTCCATCGTGTAACACATCGTATTCATAATGGCTAGAAGAATAACAGGCAAGATTCTAATTTGCTTCCTCACCCATTCTTGGAACAAAGTACAGCAGAATCTGCGGTTACAGATAGTGGCTTGTCTTCAATGCTTCCTGGTGTTCAAATCAAATGTTTCCTACTCTTAACACTGTGCTAGCAGCTCATTCCTTTCTTCAACCTTCTCATTTTGATAATGATTCACATGTTACTGCATCAGATTCTGTGCATCATTTTAATCCCATTGTTATAGCACATGGCTATATTGCACCTTTTGTCATTGCCATCCCCTGTATAATTGGGAATTGTTGAGTTCATCTTTTTTGTCAGCTTTTCATATTGCCACCCATAATTAGTAGAGGTAGTGCTTTTCCACAACTGCAATATAGTGCGATGAAATGCAAAACTGACTATACTAAAATATGATATAAATGTGAAATTGACATTTTTTTTCCTTCTGGAAACTTTAAGTGAGCAGTTTGCACATACTTGGAATGTTTATGATGCACTTGACACCACTGTTCTGAAATGCAGAAAGTAACCCCTCCAGCAAAGTGTAAAACCTTCAAAAGCTCATTGTTTGACTGTCACACATTTGACCATTTTTATATCTTTCATTCCCTCGTAAGGCAAGTCAACAGGTGCTAAGATGGTGAGGTCAAAAATATTGACAAAACAGCGGGCAGAAAATTATAAACAGGAAAGTTTTTATATCAATGATGGTGAAATTTTAATGTGTAAACTGTGTAATCAGCACCCGATTGGCAAAAGAAGGGTGTTTTAGAAAAGCATGTCAAAAGTCGGGGACATGTCAGTGCAAAAGATAGTTTCAACAATAACTCAGAAGAAGAACAACATGGAGTAAAGCAGCAAGCCACCAATGACATGATGCATGATAAAATGCAAAGTGCAAAATCTGGAAAATGTGCTTTGGTTCAAGATACAATGAAGATGTTTATGGAGACTAACATTCCTCTTCACAAGATGAATCATTCAGATTTTCGTGAATACTTGGCAAAATAAGCACTTTATTTCAAGGTTGTAAACCACATGTTATATTTTATCTGATTCTTAGAAATGAAGAGAGAGGGATAAATTGAACTTCATTTCCTATTTACCTTAAGCAAAGATATAAAACAATTAGAATAAATAAAATAAAAACTAAAAATGTAATTAAATTTAGCAGTATAAAATAATGCAAAACCTTATTAAGTGTTCAATATTAAAATTATTTATAAATGACTATTTTTATATCACATTAATGTTATTAAAGATATACTTATTTATCAGAATTAACTCAAATTATTTTTCTTCAAATTGCTATAAAATGCTAACTTGCAAATGTATAAATGCTACAAAATGCTAAATTTCTGACTTTAAAATGCTAAAAATCAATACTCTTTGTTATTAGAGATTAAATTTAGACTTGAGTCTGAATCTGTTCTAGATTATATTTATGAGTTTTATCCTTATGTGATCAGGTGAAACCTACCATGTAGCAACAAGAAGAGATTTAAAACCTCATTAAAGATCTTAAGCCGCAATATGTTGGCACTTTGTTGCCTATTAATCCTTGGAATGTGGATGAAGTTTTACTAATTGTTATTAGAGTTGATAAAGTTCAGTTTTATATCCAAAGTAGACAATACATATTATTTTCCCATTTACAGGCAGGCAGTTCATCAAATGTGCCATATTCTTCTCATGATGTTTTATCTAATTAGACCTTTTCTATGCCCAGAGCCATCACTAGTGTATCGACTGCTCCTTTTTTTTTTTTTTTTCAGTTGCGTTTAAAGCCCATTTTTACTACTGAGGCACCACAGGCGGTGAACGATTCGACTATTCCTGCTCAAGATCCAGTTGTACATCTCACTCAACAAGTTGCTCAATTAACCATCCAAATTTATGAGTTACAGTCACAACCAGTGCCATTATCTCAGCCTTCGAGCCAGCCTCTGCCAGCCATTGTGCACAGACAGCAAGAAAACATGAAACAAGGCCTTTACCATGCTCCAGAGATCCAGTGGTATACTACTAGTGCAATAAATGTGAACATATTGCTTGTACCTTTTGTTCCACATCTACTCAGTCAAAAATATGACCAGAGCAGTGCTTCAAACAATGTGACTTAAAGGGAAGCCAGAATCATACTCCTGCTTCTTTGAACACAGTACTTTCTCTTGCAGGTTAAGTTTTACAAATTGTTGGTCATATTAATGGCAAGCCTATTAATATTCTTTTAGGTACAAGCAGTGCTGATAGCATTTTTCATGATGTACATATTGGTGATTGTTCTAAATTACAGCATGTTGATACACTCTTGTATACTGCATGGAATAAGCCGCTAGATGCTCCATACCATTCTATTGTGAACCTTACTATTAATTACTTTCTTTTCCAGGAGAATGCCACATGATTTTACTTTAGGCAATGATTCCTAAGTAGCCATGAAGTTGTTATTATTCCCAAAACTCTTATTTCCATTCATACTGATGATCATAAATGTTTTAAAATTCCTATTGTGAACACAGTTGTGAGCCCATTTGATGATATTGCCATTAATCCTTTGGATCATAATAATGTTGATATACCTAATAAGGTGTTTATTGTAGATGATGTTAAAATTGCTCCTTTATCCTCTTATGTTACTGTACATCATTCATCTGCAATTACCTAATGATGTTATAATATAACAAATTATTATTGAGGAAATCACTCAAATTTCACTAATGTGAATTTTGTCTTTTGTGTTCCTCCTAAAAACGAACACAAAAGACAAAATTTTTCCAGAAAAACAATTAGGCATTTATGAAATTGCTTGCAAAGATTCCAATATGAAATATATAGGCAAAACAAAAAGAAATATTTCCATACGGTTTAAGGAGCACATGAGACATGTAAAATATAAACATATGGAAAAATCAGCAATAGCAGACCATTTCTGGCAAAAGAACCACGAATTCCAAAAGGAACCAAAACTCTTAAAAGCTGTTCAAAAATCAACAGAATTGACAGTGTGGTAAAATATATTCATAAATAAAAACAAAAAAAAATTTGGTTAATTTTGATCTCCCAAACAATAGTAACCTTATCACTAAGTTTGTGAAGTCAACAGAGCGACATCTTAATACCACGCGGGGAAGCAGACATTGGGATCATGCTGACGATGAAGACAACTGCCTTTGAAACATGTCCAAGTAAGTGGAACTAAATTAGTGAAATTTTAGTGATTTCCTCAATAACAATTTGTTATATTATACTATATTTCACTGTGAAAATTACTGCTATTAAAAACTATTAATGACATAATGTTAGAACCATCAATTGCTATTATGCATAAGAGGCATATTACTATTTCTCCCATTGTATATCGTGCATCTTCAAATTATGTAATTCCTGTTCATAATAATTCTGTAGCACCTAGAACATTCAATTAAATGTATGTTTGCCAAAACTATTTTCGCCCAAGCTCATGATGTAGCTTTGATGCAAAGTAATTCTGTAGCTTCTAGTTGCTCCTAATGATGTTACGCCATTACAAGCTACTAGCTTTGATTTCAATGTTAATGCTAATTTAACCCCTTCTAAGAAATCCCATTTGCATGGGTTATTATTAAAGTATACCAATGTTTTTGCTACATCTCTTAAGGACTTATGTTCCACAAATGCTGCAGAATTTCAGATTAATGTTATCGATTCTAAGCCCATAAAGCAAAGACCCTATCACTCATAAGCATAAGGAAATTATTTCCCAGTAGGTTGAGAAATGAAAGAAACTGGCATTGTTAAAGAATTTCATTGCAGTGAAAGAAAGTAAAGTAAAGAAAAAAGATGTGTCCATGAGGTTTTGCATGGATTATAGAAAACTAAATGCTGTCACTGTTACATCTTCCTTTACCTTACCTCTTGTTGATGATCTTTTGAGTTACTTAGGGGAAGCAAAATGGTTTGGTTTATATTGTCAGCATATTTGCAAGTGCCAAGCTCTGATGATAGTAAGAAATATACCTCATTTGTTACTCATTATGAACAATATTTGTTTGAACTCCTTTCTTTTGGACTTACTAATGTTATGTTGCAGAGAAACTTTTGGGAGATTTAAGAAGGCATTAGCATATTTGGACAATATTGTTGTTTTTGCAAAACCATTTGAAAAATTATTAGTAAATATTGCAGCTGTTTTCCAGTTATTACAAAGTCATAATTTTAAATTGATACCAGCTAAGTGTTTAATGCTATGGAAAGGATTAAATTGCTAGATTTCAAAGTTTCTAGAGATGGTATTTCTCCTGGTTCAGATAAGTTACTGTTATTAAACAATTGTCATGTCCTAAAAATATCAGGTAGGTTTGTAAGGTATTAGGCCTTTTTAACTTTTACAGAAAGCTTATTAGAAAGTATTCCAATATTGCACAGCCATTGATTCAGATAACAAGGAACAATCAAGATTTCTTGTGGGAGGCTGATCAATAGCAGGCTTTTCAAATATTGAAAGATGTTTTGGTAGCTGCCCGTTTTAGCTCATTATATTCCCAGTGGACACACGGAATTATACATAGATGCTAGTGTTCTGGGAGTAGGATGTGTATTATTGCAGGAAGTTGATGATGCTTGAGACCTATTGCCTATACATCTAGAAACCTGTCTAAATGTTAGAGAAGTATAGTGTGCCAGAAATGGAACTTTATGCTGTTGTCTTTGGCTTGTTGGACTTCAGAAATTTTGTTTACTGCTATAAAGTACACATTATTTCTGATCATCACTCACTTTCTTATTTTAACAATGTTAAAAATTTGACAGGTTGTTTGGCTCATGGAGTCTTGAATGACAAGAATTTGACTACACCATTTGCTATAAATCCAGTAAGAAGCACCATGATGCTGATACATTGTCTCATTTTCCTGTGTTACATCCCCAATAATTAAATTGAGCATCTAGATGATTTAATTACTTGTCTTCTATCCCCAGTTGAAGTTGCTGCAAAACAAAAAGTTGACCTAATTTTGCTTCCAATAATCAATGTTCTTAGTGATCCTGAGTTTGCTTCTGCCAATGTGCTTCTACATATATTCTTAAGTCTAATGTGTTATATAGGAAAAAAGCTGGCTCATCAGGTCCTTTGCATTTATTGGTCATTCTAAATTTCTTAAGCTTGAAATTTTGTCATCCTGTCATGATGATCCATTATCTAATCATCTTGGCTTTTCTAAAGCTTTTCATAAAATTAATGCCAGGTATTATTGGACTGGCATGAAAAGAGAGATTGAACATTTTGTTATGTACATGTTCCAGCAGTCAATCCAGAAAAGGTCCCAAAAATCAAAAACCTGCTGGTCTCTTACAACCCATTCTGGTTCATTCTACTGGTGAGCATTGGGGTATTGACCTTCTTGGACCCCTCCCCTGTTCTCATGGTGGTTATAAACATATTATTGTTACTACAGAATATGCTTTCAATTGAGTTGTGGCAGCCCAGATTACTTCAGTCACCATTCCTCAAGTTGCTAAATTTATTTTACATTGAATTCTTTGCATGCATGGAGCACCTGCCATGCTGTTATCTGACTGAGGATTAGTCTTTCTTAGTGAAGTAACATAAGAGTTATTAACATTTTTGTCGATTTCCCCTCACTTCATTAGTGCCTACCACCCTTCTTGTAATAGTTTAACTGAACATTTCAATCAAACGCTCCTCAACATGCCGAGTCATTTTGTAGATTCCAATCCAAAGAATTGGGATTCTATTCTGCCATTTGTAGTGTTTTCTTACATTTCTTCAGTTCAAGATAGTACAAACTACTCCCCACTCTTCTTGTTGTACGTTCATGAACTAGCATTACCTGATCAAGTTCAGCTGGAATCAACTTTCCAATGACTTGTTTGTTGGAAAAACTCTCCATGAAATTCAGAGAACTTATGAAATTGCCATCATTAATATAAATGAACAGCAAACAAAACAGATGCTCTGTTATGTTGCAAAACACAAAAATGTTGCATTTATGTTTGCCAATATGTCAAAGTATTTACTCCTATGTGCAAAATTGCTTTATAAATATTTTGGCCCATTTGAAGTTATACGACAAAATGCCCCTGCTACATATCTTGTTTGCTGACCAAATTCGCCTCAAGCTCAACAGCAGTCTGTACATGTGTCATGGCTGTATCCATATTATGGCCATCTGGGTCCATACAGACTGTAATGCTTTATAATGAATAGTACTTTTTTCATACTTCATGAATTTTTAAGATCTATTGTCTGATTCCATTTATGATACCATTAATTACTTGTACAGACGCAAATTTATTTAATGTTTCCCCTCCCCATTTATAGATGAAATTTATAACTTTTGTTATTATACAATTAGAATTATTAGTGTTTAGCTCTTCAGTGTAAGATGCTCGATGTGTTGTGCTGCCAAGGGTGCTGTAGTAGATCCGCAGTTCGGCCGGGAGTCCCTGCTGGAGGTGAAAGGAGGATAGTTGAAATTATCCCCATGAGTTGCAAGTATACTCCAATTTTTAATTATATGTAATGTTTTATTGAGCAGAAAATTGATTTACATTGTCTCTTCAAATTTTTTTTTTCCACATAATAGTTTCACATCTATGCTATACTGATAATCATTTTTCTTATACCTGATTAATGCCTTTTCTTTTAAAATGTCATTTTGTTTAATCTGGCCCTATCATTTTATGTACCAGAATAGTGTTTTGTGTGCGTGCATGCGTGTGTGTGTGTGTGTGTGTTAAATTGCAGAAATAGAGAAAAATGAATTGAAGACAAAAATGGAAAGACAAAAGAAAGAGACTTCCAAAATGCAGATATGATGGAATAAACCAATTAAAGTGCAAGAGAGCTTTATATGTAATACATTGACTGATGCAATATGCACAATAATCAGCTCATTATAGTAACCTGATTTTATATTTATTTATTTGTTCATTTTAATTTTTTGCTTTGCGGGTATAATATAGTTTTCTTTGGTGTATGCATATATAGTCTTAATCAATTATATGGTTTATATACATATACATTTGGTATTGGTAGCGTGTGAGGTCTCCTTTCCCCATTTTTAGGTATAAAATATACAAATATTTCAATCCCTATTATGAGAAAGAACAAATGTTTACCACACAAATTGATGTTCTTTTGTTACATATTGGACAGGTTTTCATTGTGACTAATACTACAGGAAATAATTATTATCACTTTTGTACTTACGTAGGGAGCCCCCTTTTGATGTAATACAAAATGAAAAAGCACATAAAATATTTGTATACTGTAGTTAAAGTTAACATGCCAGTTGCTTATTATATTTTCCAAATATTATATTATATTATATTTGTAGAACAGTTTATATACTACAGGATGATGATGATTATAATTTTTGATGATATTTTGTTGTGTTAGAGTGTATTATTTTAATGTTTTGTATCTTTTTGAATAAAAAGGCTTATTTTCATTTATATTTTAAAACCAGTTTTATATCATTGGCTGGGAATGAAGAGACATCGGTTCGACAGTCCGCCCTATGCCATAGAACTCAGATGAGGTGTACAGTGTTCAGGCAACCAAGTTAACGGTTGTCTCCACATCTTTACAAACCAGCATTTTCAAGCTCAGCGATTGGAAGGGTAGGGCCCACCCCCCAGTATTACTTCAACAGAAGAGACAATCCAGTATCACAGAGTATTCTAGCTTTGTTTTCTTTTCAAGTGAAAAATACAGTACGATGCAGGCTATACTTACATTTAATGCACAGTTTCAAACTTTAATCAGTGGCAGTGACAATTTTAGAGTGGGCTATTTTTACATTTAAATGGCCAAATGTTCAGTGACTCCCATTTCCAACGTCAGTTCCATTCTTAAGTTCAGCCTAAAATTTCATTTCCTGCATAATTTTTAACTTTACCATTTAGTTTCATAGCCTCAATCAATGATGTCATCAATTAGGGGAACCAGGGGCAGATGTGATAGTACATGAAATGATATATTGGTATTGGTTGTTTAATCATTGTGTATAAGCATGCAATCATCATCACCACCATAGGTGGCCAAGGTCATTAAGGCGCAGACTAGTGAGCAGGAGGTCTGTGGTTCGAATCCCGACAGCACTGCCCTCTCTGACTGAGGTTTTTTCCAGGTTTTCCTCAGTCCTCATAAATGGCAAATGCTGGGGAGGTAACCTAAACTTGGGACTGGAACATTTCCTTCCTTAAAAAAAATCCTTTCCCTATATATCATTTCATCTCATGCATTACCAGTGTCCACCTCTTGTGGTGCCTCAGAAGCAAAAACTGGCATAAAACACTATTCAACAGAGAAAAAAACAAAAAAAGCAATCATCATCATATAACAGCATGTTATCTAGAATTTGGAAAAGTGATTATCTAGTAGGGAAGAAATGCACAGTTTCAGGAGGGGGTGTAGAGAGGTTAAAGGAGAATTTTATGGCACTAGCAAGCCGTGAGAGCTTGGAAACAGAAAAGTTAACAATGTACTTGGACAAGGAAGCATCTCACCTCTGTGTAGTTTAATTTAGTTAGTGAGAGATGGACATTGAAAGAGGAAGGTCATGCCACATGGTTCTTCCAGACCACCTAAGCAACAAAGAATATGTAAGTTTTAATTTTACTAAGCAGTGTCACAGCAATTCACAGTAATAAATCTTAATTATATTGTTACCATTGAACATGTGTGTTTCTGTAGTTGGTCTCATCAATTATATTCCTTCCCAATTATATTTGTATAGATATTTTTATAAGAAGATTTGGGTGGTAGTGTTGTCCTACAAAGCCAAATCTCCAAGCTTTTTTAGCTAGTGTAATGTAGGATTAGGAGTTAGCTGACCTGGTGGTGGGACAATATGTTCTTTTCTGTAAGGCACACCATAAATGGCAACAACAACAACAATAATAATAATAATAATAATAATAATAATAATAATAATAATAATAACTATCATCTTCATTACCATTTGTCTATAATTGTTTTGTGTTCATTCCCCAGATAAGAAATGCTTCATCTATGGTGGGACATTCCTCATTTGTTTTCTATTACTTCTGTGATTTTAATTTTTTTAATAACTGCATCGAGTACAGTACTTCTAGGGCTTTCATGGCCAGTGTTATAGTTAAACAGTTAAAATATACTGGGCTGTTTTGCCATGGTCGATGGTTTACATTACTACCATAATATTCACCAACTACTTCAGTTGGCATCTTCAGTGGACAATGAACAACAACTAACTTTTAACAAGAGGACAGTACTTATCGGTCTCTGTCTGGCTTTTAGAGGATGATCGATATTGTGTGTGCGGCAGAAGTGGTGGGGGGAGGATGGAGGGGTGGTAGTTGTTTGCTTTTAAGAAACGGTTTCCATGTGCTACTTAGGTGATATCCACCATCTCTATTAAAGTTGTTTGCATGCTGTTGTATTTCCAATGCTTCCCTCTTAGCTAGATTGACAAAGCCTTGTGTTTTTGCAACCCTTTCTGTTTTATTAAAGTTTATACCATGGCATTCATTGTTGTTTGCATGCTGTTGTATTTCCAATGCTTCCCTCCTGGCTAGATTGACAAAGCCTTGTGTTTTTGCAACCATTTCTGCTTTATTAAAGTTTATACCATGGCATTCATTTGTTGCATGTTCTGCTACTGCAGATCGTTCGGTTGATTAAGGCGCAGATGTCACTGATGTCACTCCTATAGTTTTTTTAATTGATATTCCAGTCATGCCTATGTAAACTTTGCCACATTCATATGGTATTTTATATATTCCCGCAGTGTCAAGAGGATGTCTAGGGTCTTTTGCATTATTCACCATTTGCCCTAATTTAACAGTTGATTTGAAGATAGATTGTTTGCCTTTGTTCTTTAATATATGTGCTATACGCACAGTGGCATCTTCTATGTATGTCAGAACAGCCTTGGGTTTTTTGTTTGAATAGATGTTTGCTTAGGGCTAATGGCTCTGTCAATATATTTGTTACTGTATCCATTGGCTTTGAAAACATCACAGAGATGATTTAATTACGCTTAAGATGTTCCCGTTCTGTGATGGTTTTTGCTCTGTGTACTAAAGTCTTGATTACAGTTCTTTTTTGTGCCAGATGATGATTAGATCTGGCAGTGAGATATCTCTCCATATATGTGTTTTTTCTATAAACTTGATGACTAAAAGCTCCTGATGATTTTCTCCGAACTAAGACATCTAAAAAGGGATATGTGTCATTGCTTTCCTTTTCCATAGTAAATTTGATGTTTTCATGGAGACTATTTAGATGTTGTAGGAAGAGCTGTAGTTTACGATGTTAATGTGGCCATATTACAAATGTGTTGTCCACGTATCTGAACCAGAGTGAAGGTTTGTATTCAGCAGTGTCTAGAGCCTTCTCCTTGAAGTGTTGCATAACGAAATTCGCTATTATAGGGCTTAGTGGACTTCCCATTGCTCCTTCTTTCTGTTCGTAGAATTTCGTTCTCCATTGAAAATAGCTGGAGGTTAGGACATGTTTAAATAATGTAATTTCTTCTGCTTTGAAGTGGAGTTGTAGGAGTTCCAAGGTGTCTTTGATGGATACATTTGTGTACAGAGATTCAACATCAAATCTCACAAGAATATCACTAGGCTGGATGTTGATCCTATCAATGATTTCCACAAGTGTTTTGAGTTCTTTATGTGGTGATCCCTATTATTGAACGTATCAAGGATGCGTACTGCACTAATTTGTATGTTGGTGAGTCAATCGTGTTAACAATAGGTCTTCAAGGAATATCTGGTTTGTGTACCTTTGAGAGTCCATACAGTCTAGGAGGTAGACTATTAGTTCATTGTAGCTTTTTTATTTCCTCAGGTTTCCACTTGGTCATTTTTAGAAGAGCCACAGTTTTTCTTTCCACACTTGTAGTAGGATCCTTTGGTACTATTCTGTAGGTGTCTGGTGTTAATAAGGAACTCATTTTCTCCTCATACTCGGCTGTATCCATCACTACCATAGCACTGCCTATATCAGCTGGCAGGATGATGATATTGTCATTCTCACATAAGATTTTCAGTTGTGCTCTTTCCTTCCTATTAAGATTATTCTTAGGAGGCTTTGCTTTCTTTAAAATTCTGCACGCTTCTGAGCATACCTAAATTCTGCATGCTTCTGAGCATACCTCTTCTGCATCAGTGTTGAAAGTTCACAAATAGCATTTTGCACTTGTGTAATAATTGTTTCCGTTGGAATCTTCTTAGGCACTAAGGAAAAATTGTGTCCTTTAGCTAGGAGTGCAACTGCATCTGGAGACAGCTGGTGGGTAGATAAGTTCACAGTTGGTTGAGGTCCAAGTTTTGGCTAGTTTCTTTATGGTGTAACTGGTCGAATTTCTTCTTCTGGCATTCTGTTATTTTGGAGTCATTTTGTTCAGCATAGTTATATGTAAGTGATTCTATCTTGTTCCACATGTGTGATTACATTGACGATGCTAAATGAATATGTCACTTTAGATGTTCCATGGAGACAGTGGCAAGTTCAAATCTCGTAGAATGAATCTGTTCTCGGTAAGTGCTTGGCTAGCTCTATTGTAAATCCTATTTGCAGCAGTTGTTTTTATGTTGCTACATATCTGTAGGTATTTGGTATACAATTGTGGTCCCTGCATTTGAAATTAAAATGCTTCTCTTCTTAGGCAATTTTTCAAAATGGCATATGAGTCTATGAACTTCCTCCCCATAGAGGTTCATTATAGTACTTCTTAGGGTTTCATGGCTGGTGTTATAGTTAAAATAGTTAAAATATCCCAGGCTGTTTTGCCGTGGTCCATGGTTTACATTACTACCTATACCTACACCTGTCATTATTTCCTTTTCATTCTTATGCCAATATGTAGCTACAATTAAATACAATGTCAACATCACACACAACAATCAGAACTATTATGCATACTCTAAATTGACTGGGAAAAATAATTTGGAAGCATCTCAATATACTTCAGTGTTGGCAAACCTGGTAAAAAAATGCTAGATCCAGGGCTTTTACATACTGTCAAATACTTGCATGATTTAGTGATGCAGAATTGTATATGTAATGGTAAGTTTCATTCTATTAACTGTATTAAACATCGAGAGCCATCCAAAATAACATTAATA
Organism: Metallyticus violacea; assembly: GCA_030762175.1. Classification (NCBI taxonomy): domain Eukaryota; kingdom Metazoa; phylum Arthropoda; class Insecta; order Mantodea; family Metallyticidae; genus Metallyticus; species Metallyticus violacea. The sequence goes on along the minus strand of CM060846.1, from coordinate 185,093,413 downwards.
TCAAAGAGGGATAACAATTTAAGCGAAGCTGATTTTTTTTCAGACATTTAAAAAATATAACTCCTAAATATTCAGGAGAGATTTAAAGCTAAGATAGTTTTGGTCTTAATGTTTATGAATCAGCAATTTTGCATAAACTCCCTCTCCAACCCCTTTTCTTTGAAAGAAAATGTCTTTCACTTTAAAAGCAACCAAATATTAAAGTCTGTAGAAAAATAGGCCAAAGCTAAACAGTAATGATATGGACTAGTGAAAAATGGAGATACAGAAGAAGCAAAGTTATTATTATTTTTGTTTCCACCTGAGCAATAAGCAATTATTGACAATGTTTATGTCCAAGTTACATAAATATATTCAAAGAACAAATATAATATCAAAAATTTATTAGATTGCACAGCAAAAGACACCATACCAACAGAACAGGAATCAGGAATTTATGAAATCAAATGTGTGGATTGTGATCAAAGATATGTTGGGAAAACTAAGAGAAATTTGGAAATTCAGAGAAAAGAAGACTTTTGGAATATTTGTTTTAAACAGGTTGATAAATCAGCATAGCAGCTCACTTTTCTACCAATAATCATGAAATTAAACCAGAAACTAGGCTGCTAAAAGAACTTCACAAACCAATAGAACTATCCACTTGGGAAATATATTTTTATTTTAAGAAATAAGAAAAACTTAAAATGAATTTTGATTTCCTACCCCTGAACAAACTCAGCAAGCTCCTACTAGAACCATCAGAGACTGCCACAAAAGCATCTTAGGATCCAGCTGCCAATTTGAGTAGTTGGTAGCAGCTGCTGATGGCAGCAATTAGCTTTCAAAACAAGTCAAATATTATGTAAGTAAATGGAGTTATTATAAACAGTTTGAATACATTAATGTAGGATATATTACCACTCCATTGCATACAGCTTGGTAAGTACAATTTATTCACTTAATCATATTAATAGTTTACTACAATGGGTGGCCAAGGTTGTATGGTACAGACTCATGAGCAGGAGGTTTGGTGTTCAATTCCTGCTAGAACCACCCTTCCTGACTGAAAGCTTTTTCCATGTTTTTCTCAGTCCTCATAAAAGTTGGAAGGCAACCTAAATCTAGGACTGGAATGTTTCCTTCCTTAAAAAAATTCTTTCGCAATTTATCATTTCATCTCATGTATCACCAGTGTCCATTCATAGCTCCTGATCCCTTATTTGAAAAATTGGTCCTTAAACATTATTGAAAAAAACAAACAAAAAAAAACACTACCAGCATGGGTAATATATGATTTCAAAATGAGTATTATTAATAGCGTAAAGGATGCTTTGCCAAATACAGTAGTATCTTCCCATTTCTTTCATCTGGAAAATATAATACAGGGGTGAACACAGAGTTTCTTTTTTAAACAGTGTTTTTTTTTTTTGAGTAGTGTTTAATGCCTGTTTTTACTACTGAGGCACCACAGGCAGTGGACACTGATGATATGTGAGATGAAATGATATATTGGTAAATGATTTTTTTTTATTTTAACGAAGGAAGCATTCCAGGCCTAAGTTTAGGTACCTCACTGGCATTAGCCAGTTATGAAGACTGAGGAAAACCTGGAAAAAACCCCAGTCAGGGAGGACGGTCCTGGCGGGATTCGAACCCCAGACCTTCCACTCACGAGTCCATGCCTTAACGACCTCGGCCACCTGTGGTGGTAAATAATAGTGTTTAATGCTCATTTTTACTATGAGGTGGCACCACAGGCTGTGGACACTGAGGATATACAAGATGAAATAATAAATTGGGAAAGGATACTTTTAAGGAAGGAAACGTTCCAGGCCTAAGTTTAGGGTATCTTACTGGCATTTGCCATTTATGAGGATTGAGGAAAACCTGAAAAAAACCCAATAAGAGAGGCTTGTCCTGGTGGGAATCAAACCCCAGACCTCCCACTCACGAGTCCGCACCTTAACGACCTAGGCCACCCATGGCCATGAATACAGAGTGAAAAACTAGTCAGAATACTGTAATTCTGATAACAGTCAGCTGAAGATTAAAACTCACATTCTATTCGCAATGGCCTTTGTATTAGAGAAGGATGTAAACTGCTGTTTCCAAGAGTTGAGAGATAATGCCTACAAAAAAATGTTATCCATACTAGATTATTTCAACATTGTACTTCATGATGAAAGGCTCAAGGAGATAATGCATTATTTCCCTGCATAGAAGAAAATAATCTCAGTGAAGATTCGATAAGTTCTGCAAATTGTTTTTGAAAAGCACCATCCTAACATATATCTGCTCTTACAGTACTTCAAAAGGAACAAGGAAACTCAAAATCAATGATTAGGAAATTTATAATGGGCAGAGCAGTAAAAACATTACTGAAGAAGAAATGGTATATCACACAAAATCATATAATCCAAAAGCTATTGTTTTAGAATATGAAGATTATAAATATGACAACAGGTGAATGGATTACCTTTGTGCTCTTGGGTATAATTTTTTCTACTAAACAATGCGCAATTTGCACATGAAATAATATTAAAATTATTTTGGAATTAAAGAGTTTCAGGAAAATTTACAGAAACCAAGTTGACAACTGGTAACACTGAAAAGCTGGTGCAAAGATATTTTAAAATATAAGACCTATTTACTTTATGTTTTACAAAGTAATTTTATAGATATAAAACTATGACCTTTAATAGAACTGTATAAGCAGAAATTTAATAAATGTTTTTTTTTATTGCATATATGTATTTCACTCTTAACCTAACATCCAATTTTCCACATGCTTAGAACTCTTGGCATCTCAATTTTTTATTTTTCAAAATGGCCTTACAGTTATAAAATATCCAGATTTCTTTTGATAAAGTAATATGGTCTAAACAAGTATTTGTCCTCAAAAATAGTAGCCATTAGAATAAAAAATTGTATAAATTAAAATATTAAAATATACAACTATTGAAATATTTCATAGCATGAAGCTAAGAAACCACAGGGATTCAAAACATTTTGGTCAATCATACATACTTTGCACTTAAAGGAACATCACCAAATAATGCTCGTACAAGGTACAATAATATTTGCTTTGATGAAATGGATTAACAACAGCCAATTTGAGATATAAGTGTTATTGTAACTTAACATTAAGATAACATGTTTTCAGATTTCAATTAGCAATCATACTGCACACACAAAAATTGTTACCTGTGTCTTTTGTATTACATTCACAACCTTGAAATCATAATGTAGAGAACAAACCCTTCTTGTGACAAAGGCAAAGGTCAAACTCTGGACTCTACAAAATGCTACAAATTGCTCTATATTTGATACCACATTATTTGGAGGAAGTATTTATGAGAAATTTACTCAGTAATTCACCCTCCTGGGTGAATGGTGATAAAAATGACACAGATTACAGGTTATTTTCCTCTATATGTTTGTCTTAATGATCCAAACTGAGAAAATATGGAAGTCTCACATTAGTCAGTTTCTGTTATATTTTATATCTAATTCAGAAGCCACTTCATATGACACATTAACCTAATCACATCATTTGATGACCCGAGATTACATGTGTATTTTTGGCATATAATCATATGCCAAGCTCAGCTCTCAAAGCTATAATACTCTATATAACAGGTTCCTTCTCAAAGATGTCATTTGTGTATGTTCTGAAGTGAACTGCTAATGTGAGATATTTGCACTTCCCTCAGTGTGACCTCACCCATTGACTGAGGAAAAAGAATTTCATTCATAGTATTCACTTTCCATAGTAGCCATGAAAAGATGTGTGAATGAAGAGGAGGGTTTGAGAAAACTTATACAGTGTGTGTTAGACATTGATAAAGAAAGTGATGATTTATCTTAATATGAAAGAGAGCCTGAAGAAAGTACTAGTGATAGTGATGATGAAAACAATGAAGATACTCTAGTCCTTCAAAACATGCTCGTACTATGACGCAGAAAAACAGTGTGACTGGAATTGATAAAAACTTACTGTACAAGCATGCATCATAGCTGCCATATAAACTTTCAGTTCTTTTTGGAATTCATGGAATCTTTGAGAAATTTGTGATAAAACTAATGACCATGCACAAGAAAGCTGAACAATCCTGACATAAAAATATTGAAAGATATGATAATAGTTCAACTCTATGGCAGATAAAAATTCTGGCTTATATTGCTTTAGTTATTTTGATGTACCAAGTGCGAAAATTTCATACTGGATTATACAGGAGCAAAACTGATGCAATGACACCCCCATTTTTTGCAAAACAATGAGTGGGGAAAGATTCAAATTGCTTTTGCATTTCCATTTCATGGATAACAACAAAGAAAATAAAAGTGATAAACTGAAAAAAAATAGGCCTATTAAACATTTCTCTTCAAAATGTTCTGAAACATATCATCCTTCTCAGGATATTGCTATAGACAAACTTCCAATAAAATTCAGAGGTTGTCTTTCATTTGTGCAGTGCAATAGATCCAAATGAGCAAGATTTGGAATAAAATTTCACAAAATATTGGATCAATTTCAGGCCATTGCCTGTATTTCAAAAGTTATGTAGGTGATTTGACAGATACAAGTCTTCCTGCAAGCTAACGTATGAATGAATTATTGTTGGTCACACATTACTTTTAGATAATTGTATTCCTCTTCAGATTTATTTAGAAAATTAACTGAGAGACCAACAAATGTAATTGGGACTGTGCTGTGCTGTGCTATGCTGTGCTGTGTGTACAAATAATCTGAAACTGGAGAGCATTAAATATAAAATGCCAACAATATCCTATGTGTGAAGTGGAGACAAGGATAAGGATGGTTATTTTCTCTCCACTAAACATAAATCAGCTGGTCAAACATAAATGTGCTCTTGAATACCAGAAGGGGATGGTAGGTGTTGACTTACAGGACCAAGTGAGAGCTATTTCCCATCATACAATGCAAAGTATAAAAGGGATATAGAAAAATATTTTTCTACCTTCTTGACATGTGCATTTTCAACTCCTCCATGATTATGGGAAAGAAGAGAAACTATGCTGACTTTAGAATGTGCAACACCTACTGCAGACTGTACAACTGCCAATGTATATTCGGTTTGATCTTCATCCAGCACATTACCATGAGACTGCAGTTAAACATATGGCTCACTTTCCTAAGCAAATTTCCTCAAACAAAAATAAAATTAAGCTACCAAAAGGTGCGTTATGTGCCAAAGTAGGAGCAAACAAATTAAAAGTGTCTGGTATTTAAAAAGTGTGATGTTGTTCTTCATTTAGAGAATTGTTTTGAAATCTACCATATACAACAGCAGCACTAGGTCAACAGTATTGGTAAGTTTATGCTTTCAATATTGTGCATGCACATTTTCAGAAAGAAATACTTATTGGTTGGTTTCATATAATTTTTTTAAGCATTACTCTATTCCCACACTCACTGCTTGGGCATTTAAATCTGATTACTTAGCTGACTAGGTATTTAAATATGATGCAATTGGGTTTACTTTTAGCATTTGTCTATGAAGCATTATAATATGACATTACTATTTTACAGGAATTTAGTATTTTACATATTTTTACTATTTGTGTAATAAGCATTCTTCAAATCTGTTCTAACATTAGGTAACCTCTTTGCATGCATTTAGTATTCCATGAATTAAATACAATGTGAAAACATCATCTTCACTGATATGCTAAAGGTAATACCTTTCAAATGCTTTAGTAAGTATTCAAAAAATTTGTCATGTGCTACAGGACTATTGTAAATGTGTTCCCTATCCTTTTATTACACCATTTTCAACTTTTAGTTTTAATTTAGCAATTAGCTATGCTCAATGGATAGCTGTATATAGAAAATGCAATTGTGGCAGTTCATTTTCAATTTGACATATTACAAGAGCATTTCTTAAACTGGGCTTAAGCCCACTAATGTATAGGCCCATGCTCACAAAACATATAAATTATGTGGTAACAATTTAAAGTGATCTATTCACAAATCTAATGTTTAGTATGGTGATAAAAATCACATGTGAAATACATCATTTTATGTTAACATCAGTACACTTTACCTCTGCCTAAGAAGTGGCACACAAGAGCTTGTGCTAAGAGCATTTGTCCACTTCGAAGCATGCAGCCCCATCCACAGTCAGTTGTAAAGCTGGAGCCATTCAGAATTGGAAATTCACGTCTATATGTTAGCCATATTCGACTAACAAAATCTGCTTTGAATCCCTCAATACCTTCTTCCACTGATGTCTCTGCAGGTGAACATTCATGAGTGATAACACCTGCATCCATTTTGCGATGGTAGCATTGTCCTAGCAGCCATACGGGTGAGTCCTTCGAAAAATTTGTTTTCATTTTCACAGTCCATCCTATGTACATACAAATGAATGCATATGTAAAATCAATAAAAATGATTGGTGGCGGTGGTGGTGGCAGTGGTGGTGTTGTGGCACATACATTGAAATAATTACAAAAAATCTCAGACTTAACTGTAATTTCCTCTTTACTGTTTAATTGTAGGACATATGATGGTCAAGGAACATAAAATTACACTGGAAAGCACCTTATGCCATTAAAAATATTAACAGCATTTCCAGTTACTAGTTACTGCTGGTGGTAAAGGTTTGGTCACTTGAGCCCTAAAATTACCAAATTTTACATCAGGTAGCCACATGCATAGGGACTAAGTATCAATATCATGCTATCGAGAAAATAAATCTTAATAAAATTTAAGAAGAACTTTGTGTCAGAACAAATATTGTGAAGCAACTTATATATTCTTAATTAGCTGGTGAATTGATTTAATACTCTTAGGTTCCATTTTCCATTCAAATTATTCAAAACATGTTTCACAGGCCATTACCCACATCAGCAGCTGTAAGTCAACTTTAGGTTTATTGATGGTTGGATGGACTTGGTATAGCTCTCATGGACATTTTATGCACTTTTGGATTAATTTGTCTTCTGTTGATATCTTGAAGTTCATAACCTTATTTTCACACATATTTATACAAATATTTCACATATTTTGAATCTCCAAAGGTCTATCTATGAATTTCAGTAATTTAAATTCCATTTCTACATCATGTTTATCTCTCCAAAAGTGATGTGTGACCACTGGGTTTTCTATCTGATTGTACTTGATGTTTCTCCAGTGTTCTTTGAGCTTAATTCCAATGCTTTTTGTTTTGCCAATATACACTTTGCTGTATCCCAAGCAGTTGATTTGATAGATTCCTGGTTTCCTATCATTAGGGATTCTGTCACCACTAGAGTTGAGCAGATTATTTAGACTGAATTTGTTCACTGAGAACAAAGTAACACTGAACTCTCTGAGTATTTTACAGAATTTTTGGTGGCCCAAGGATAATAAGTAAATTTCCTGTGAATGATAGTTTCTTTCCTTGCTGTCAATGTTGTAACCTGCTTTAACCTCTTTTCATGTTTGAGTTTCTTGATTTATTTGTCTACAAATTCTTTGTTATATCCATTGGTTGACTCACAGATGATGCAGGCAATGGCTTATAAAACATGTTCTGAATAATTTAAAGGTAAGTGAAGTAGCTTAAGAGTATTAAATAGACTCACCAGCTCATTAAGAATGTATAAGTCTTAGTGTTTAGATGAAACTGAGCATTCTTGAACACTTTACTTTTTCTACAGTAAATATTCTTCCTTTAGGTTATTAAAAAATCTATGACCAAAATATAAATAATTTTATGTAATACATTTTATGCAGAAATCTCTTTAATAACTTTATGCAATTATATGTCTTTGCCTGCAAATATGCCACCTACATTTTTATTACTCTGAATATTAGAATTAGATTGAAATGAATCACATAATTATATCAATTTGTGTTCATTTTAATAAATGGGTAGTGAAACAATAAGAAGTGAAGTGCAACTATACCAAAACTCGTACACATGCCACATTTTATCAAGTTCACTTTCCCAGATACTTTACTCATGACACATTTTGTGTAGCAGATACTTAGCTCTTCTTTCCTGTAGGTTATTATGGTCTGTTTATGCAGATTTTTTGTTTTTATTTTTGAGATTCTTGTAAAATGACTGATGGAGGAAAGGCAAAAGCTTAGTAACTACTGTAATATTTGATTTGGCAGTTTTAAATGCATGCATTGATTCATTAAATGATTTTACTTTTTACTACTGCTGCTGATTTTGAAAATTTTAATTTGGTTGTGTATAACTGAATAAATTTAAAATATATTTCATCATAAAGAATGCTCCTTTAAAAGAAGGCCCTTATACCAAGTCAAAAAGTTGTGAATACTTGACACTGCCAATGCCATTCAAAGCATCTATTTCTACTTTGAGGTTATCAAATTATATTACTGTACTTTGATCCTCACTACCAATGTACTACAAGGGTTGCAAATTAATTTTCATCATTCTATTAAGTAAATGGTCATAACACCAAATCTGCCTTTTTATTTTCTAAGTGGTCTCTCCCACTCCCAATACAATGCTACATCCTTCAGAGCAGCCTGCAATGCCCCTTTAGAGATCACCAACCTCTCCTTTTTGTATAATCAGCAGCTTTTTCCTGAATCCCAAAATGATAGCTCCTCAGTTTTTCTTGACAGAAAAGGTCACAGGGAGCCAGATCTGGACTGCATGGTGTGTTGATCACAAGTGTCAATTCTGATTCTTTTCCATAGCCTGGATAGAATGATGTCATGAGTGAGGTGTTGAAAATATGAGTCACAGTCAGCAATGTTACGTGAATTATTTTGTTTATTACAATTATATTAATATGAGCCCCTGTGTCTTAGTCCTAATACACTTTAATGCTGTCATAATGCATTTTGTGATGTATGTTAAGTGAAAAATCACTCAGTTATCTCCGAAAATATATATCGTATGCTTTGTTCCTTGTTTAATTATGAGGGAACTTTCGTAAAGTCATTTAGTGAAAGGGTCGTTCCATATACCTGAGGTGAAGTCTTCCCCAGTTTCATTTTTTAAGGCCTGTGGTTGTTTCAATTAAGCTATAAGCATGTCTTATTTTGGCATTCCTGATGACTTGGTTTTTCCTTTACGAATACGTTCACAGCTATTTAGGTTTGCATCGAGTTTATCTTGTCTATAAGTCCTATATGCATGGTCTCTTTGAGATATCAAATTTTGAATGTCAGCGTTCATCCATGGTGCTGGTGTTTACTCACGTGTTTTGTTCATAACAGTTCCGTAATTTATGTATTCAAATAGTCAACATTTTGGTCTGCTGTAAGTAATGTCCATATGGCATTCCAAGGAATTAACATTGTGTCATGAGCCAGGGAAATGTTAAGTGTTTCAAGTCTCTTAAGTTGCAGTCTGTGGATAGCGAATATGCTACATAAATAAGATCATGCATGAGCTGGAAAACACAATGCTGGCAGTAGTCCATGTGTTAATATTCTCTCAGGGTTGTTGATAATAATTAAGTTCAGTAGGATTTTGGAGTAATGAATATGAGTAGGAGCAAGAGGAAGAATGGTCATATTGCAGGAGTATTGTCTCTAATTGAATTATACAGTAACAGTCACACATAATTACGTGCTCAAAAAATGGCAGTAAATTACATAGTTGGGTTCCTATATGGTCTAAATTAGTAATTTTTTGTAAGCTTATATACGACACCATGTAAACATTTCTTTAAATTAAGCATTACCTCTAAAAAAAAATTTTGAAGCGAGCCATGTATTTGCTGTCAGTTCGATATATTATTTTAGGATGAATACCAGTTAATATCAGTTCAAACCTACGAGTATATTACCACACCACCTCCTCGTTCATTATTACAATATAAGGAGATTCCATCCAGATTGACCCGCAAAGAACATACTGTGTCTAGTACCATGCCTCAGATATGATATTGCATGAAGGTTTAGGGACGAAAATATTAATTGAAATTCGTGGAAATGACCAGTGAGACTTTGGGCATTAACATGAGCTAAGTGAAGTGCCTGGAGGGGAGAGGAGAGCAAGGTTTTCAGGAGATCATTTGTTTCTGCCGCTTGGAGTCCAATGTGGTTAAGGTCACTGGCCAGCATGATACCAGAGTCTGTAACTTTCACTTCTGCACAAAATTGAACCATCCATTGTCCACACATTTCTTATATTGTATTAAACAATGCACCGCTGTTGCAATTGGTGTCTTGGTCTGGTAAGATTTTTCCAAATAGTAATATGGACCCTTTTAGTTTTGTTTGTTTTTTTTTTGTTTGCTTTCCCCCCCCCCTTCAATTGTAATAGCTCACTTGCAACAAAACCAGTTATATCAATGATTTCTGTTCATGTTGCTACTTATCACTAATTCTTCATTTATCTCTTGAGTATATGATTATATTTTAACAGTATTATGGCTAGCCTAGCATAAAACGACATGCATTTTTTACATTTTTCAACATGATTTTGAAGGATATCTTTATCATATTTCATGTTATTGGCATAATGAAAATGGTGCAATGTAACATTCTTGAACATCATTTAAATAAATAATTATATTGTTAAAAACTGAGCACTATGAATATTGCAACCTAGTACTATGTTTCCTGAAAGTACCTGTTATTCTAAATGGCCTTTCACCATGTAATGGCAAAGAAATACCCTTTGATGAGGCATGGAAATCTATAAGACAGTAAACATAGGTTAGCAAAATTCTTCCTGATTTTATACTGGTCTGTAGAACCAGTGATTTGAGACAATAAATATGGTTATAAAGTGTTCTATTGAAATTGGATATAAGAAACTTTATTGAATGCTACTGGAAAATATATGTTAATTTATTGTGCAAAAGACATGCCGATATTATAACAAAGGAAATGCTATCTATTGCAAGGGCTTTGGGATTTCTGTATTAAACCATGAAAGGATGAATTGCAACTTGTGCATTAATCAAATGGAATTGCTGCACTTAATCCTGAAGAACAAATGCATAATTCTCTGTAAAATATCATGCAACAATGTGCTCTTGGTCAGAAATATTCTCTTTTAATTCTATTAAAAAATTAATCTCTTGGATTGCTATGAGTAAATGAGTGAATAGCTATGATAATTTTCCCCCAGAGATTTTAAAAAATACTTGAATAAATTAAATGTTTCCAGTTTGTTCTATCTGTAGATATTTGAACTGTACCATTTCATCAGTCCTCTTTACACCAGATTAGCTATGCATTCTATTAAATTTGATGCACCAAGAAAAGTTAAAATAATAAATTAAAATCAATACTAAGAAGTAAGATTTTAATTAATCATTTTAAATATAGACACAAGCTGTGGAAGCTTATGCGCTTATTTAGTACCATGACAATTCTCATACAAATATGAAACATTTTCTGAGGAGGATTGCAAATCATCTGAGGAAACAATATTAATTAAGTGGAAAGTCTTCATTTTTTGTTAACTCCTTTAAACTACAATGTTCCAACATTATTCCAACATTTTTATGTACTTTGCAAATATGCACTTAATGGCTGTCATTTGCATCAGGAAGAATAAAAGTTCTTGAATTCCAATATACAAAATTGGATAGTCCTATTTTAAATTCTGTATTCTAATATTTCAATTTCTATAAATCTGCTTTAAGTATTCCTACAATCAAGAGGTTTTTGTTTATGAATTTCTGTTTCATTTTTCTGCAAAATCCTTCTTCTCAGCATACAGCAGTGATGGTATCAGTTTCATAGAATTCTCGCATACAACAGTTTGGAGAAACATTTTCCTGCTTAAGTGCAAGTCCTTGTGTTTAATTGCGTATAGGGAGATTTGTTCTTAGGATTTTATAGATTTCATTGCAATTATTCTTTTATTTGAAAATAAGTTTAAATAATTCATTTTTAGTTGTTTTATGTAAAAATTATTAAAAACATAAGCTTGTTGTTGTTGTTTGGTGTATTTAAGGATGCTCTTTAACATCTGTAGTCCTTAGTGTCCCATTCAATTCAGGGCATGAAATGGCTGATAAATTTTCTAAGAAGTCTCTACTTTCAGGCTTCAGTTCTTTTCACGTGCTGTAAATCTACAACACAGGACCAACAGCTGGATTTCCCTTTTGAAGAAAGCCATACTGACATTTCAAAGTGGCTTTACTCATAGGTCCAGAAAGCTCTATACCTTACCAAAGCATTCACTTGCATTATATAAGCAGCCTCTCTATCGCCAACCACCACTGTCAAGACACTGCCGGCATTGACAAAGACATATATCAGTCAGCACAGTGAGTGAAGCCACTGCCTTGTAATAATGCTTATACATTTTCAGCTAACAACCAATAGCTGGAGTTTTCAACTATATCTGCTCTATATATTCTAGTGCAATATGTATGTATATATATATATATATATATATATTTATTTATTTACTAGTCAGCACTTTTGCATTTCTTGCTTTATAATTGTACTATTCAAACCCTCAATAAAAAAAAAATAAACGTATCATTGTTATCTAAATAATTTTCTGGCCTGGGCCAAATAGATTGAGGCCTCCTTGTATATTTTTTAGCACTTCAATAAATAAAAAAATGAAAGAATTTTCACTTTATTACTTCTACAGTAAGAAAAATATAATAAACAAGTAAGCTCCTAATTAGATATTTATAAAAGAAAACAATGCTGACATTAATGCTAAAGTTGAAAAAAGGAAGTGTTACCTCAAAAAAAACAATGCCAGATATGAGACAAATACCATTTTATGTCTGATGGAATTTAAAGTTGATGGTGCAGCTGCAGGAGCAAATTATAGTAGTACTGTTACATTGAAATTTATTGAAATGCTAAGAAAAATACGAACTACAAAGGAGCCTTCATATATCTGGCCCAGGAATTTTAAGTGTAACTCTTCACAATTAAAAACATTTTTAACACCTATATCTAAATTCTAAATAATTAAACAAAGTACATTTCCACCTTGATTGCATCAGTCTCCAGTCCCCAGCTCATCAGCAGCAGCCTACTGGAATTCCAGGGGACCAGGCTCAGACCCAATCCAAGGTACTAAAATAAATCATTTCAATTACTATATCTATATTATCAGCTAGCTACAGTCTCAACAAACTACTAAATACTTTATTTCTCAAATACCTACTATAATGGTATATTTATTCACATTCTAGAACAATTTTCAATATTACAAGCTCAATTTAATTTAATACCACTCTAAGCCATTTCCAGGTCAATGACATTTTTCAATACCAACTGTTCCTTTCTTAAGACTTACTTATTTATTAAATAGTTTCTACGTAGTTTCTATTAATGTATAAAAGATAATATGACTAGTTCCTGTTCGATCTTCTCTATCTCTTCTTAAACTCAATTGTATTTCTCTATGTTTTGCATTTTAAGATTCAATTTAGGCTCTTTGCTTACCAAGATCATACACCAATTTCCTTAATATCTAAATATACTACTATTAACTACACTTAAAAGCTATTTGATTTATTTCCCTTCTTAGTACCCAATTCCATTTATTTTTAATTTTACACAGGAACTCCCCTACATTCCTACTATCTTTACTGAAGGTTTCCATCAAGGCAATTTTTATATCTAATTTAAACCATTTCTTGTTTATAAGGTCTTTCCTCCTGAGTCTCGTCCCTTTGCACTCAAGCACTATATGTTCCATATCTTCCTTTCCACCATATATTAGACACTGATTCTGAGAAAACCCTTTCCTTATTCCTTTCAATCTCCACACACCTGCTCTTACCCATGTAAAGCTCTGTCTTTGATTTATTTGATTTATCAATATACTTCTCTCTTTCCCATTTATTTTTTATCAGTACACAAAATACAAAGGATCTTTTATCTGCTATCTTGCTAAATAGCTTTCATATTTCTATATCTTCCAATCATCCGTTTGCACATTTCCAAAATCCATTTACATTGTTTTTCCTCCTTCTCCAAATATCCCCTAATCAATTGTTCTCTAAAATAATCCTAAGGTTATTACTCCACCCAATGTTCCTTAAATTTTTTCTTGAAATTTTATGCATTTTCTTAACAAATTTCTTTCATTTAAATTTAGAATACTAGGCTAATATTTAAGAACTCTCTCCATAATCTCACCTTTCCTTGCCACTTTCCCCATTTCAATTTGTGCAAATTCTTTTACTGTAAGTAGGCCTAAAACTGTCCTACAAAGCATCCTATGCACAACATCCACAATTTTCCATCCTCCTTCCAATCCCCATATTTCAATTCCATACAACATTTTGCCTCCAACAACCATAATATACATTTTTTCTGTCCATTTAACATTTATATCTGGTATTCTATATTTTCAAACCTTTAAATGCTGCCGTTGCTTTCTTCCCTTTTGCCAAGGCCAATATTTTTTTGCTTCTCCCATTTACTGCCCCCATTGATTTACTCCTAAATAAATATAATTCCTAACTACCTTATATTTTTCTCCTTTCCTTCTCTTTACTCAATTTTGCCCCTTTCAAGCAGCAATCATTACAATATTTATACACTTGCTGCAAAGATTAGTTTCAACCAACTGCTGGAATGGATCTTACAATTAAGCCATCAGAAAATGATGACCCAGGTATTATAACATTTTTAATAACTGGCAATACTTTGTTACTCTTTCCTATCTTTGTTGTATATCATTGATGAACAAATCAAATAACACTGAGCTTAACTTACACCCAGGCCTTAACCTCTTCTCTTGATTTATTTCTCTTGTTATCATTCCTCCCCCTGCTTCCACACAGAAGGTATTCTCTTGTACAATGTTTTAAGAATATTCACCATACTCAATATTTTATTGCATAACAATTTTAACAGTATGCAACCATACCCTTTCAAGTCAACAAATGCCATGTACAGTTTTCCTCCTTTGTCTTTTAAGTATTTATTCACTAATGTTTTTATAACGAATATATTATCCACTATGCATCTCCCCCCAACACCCCATTTGAAATTCCAAGAGAATTTTATTCCTTAACCCAAATTTGTGGCTTATTTGTCAAGATCCCTGTAAAAACTTTTCCAATGTTCCATAATAATGAACTATCTCTGTAATTTTTGGCATATTTACAATTCCTTTACCTTTATATATTGAATAAATATTGCAACCATTCGATTTTATGGTAATATTTCCTTTACAATAAATAAATTAAACAGTTGTAATTCCAGTATCTTTTATGGTTGACCGCCACGGGTGGCCGAGGACTTAAGGCGCGGACTCGTGAGCGGGAGGTTTCAGGTTCAAATCCCGCCAGGGCAGTCCTCCCTGACTCAGGTTTTTTCCAGGTTTTCCTCAGTCTTCATAACTGGCAAATGCCGGGGAGGTACTCTAAACTTAGGCCCGGAACGTTTCCTTCCTTAAAAATCCTTTCCCAAATATACCATTTCATGTATCACCAGTGTTCACCGACTGTGGTGCCTCAGTAGTAAAACCAGGCGTTAAACACCATTCCAAAAAAACATCTTCTATGAGGTAAGATTTTATATAACATTTTAGAAAAGAAGTTGTACGAAATGGTAGATGTGTGTGCGGCGCGCAAACACACATAAGAGAACAAGAGAGTCATCCCCAGATTATAAGTGTCGGTCGGTAAGTTCGGATCGCTCGCAAACGCTATGTTCACAACACGCATGCAACGAATGCACACTTCAGTGGGCGCTTTGCCTGTAAATATAATGGTCACTATCATCTGAAAAGAGAATATTAGGGTAGAGTAGCGGCGGCCGAGCGGTTTAGAAGACATTCTGCGTAAGCTCCTGGGGTCAAATCCAATACAACTTTTTGTTTATTTATTTATTGGTTTTATGTGTATATTTAGAACATATTTTTGCCTTAATATCAGATTATATTTT
Source organism: Metallyticus violacea (assembly GCA_030762175.1). Lineage (NCBI taxonomy): Eukaryota > Metazoa > Arthropoda > Insecta > Mantodea > Metallyticidae > Metallyticus > Metallyticus violacea. Next base: position 185,077,596 of record CM060846.1, on the reverse strand, counting down.
AACGTATAATTTGAGTTTTATGGCATTATCTATGCACACAAAATACGTAATCAAAAACTAACATATTCTTTACAAATGACTAAACAAATGCATGAACCTTTCTTTACCTTCTAAAGTGAAAGCATATAGAAATAAACGCATTATCCGGTGTACGAACCTTCAGATTGTATAACTGCCCTTAATCTTCGGGGCATAGATTATATCAGTTTTCTACAGTAGTGTGGACAAGAGTTACCAGATCTCCGGCTATCGCCCGGAGTGCCCGAGTTGAATGCACTTTCTGGCCGACAGGAAATCTTTGGCCTTGGGAAATGTATTTGAATTGTAATAATAATAATAATAATCATAATATTAATAATAATAATAATAATAATAATAATAATAATAATAATAATAATAATAATAATAATAATAATAATAATAATAATAATAATAATAATAATAATAATAATAATAATAATAATAATAATAATAATAATAATAATGGCGACGATGATGATAACAATAATAATAAAGTAGTGAAAATTGACTGTCTTTCAAATAACTTTAAAAGTGCATGAGCGTCTGCAGTAGGTTGAGGTTTGAAGTTTCAGCACGCTTCTCTTTTCGCCAAACAGACACTAGTCTCTCCCGCAGTCGCTGGGCCAATAATGAAACTTTATTTTAACGAAACTTAAGTTCTTATAGCTTTGTTTTGCAATGCAGTCTGCTATAGGAAGTGCGGGAATAAGTGCACAATATTTAGTATTGTGTTCAACGTGTATCCGGCAAAAGATACCTTACCTCTTTTCGTGATGAATGGTTGATAAATGATAAGTACTACATAGAGGAGAGGGTGAACTTTCTTGCAGTTGTAAAGTGTGCAATCTTTCATTTACAATAAAGAACGATGGCATTAAAGCTGTTATTAAGCATTTGGAATTAGAGGTACAAAGAACATTATAGAGTAGAAAGTAGGAATAATTCTATTCCGAAATTTACGCCCCAACGATAATCAGTTGAACATGATAAAGTTACGGCAACTGGTTTAGCTTTAAGGGTCCATTCACAATGAAAATTAAACGCAAATATAATAAAATAAGACTAAGTTAAGTAGTATGTAGGCGTTCACAATGAAAGACGCAACGGTATTAGCCAATCAAAAATAAGAACAAGCGAAGATCAACAGCTGATTGAAAACAGTGCTTCTGAGCAGACGGAGGTAGCGTTTATGCATATGCAAAGTGCAGTAACTAATTTGCTTGGGGTAATATGAGAAAAGATAGCTTTCTTATAACATAATTAATCTTTTGTCCATTGACCCCATTCTATCTGCAGAGTCACTGATCTTCAGCTCTTTCTCTAAAAATGGCTGTCCCTAAAGATTTTGTTCGTATGGCTTACATTTCATGCATTCAAAACCTTTTTAGGTATGGCTTAGTGTTATGGGGTAGTAAACCAAGGATAGTAGCAGTGCTAAAAATTAAAAAATAAAGTTATAAGAATATTAACAAACTCCAAGAAAATTGAACATTGTAAACCACTACTTGTAGATCTAGACATTCCTACAGTTATTAATTTATATATTTAATATATAAATTCGCACAGGAATAATGACATTGCTTTCCTACCATACTTAAAAAGGTTAAGAACAGAATTCGACGCCTACTCAAACGCCACAACGTCAAAACCATCTTCAAGCCAACCAGACAAATCAATACTTTGTTACGCTTGGCCTAAGACCCCAGGGACCCACTCGTTTCGGTCGGCGTCTACCGGATTCCTTGTTCCTGCGGTGCAGTATACATAGGTACCACTCAACGAAGTATCAACACAGGGCTCTTAGAACACAAGAGATGCTACCGTCTGGGCCAGTCGGATAAGTCCGCGGTCCCAGAACATGCAATGTGGGCAGACGGAGAACACATTATCCAGTATAATGAAACAACTTCTCTCTTTTGGATATCACACTTCCACGTTAGAGTACAACACGAAGCATTAGAAATCTACAAGCACCCTAATAATTTCAACAGAAAGGGAGAGGCTCTCAAATTGAGAAAAAACATACATCCGATACTAGAGCATATAAAACAAGCCCAAACTCACAAAAATCACGCGAGCCAATCACCTATCATAGCGGAGATGCCCTGCCCTCCGAGTACACACCCCCTGCTCCAGCCGAGCCAATTCCTTACGAGCAGCCCGTATATAAACACAACACCTCCATCTGGCGCACTATGGTCAGTAACAAGGCGACTAATTAAACAACATTTAAAAATTCCCCCACTACAAATTTCAGCCAATCCAATCAAGCACGCGGAGACCCCCCCACAGAAAAAGCCGAAACGCTGGCTGACGCCATGGAGGCAGCATGCAGGCCAAATGCCGAACCAGTTGACCCAGACTCCAACAGCAACATTGCGCAAGTTCAAACCAAATCCACGCTTAATAAATTGCGAAGAACACACCTCTCAGAACTAAAATACATTATTCAACTGGCCATTGGCAAAGCCCCTGGCCCGGATGAAATACCAAACTTGGTGCTTAAAAACCTGACGAAGAAAGCCCTAAACCTCCTAGCCCCAAGCCTGGTAACAAGCCTGCTGCAAACTCACAAAGCTACAGACCAATTAGTCCATTAAATACTATAAGCAAAGTGGTTAAAAAGTAATCCTAAAAAGAATAACAGCGCACATTAAAGTACATAACGTAATAATTTATGAATAATTTGGAGTTCGTACCCAACATTCTACCATTCTACAGCTAACGCGAATGCTAGAAAACATAACTCACGGATATAATCACAATAAATCAACAGCAGTGTTCTTTCTCGAAGTAGAGCGAGCATTTGACTCAGTATATCACCCCGGGCTCCTGTACAAGCTAAAAGAACTAAAATTCCAAGACACCATGGTCAAACTTATTGCCCACTATTTAAGCGGAAGGACCTTCTCCGTTTCACTGGAAGGAGTGAAGCCCACTTGACAGCTGGCGACCGCCGGAGTGCCGAAGGGAAGCCTCCTAGGACCCGTGCTGTTTAATTTATACATGACATCCCCAAAACATCCAACACCTTGCTCTCCATATATGCCGATGACACCGCCATAGCTGCGCAGTCCTAGAGCCCTAATGCGACTGCATCGAGACTCCAGAATGCGTTAGCTGACCATGAGCCATGGCTCCGAAAGTGGCGCATTAAGATAAACGCTACAAAGTCGCAAGCGCTACTGTACACCAAGCGGTTCAAACATGCTAAACAGCAGATACCACCGCTCCACCTGTTTCGTGAAAACATACAATTTACAAAGTCAAATACCTAGGCGTCATACTAGACAGAAGATTAATCCTTGCAAAACATATTAAATTGATGAAACAAAGAGCTAATCTACAACTGAATCGCCTTTATCCCATCCTAAACCACCGGACAGCGCTAGACATCCGAATGGGTCTCACCCTATATAAGGCACTAATTAGGCTAGGATCACATACGCCGCGCCCGGTGGGGCTATTGCGCACCATCCCACATTAAAGTGCTGCAGAAAATACAAAACAGAGTGCTACGAATAACAACAAGGGTACCCACGAGTGCCCCTAATGTCCTCCTGCACGAGGAACTAAAGATGCACAGCATAGAGGAATTCATAAAAAGCTGACATACAATTAATACAAGAGATGCAACAAGCATCATAACCCATCGATTAAAGCAGTATGAAGTATTAAGTGGCTGCAGACAAGCACAAAAAACCGCTCTCAATTTTTTATCGAGTCATACCAATAGGCAAACACGATACACTGCAAACATATGTACAAAAACACCTAGCCAGCTTAGTGCCAATGAACCAACCATAAAGCATAGTGCCCTAAAAGTCCTCGGGTGGATGTTGTTCCTCCCGGGACGGCTGGGGTTAGTAAAGGCGACCCCGCAACGATGACGACTCACTAGCCTGTAAACTAATAGATATATTATTCACATTCTTAGAATAAGTTAACCTTGTTGTAAAAAAAATGCTAGATGCATACGACATTTAACCTAGTATAGTATTTAAAAAAAATGCATGCTAGATGCTTAAGACGGTTAACCTAGTGTAGTATTAAAAAAAAAGCACGCATGTAATGTCCTCAAGATCACTTACGATACATAGCAATAGGCGACTCTCCCCGCCAGGGGTTAGCATATGGGTTAGCAGACATTAAGTTATGAATTACACACTTAAGACTCCACCCCATTCAGAGGTCGGTGCACAAAACAAATATGATTATGCATGTGAAAACCACACCATTAGTAATCATTAAATGCTATTTATTTTTCCAGAAAAATCCCACACCACAGCGAGAACGCCAAAGAATGTCAACACCCCCACTCCGGTTGATGGCCGCAAGTAAGTAACTCATCAAATTTTTATTTAGCATAAAACCAACATCTCAAATTCCTCACTGCCTGAGCATGATTCCACCACTAATACCTAGGTTCTGCCCTGGGCTACAGGCCAAGGCCAGTACCTAGCCCACCTCTGTCTGATTACTCCCTTGTAATTGGGTGTCTTAGTAGAATTACCAACTAATTCCAGGGAGTTTCCGCGGTACCTGGCACACCTTTATCCACCTTTCCACCCATCACGTAGACAGTAGTCATAGTGCATGGTAGGGAGGCAATGTAGATCCGCTTCGGATGCTTGTCACCGGGGAGGGAAGAGGCGGCCCACCCCCAAATAAAAAAACTGGCGATTCAGTTGAGCCTGAATCTTTTCCTAGAAGACTGAGACCGCGCCACTGAAGGTGTCCTCCGCAGGTGGGGACGAAACTTTTGGACACCTTAGCTCCAACAGACCACGGCTTCCAAGCCCGGAAGAAACTTTTAGTTATAAATTAAGAATGTTAAATTCTCTGGATAAATTAGGGTTGCGGAAATAACGACACAGCACAATTAGCGCACACTTTTTGTATTTAGGGCGTTAGCAACGATATTAGCCTGCCACGGATTAGGGTAAATTGCAAGGGGAAAGGTTACAGAGAAATATACTTTTAAGGTCAGGGGAGTTCTAAAAGTAAGGCGGGGTACAAATTTAGAAAAATCACTGAAAGATGAATGCATAAATAACGTGACAATCTTTCAAAACAGGTTTGCGGCTTTCAATTTCATGCATGTAAGTAGCAACAAGAAAAATGAAGTTTTTATTAGAAGTTATAGGATGCATTGGAATTTTTGTGCGCTTAAATGATATGGGATTCTAAAAGAGAGAATTGATATTTTTGGTCTCGGAACTTTTGAGCTAGGTTTTTAATATACGTATCAAGAGATGAAAAGTTGTTACAAAGAGGATAACACAAACACACACACGTGTATATATATATACGCTCCTGAGCATCTTGGGGTAACGGTATTTCCACCACCAGATGGCGTTAGTATCGTTTCCCACTTCCAAGTGCGAGGGGTATTTGTAATATGGTGGTAGAAATATCAATAACCAGTGCGTCTCAAGAGCGGCATTTTTTATTTGATGAACATATAAATATAGGTACTAAAATGGGATCCTGTAAGTTTATGTGCGGCAAAATAGTGCACTAAACGAAAAAATGGTGGGGGAAGCACTTGGTGGCAAAAAAAAAATGTTAACTAAGCAGGTGATGAGGAAGCGTTTGGTAGTAAAACGGTAAAAAAAAAAAAAAAAAAAAAAAAATGTGAGGTTATGTTTGCAAGCGCTTGGGTGGTAAAACTGAGAACTAAACTTTGGATGCATACACGAATATTAACGCATTGATTAAAAATACTAATTACAAAATTGCGGAAAAAATAAGTAATCTCCTATGTTGAAAATAAAACCTAACACTTAAATATTATAACTTAACTTACATGAAGGGGTGATGCGGAGGCATTTCGAACACGATGTATTGCACTTTCGACTGTAGCATAGACACGGTAACAAAATCATAGTTACGCGACACTTCCGTTTGCTGGCGTAGCGCGTCGTAGATAATGTTGCCTACTCTACTAATTTCACAGTACTGACGCTGGGGATGCACATAGAGCAGTGGTTCACAAACCCAAGATCGTGGGTTCGATCCCGGCCAGGACCGATGGATTTTTTCGGGCGTATGGCTTCCTTGGGAGGGAAGTAAAGCCGTGGACCCAGTGTCGTATATTTACGGCACGATAAAGAAACTCAAGCCTGAAAGAAGAGGCCTCTGAGCAAAATTTGTCAGCCGTTTCAAGCCCTGAATTGAATGGGACGCTGATTACCTGAGATGTTAAAGAGCGTCATTGAATAAACCAAATAAAAAGGTGCTTTGCAAGAGAGGAGGGGAAAATCACCCTCAAGAGGGAGAAATTTTATCCGAACCTGTACGTGACGTCATCAGCGGCAGGTGTTCTGTAGTGATGTAATCAGGGGGCTGGCGCCATGGTGTCGCACGCATGTCCGGACATGTTCGCGGCGGGGGCTGCCCAAGTTAACTTTGTAAAAATAAACAATGTTGCACGAAAAAATAATGTGCGAAAAATAATTTTCAGTCTAACATGGGATACCTACTACTTTTGGTACGCTGCGATGCTAAAGTGAGTTAATTTGAAATACTTTTAGGAAATAAGTAATGAAAATATAAAATAATATTTATAGCTCGTGCGAAAGTTGTTTTGCCCGTATCTACCAAGGATTAAGGTGTAGGTCGCGCAGCACAACTCGAGGGTCGTCCGGTTACTACCTGTTCACACAATGGGGTGGATAACTCCATAATGGAGTTACCATGTTCCTGTTAATTAAATTTCCATGTTTTGGAATTCCTGTTTCAAAAGCTTTTGATACCCCTGCTGTTTCCTACATGCGAGCACTGTTTTATTGAATGGTGAATGCGAGTCAATTTGTGTGCTTGCGAGTCAATTTGTGTGCTTGTATAAACATTTCTCAGTACAATAAGATGTTATGCTGTAATTATTTCGCTCCGCGTTCTGCTTTTATTATGCAAAACTATCGTTAATATGCAAAAAATTGTAATTATGCAAAATAATTATATAATCATACAAAAAATATTGCTAAAATGACATGGTTAAAATGTAAATTGTTGTAATTATGCAAAAAATTATTGGTAAATTAATAAAAAATAATTAAATGCAAAAATGATAAACTGCAAATAAGAGTTTATATATATAGTACAGTGTAAATGACATTGTTAAAATACAAAATATTAAATGCCAAAAACGTTAAAATGAAAAAAAAAACTGTTAGGTTGTGAAAAATAATGTTCAGATCTCCGCTGTGTACATGTACGAATGTGTTGGGAAAAAATATAAAATAGCATACCCTCAGTCAAGTATGGCGGCGGGATTTCTATCTTTGGCTCAGTCGACTTATTGAGATCAGTTTTATCCTGTTTAGGCTCCATTAGAGTTGTGAAAGCTTTCCGCCTCCCGGGTATTTTTACCTGTTATTTTTCCCATTGGGTCAGCTGGCTATTGTTTTCTCTCCACGACAAAAAAAAAAAAAAAAAGTTGTTAAAAGCATTTCCATGTGTGGTGAATTCATGTCTTAAAAGGTTTTAATAGGGGTGTTTAGGGACAGGTATTTTTTATCTACTGTTTCCACCTCGGGTTAATCTCTCCACTGCAAATAGTCTGTTAAATGCATTTTCATGTTATTAAGAATTCCTGTCTAAATGTTATTTCTGTCTACGTTTAGAACCAGGTATTTCTTGGGGCGAGCAAATGCAGAAAACTAATCTAATTAACAGAAAACCAAGCGGGGCGGATCCAACGCGCATGTTCAATTGAAAATTGTCAAATTTTTTGGTATGAAAGTAAGCCAGGATTTATCAAGTGTATGAACCATAGCACTTCGCGGACATGGCTTTGAAATACGTATTTCATCAACTACAAGAATTGACTTTTAGCGAAGCACAGCAATAGCATTGTCACCTCAAAAATAAATGAATAGTGTTTAACGCCCGTTTTTGCTACAGAGGCACCACAGACTATGGACTTGGATGATACATGAGATGAAATGATATATTGGGAAAGGATTTATTTTTAAGGAAGGAATCGTTCCGGGCCTAAGTTTAGGGTACTTCCCCGGTATTTGCCATTTATGAGGACTGAGGAAAACCTGAAAAAAACCAGTCAGGGAGGACGGTCCTGGCAGGTTTCGAACACCAGACCTCCCGCTCACGAGTCCGCGCCTGAACGACCTCGGCCACTTGTGGAGGTTTTTGTCACCTGAAGATTCGTGTGATGAGATAGGAGGATACGGATGTGAAACATTACGTAAATAAGTAGTGCATATTATTGCTAACGTTGTGCCTGTTATACTCGTAGGTATATCGAAATCCACAATTTGTGTTATATTTGAAAACCATACACCGTATTGTACAGTAAAATGTCTAATAGATATCTCCTGTGTCTTTACAGTGCCAGACTCTACCTGTTTGATACCTCTATAATAAACCAAGTCCGTTCGCACAAGTGCAAAAACAATACAAACCAACTTTTTTTTTTGATCGATTTATTTATGGACGCTCTTTAACATCTCAGGTCATCAGCGTCCCATTCAATTCAGGGCGTGAAACGGCCGAAAATTTTGCCCAGAGGCCTCTCAGGCTTGAGGTTCTTTTTCGTGCCGTAAATTTACGACACGGGACCCACGGCTTTACTTCCCTTCCGAAGGAAGCCATACTTAGGATTTTTACGCCCCAAAAAATCCATCGGTCCTGGCCAGCAAACCAACTTAATGTCCTTGTTGTGCAACTTCTATTTTCTTTTAATTAATTCGTGTGTTTATATAAATCAAATTTTAAATTTCATGTAACGTCAGTTTTCTAAAAAAGAGTCAAGTAGACTTCAATGTAAACATTGTAAAGATAATTTTATAGTGAATATTTCCATGCTATGATTGGTTGTGCAAGCTTTTTTTTTTTTTTTTTTTTTTTTTTTTTTTTTTTTTACCTATGATATTTTAGTCAACTTTCAATTTGAAGATTAAAAATGTATTATGGGACAAAATGAACACGTTCTACAAATCTCCGGCTTTTTATCCAAAATGTTTGTACTGTCAAGTTCTACAATCCCCCATAATATTACACTGCCATTTTTACATGCGTGCAAACGCGTCTGCATATTTCTTGTTGCAGTAGTTTAATTTCTAATTAACAATTATTGCTAAAAATGCGTTTTATGTAAAAAAAAAAAATTATATATAGCGTTTAAACATATTTCCCCAATATATTTTACTTTAGATCACATTACTCAAAAAGTCTGTTTTTTTTTTTAAACCAAATGTTTGTACTTTCATACATTGTTTAATTTCTAGAGTAACGATTATTGCAAATTGTTTTTATGTAAAGAGTATACCGTTTAATTATATTTTGTCAATGTATTTGGTTTAATTCATATCAATTTTAGTTATATTTTTAAATAATTTAATGAGTTTACAGTGTTACCAATACAGCTTTTTATTAGATTATACACGGACGCTCTATAACATCTCAGGTCATCATCGTCCTATTCTCGCCTGTGGTGCCTCAGTAGTAAAAACGGGCGTTAAACACTACTCAAAAAAAAAAAAATCGTCCTATTCAAATCAGGGCGTGAAACGGCCGACAAATTTTGCTAAGAGGCCTCTTCTTTCAGGCATGAGGTCCTTTGTCGTGCAGTAAATGTACGACAAAGGACCCACGGCTTTACTTCCCTTCCAAAGGAAGCCATACTTAGGATTTTTACGCCCGAAAAAATTCATCGGTCCTCACCGCTATCGAACCCGCGATCTTGGGTTTAGGAGGCAAGTATGGTAGCCAATACACCACTAGGACCGACACCAATAGAGTGAAATAACCAAAGGGTTGATGTGCAAAATTACGATATCAAAGCAGCGTCAACATTTGCAAGCCTACAAGAGCAGCAACAAAGCTGCCTCACTCCGCTTATAATATAATATAATATACTTATGTATGATTTGCAATGAGATTATTTTATTTGTTTTTATACCTCTACTATCCCCTGCCAATTTATCCTGAACTTAAAATTTTTATTGAGTCTACCCATGTCAGAACATTTGTGTTTTTATCACAATTCAATAAATTTTTCAACGTGTCAACTTTGCCAAAAAGAATATCTTCTCCGTTATTTACTGTCTGCTCATGGCAATGAAGCAAGAAACCATTTTTAAATTTGCTATGTTGCACGAAAAAAAACATACATTTGCTAAAACATTTAATAATTTAAGGAGATAGGTATTTGTGTGGTTGTAAACAAATACTCCTCACATGCATTCAAATAAACTGTAAATAAAACATTTTATTAATTTTCACAATGTTAGCTATACGTGCACCTTTACCGGCCACGCACGCCGGGGCGAACCATCTTCCCTTTCTTCAGTCTGACTCGCTATTAAGTTGAAATCGGCACTCAGTTACTAGGTTTTGAGCTGGTGTGGCGGAATGTCACGTGATTGAAGACAAGAGGGAGTAGAATTCACTGGTCGCTGCCTGACAAGGAGAGAAATAGCTGTACCTTTTCACCTGGGATTGCTAATTTGGTTTTCACTGTAATTTCTTCAAATAGTGAATATTAGAGAACTCAATAACTGTAAAATGTAATTAACTATAATTTTCACTGTCTGTAAATTATCAGTTCATTCAAAGATACACAGTGGAATAGAAATGAAGTATTTTTTAAATCATGCATAAACAATTAGAAAAAATGTCAATGTATTAACGATCTCTGCTGTAATAAGTTAGATTGAAACTACTTTTTTCTTCAAATAGGTAACTATATTAGAAACTTAACACCGCAACAAGATGTAATTCAAGTACACTTACACTGTCAGTGAACAGTCACGGGCGGCCGAGGTCGTTAAGGCGCGGACTCATAAGATGCAAATCTGGGGTAGGAATCCCGTCAGAACCGTGTTCCCTAAATGCTTTTTTCCAGGTTTTCCTCGTCCTTATATATGACATTGCGGGAGGTACCGTAAACTTAGGCCTGGAACTTTTCCTTCCTTAAAAAGAAACCTTTTACCAATATATAATCTCATCTCATGTATCTTCAGTGTCCGCACCTGTGGTGTCTCAGTAATAAAAACGGGCGTTAAACACCATCAAAACAGCAAATTAACAATGCTTTCAAACATACGTGGTGGAATAGAAATTAAATGTTTATTAAATCATACATCACAACTTTTAGGGGAAAAAATCGCTGCATTTATCGATCTCTGCTGTGGTTCTCTATCCTGTAATAAAATTATGGGTTTAAAGGAGAGTATCTCTGTTACCACGTGTGTGAAAAATGGTAGGGGGAATGTGTTGATTTCATTCTATATATCTATTCTACTGAATATTTCACATAAAATATATATATCTATTCTACTGAATATTTCACATACAATATGTGCCCTGGTGTTCACACAATGGTTTGATTCGCTGTTTTTACTGCAATGATAACTCTAGTATGATGTTCAAATATTTTATTAACGTATCTCAGTTACAACCACTCACTCACACACACACACACACACACACACACACACACACACACAAGCACAATACCTATATTTCCATCTGTCCATGTAATGATTTTCCAATAGCTCCGTCAAACACACGTACCGCTTCCGCATTCTACAATTAAAAAATATATATACACTGTATTTTTCCATCACTATTACTGGCATTAAAATACATTATTTTCTGGTTAAACTAGTTTACTACAAGCCATCTCCGTAAGTATCCCCTAATAATTTGATATGAAGAATGATTTTATCCTCGTTAACATATTAATCGGCATCGAACCTCTTTCCATACACCAGATTTATCCAGTATCTACTATTCTCCCCCGTTTCAACTGCTGTGGAATGTTTGGTGTTTATGGAAATCAAATATGTTACTTAGTCTGTCTACATGAACTACACAGCACGCTAACGACTCGATAATGCACTTAACTTCTGTAACTTAAGACACTTATTGTTTAATAAATGAGGTTCACTTTCACAGTACGGATATCTTATTGTGAAGGTGAATGAGTTTTTTACAGGACGAAAATACGCATTCCTGCCCATAACAGTAGGTATCCATGCATGATAAATATCATATTTTGACTTTCAGAAGGTGGTCATGTGCAAAAAAAAAAAAGAAGAAAAGAAAGAAAGAAAAAGAGAAAAGAAAAAGAAAGGAAAAGAAAAAAGAAAGGAAAATAAGAAAGGAAAAGAAAGGAAAAGAAAAAAGAAAAGAAAGGGAAAAAAAGAAAAAACAAAAAGAAAATTACTATTATTACAGAGAACTCGGTTGAATATAATTTATGGCTGCACTTATCTCTAGCAATATAAGACACTTATTTTTAATAAATAAGGGTTCGCCTTTCAAAAGAAACATCGTTTTGCTAGGCGACCATCTGTCTGCGAAGGTGAAGGTTTGGGGTATTTTACAGGAGTAAAACGCACTCCTGCCCATAAAAGTTAAATGTATGTATCCCTAATTGGTAAAAAATAGATTTTAACTTGGAGAAAATGTCCTTTAGCAAGCACAAAAATATTCTGTATTCTGACACAATGATTTGCTATTACTGCGGCGAATGGAGTGAGAAAAAATATATGCCAGCACTTAACCCTACCAACTCATGACACTTACTTTTTTAATAAATGACGGTTCACTTTAAAAAAAAAAGGCACTTGATACTGATGGGTTGTCTTGTAGCGAGTAGAAAGTTTGGGATTTTTACACGACAAAAAACGTGCACTCTTATGACACTAATTTTTTTTAATGTCAATATATATTGCTTGCAAAAGAACAGCTTATAAAGTTAAAATCTGATTTGTTTCTGTACATTTCAAAGATTATAACTACATGAACAGGAGTGCATTAGTTTGCATGAAAAAAACCCTAACTTTCACTTTCCAAAAAAATTATATACATTCAATTGGCCAAACAAGGGTATTTGGAAGTGGGATAAGTATTAACATGTGTGTGATATAGGCTTTTCCCCTATTTTTTCCAAAATAAATGAGCGGGCGGGCGGGCGGGCGGGCGGGCAGGCAGGCAGACAGAGAGACAGATAGACAGATGGATGGATGGATGGATGGATGGATGGATGGATGGATGGATGGATGGATGGATGGATGGATGGATGGATGGATGGATGGATGGATGGATGGATGGATGGATGGATGGATGGATGGATGGATGGATGGATGGATGGATGGATGGATGGATGGATGGATGGATGGATGGATAGATAGATAGATAGATAGATAGATAGATAGATAGATAGATAGATAGATAGATAGATAGATAGATAGATAGATAGATGGATGGATGGATGGATGGATGGATAGATGGATCTACACAGCTTGCTAACGACTCAATAATTCGCTGTTGTGTGCTTGCCATGGCTGATATATTTCCAACAGAAGCGCGGCTAGGAATTTTCACATATATAATATATATGAAAATACCCAACAGCACTTCCGTTGGAAATATTATGTGTGTGTGTGTGTTTATGACAGAGAGTGAATTCGTAACTTTTCCGTTTGAAACATTATATCATCCATGGCAAGTATCCAGTAGCGAATTATTGGGTCGTTAGCGTGCTTTGTACATCCTGTAGACAGACTACCTAGCACATTTGATTTCCATATGTTAACACCAAGGATCGACAGCAGTTGGAACGGGGGAATATAGTAGATGATGCATAATCTGGAGTATGGAGAGGGGTTTGATGCCGACAGATGTATTAATGACATAATCATTCTTCATACAAAATTATATGGGGATACTTGCGGATATTGCGGTGAGTAAATTAAATAAACAAAAGAATACTGTTTTAGTATCAACAATAGTGAACGAAAAATTTAGTTTATATTTTTGTTTTCTTTTTTTATTATAGAATGCAGCCATGATATGGGCGCTTGACGGAGCTAGTGGAGAATCATAATGCGCGGACACATACAAATATGGGTGTTGAGCGTGTGGTTGCTTGTAACGTAGATAGGTTAATAAAAATATTTCAAAACCATACTACAGAGTTATCACTGCAGTAAAATCAGTGAAACTAATTCTTGTGTGAACATGCACATTTCGTTTTATTGTGAAATATTCAGTTCAAGGGATGTATAGAATAAAAGCAACAGGTTTTCACACACGTTGTACCAGAAATACCCTCCTTTATACCCATAATTTTATTACAGAATACAGAAAAGGAGCAGAATTTGACAAATATTACGATTTTTACCTAAAAGTTTTTATGCATGATTTAAAAAAAAAACAATTTCTAATCCACCATGTATCTTTCAGTGGATTGTTCATTTAAGGACGGTGAAAGTATACTTTAATTACATCTTTTTTATTTTTATTTGGTTTATTTACGAACCCTTTTTAAAATATCAGTTCAAAAGTGTTCCATTCATATTACGGCTTGAAACGGCTGAACAGCTTTGCTTAGAGGCCTCTTATTTCAGGCCTGAGGTCCTTTATCGTGCCGTAAATGTACAACACGGGACCCACGGCTTTACTTCCCTTCCGAAGAAAGCCATACTTAGGATTTTTATGCCCGAAAAAAAACCCATCGGTCCTGGCCATGATCGAACCCGCGAACTTGGGTTTAGGAGCGAAGTGTGGTTACCACTACACACCAGGATGACTAATTACATCCTTTTACAGTTTTGAGTTTCAAATATAGTTACCTATTTTAAGAAAAAAGGTAGTGTAAATCCAACTTATCACAGATCGTTAATACATTGATATTTTTTGTAAATATTTATGCATGATTTAAAAAATACTTCATTTCTATTCCACTGTGTATCATTGAATGAACTGATAATTTACAGACAGTGAAAATTATAGTTAATTACATTTTACAGTTATTGAGTTCTCTAATATTCACTATTTGAAGAAATTACAGTGAAAAACCAAATTAGCAACCCCAGGTGAAAAGGTACAGCTATTTCTCTCCTTGTAAGGCAGCGACCAGTGAATTCTACTCCCTCTTGTCTTCAATCACGTGACATTCCGCCACACCAGCTCAAAACCTAGTAACTGAGTGCCGATTTCAACTTAATAGCGAGTCAGACTGGGGAAAGGGAAGATGGTTCGCGCCAGAGCGCTTGGCCGGTAAAGGTGTACGTACAGCTAACATTGTGAAAATTAATAAAATGTTTTATTTACAGTTTATTTGAATGCATGTGAGGAATATTTGTTTACAACCACACAAATACCTATCTCCTTAAATTATTAAATGTTTTAGCAAATATATGTTGTATGTTTGTTGTTTTTTTTTTTTCGTGCAACACAACAAATTTAAAAATGGTTTCTTGCTTCATTACTGTGGGCAAACAGTAAATAACGGAGAAGATATTCTTTTTGGCAAAGTTGACACGTTGAAAAATTTATTGAATTGTGATAAAAACACAAATGTTCTGACATGGGTAGACTCAATAAAAATTTTAAGTTCAGGATAAATTGGCAGGGGAGAGTGGAGGTATAAAAACAAGTAAAATAATCTCATTGCAAATCATACATAAGTATATTATATTACATTACAAGCTGGGTGAGGCAGCTTTGTTGCTGCTCTTGTATGCTTGCAAATGTTGACACTGCTTTGATATCGTAATTTTGCACATTAGTCCTTTGGTCAATACATTGTACGTGTAGCATGTATGATGATTACATTATACAAAAATTATAACTAAAAGTGATATGCATTAAAAGCAAAACCATGGGCAAATTTTGATTAAACTCTATATTCTTTATACAAAGCTCATTTATAGTAATATTTGTTACTTTAGAAATTAAGCCTATTATGAAATTGCAACATTTTTGTTAAAAAACCTGACTTTTGTACAAATATAAATTAAAATAAATTACAATGGAGAAAGTATAATTAAATGCTATATTCTCTACTTAAAACTCATTTTATAGCAAAATTACTTTAGAAAGTAAACATACTATGCAATTACAAACATTTTGGTTGTAAAAAAGTTGACTTTTGACAAGTATGCATTAAAATAATAAAAAAATTGGAGAAATATGATTAAACGCTATATTCTTTACATAAACACATGTTGGCAATAATTCTTACTTTAAAAATTAAACATACTAAAACAAGAAATAGGCTAGACGCGTTTGCAAACATATGTAAAAATGATATAGTAATATTATAGGGACCGTAGTACTTATTATATTGGTTTATTTATGGACGCTCTTTAACAGCGTCAGGTCATCAGCATCCGTAGTACTTGATAGTATCCATTTTGGATACAAAAACCGGAGTTTTGAAGAACATGTTCATTTTGTTCCATAACAATGTTTCTAAATGGTATATCTTAAAGTAAAAAATTGAAAAGTTTATCGTTGATAGAAAAAAACCGGGCTTCCACAAATAACAAAAACACGAATTAATTCAAACAAAATGGAAATTGCACAACGAGGACATTCGTAAGTCGGTCTGTAATGTTTTTGCACATGTCCGTACGAACTTGGTATATTATAGAGTTAATAAGCACGTAGATCTGACACTGGAAACACACAGGAGTATATCTATTAAACGTTTTATCGAATACGGTGTATGGTTTTCAAATACAACACAAATTGTGAATATTGATATACCTATAACTATCACAGCGTTTGCAATAATATACACTACACCTATTTACGTAGTATTCTTCATCCGCATTTTATCTCATCAAACGAATGTTGAAGTGAAAATACTATAGCTGTACTTCGGTAAAACGTAATTCTCGTAGTTGGTGCAATGTGTATTTCAAAACCATGTCTATGAAGTGCAATGATTCATACACTTGATAAACCTGACTTGCTTTAAAACCAAAAAATTGGACAATTTTTAACGATTCTGTCACCACTGTACGTGGGCGTTTGCCCTGCCCCCCTTGGTTTTCCGCATCTGTTCGCCTAAAGAAATACCTGGCCCTAGACGCAGAAAAGAAAAACCCATTAGACAGAAATTCTTAAAAACATGGAATGCATTTAACAGACTTTTTGCAGGGGAGTGAAAACAAGATTGACCCTAGGTGGAAACAATGAAAGGTAACAAATATCTAACCCTAAACTACACTAGAAAAACCTTTTAAGACATGAATTCACAAATCATGTGAATGCTTCTAACAACGCTTTTGCCGAGGAGAGAAAATAATAGCGCCTATCCCTCAGGGTTATAATATGTAAAAAAAAAAAAAAAAAAAAAAAAAAAAATACCTGGGAGATGGAAAGCTTTCAAAGCCTAAACAGGATGAAACCTAATTGAGGTGAAAAACATATACCGACGCAACTTTCACCAACGCTCAAGAAGTCGACGGAGCTAGAGGTAGAAACATCTCCGTCAGTTAGTTTAGGGTATGCTATTTTATACTTTTACTCAATACAATACAAGTACACAGTGGAGCCCTAACAATTATTTTTAACATCGTAACAACATTTTTGCATTTTAACAATAATTTTGCCATCTTAACATTTTTTGGATTTTATAAAATCCACTTTCATTTGCATTTTACCTTTTTTTTTTTTTGCATTTTAACAGTGTTATTTCCTTTTATTAGCGTTTTTGTATTTAACTTTTTTTTCACTATTACATGTTTTTGCATTTAACAATGTCATTTTATCAATACTTTTTGCATAATTACATTGTTGTTTGCATAGTTACAATGACATTTGCATATGAACAAAAGGGTTTTTGTCATATTTGCATTTTTTGCATATTAAAAATAGAACGCGGAGCGAAAATATTGCAACAGAACATCTTATTTTACTGAGAAATATTTTTACAAGCACAAAATTTGGCTCAAATTCACTATTTAATAAAACCAGTGCTCGCCTGAAGGAAACAACAGGGGTATCAAAATCTTTTGAAACAGGAATTCTAAAACTTGGAAATTTAATTACACAGAAACATGGTGATTCCACTAAGGAGAAACCTCTTAATCACCCCATTCCGTGAACATGTGGTAACCGGGCGACTCTCGAGGTATGCTACGCGACCTACACCTTAACGCTTGGTAGACACGGGCGAAACAATTCTCGCACAAAATAGTAAATTTTATTTTATATTTTCACAACTTATTTCCTAAAAAATATTGCAAACTAACACAATTTAGCATTGCACCGTAACAAAAGTAGTAGGTATCCCATGTTAGACTAAAACATTATTTTTTGCGCAACATTGTTTATTTTAACAAAGTTAACTCCGCCAGTCCCTCGCACGAAAATATCCGGATAGGCGTGCAATACCATGGCGCCAGCTCCCTGATGACATCACCTGCAGATTCGGACAAGATTTCCGACTCTTGAGGTTGATTTTTCCCTTCCTCTCTTGCAAAGCACTGCCCTATGTGAATCATCAGCGTCAGTACTGTGAAATTAGTGGAGTAGGCAAAATGATCTACGACGCGCTACGCCAGTTAACTGAAATGTTGCGTAACTCCGATTTTGTTACCGTGTCTAAGCTACAGTCGAAAGTGCAGTACATCGTGCTGGAAATGCCTCCACACCACGTCCTCACATAAGGTAGGTCATAATATTATTAATAAGTGTTAGGTTTTATTATCAACATAGGAGATAGTTATTTTTTCCGCAATTTTGTAATTAGTATGTGTCAATATTCGTGTATGCATCCAATGTTTAGTTCTCAGTTTTACCACTCAAGCGCTTGCAAACATAACCTCATATTTTTCTACAGTTTTACTACCAAACGCTTCCCCACCACCTGTTTAGTTCACAGTTTTGCCACCAAGTGTTAGAGGTATATACTACTACAGTGGCCACGGATTGAAAGAGAAAAAGCAATAGAACTTTTGGTATGCAAGGGATGACAGCTATCAAAATGAAGGTACTTCTGTAAATTGGTTGACTTAATGTGCACGAACGTAAGAAAAGAGTCATTGCATAAAGAAATATCAATATCTAGGAACGTAGCAGAATTGGGAGAGACAGAAGAAGTGAACTTAACTGAAAATTTGGAGTTAAGATTAGTAAGGAACTGATCAAGAGATTCTTAGACATAGATTCGCACGAATATATCATTTATATATTTCAGCCACACTAACGGTACCAAAGGTTCTGACTTAAGAAATTCCTCCTGTAGGCGAGCCATAAAAAGATTGGCATAATAAGATGCCATTCTGGTGCCCATCGTAGTGCCTTTAATTTGCAGATATTTATTATCAAAACTAAACGCATTGTGAGTAAGAACCAGATAAGCAAGATGACAAATGAAATCTGTGAACGCGGTATGGGGAGGTGCTGGAGAGTCCAAGAAATGCCTAACAGCTGCTAATCCTTCATGATGGGGAATGGCGTCACATCGATAGTGGACAGAAGTACATTAGAATGTGCCAAAGGGTCAACATTCTTAAGCAAACTCAAAAAGTGGGAGGAAACTTTGATACAGAATGACCTAGACATAACAAATTGTTGTAACAAAAAAACCTACTAGGGTGGAAATACGTTCGGTGAGACAATAGAAGCTGACTGCTATCGGGCTGCCTGGACAGTTCTTTTATGAATTTTAGGGAGAAAATATATGGTAGGAGTACGAGGTACATAAGGAGTAAGTAGAGTGATATCTTGGGGACTAGGTTTTTCAGTAGTACCAGAAGAACCGATAAAAAAGCTATATTTTCATTAAACTTAACTGTACGTTCGGAAGACAATAATTCCATAATATGTGGCATCAAGCTGTTGGTAAGCTTCGGCATTGTAAGAGGAAATGTCCAGCAGTAGTATTGAGAACCCTTTATCGGCCGGAAGAATAACATTAGGATTATTAGATAACCTTTTTAGTGCTGATTTCTCCAAAAAGTTATCTTTCGGGCGATCTTATCCAGAAATTTATAATCACTAACTGAAGTTAAAAACCGGTTAATAAACATATCTAAATGATGGCTAAAGTTAAAAGATGAGGTGAAACTTGAGAAGGCAGGGAATGACATTTGAAGTAGGTTTAGTAGACTTAGTTTGCCAATAATAACGCCATCGGAAACAAATTTAAGACGGTTAAATTTGGGAGTCGAAGTAAAAGGCAATCCTTTTTGCAAAAGCAATCTATCGGCATCAGATAATGGAATAGAAGATAAGTTAACAAACATAATATTACTATCAGGAGAAGTACAAGGGGTACATTTACTCTTGGGCTGCTGGTGTGCAGTATCACATTACAATTTAAATGGACGAGGTAAATTGAAGATAAAAGCCAAGTCATGACGCTACAAACGGCGGTGAAAAGTTTTTATCAGAAAAACACGGCAAATAGGACATTCGAATAGGAATGTCTGCTCTTATATATTGTAAATATAACCGCGAGAGTTTAAGGAGATGATTCTGATTGAGAGAATATAACAATTTATTCGTTTTCATCAAGATACTGCTAACAGTGGTAATATATTTATCAGAGCATGCCAAAATAATTTTAATAAATCTAAGTAAATTAGATCAATGAAATTGCTGCAAAAACTAACAATTACTGAGTATCATTAGCAGAAATTGCTGAATAAAGCGTATTAGAATACTCGGTTAAAGTAAGAAATAAAATCAAAGTAAAAGCAACAACAGCGGTGCAACCAACATAAATGAAAAATAATGTAACACTATAAACAATGTAGCTAAAATAACAATAACTAGAGAAGAAGAAAAAGGTAAAACACTTAGAAAGTTACAGCTTTTTATTGCTCTATTTCCAACTACTCGAGCTGTTCTAAGGCAAGAAGACGAGTTACTTGCTACATGTACTTCGAAGAATGTTGTCATATATGTGTTATCTTGTAAACTTTGCAAAACATTTTATATTCGTTTAACTTCTACTGTTGTTTCACCCCTTATGAACAATCACAGGCGTTCTGTTAAAACCAAGTCTCCCTTGCCGGTTGCCCAGCATGCCCCGTCTCATTGTAATGCTTTTGACGATGCTTTCAACTTAAAGTTTATTGATGCGTTACCTACTCATAGCTCTGAAAGTTTACTCAGGGATAGAGATGGCAGCTATATGTTTGCATAAGGCGCATATACCACCGGGTTTAAATGTTACATATTAATATATTTGTTTTTATCTATCTCTCACTCACTCTTGTTTGTGTTATCTGTTTCCATGCATAACGTTACCTTCGATATTCAATATTTAATTTTATCACCTTCACTTGCCTTTTTGCCTTAGAAGAACTCAAGTAATCTGAAGTATACGGATACAAAATCTGTAACTTTCGAAGAGTTTTAACCTTTTTCTCCTTTTCTAGTTACTATTTTGTTTATACGTGTATATATATATACAATAGTACAATATTATACATAATATATTTCTGCTTATACAATTCTTGATATTTTAGTTACATTGTTCCAAATGTTATTTATTTTTAATATATATATAATGTGCATATATATTAATGAGATTTGGATGGACAATAATTTAACTAAAGTCAACCAGGCGTATTGACTAACCCGAATTTCGGTAACTGTTTCATTGTCATCCATGCAGAATCCAAAATGGTGTTTGTGAAGAAGTCATTATTGATTTTTCAAGCAGGCAAAACTCGGGAGATTATCGTGATCAAATGAATTTCAGAAACTTTGAGCTTTGGATTAAAAATCAGCTTATTTCCAACCTCCCAAAGGAGTGTTGTCGTTATGGATAATGCTCCGTAATATTCAGGAAAACATGCTTTTTTCGAAATACGCCGTAAAAAAAACGGTGAAATTATGGTTGCGAAATAGCATTCTCCGTTCAAGAGGCATGAGAAAATTCAAACTCTATGTATTCATAGAGATCCATAAATGTCAAGAAAAGGTGTTCCGCATTGACGAAATATTACAATTACTTGGCCGTAAAGCATTAACTTTGCCCACATATGAAGGTAAGTCCATAAGTTTCCGGCCTCGCCGATAAGGATTATCGCCATCACAAAATCTTTATTTGGTACCATACCTTATCTGTTAAGTAAATAATTGCAACTATAACTTCCCCTTCACTATGTTCAATTGATCAGATACAGTTTCACAAAGAAGACTATTCGTAGAAGATTGTACCATATTCAAAATGGAGTTTCGAGCTGTTATGTTCTTCACAAAAGAAGGACTTACTCAAAATTAAATTACACAGCGATGGGGTCTGTATATGGGGAAGCATCCGCCTCATATTCTACCATAAAACAAAGGGCCAAACTTTTTCGAATTGGCCGAGAAAGCATTAAAGATGAAGAGCATACACGTCGGCCCTTGGAGGTGCTCACTCCTGAAAACATCGCTCTTGTGGAAGGAGAAATTACGGAAGAGCGGCGGCATAAAGTTACAGAAATAACAGCAAGAATGGGCCTTTCTAAAACAACAGTTATTTGAATTGCTCATGAACATTTAAACATGAATAAAGTTAGTGCAAGATGAGTGCCTAGTCTTCTTTCCTCAGTCCAAAATCAACAACGAAACATCTGTTGTCAGGCATTTTTGGAGCTCTTCCGTGGCAAAGAAAGAAAAGTTTAGCAAACCATTGTTACAGGAAATGAAACTATGGTCCCCTAGTCCAAAATATAATAAATAGAATGGTGTAAACCTGGCGAAGCACTGCCTCTAAAAGTTGTTTTTTTTTTTTTTTTTTTTTTTTAATTTATCTATGGACGCTCTTTAACATCTCAGGTCATCAGCGTCCCATTCAACTCAGGACGTGAAATGGCCGACCAATTTTGCTCAGAGGCCTCACCCGCTTCTAAAGGCTAAGGTCACTTGGTCAACCAAGATCATGGTCACAATCTTTGGGACTGTGAGGAATACTCTTCATTAACTTCAAGTGGAGGAATGCCACAGTAAATGGGGAGTACAATGCTGACCTACTGCGCAGACTATGTGCTTCCATCAAAGAGAAACGGCGAGGAAAATTAAGTGGTGGTGTGTGCCTTCTTCACGACAACGCGTCTGTGCACACAGTTCTTGTTGCAAAGGAAGCTGTGAAGAAATGTGGTTTTAAGGAGTTTGACCATCCTCCCTAAAGCCCCGATCTAGCTCCCAGTGCTTATTTCCTCTTCTCAAAACTCAAGAAGGACCTTCGAGGAAGGAAATTTAGGTATGACGAAGAAGTGATGGATGCTGTTTATGCCCATTTTTCAGACAAGACTTCTATTTGGAGGGGGATTGAAATGTTAAGTCAAGGTTGTGAGAAGTATATTATATAAAGGGTAACTATATTGAAAAGTGAAATATAGTTTTTGTCTTTATCATACCTAGAAAATGGTTAGGCAGGAAATTTATGGATCTACCATCGTACATGTGTGAACTGAACCTCATTGAGTTTGCGATGTCCAAAGTAAAACTTGCTAAGAAAAAAAAAATTGGTAGAGAAACTAATATGCAAGCGTTACTGAAACATACAAACAAACATATGGTTTTACATCCTTCAATCCTAAACATAGGCGCAGATTTGTTACATAATCGGGGAAGAGAACAACCAACCTGTGATATTCGTAAATGCACAGGGCAGGGATATTAACCACAGCACAAAGTTTGTAAATGTTCATCCTGCTGTAATTAAAAATTAAATTTCTATTAACTTTATGCACTAATAAGCAGACAAATAAATTAATATAAAGTAACAAGTTAATGATATGTAGTGACCTGAAATGAAGTCTATAAATTTGTTCAATTATATTCTATAAATCGTTATTAAGTTAGAAAGTGTTAAGCATATAAACTTGGCCTGAAAGTGGTCAATGCTTTCTAAACGCACCATAGCACAGGCTCTGTTTACAATTCGTGCGCTACTGTGAACAACGCACTCCTCTAACACATTAAATTACCAGCGCATTCCTCTGACTAGCCATCATTCTAGTTCCCAACTTTGCGTTCTCATCATTCGTGACGCGATGAATGTTATTTCATTTCCTCTTATTCCCCCCCCCCCCACCTTAAATGCAGCTGGCACGCATGCGCCGAGCTCGTATGTTTTCTAAAACAGTACCCCGTATAGTCAGTGATTTTAGTGCATGCCATATAGCACAATTGCTGCAGTGGCTATGAAGCTTTGCTGGATACCTTGCGAACTGCGCCGCGTCTCGAGTAGGCCTTACAAGAATTTTGCGTTCAGAGATGATTTTTTGGGGGGAGGGATCACAGGTGTACAGTGTTAAAAACTAGCACAATACGCATTTATAAGAATGTGATTAACAACTTTTAATGCAGTAAATATTTTTAATATACTACATACTACAATTAGAAGTAACTTTGTATCAGCGTGGAGCCAGTTGTTCATTTGGTTTATTTACGGACGCCCTTTAACTTATTAGGTCATCAGCGTCCTATTCAATTCTGGGCATGAAACGGCTGATCAATTTTGCTCAGAGGCCTCTTCTTTCAGGCTTGAGGTTCTTTTACATGCCATAAATCTACGATACG
Organism: Metallyticus violacea; assembly: GCA_030762175.1. NCBI lineage: Eukaryota > Metazoa > Arthropoda > Insecta > Mantodea > Metallyticidae > Metallyticus > Metallyticus violacea. The sequence continues at coordinate 185,053,275 of CM060846.1, read as the reverse complement.
GCTCCCCCACGGCTTTACTTCCCTTCTGAAGGAAGTCATAATTAGGATTTATAAGCCCGAAAAAAAAAATACATCGACCATGGCCGGGATTGAACCCGCGATTTTGAGTCTACGAGTCAAGTATGGTTACCACTAGACTACCAGGACATACCCATTGTTGATGACCAATAGTGTCTGACCACCAGTGCAAAGTCTTAGATGAAAACATGGAGATATTAAATTTCACTGATGGAACTAATTACATATTTCAGGATGATTCTAGTATTACTAATGTAGCTGAGAGTGAAGTTGACAGAAATAGAATGTCCAGAAAAAAAAGGCAGGATTTTCAATAGTTATGCATCATCTTCACAGAAATGCCATAAAATAATGGATATTGTAAAGGACTATAATGCAGAAACTTAACAATATCGAACTTCAGGAGAAAAAAAAATTATGGAACAGCAGCTACTTAATTATACTTTTGCTCTAAATTTCTTTCTTAAGCACTTCATTCACCAAAACTTAGCATTTTAAGAATAATTTTGCACTGGAATTCAATATTGTAACAGAGAGGGATTGGAAGAGTTTGAAGACACCTGCTCCTTGATCCTGTACATACTCCAAAATGATTTGGTACAAGGGGTGCATGTGCTGTGGTGATTGCACAATTGCATTGTAGATTTACATTTTAAACTGGAATTTGTCATTCAGTTACAACTTCCACCTTTGCACATATGCATACAATAATGGTAGCATTCACTGAATGTTTAATAAATGAAATCATTTTATTTCTATTATATTCCATAAAATAAAAAAAAGATTTTGCTTAAATTTCATTTTATTGAATGTTATATAAAACATAAACGTTTTATTTCCTTTCACTAACAGTTCAGCTTAAAAGAACTGCATCTATTTAGTGTCTACAATAAGTATAAATAAATGTTAATGTTTAAATTATTTTCTTTTTTCACTTTTCGATCAAAGTTAAACAAAATGCATGTTTCATTTTAAGTTGCTTTCATTAAATGTTAAAATTTTTGCTGCAAATATACAAAAGACCTATCTTAGGGTGTAAATATTATAAAACATTAATATTATTCTTGTAAAGATATTGGTACAATATAATCAGGCCATTTTCTGACATTCATGTGTAATGAGGCAGTAGTCAAATTTCTTCCCTGCTGCAAATCTACTATTCTTACCACAGCATTTCAGTAGTTATAAGAAGAAGGCATAGTTGTCAATTGTCTCTCTTTTCCAAAATGTTTTTTTACAAATCTATGAAAGATCAAAGAAATGTGTCCCATTTCCATTGTCCTCATCAAGACCTCTTTCTGGTTCAAAGGATATCTAATAGCCCTTCCACCAATTACGTATAAGTTCAATGCACTGGAACCCAACAAGTTCTTTGCTAAATAATACATTTATGTAAGCTTTACCCTTCTAGCTTTTACTAAATGTTATTTCATTAATATGATTTATAAAAAATACTATGGATAATCTAGTAACTATAAATCATTAGTTATACATATATATATATATATATAATTAGTTATTTTTCTATATATCATTAGTTATTTTTCCTTTATTTGGACAGAAATCTTAACCATGCTGATCCCCATCAATTTATCACTGATAAAAATACAACCATATATTAATGAAATAATTTCTTTATTAAAGTTTTTTAAAAAGGAGATCATGATTCTTGACGAAATTCACATCATTTGGGCATCAATTCATAGAGGGCAGAACATAAAGATTTATATCCAAGTTCTGGAATGATTGTTCAATCAACTTCTGTAAGTAATTCAGATCATGCAACTTCTGAGCAGAGATTTCATCTTTCATGATACACCAAAGCAAAAAAATCATATGGCATGAGATTGTGTAATCTGGGTGACTATTCTGCCAGAATGCTAATTCATTCATCAAATCGCTTGTTTAAGAAGTTTCTCATCTCTAAGTTTAGCTATGAAATTTTTATCGTACATATGTATATATTGTTTTTTATAATGTAAGAGAATATATACTATTGTAATCACTGTAAGTGACAAATTTCATGTTCTAAAGTCTTCATGACTGTTTTGTAAACTTACGGAATGCTCTTGGAATTAAATGAAACCATAACAAAGTTAACTTTTGTTACCATAACAACTGTTTTTCAGCAATAGAAGAACTGTTTTCAAGTTCTGGAAAAAATGCTTCTTGTTACCCTTGAATTCATGGGTAACCATTCCTTATAAAAAAACAATGGTCACATGACTCCTCCATTCAAATGCTACAGCAAAAGGCATATTGGGAATGTTTAGGTCTTCGTTAAAATTTTACATGGGTTTTCACTAGCTCATTAAACATAATTGTGGGTGTTTGCAGAGCTATTCAGCTTAAACAAGACTTTATTGGTTCATAAAATGGCTTTCCAAAAGTCAGGATTAGCTTCAAGTCACACAAAAGTCATTATGACAAATTTTATGTTCTAAAGTCTTCATGACTGTTTTGTAAACTTACGGAATGCTCTTGGAATTAAATGAAACCATAACAAAGTTAACTTTTGTTACCATAACAACTGTTTTTCAGCAATAGAAGAACTGTTTTCAAGTTCTGGAAAAAATGCTTCTTGTTACCCGTGAATTCATGGATAACCATTCCTTATAAAAAACAATGGTCACATGACTCCTCCATTCAAATGCTACAGCAAAAGGCATATTGGGAATATTTAGGTCTTCGTTAAAATTTTACATGGGTTTTCACTAGCTCATTAAACATAATTGTGGGTGTTTGTAGAGCTATTCAGCTTAAACAAGACTTTATTGGTTCATAAAATGGTTTTCCAAAAGTCAGGATTAGCTTCAAGTCACACAAAAGCCATTTACAGCACACCAAATGATAGTCTGGATCATTTTCATATAGCACTTGCGAAAGCTTTAGTCAGTATGGTTTCATTTTTAGATTGTATAACAGGATTCTTAAAGTATACTGATTAAAACTTGCACTCCATGAATTTTTAATGCAATTTAACTTAAAATAAGCTGTCTGCAACTTTACAATATAGCAATTGGTCAGATAAGTTAATGAATGAACATGTCCTCCATTTGGGAAGTATTTCACTGTTTTCAACATATTTAAAAATCCATCATAGTCACTACTATCAATAGGTTTCTGCAGGTTATAGAGATGAATTCTGAAATTGCTATCATATATTTGCTAAGTACTGTATTTGATTAGTTTTAATAGGAGTGCACACATGCGCACACACACGCATATATATAATATTGCTGCAAGAAGTTCCTTAATTATAAAACATCACTTACAAGCTATTCTGAATTGGTTTTCCATCTATATGGCCATACGATCAGTTGCCTAGTGTGTGAACCCTAAGTACCACACTGTTGCAAACAAAGTGGTCAAAAATTAAAAATAAATAATTAAATTCAGTAAATCAAGCTCCAAGCTGGCTACAAATACTTCCTTTATTCAAAAAGTTTTCATTTGATTACTAGTTCTTTCAAAGCTACTAGCCTCTTTGTGCTGTTTGTAAACTGCTCTTGAAACTCTTTTGACAGCTTGTATCTTATTTACTTTAAATGTTTTCTTGGATACTGCCTTTCCCATATTCCCTCCCATAAACTAACACTAACCACATCACAACCATAAGGCAACTACTGAAATTGGATATAACAAACTTTATTGAATGGTATTGGAAAAGATACACACTAACAGAGTTTGCGATATAAATTATGAAAATTATTTATTGGCAGCTCTGCATGGTTCAGATCAGCAACCAATGCTTGATTGAGCTCCAGCTGTTTTATAATTCTTGACACACTTCATATTACAAGCCAGTGTTTATTCCTAGTTAGCAGCTATATTGTTATTTAGTAGTCATTTATTTATATCCTAAACTTAGGTATTCATTTTTTTACACTAAACTCCATGGAGTAATGGCAGTTTGATGAGCAACTGAAGATAGGAGAGATTCTCCCTAAATGCATCTTATTTTTAGGTAAGTAAATGGAGTTTAGTGTAAAAAAATGAATACCTAAGTTTAGGATATATTACCACTCCATTGTCAACAGTTTCGTATATACAAAATTTATTTATAGTATATAAGTTACAGCACCTGCCCATTATATAGAGTAGCCATATTTGTTTTCAAACTATATAGCTGTCTGTAAGGTAACAGATATTTTCTATTTCAATACACAGTATGAGAACTGCTGTCACTTAGCATGACAGTTGTCATCTGTTAAATTATTTCAGCTGTCTACACGTTAATAAGTGGAGTATTCCACCAGATACCTATAAGAAGAATTTATTTAATAATATTTTATATATTAATATTATTAATCTTCAATACAGTAAACTGATACTGCAAGCTGTGTATCAAGGATGCAGAAATTAAGGATTTTAAATGTTTGTCTGATCCTTGATAAAGTTAATTCAGAAACTGATTCTTTTACAGGGATATGTATCAGGGGAGGAGAAATGCTATATGAACCCTTGAAGCACTTATTCATAGCCCCATCAGTATTAATAATGTTCTCTATTTTAGCAGATGCTGTTCCTAATAAACTGGAAGTATTGGTAACAAGCAGTAGGTACCGTAACACTAATGAAAAGAAAATGTCAGTTCTACATAGTAGTCATAATAGGAGAATGGAAGGCTGATCCAGGATGAGCTTAGAGAAGATTTCCACATAGATTGTATTTGTAAGCCAATTGCTAAGCATGATAATGGAACTGCGGATCTTAAGGGATTAAGTTCAAGATTCACAAAGGAAGACCATGTTATTATCCAAAGTATTAGTAATAGTCCAGATGCAAATTCAAAGTACTATATTGAAAAGGACCCAAGCATACTGCCAAAATATGAACTCATGCTTGTGTGAAGCTTTTCGAATCCTTTCAGAGACACAACAACCCATCGCTTTGCAGAAAGTTTGCTGTATTGAAGAATCACTTTTGGCAGAAGAGCTTGCTATTTAATCATATTGATATTTGACCTATTTTCACTTTACAATGCAATGAATTCACTAGATATAGGCTTCACCTCAACTTTAGAGAAAAAAACACTAATAAGTCTTGTTTCACAGGATTTAACGAAATCAGAATAGGCCAGTTCCCAGTGTACGAGTACTAGATCTGCTTTTAGAATGAAGGTAAAAAGAATTCTGCAAACACGTAAAATCAAACTCCTTTATCAACCTCGTTGAACTTTCATTTATCTCCCCTTCATTACTAAACTGTCTATCATTTATGTTAATCCACCAAAAATAATAGAATTAAGAAAGAAAGTATATGAATTAAATACACATAATCAAAATGTTAATTCCAATATTAATTAAATTTGGAATCTAACACAGTGAAAGATGCATCAATAATTTCTTCTAAGTATTTAGACACACTTCTTTTGGTTTCATTCACCTGAGATATACTCAGAACTGTTTCTTGGACCCTTGTCCAAATCCACAGATGTTAAATGACTGATGGATCATTTGTAGAAAAACATGAGCAAAATTTAATAAATTTTGACATCCCAGAAGCAAGCAGCTCTTTCTTCAAGTTTACCTCAAAACCACTGGAGTCAAACCAGACACCTACCAACCCAACTTCTATGAATTATCCATCAGTCATTTAACAGTTGAATATTTGGACAAGGTCCATGAAAACATTTACTGAATATATCTTCAGTGAGCAGAACTAAAAAGAGTGCGTCTAAATAATTCGACTCAGAAGAGATTATTAAAAGCATTAATTACTATATCACAATAACGTGTTTTACCGAACACCACATGATTGACTACAGACCTAAAATGTGAAATATTAAATAATCATATATTGTGCTCTAGTTTTTAGGATTATTTAAAATTGTGTAGGTATGTGTATTTTTATGAAAATCAAAGTTAAATGCATAAATGCTGACTCGGAGCAAGATTGCAAGCTTGAAGTTGAGTATAAATAAATATTCTTTCATTATCTTAGAAATGTTACAAATCTCTTTTGGGAAATTTCTCTGTTTTCATTAAAATGGAGAAAAACCAATCTGAAGCAGTTCTTGCAACCCGCTCACCCCACCAGATATCACTGTAACAAGGGAATCAGGGAATAATGAGAAAGATAAATCAAGCAAAAAAATAAATAAATAAAGAATCAAATAGTATGTGGTTACAGCAAAGTGTAAGAAAAGATTAGGTGTGATAATATAAAAGAAGTAAATTGTATAACAAAATAAAAGAAATAATTATGAAAATGTATTTAAAAATGTAACTAGAAAAAGGAAGTAAGTTAAGGAAAATATAGAATCAGTCATATTAGTAAGATTAGGGAAAGAATTGAAGGTGATTGTAATTGTAACAATTGTATGTAAATATGAATATGGCTTTAATGATAAGTGAAAAAGAAAATCCATAAGATTGTAAAGGTGCAGTGACAGAGATAAGCTGCGAAAATCAGTACTAGTGCAGTGACGCAACATGTGTAAAACAAAGTATATAGATATACAAGTCAAAATAAGTAAATAATTACCTATGCAACTGGTGACAAGCGATGATAATATCAAGTGAAGTGATAATTACATTATGTCAAACATAAGACTCTTGGAGGCTTGACACACTGTAAAATTAATATTGTATGCACTTGTCCCCCAACAGGACAACTAAGACAATCAATGGGCTACTTATAAAATGCATGATGGTATCAAAGTTATATTACTTGCAGAAACAAAAGTTTAAACAGCCTTGGCTCTCAGGAGCAGAATATATATATAATATATGAAAACAATTGTAACCTCTGAATTTCCTATTTCCTAATAATTTATATCTCTTTCTATAGCATGTATAGAAATGTAAATTTTAGCTAATAGCAATTAGTTCAGGGTATGATATTGGAATATTCTTTCTCACAGTTGGGATAGAAATCTCAAACGGGCATTTGAAGCAGTTCTTGCAATCTGCTCACCCCGCCAGGACATATACTTATTATTTCACATAAATATATGGTTCTAAATAAATGTTTAATTGTAAATAACGCTTGTATGATAAATAATATATTTTATGAAACAGTTTTGTACATAGAAAGGAGACATTTGTACAGAATGCATCTCAACACACCTGTTTGTATGGAGGCTACCAAACTACATTCGCACAAGACACAATAGCTGTGACAGCTACAATAGAACAGTGTTTGTGTCTCCCCAGTCGCGAAGTGGAGGGTTGTTCCATTTACATTCCGAAGATACTGCAAGGAAACAATGAACTTTACTAGTCGTCTAACCATATGATTTCTCGGCAGTGAATCACGCAGGTTTCATTTTGAAAGTTCAAGACAGCGCCTAAAAACGAGTTTGCGCTCACCAATGAGAAACAAGTATTTTTAAAACTCAGCTGCCCTGATGTGGACCCTTCATGAGCTCGTGAAGCAAAGCCTCCAAGTGGAAATTTAGTATAAAAAGAGGGGAGCATCCTCCACAGGACAGTTCAGAGACAGTTCTGAAGCGTTCATTCATTTAGTGAGAATTTCGCTCTTATTCGCGTGCTTCCCGGCAAGCCTTGTTAGCCGGTCAATCATACAAGTCTATAGTCTGATTAAAATTAGAAAGGGATTGATAGTTATGAGTGGAGGGGAGCGGCGTTGCCATACGTATCCTTTGCACTACGTGGCCGTCCTGCGCTCTCATAACCTATAGCAATAGCAATGAAATGAATTTAAATAGGATAATTATCCAACATGCATAACGTACTTACATTTTTCGCTTTGGCGTAAATTTCAGCATCCGGTGATCGCGCCTTCGACAGTCTGAGATTTTTTTTTAGATTGTGTTTAACGCCCGTTTTTACTACTGAGGCACCACAGGCGGTGAACACTAATGATATATATTGGGAAAGGATTTTTTTTTTTAAGGAAGGAAATGTTCCAGGCCTAAGTTTATGGTACTTCCCCGGCATTTGCCAGTTATGAAGACTGAGGAAAAACTGGAAAAAATCCTAGTCAGGGAGGACGGTCCTGGTGGGATTCGAACCCCAGACCTCCCGCTCACGAGTTAATGACCTCGGCCACCCGTGGCGGTTTCAGTCTGAGATGTTACATTAGTAGATGCACTATTTAAAAAATTACGCTCGCGCCAGTTACTTTATATTGTATATCACAAAATATTTAATATAGCTTCACACACTACATTTTGTGAAATTTTTCACATGGGTTTTAATTGCAGAAATATCACATTGGAGAATCTTCCTGGGGAAACACTCCACTTATGTCCGAATTGCTGCCTGATGTTACATTACTGGAACTTTAATCGTTAAAATTACAAAATATAGAAATTAAGAAAATAAATGGGCACTGTGCTTTACAGCAAATGGCACTACAGTTCAAGATTTCCGAAATGCAACTTCAAGGTAACCGCCTGAAAAAGTGAAATGCTTGTCTCCGGCTAGTACAACAACCGGATTGTTATTTGTTTACATCCTAGATTCCTCCCCATCACATCCGGGAACTGAGTTTCATAAAATAATAAAAGGTCCCATTACTTCCTGTACAGTCTTTATAGAAACTATGTTGTGTTGAAAGCTGCATCCTGGCTGAACTCACAAGCGTTTAATTTTGACAATAAGCAAAATCTGAATAGAAAATGTAATATTTTGATTTGGTTAGAACGATGTTTTTTGCTATTAAACAATTAATACCCCTAAACTCCGGTTAAAAAAAAAAGTGCATTGGAGAAAAGGAGGAAAGCAAGCCTCAGAAGTGGCACAGACAGACAGACAGACAGACAGAGAGAGAGAGAGAGAGAGAGAGAGAGAGAGAGGAGCATTCTAATGTAAAAATCACGGCATAAAGCAATTGTCTTGATATATAACTGTAGTATAGCTAACACATTTGAATCTGTTTTATTCCAACACCAAGGAGATAAGGAACAAATTGAAACATTCACCATTCGAATTAGCAACAACATAAGCATATTTTAAATAAAATCAACAAAACAAAATTACTTTTTACAGAAACAATTAAAATGCAGTTGCACTCGCCTTAAAACCTGTGTGTGGTCCTTTAGTGCAGGACAAATATCTTAGCAATATCACATTTCTTCCACAAACTTTTTTTCTACTTCTCTTGGAGCTTATAATTTTTTCTGTAATGTTGAACTACAATACGCGCCTGACTTCGACATTACATATAGTACTTTAACAATCAAAGCTGATATGATTCTTTGGTCTCCGACTTCAGTGCTGTTAAGAAAATGTTCACATTTTTTTTCTTCTTAGAAATGTTAATGGGTGAGGGGTAACACCTGCAGACAAAAGAATTAGGAAATCAACATTATTAAGATAATAGGGGCAGCAAAGGTATTAGGGATGCTGTAGAAAATGGCATCTATATACAAAAGAGGTGAAAAACCGACACTATTGAGAGGAGGAAAGCTGCATGAATAGTAAAAGTGCATAAAAGCATACTTCCCTAGAAATGTCTTTGGATAATTGTAAACCACGAAATTGTCTTATACTGTTTGCCATCTAACACTGCCAAAAATTCTTGGAAATAAGCATTAACATGGCATAAATTGGAATTCAGGACATTACTAGTGTTAAGTTAGTTAAACGGCACACAAATCGTTTTTGACAGACGAAAACCGTCCTCATAATCATGATAATCTACTCAAGACGTCAATTATAAATAAAATTTATTCGTATATAGAGCCAGGTGCGAGAAGCAACGCGACACTGACACGCGTGAGATAGTGATCTGGGGTTGGACTTCTACCAGGATCGTGCTCCTGGAATTCTTTTTTTTTTTTTTTTTCCATGCCTCATATATGGCAAATGCCGAAAGTTACCCAAACTTAGGCCTGAAATGCTTCTTCCTTTAATAAAAATTCTTTTCGCAATTTATTATTTCATCTAAAGCATGAGCAGTATCCATTGCCTTAATATCTAAATAGTGAAAACATACCTTAACCACTGGTCAAAAGAAAATAAATAAACGCAAAATTATTAATAATGGATTATTTTTTCTACCACCACACATGGCCATTGTAATTCTGGGCCAAGTAAACCACTATCCAGACGCCAATTTTAACCGGGGTACTAAAGGCCTCCTTGTCTTTATATAATTCGCTGTTAATCAGATAAATCTTTAATCAATATTCTTTAGTTATTTTGCCCTTAGCTGTTTTAGGGATGTTATTATGAAAAGACGGTGTTACAGAAAATATTATTCAAGAGAGCTATGTAAATACTAATAGTAACAGTTACGGCAACAATAGCAAAAACGAACAATGACATTAATGATAGTGTTTGCTTATGCGCTACTAATAAATTAAATGTCAATATAAAAATCGCATTTACAAGACAATTTTTCAATATTTTGACGACTATCCTTGGCTCCATCCCTCAGCATATAATTCATACACTTGACCAATGTCTATGAATCAGCCCCACAATGTCTTGTGAGTATAAACTCGCATCTAAGCTGTACAAAACAAATGTAACTGTTCATTTTTAGCGTTTAGTGCCGACAACACTGCAGTGGCATCACATTGGAATACATTCTGTTATTGGCTGTTGCCATAGCTACGGACTTCCATTCCATTCCAAACTTGTAACTGTCAATCCCTTTCTAATATAGGTACTCAGATTCTCATTGGATTCAGATGCAGATGCTAGTTCAAGTCAGGCCAAGTGCAGTTTTCGTACATCTCAGATGCAGTTCGCGCGCCGGCAACACCAAGGGCTTCGTGGTCCAGGCAGACAGGTATAGAGAAGCATAGCACAGTGCAACGACAAACAGATGTCTGCTAATCAACTCTAAATAATTTGCAATCACTCTTCTCCCGTGCAATTTATGGCACTAAACAGCTGAAACGGGCCTCATCGGTTATCGTCCATTCCACAACGATAAACCCTATACAAACTCCGAAATTCTTAATGGTTTCAAAATTTGGCACCTAACGTGGGACCACTACATAGACGACGCAAAGGTTTTAAATCTCTCTATAATGTTAACTTAATAGATGGTGGTGATTTTAATGTGAGCACCTTAAATAAAAATTAATTTTAAGTTAGGTTTACTTCTCTACTAGGCACTTATAACTTGAAATACATAATTTACTTTTCTATCAGTTTACAGAGAGACTACGACATCTGTTGATAAAATGAAAATTCAAATTTATTCAATATTTTCATTTGTCAATGGCCCGTTAAAAGATAGTACAATGCGATCAGTGATGCAGTATTTTACTTATGAACGAGCCCCCACTCGTTTGCCATGCCGTGAGTAGCAAGCCTGCTTGCTTACTTGCTGACTGTTGCGGTCATAGCGCAGCTGTTCCCATGTGAGTTGTGTTGTTCATTTTTGGATTCAACAGTATACATAAAGTACACTATGCCTCGTGTGTTTACAACGGCACAGGATGTCTCTGTATGATTCCTATGTGTTACCTCCGTAGTGAACGAATCATGGGACGAACTTTTTGTAGCATAGTTTTTTTTATATATTATTTAACTCCCGTTTTAACTACTGAGGCATCGCAGACGAGGGACACTGATTATACATGAGATGAAATGATAAAACTGGGAAAGGATTTTTCATTTAAAGGAAGCATTCCAGACATAAGTTTAGGGCACTTTCTGGGCATTTGTCGTTTATGAGGATTGAGGAAAACCTGGAGAAAAAAAAACTCAGTCAGGAAGGACGGCCCTGTTGGGAATCGAACCTCTCACAAGTCAGCACCTTAACAACCTGCGCCACCCGTGGCGGTGAGCATACATTTCATTCTGTTACTAATGTGAATACCATATTAACCCCTTTTCTTTCGGAGAATGAACCAAGAGGGGGCTATTGTAAACTTTTTCAATAGGACTCTGCCACTGCGAATAGTTTTATAAGAGCAATTTAAAATGTGCTTCCACAACAGAGGCATCAGTAGGATTTGCGGCCCCCTCGATTCCCTACTTTAACAGCCTGCAATTATCTTCGGGATAAATTAAAAAAATGTCATGTAAAAGCCGAACCCGCACACCATACAAGAACTTTAAAAGATAATATTCACCAGGAAACTGTCCAGATTTCTCAAAGTAAAAATTAACTACAGTGAGTGATGAATAATTTCCTAAAGACATGCCCAAAATGTGTGCAGAATGAAGGCAGGCATTTCAAAACTTCATTTGATAATTTGATAAGTGATAAGCCTCTTAAATTGGTTTGTGTACCATTATATGATTGGTTTGTTTATTGTTTTAAACAAAACTGATCACATGGTAGTACCCACAGCTATGAGCAAAATACATTTAGAACAATGAATAAATTTAACAATAGCAAGAGAACAAAAATTGGTAATCCATGAATTTCAGCAACCTAGTAAATAACAAGTACAATATGTGAATAAATGTTGCATTAATTGTTTGAAGTCAAATTTCAGAAGAGATCTGAAACTTAGTCTCCAAACACCAAGAGTAGAGCCTGGTTAAGCTCAGTGGTTATAAAATCATATGGTAGTGAAAGGAACACACTAGCAACAACCCAGATTTAAAAAGGTATTATAAATGTGAAATATTGAATAAAGAAAGGAGATGTTTTATCAGATTATTGATAAATCTGATACCAAAATGAAAATGCATGGTTTTTATATACTTATTTTCCAGCATGCTCTATTAAAATATTATAACATTGTATGCACTTTATTTCCTTAACATGCTAGTTACATTTACATGACAATATTACTTGATCATTTATGTTCCTAGCCCATGAGTTGATTACTATACAATATGTTGCTGTTTATCAAAATTTATGCTATTAACAAAAGATTGGAATGGATTTAAAAATTTGTCCTTAAGTTCATAATTGTCATTTGGCCATTTTCCTGAAGTATTTTTTACTTTTCCAAAATTTTGCTTTCATTACCTAAGTTGCATTTTCACATTAGTTTATACCAAGTTTAGAAGTGGTTCTTTGCTCTTGTATAGTTTGCCCAAAAGAAAGTGAAGACTTCTTTTTCTGTAATGATTTAGAATATATGCACATACAGGAAGTGACATATCTGCTACACAAAGTGACCTTGACTGTTTAAGCAAGTGTCCAACATCACTAGGTTATGGATACCCTGAGTGAAGAATACCTGTAGTTTTCTGCTGAACCAATCTTCAAAGAAACAAGACTCCCTTATGCTTGCTAAAAGGACTTATTTGCTGAATCTTCTGTTTTGCAGAAATACGTTTGGGTACCCACTGTGAGCATACCTTGTGGTACCCCAATCGTCACTGGAAAATGGTGTGCAGTTCCCTTGCTCAATGACAATGTTTCTGAAATCTCTCAGTTGGGATTCAGTACTTCTCCCTTACAAGGTTGTCTACAGCTGCAATTGATTTCTTGACCAGATCTAGGCATGTCCTTAGTGCACGCACATTCAATACAAAATTCACCATACCATGAGAAAATTGTATTGCATGATTGACATGCATTCCCCCACACATTATTCATACAATGATAAATTTTTACTCCATTACACCTTCAAAAATTGAATTACTGCTCACTGGGCCCATTTGGACAAATCCCTGTTTTAAACACATTCAGTTCAATACGCCTCTGCACATGTAAACAACACACTGCACCATCAGAACGATACCAGTCTGTTTCTTACATACAATGCCACAGACCAGAGCAAACATAGAGCATTGTTAAGCTATGATACTATAACAAAAGCCTTAGTTTCATTTGGGCAACCCCTAAACATTTTATACCTACTTCTACTCCTGTCTCATTTTTGCTTCCCTCTGTATACATATCAATTATATATTCTTTGTCTTTAAATTATTGCCACATTGGAATTCTTTCTGCAGGATTTTTTGTAGTTATTTGACACATCCAAAGTTACAATTTTTTCACTGAGTGTTAGTCTTCCACTAAGGTCTATTATGGTATTATAGTACTTGGCTCTTTCTATTAAGGTAAGGGTGGATCCTATTATAATATATAATGTCTTATATGATGCATTTCTGTAGATCTTGGTCATCTCTATGTTTACAAATATTCATACCATTTTTAATTTGATATCATTATAATCTTTCCTGATGGATTTAATCCAAGCTGGTGCTTCATAGGACAGAATAAGCAAAATATCCCCTTTTTATATTATTCTCATCACATTTAGCCTTAGCCAGAGTTTATTTTAGCAGACTTTGATAGAGTGTACATCAATTTGATGCTTTTGTGTGCTATATATCCTATGTGTTGATTGAACTCTTGTAAATGATGAGCCCAAGGTATTTCATACAGCTTACTTGTTCCATTTTCTGAGTTCCATTTTATACTTACATCGTGTCTTGTGATGTACATTAATTTCGAATTTTGATGATTGAACAATCCTTTGTTCATTGCAGCCCATTCTGCAATCTTACGTAATTGATATTTGAATTATTTTCAATTTCAAGTTTTTTCTTTCATTTGATTAACATAATTAGGTTATCTTGTTGAATTAAAAGTAAAACTTCTAAAATCATGTCAACACATTAAAACTCTCTTGGTGTTTCACATTAAAAGTTTTAATGCGAAACGTCAAGAAAGTTTTAATGTGTTGACATGATTTTAGAAGTTTTACATTTAATTCAACAAGATTTATGATAGTTTCAGTGTGCGAATTCCTACATTCATTTTTAATTGAATAATTAGGTCATCTACTTAAGCATTTACTTTTGTGTATTGCTTACATTCCTGTTTTGATAGAGAGACATGCTGGATATTCCAAAGTCTGGGTTCACAGCATGAACCTTAGGGACATACTTTACTGGGACTTCTTCCAATTTCTACATTATCTGCTGGTCCTTCTCCTCTTGCTGAAGCAGCTTCTCACAAGGTTATAGATGTTTTTGGGACATTGTAATCCTCTCAGCACATTTAGAATATTATGCAATATCAAATGCACCTTTAATGTTGAGGCTGATATTTGCTATGTATTGTTTTTCTGCCAGATTTTTCCACATGAATTTCTTAACTGCAATGACAGTGTCTACTACTTCTGTTTATGATATGAAATTATAGTGGTTCCTGTTTAGTAAGCCTTTAGCATTTAGGAAATGCATTATTCTATTTGCCAGTAATTTTTCCAGTACCTTAGCAACCATGCTTCTCAGACTTATTGGTCAATATTTGTAGATATCTGTTTGTTCTTTTCCAGGTTAATATAATGGGAAGAAATTTTACTCTTTTCCACTCTCTAGCAAAGCTACCAGTTCTTAGGCATCTGTTGTGCCTGTCATGAACAATGGCAGTTTAAATACTAGAAGCAAAATATCACTCATTAATTCACCATCTCTTTAGCTTTTTTATATCTCATTTTGAGTGAATGGTGCATTGAATAGTGTTTAGAGAGGTTGTTTCGACAAATTGCGAATTTATGACACCTGTTATTTCTTTTGTCATGTTCTGGTGTAAATTTATCATAGTTCATTGTGCTGATGAATGAATGGTATTTAATCCCCGTTTTTGCTACAGAGGCACCACAGGCAATGGATACTGATGTTCCATGAGATGAAATGATATATTGGGAAAGAATTTATTTTTAAGGGAGGACACGTTCCAGGTCTAAGTTTAGGGTACCTCCCTGGCATTTGCCATTTATGAGGACTGAGGAAAACTTGGAAAAAACTCAATCAGGGGGGACGGTCCTGGGAGAATTGGAACCCCAGACCTCCAGCTCATGAGTTCACGCCTTAATGATCTTGGCCACCCATGGCAGTTTGTGCTGATGAGATCTGGCAGGTTAGTCCCAGCTTCATTCCTTAGGGTGGGGAGTGTGGTGCTGTTCCTAGTCTTACCTGATAGCAGCTTATATACTACATTCCAAGGATTTTGTGGTGGTGATGCTGCAGTATTATTTCAAGAATTTAGTTTTTTCTCATCATATGGCAGTAACCTTTTAGCATTTTCATATGTTCTTTTATCCCCCTACCCTTTTTGGGGGGAGGGGTCAGGTGCCTTCTCCTTAGGGCATTTGTCTTCTTCCTCATGATGGTCAATTCAATAGTCTACCAGGAAATTGTCCTTGCAATGGAATGCCAATATTGTATTTTGCTTATTTTATCAATTTTTGCATTCTGTAGTTATTGCCATTTGAAATGAGTTTGCTCTATCTTCTATTTTGGTCCTATTCAATAATATGTTATTTATTTCTGTGTGTCATATGTAGAGATGGAAAATTCTTATAGATTGGCCCTCAAATTCTTGAATAACTATGGTGAATTTTTTCTTGTAAAACTTAACATTTTTTGGGTAAATCTAAAAAATTCTCAAGTGAAACTGAAAAATTCCAGAGTAAAACCACAAATTCATTTGATGTAATATAAATACCAAGAGATATAACTGTTATAAGAAACAAATTTTATTTTTAAATGTTATTATCAGTGTAATAAAGTGCAATTTACTTTTAATTTTAAAATTTTTTTTCTTTTCATATGAACAAGAAGTCAAATGTTCAAAGTTTGTTGTGCTGTAAGAACACATGCAAAATTAGAGAAGAATCTTTTGCAATCCATTTTGGAGACAGGAATCCACAGTATGCTCCCTCTGCAAATTCATTGATCACCTGAATGCCAAATTCCACAGATATGTTGGGGTTATTTGTTAGCAACTTGCCGTTGGTCCTGGTGGTGTAGTGGTTACCATACTTGCCTCCTACACCCAAGATCGCGGGTTCGAACCCGGCCAGGACCGATGGATTTTTTCGGGCGTAAAAATCCTAAGTATGGATGGCTTCCTTCAGAACGGAAGTAAAGCCGTGGGTCCCGTGTCGTACATTTACAGCACGAAAAAGAGCCTCAAGCCGGAAAGAGAGGCCTCTGAGCAAAATTTGTTGGCCGTTTCATGCCCTGAGTTGAATGGGATGCTGATGACCTGAGATGTTAAAGAGCGTCCATAAATAAATCAATTAAAAAAAAAAGTGCAAGTTGCCTATAGATGTGAACTGCTTCAACTGGTTCTTATCTTCCAAAGGTTGGAATCTTTGAAAGGCTCAGTTTTTCAACTTTAAGCTGCTGGGCTATTACATGCTGCCTGCAGAAAAGATCTGAAAAAGTTTGAGGAATTTTCAAGCAGGTTCTCCTTTCATAAGCAGCTCCAATTTGAGCAATATGTGATTTGACACCTTCTACATGTGTTGATACAGTCTGCCCTTAGCATACTGAGTGCATCCTGCACCTTATTGCAGAAGATTCCCCCAACAAATGTTTGTAATTTAGTCTTAGGTTTTCACAGCTTAGGATATACCTCAGGAGCTACAAGCTTTGCATTTGTTTCTAACCTCACTAGCATGGGATAGACAAGTGATTTTTTTAATAGTGTCAAATGTCTGTTTTTACTTCTGAGGAATCACAGGTGGTGGACACTGATGATATTTGAGATGAATGGGCACTAATGACCACTGTTTTTTGCTCTTAAAATTTAATCATCAATGAGATGAAATGATAAATTAGGAAAGAATTATAGATTATTGAGGATAGATATTTGCCAAAAAAGGATTAATTTGCACTACTTTTAGATCCTTAGAAAGTCTCTGGAGATATGATGCATTTTCAAAACACTATTTGCCATTCTGTGATTATAAAAAAAAAATAATCAAAGAAAATGTTCCAGTTCTCTGCCAGCCGCTTCAAAGCAGTTCCAGCAAGTTGGAATTAGGATGGGCAAGAAACAGCTGATGATCCCTTTTCCCTTGTCTGGAATGCATGCCTCCTCTTCCTTACCTTAAGGAACATAAGCTTAATGCTGATTATACAAATTTACATGGTAGGTATGAAAATTTTGATGACATTATCCGAAAGATAGATTTTGAGAGTCCAACACTGCACATGTAAAGCCTCTTCTGGAAGGGGAAGGGAAAGGCCTTCATAGCAAGCAGTCATGTAAGAAGCAGAATCACTCACTCATGCCACCATCTGCTTAAAGCTTACTTCCTAGCCTTGAAGAGCATGATACAGCTCTAGCACAGGTGCTCCTTCCAGAAATGTAACTGCTGCCACATGCTGCTCCTGAGATTGGGAGGGCACCACTGTAGATAGAAGCACAACATACACGGTCCTTCCCATCTTATCCTATGTCTTGTTGGATAACATTGCGACTTGCTTCCCTTTTATAGCAGATCTTTAATCTTTTTTCTGCTTTTTGCTAGAAATGGCAAATATTGCTTTTGAAGCGCATCACTGCAATGTAAATATCAATCTCATTGACATTTTTCTTAATCCAGCTTCTGAATGCTGGATGGTCTGCCCTTTTATGTGGTATATTTGCAGCAACCATCTACACATAATAAAATTTACTTTAGCAATCTGGAAAAGTAACCACCAAATTATTAGAAAAGTAAAATACTTTCAAAGGACACTTCATTTGCTTCGCGATAATTACATAAAAGTTCCAAATAGTTCATCCACTGCATATGCCACATTTGCACATGATAATAGTTCCACTGCAATAAGGCAATGCATGGTAAAAAGTGATGAAATGATAATGAAACATACTTGAAAAGCTCAATTTTGTAATAAGGAACAACATATTGCAGCCAGAAAGGTAAAAACAGCATAATCTTATAGTTGTAAATATGTTACTGGAGCACTTGCATTTAATAGCTAGTAATCTCCCCCCTCAGTCCCACCAAAGTTATATTTTTCCTTATAGGGTTACTCTATTGTGATACTATTTATTTGTTCATGGGTAAAGGTAAGGGCATGAGATGCTAAATTGTAGTGTCAATAGTGCCTGGTACCCTTGTTCCAACCAGGGAGTAGTGGGTGTACTATACAATTGATACATTTAGGTATAGAGAGGATAAACAACATGGCATGAGTGTCGGTCCTGGTGGTGTAGTGGTTATCATACTTGCCTCCTACACCCAAGATCGCGGGTTCGAACCCGGCCAGGACCGATGGATTTTTTTGGGCGTAAAAATCCTAAGTATGGATGGCTTCCTTTAGAACGGAAGTAAAGCCGTGGGTCCCGTGTCGTACATTTACGGCACGAAAAAGAACCTCAAGCCTGAAAGAGAGGCCTCTGAGCAAAATTTGTTGGCCGTTTCACACCCTGAGTTGAATGGGACCTGATGACCTGAGATGTTAAAGAGCGTCCATAAATAAATAAATAAAAAAAAATAGCATGAGTGCCCTGATATGACCCTACATATAGGAAGCTAATTGCAAGCAATCCTATGCGACGAACGTTGCTGGTTATCTGGTGGTAGCAGAATCTCGCATTATAAGGGAGGTTCAATCTGGTGCCACTTGGATGCTGCTGTTCTTCTGCATCTCTGTTGTTGGTGTTTCGAAAAGGAAGGTGTTGTGTCCAATTACTATGGTCAATTGTTTTGGTGCACTCAGGGCCATTGCTTGCTTGAGTTCAACTAATTTGCCCAAGGCAGTATTTCAGTATCTGCAGATTGTTCACAGTTGTGCTGAATGTTCTTGGAGAGTTTTGGTGATCCTCAAGCA
This sequence comes from Metallyticus violacea, assembly GCA_030762175.1. Taxonomy (NCBI): domain Eukaryota; kingdom Metazoa; phylum Arthropoda; class Insecta; order Mantodea; family Metallyticidae; genus Metallyticus; species Metallyticus violacea. Next base: position 185,033,833 of record CM060846.1, on the reverse strand, counting down.
TGTGTTTTAATTTATCTTGTGTTAATGAGTATTGGTTCATTGCTCAGTATATGCCTCTTCCAAGGCATTGAAGCACTATGAGAGATTCGACAGCTTCACACTGTCAAATTCTTCTTGGCTTGTGGAGGTCAATTCCATAGTGATCTGGTGTATTGCAGGTTCTAATATGCTGGTGATGCCTTGAGGCAGGTCAGCTGTTAGGTTTACTATGGCTGCTTCTAGTTTCTATAGTTTAGTATAATTCCTTCCTTGGTCAAGTGGTACAAGTAGGTGAGTCTGTTTTGATACTTCTTTGGCTTCAAGGCCAGTGTAATAATTTAAACAGTTAAAATCTTCCAGGCTGTTGTGCCGTGGTCCATGGTTTAATATGCTACCATAGCATTCACCAACTATTGAAGATAGCATCATCAGTGGATGATGAACAACACCTGACTGCTAAAAGATGACAGTATTGATCTATCTCTGTTTGGTTTTAAAAGGTTGATCATTATCACATGTGCAACAGAAATGGAGAGGAGGGAGGGTGTAGTTTTATAACTTTAACTTATGTATTCACCTTTTTATACTTTACTCCATTCACTTACACAAAAGTAAGACGTGTTTCGGGAGAATCTCTCCCATCTTCAAAGGGTGTAGTTGTTTGTTTCTAAGAACCGGTTACCATGTGCTACTTAAGTGACATTCGCCGTCTCTGTTAAAGTTGATAGGATGTTGTATATCCAATGACTCCCTCCTGAGTAGATTGAAAATGTCTTGTTATTGTAACCACCTGTTTTATGCAACCACCTGTGTATGCCATGGCAATCATTAATGGTATGTTCTGATACTGCAGATCATTCAGGTTGATTAAGACAAAGGTGTCCCTACTGTTACTCCAATCGTTTTTTAATCAATCTCCCAGTCATGGCTATGTACACTTTGCCACACATGGCATTTTATAAATTGCTGTAGTGTCAAGAGGATTCCTAGAGTATTTGGCATTATCAAGCATTTGTCTTAATTTAACAGTTGATATGAAGATAAGACTGTATGCCTTTTCCTTTAATAAACGTGCTATTCACATAGTAACTCTTCTATGTATGCTAGAAAAGCCTTTGGTTTTTTGTTTGAGTTGGTGTTAGAAGTCATTCGATTAGGATGGCTCTGTCAATATCTTTGTTACTATATCCATTGGCCTTAAAAACATCACAAAGATTGTTTAGCCCATATTTAAGATGTTCTGTGACGGTTTTAGCTCTGTGTATTAAAGTCTTGATTAGAGTTCTTTTTTGTGCCAAATGGTAATTCAATCTGGCATTGAGATATCTTTCCATATGTGCGTACTTTCTATAAACTTGATGATCAAGGACTCCTGATCATTTCCTCTGAACTAAGACATCTAGAAAGGGAAGTGTGTCATTACTTTCTCTTTCCATAGTGAATTTGATACTTTTATGGACATTATTTAGGTGTTCTAAAAAGAACAGTAGTTTGTGATGTCCAAGTTGCCATATAACAAAAGTATTGTCCACATTTCTCAACCAGAGTGAAGACTTATATTCAGCAGTGTCTAAAGCCTTCTCCTCGAAACGTTGTATGAAGAAATTCACTATTACGGGACTTACTGGACTTCCCATTGCTATTTCTTCTTTCTGTACACAGAATTTGGTTCTCTATTGAAAGTAGCTGGAGGTTAGGACATGTTTGAATAATGTAATTTTTTCTGCTTTGAAGTGCAGTTGTAAGAGTTCCAAGGTGTCCTTGATGGATACATTTGTGAACAGAGATTCAACATCAAAGCTCACAAGAATATTGTTCGGCTTGATGACGATTCTACCCGTTTTGGCTTCGGTGATATGGGCAGTTATCGTGGGCCGTAATACATTCCACGGGGCGAGTGGGCAAGTTGCAAGTGGTGAAGTGAACATTTCGGCCACACGTTGCGCCGAAACGGCGTCGTTGGGATAAACTGAGCTTGGCACAGTTTGCTGTGAGGTAGCTTGATCCCCAGTAGTGGCAGCGAGGTGTCTGCGTGCAGGGTTCCACGGAGGGGCCATAGCTGCGACAAGCAAATCGTTCCTTTCGGCTTGGTTGGATTTCATAGTGCTGCCCTGCGATCCGTTTACCTTACAATACCTCATCCGCACAGTTCGCCTTCTCCAAGAAGATGAGGCGAACTAATGGTGGCGGTTCGTGCACTGATTTGATTCCAGCTGTTCTGGCTGCCGAGGTGCAGTGCAGCTGGGCTTTGTAGAGGAGGTAGTGCTCCTGAATTGTTTGGAGATGCTAGTAATTACTGCACTGAATGAGTTGGTTTTCTGCATAGGATGTTGGTGAATGATTGCGGTGGCTATGGTTGTCGGGTTCATCTGGGGTAACTGGGCTTGAGCAATGAGCGGGGAGCGGCGATGTTGCCGTTGAGGTAGATGTGGCGGCTGTTGTGGCTACTGTCTTCTTATTGGTTCTTCTGGTTTTGGCTTGCGCTGCAGCGTTAGTTTTTCCTCGAGCCATGAAGATTCTTGAATGTGTTGCTCTCACTGCGAACATTGCGGAACTCCGCTCCCCCTCTCCTCACCTTGGCGGTGCAATACTTATATAGTCACAGGCTGCTCCTACTAATGACGCCTGCACTCCTTCCAGTGCGGATATAACAACGGGCAACATAACTGGGCTATTCCGATCATTAATTTTTAAACCATCTGAAGCTACCCCAGCTGAAACCTCGCCAAAATGCTGTCGAACTCCTGTATTTCCAAGGAAATACGGATTAAGTTAAGCAACTTTGGACGTGGTCGACACTTGAATAGGTGGCCAGATGCCCACCCATAGCATGACGAGCTACACTACGCGTGTTAACAAGCAAGTAAGTGTTAGAGGCGACACATATATTCAATCATACCACCACCCACCCGACATAAATTATTCCGACATGTCAGCAAACTTAAGAGAATAGGTGATATAGCCACAATGTGGCCAGGTACTTTCCGAAACCAGATTCCTTTACAACAGGGAATTGGCCCGAAATGGATCGGATCGGATTCTAGCCGAACTAACAGACACACATGAAAAAATGGAATTGTCCATTAATACATGTACACACACACTAACTTACTAACCTTAACCTAACCTTAGGTAAATCATAGAAACCGGTCGACCCAGTGGTTTAATGCGGCGAGCTACGGCCTACGCTCATCCTCTTTGTGTAAATATAAATTGATAGCAGATTGTGTGTTACTATGTTGGCGGGTAAATCGTTGTTGTGGTAGTGGCAAATCATCTTTCTACAGCAGAACCTACGTAGTGTCATCCAGCAACTAGTCATGATAAACAAAACCGCCTGTGGTGCCTCAGTAGTAAAAACGGACGTTAAACACCATTCAAAAAAACTATAAACAAAATAAGTGAGTGCAACAAGAACCGAAATGCTCCACGAACTATTTGGAACAATTACCAAAAATTACCTCTGCTTACTAGCATAAGCATACAAAGTACGTATGAAGTTTATTCAATTAATTTGAAAATATCCCTTGGCTTCTTTTGCGCCTTCCAATGTCTCGAACACTGTTCGTTGTCGTTTACGAGTCTTCGTTGCTTTAACGTAAGCCTTCGCCACGTCCTTCCGAAAGCCGTCCGAAGTTTCCCTGATTAACACACTGATCGTTTCATACCACCAGCGGTGAACAGCCGCACTCTGTCATCGCGGCTAATTTTGGGTGGAATTAGAAAGAAATATCTTGTACCTACATAGGCATTGCAGACCACGAGATTTGCACATCGGTTTGTATTGGCTACACCAGTTATGGAGAACATGGCTATTTGGATTCTCATGTCATCAGCGTCTCTTCAATTCCGATAGTGAACCGGCCGATAAATTTTGCTCAGAGGCCTCTTCTTTCAGGCTTGAGCTTTCTCGAGATCTATCTCGAACTACGACACGGGATCTAGGCTGTACTTCCCCTCCGAAAGAAGTCATAATTAAGATTAAGATTCCGAAAAAATCCATCAACCCTGGTCGGGATTGAACCAGCGATCTCCAACGTGTCTGTGTAGTGTGCTCTATATGAGTATGGAACTAAGGAAAGTAACCGAATGTTGCCGAAATAAATCACCGCGGGAACTGAATATCGTCGATGTTCTCGTCTTTTTGTACGAATTTATCTAAAGTGTTACTAACCCCTGAGCATGGAAAATTAATTACTAGGCAGCGTAACGAAAATATCATGTAAAGTTTTCACCAAACTTTCTTAACATACAAATTGCATCAACTGTTTGAAATTATTCCATTTAATACAAAGAAAAGTTCAAATTCGTAATTTTTCGATATTTCGCGAGTGAAAATCCACCAGTAAATCCTCTATACCACCCTGCAAACACTTTTACCCACTTTTTCACATATTGACTTTTTTTGCTAATTTTCTGGGTGTCTGGTCATACGTTTCATTGTTGATTTTCATTAATTGTTGCAATTAAACGTTCTGTAATCGCTTTGACTATACTTTATCCCATTATTGGTGATCCTGTGTTAAAGGCACAAAAGACACCAATAATGTGTTGAAGGGGATGAGCTTGTGATCCAAACAGGTTTCTTCTTTCCTGTACTCCCATTTGTTTATTAATGTGATGCGCTGGCTATTGGTTAGCATTAAATATACATTATTAGATCCTCTATTGGTATATGTTGGCCTACCATGTTTTCATTCATGATATTTTATTGATTTATAATCCAGAATTTTTTCTAGTTTGCCTTAGCATTGCACCAGAGCCTTGATCTTGAGTTGCTATTTATTGAGATAATGATGCATCTTCCTTGTGCATAGAGCAGTATATCTTTAATTTGAATAAAATCCCTTTCTATGTAATTTTCAATATCTAGAGGTACATACTGGCAATGATGAAAATTAAGCCTTCCTATGAAACTTCTAGTACAACTACATCTTCATCTGATAGTGGCATCATGTGTTTGCATCTACTGCTCTGTCAAAGGCAATGATAAACACTCTACTTTTCTGAGTTCAAGATGAAATTAAGGTGTGTGTGTGTGTGTGTGTGTGTGTGCGTGTGTGTTTTTTTTTTATACTTATTTTTCGGTATGCTCCATTACAATATTGTATGATCATTATAATCTATGAGTTGATTACTATATAGTATGTTGCAGTATTTATGCTATTAACAAAAGTTTGGAATTATTTTAAAAATTTGTTCATCAATTCATTATTGTCAATCGGTCATTTTCCTCCATATAAACTCACCAAAGGTAAGAAACACAAACCTTGTCATTTCATAATGTACCAGATGACAACCAAAGAAAATGCAGAAGAAATAATAGAGATGCAAAATGCAGATCTAGAATTAAAAGGAGAAGATATCAAACCAAAATTTATCCATGTGTATGCGTACATTTTGAATTGAGCAAGAGCTCTAGGATGTACCATATATCAAATACAACATGCACACATGCAAGCACAAACACATAATTAAGTTCAAAATATCCATTCATACTGTAGAAGGTGCGAGGTATCAAAAATTCTTTAAATTCATTTTAATTATATAAATTTATGTTCATTATCTAATAATTTAATTTGTTGGGTAGGCCACTATATAGCTGAACTGCAGAATAGTAGGCATATTTCTGGAAGAGTCGTGAAGATGGCATGGTAAATAATCCAAACTGAATCAGATACAGCTAATGGGAACAATATTTCCCATGCAGTTCTTGGTGACATTGATGGTTATACCAAAGCGTTCAATTTATATTTCTTAACTGCAGCTAAGGGGCAGAAACTAGGACTGTTTTGAAAGTTACTGCATTTGGTCTATTCCCACAAGCATACATAGAAATGTGGTGTAAATTTAAAATAAATCTCACAAAGCAAATAGAAATTTAAAAAATTATCCCATCATTAAAGAGAAAAAACTCATATGGTTGAGATGGATAAGCACCCAATTGTTAAAATGTTGTTCTCATTAATTATGTGAACTTCTTAGCCACATTTGCAATCATTCATTCTTAACAGGAATATTTCCAGAAAGAATAAAGCAGGCCATAATTAAGCCTCTATACAAAAATGATGATAAATATAACCTTCCAGTTACAGGCCTATTTCACTCTTACTGCATTTTCAAGGTAGTAGAGAAGGCTATGTATAATAGCATTGCAAATTATCTTGACTCAAACAATATTCTATCAGTATCTTAATTTAGGTTTAGGAGAAGATTGTCAACTAGCAATGCCACATTTAACTTCATCACTGAAATATAATGTACTCCAAATTAAAAAAAAAAATTCCTCTGAGAATATTTTGTAACATGATTATGGTTTTTGATTGCATAAATCATGAACTGCTGTTACTGATATAAATTCTTTGGTGTTGACAAGCTATCTTAAATGATATCAAATAACATGATTGGCTTCACTGTGCAAGTTCCAATTTACATTTAAGTATCTTAAATTGGTTTACTTTGTATCTAACTACAGAATCCAAAAATCAATAGTTTTGAATCAATTGATGGAATTACTAAACTTGGTGTCCCACAAGGCTCAATGGGTACTGTACCCCACCCTCTTTCTACATTGTATAAACTAGTGAAAACCTACTGACCTACTGTGGAAATGTGATTCCCGATAAGACTGGAGTTGAAGTTCTGCTACATGCAATTTACCTTCTCAGTCTGATTTATCATCCAAACTCTTTCAGTTGCATTTCTATATGAAGTGAGTACTAAACATTCCATTGTGTATTGTTGAGACATATAATCAAATAATTTATCAGGATTTACCTTGTAGCCTAAGTAAGGAGTCTAAGATAGTACTTTTGCAGATGATACCAGAAGGGGAGCCACATATGCAGCATTCAGACAGCTACAAAGACATTTGAAAAGTTAAATATTTGGTTTGAAGCCAAATCTTTGATTAATCTTTGACAAAACAAATTTTATTCAGTTTAGAACTAAAAACCAGGAGGTATCAAAATTAACCATTAGCTTCACTAATTTCACTAAGAAAATATCCTAACACCAAGTTTTCAGAGCTAGAAATGGACAAGGAATTGAACTGGAAGAAACATATAAAGATTACAGTTCCAAACCCAAACTTGCCTACTTTGCTCTGTGAAGTTTGGATGGGCATGCTCACCAAAATGCATTAAGATTAGTGTATTATACATATTTTCATTCCAACCTGAGTTATGGGACAGTTTATTGGGGTAATTCTGTCCACAGTAAGGATGTATTCATCTTGCAGAAAAGAGTAATAAGAAACCTATGGTGTTGGTTCTTGACAATCATGTAAATCCTTATTTAAGAAGCTCAATATTTTTACTTCCACTACAGAGTACATATATTCTCACCAGCTTTGTTGTTGACGGCTTTGGTAACTGTAAAATGTACCTATCTTTTCATATTTACAACACTACACATGCTACTTACTTTAATAGACCAACAAATCCATTAAAATCTTTTCTGCTGTGCAAGTATATAACAGTTTTCCAGCGTATTGAAATTGCTATAACAGAAGTGCAAACTTTTAAAGAAAAACAGAACAAAAGATTAAACACTCATGCGTTCTTTAATGAAGTATGCCATGCACTTTATAACATTAGCAATAAAGACCCACCACAATGTTAAACATCACTACATACGATGTATTATACAGATGTTCTTCATTGGATCACCTGGAGAGCAAAGCTCAAGGATATTGAACACATAATACAATTATAAAGCATTAAACATAAAAATAGATGAACCAACAAAAATTATTATAAGTATGCCATGTAACTTTATAACCATTAGCAATAAATACCCACCAGTATGTTAAACAATTTAGTTAGTTCACAAAGCAGTCACAGAGACTTAGGAGCAGGCCTCAGCTTCATAGGAGGGTGCATAGTATGAATTTGAGGCTTGAGCGTGCATTGATGACACCTAGAAATTCCCACATTTGTATGATAGATGTAAATCACCTAGGTAGAGATAATTTTACTGTACATGGCCTGCACTTGAATTCTAGAGGGAAAAAGCAGCTTTCGCTCCTTATTGCTGACAGAATCAAGGGTAAGATTCCTGTTGTTATAAATAGTTCAAGGTCCCATTTTTTAGAATAAAAAAACCTGATCCAGGCCAGAAATTCATCAAGTCAAACTTAATAATTGTTAATGTTAAATCAAATGACAATCATATTAATGATCATGATAGCACAGAAAATAAAGTAAAATTGAAGAGTATTCAGCAAGTAATAAAAAATCTCTGTATATTTCATCAAAACATTAGAGGACTTAGAAGCAAAACAGATGAATTATTAAACAGCTTAACTTGTGACAATATAAAACCACATATTATCTGCCTATCTGAACATCATTTGAACCAACAGGAATTATCACAATTGTCATTACATGGTTATTATTTGGGAGCAGGATCTTCAAGGAAAAAACTAAATAACGGAGGAGTTTGCATTTATGTCAGGCAGGATGTACCATATAAAACATTAGATGTATCAAAATTTAATTCAGAACAGGACATTGAATTATGCACAATCCAATAGGATAGCAACAATAAAAAAATAATTATAATTGCTATTTATTGCTCGCCGTTAGGAAACTTTGAAACTTTCTTGATGAAGCTTGAAGATACCTTAAATTTTTTATTTAAGCCTAAACATGAAATAATTATATGTGGAGACATAAATATTGATTACTTAATGCCAAGTGTAAGAATGAATTGACTGAATTCCCTTCTAACTGCATATAATATGGTTCATACAATTAACTTTCCCACCAGGATTGATAAAAACTCTAGCACAGCCATAGATAATATATTTGTAAATTTAGACAAACTGTCATTATATTCTGTGTCTCCATGATGCTCAAGTAATAATAAAAAAAAAATTCTATAATAAAACTCAAAGAATGTTATAGATATATAAAATATAGAGATATTAATGCTAACCTCAATTAAATGGCGGTTACACTTTGACAAGATTCGTAGAATAGTGTTTACAGTCCAAATAATGTTAAGTAAATTCAACAATTTTTTTACATATTTTTAAATTACATTTTGAAGCATATTTCCCAATAAAAATTAAAAAAAGAAGTTATAATATGAGCAGGGAATGGTTAACCCAAGGAATTAAAAAATCTTGTCAACATAAAAGACAATTATATATCAGTAAAGACCTTAAATTAAACATACATTTTAGAAAGTACTGTAAGATACTTAGGAAAGTCATAAAAGCAGCGAAAGGCCTCCATTACCAAACACTTATTAATCAGTCAAAAAACAAAATAAAAAGTACTTGGAATATAATAAAACAAGAAACAGGCAAAAATCTGCAACAAGACGATGCAATAATCTTAAATATTAACAATCAAGAGATACAACACTCTGCATACGTAGCAAACGAGTTTAATGATTACTTTCTTAATGTAACAAAAAATTTACATTTATATTCTGGTGATAAAAGAGATGCTTTAAAAATTTTACAAGCACCCACTCCCCCTCATAATAATGAATTCAAACTAGGTATCACTACCCCACTAGAAATTAGTAATATCATTAGGAAACTAAAATCAAAAACCTCTTCTGGCTATGATGAGATCAACAGCAAAGTCATAAAGGCCTATGCAAAGGAAATTAGTACCCCCCTTAGTCACTTGTGTATTGAATCTTTAACATTGGGTGTATTTCCTGAGAGGCTAAAATATTCAATAATGAGGCCTTTATACAAAAGGGAGAGAAGATAAATGTCACTAATTATAGACCTATAGCTATTTCAACTACATTTTCTAAGGTGTTTGAGAAAGTAATGTACAATAGGCTTTACCATTACCTTGAAAGTAACAATATTCTAGCTGGTGATCAGTTTGGCTTTAGAAAAGGAATTTCAACAGAAAATGAAATCTATAGACTCACTAATGGAATTTTAACTGCATTTAATGATGGAACACATGTAGGAAGAATATTTTGTGACTTAGCTAAGGCTTTTGACTGTGTCAATCATGATATTCTGATAGATAAATTAGCTTTCTATGGAATAAAAACCAATATTTAAAATGGTTTATATCCTACCTTGACAAAAGGAAACAAAAGTAGTGATAAATTATCCCTTCAATAATGAAAACAATGCATCGGAGTGGGGAATGATTAACCATGGAGTGCCTCAAGGATCTATTCTGGGTCCTCTTCTTTTTCTAATATATATAAATGACCTCTCCTTATCTATCAAAGATGTAGGAAATGCTGTTCTATTTGCAGATGACACAAGAATATTGATAAATGGAAAGAGCCTTAATGATTGTGCCATTAAATTAAATTTGGTTCTCAGTTCATTGTGTGTATGGTTCAAAGCAAACAAATTGTCTCTAAATCTAGATAAAACAAATGTTATGAAATTCATTACTCACAGATCTCCAGATCCACAATTACAGATAGGATATTATAACAGTGTATTTTCACAACCCAAATATATTAAATTCCTTGGTTTAATAATTGATAACCATCTGAATTGGAAAGATCACATTGATCTTATTACACCTAAACTAAGCAGTGCATGCTATGCAATACGTGCATTAGTAATGTTGGAGTCCATTAAGACTTTAAAACTAGTTTATTATGCTTATTTCAACTCAATAATGAAGTACAGTCTAATATTTTGGGGAAATTCAATTAAGTGAACATGTCTTCCTGTTACAGAAAAAAGTCATACGAATAATCGCTGGTACACATAGTAGACATTCATGCAGAAACCTCTTACGAAATTTGCAATTTTAACTCTTCATTGCGAATATATTTTATCCCTCATGAACTTTTATATAAGAAATAAACAAAAAATTGTTCAAAATCAAAATATACATGACAAGAATACTAGACAAAAAGCAAATCTACATCGCCCAACTTCAGCACTTTCATGCCATCCAAAAGGCATTTATTATGAGTGCATTTTAGTGTACAATGCTCTTCCCTCTAGCCTAAAAATCTTAATAAACAATGACAATTCCTTTAAATCTGCTGTTAGAAAATACCTATGTAAAAAGGCCTATTATTCTGTAAAGGAATATATGAGCGACAATATTATACTGCACAACATATCAATGTATATGTAAATATGTATATAATAAAATTTGTAAGATTGATTTGTCTGTTTTTGGTGTTGGTTGAGTTGTTCTAAGTGTTCTTTTTTTATTTTTATTGTAATTATTTATGTAGATGCAAACAAATTTTTGTAAATACAGATTGAAAACTACTGTGGTAATTGTATATGACAAGTTCAAAGTTTGTAGGTCTCTGTGGCTGCTCCACGAACTCACTGAATGCCCCGAGAACTAACTAACTAACTAAAATTTGTCATTTACAATTACCACAGTAGCATATTCTACATTTACAAAAAAATATTGTATACATCTGCATAAATAGTTACTTTGTGCAATAACATGATAAATTCATTAATTATGCTATATCAAAATTAAAATATTCATCCCTATTATCAAAGGCATATTTAAAAATCTCTTTTATTTTCTTGAAAAGTTCACACTTTGTAAAATACCCATTACCATATTAACCTTGGTGAAATAACATGATAAACTCATAAATTATGCTCTATGAAAATTAAAACACTTGTCTGTATTATTGAAGAACATGAGTGTATAAAAATTACTTAAATTATTTTTTTAAAAGCTTGCACTTTTGAGAATTAATGATGTGTTCAATATCTTGACCATTGCTCCCCACAAGATTTAAAGAACAAGAAGAGAACTTAGGAATAACATTTCCAAGCAAAGAATGAATTACGAACACAGCACTAAAAACTGGACATAGCCAAGACCCCTATGGTACTGATTAGTGATCCAGAGGTCTGTGATTGGACAAAACCCACCTCCCAGGCACATTTTTCTCAGTACTCACATCAAAGTTTTCATTTCATGCATCATCTGTGTCTACCAACAGTGATGCAAAAGTGATAAAATCTGGCATAAAAATAGGGTAATTGTTCTGAATGGTTCATCCAACACTTAGACTCATGTTCCACTTATTTTGCTTATCATGACTAGTTGCTTACGATTTCTGCTGCTATATGACGCTAGATATGTTTAGCTGGAGTTAGTTGCCACCACTACAACGATTCACCCGCTAACATAGTAACAAACAATCCACTTTACGAAAAAGTGCGGAGGATAGGCCGTCAGGCCGTAGCTTGCCACAGCAAATCACTGGGTCTACCGGTTTCTAGGATTTACCCGAGGTTAGTTTTAGGTTCGTGTGTGTAAATGAATTATATACGAACTAATTTTCTACGAGTTTGGGTTAAAATTGCGCTAGAAAGCAGTTATGCTACCCATTCTTAAATCCGCCCTAGAGTGGGTGGCTAAATAAGTAATGCACCGTCTAGGATGTCGGCAGAGAACCGCGGAAGGAGGTTAATAGCTATTATAGCTTTTAGATGAAAGTGCTCCAGCAACATATTTATAACTATAATATTATGCTGATTTTACCATTCTGGCTACAATATGTTGTTCCTTATTAAAAATTTAGTTTTTCAGGCTGTTTCAACTTCATTTTATTACCTTTTAACTCGCGGTTTTATTGCGGCGGAAGTATGAACGTGTGCAAATGCAGCATATGTACTGGATGAACCTTTCGGAACAGTAGTTTTCTTTCTGTATACTGTTCATATACTGGCTACCAGTGCTATTTTAACCTTCATTACTCGATGTCAATGAATTTGTATTACAGGTACTTACCATATTTCATATTATTCCACATGGATAACAATTTTGTTTTCACTTTGCCCTCGCTCTCCTGGCTTTCATTTGGTTCACTTTCCTGTCTTCGCAGTTTGAATAGCTTATTCCTAACCTCAGCATTCATTGCAGCACAAAAAAATGTAGTTTTTTTAGGGGGAGGGGACTACCAATTAGGTGGTACTTTGCGCTGTTAAAAAAATTCTCTATCATCAATATTTCTATTTCTTAACATTTCCATTCCCGTAAAAGTATCTTCTTCCACTCATATTATACACCATGAATACACTCTTACAAATTCTATTTCCAAATTGTAGGCAGGGTTGTTAGAAGGTCAGTGCACTAAAGCCATACCAACTTTTGAAAATTGTACTGATCATATGATTAAGATTGATAAACTTTCCATAGGGGTTTTGAACAATATGTACTATTTACAGAAAATGGAACAACACAAAATTATATTAATGATATCCATATGCGGATTAATAATGTATAAATACACATGACTAGCGTATTAAAATATTTAAGGTTTTACTGAATCGTCACATATCAAACATATAATACAAAAAGGAGTGATGGAGTAGAAGCCTATGTCAACAATTTGGATTTTTTGCTCACTTATTTATAGTATATACTCTTATAAACAACGTGAAAAATTGTGGTTCGTGTGCAGGATATCGAAATTTGAGAGGTTTGATATGAAAGTAGAAAAGAACGTTATTCTCTAGTGAGAGCCCACCGTCATGTTGCACTGCAATTGTAGGTTGGTACCTAGAATCTCATAGCCAACTTACGCTAGGTGGTACAAGGTTCTCCATTCAATGACCTTGTTTCTATATGTAACAAGTTGATTATTTGGTACATTTGGTACTTCACACAATTACACGCTGTGTCGAGCTCAAAGCAGTACCAAGAAGTATCACAGGGAAACGATAAAACTGAAATATCTGAAAGCATTAAGAATTATCTATATAAAAGGGACAGGGATAATCCCTAAGAAATGGTGAGTAGTACGCCAGTAGTACTAGTAGCAGTAGTAGTAGAACGCTGAACTCAAAGAATGTGATTTTTTCAATGGTGTTTACGCCCGTTTTAACTACTGACGCACCATAGGCAGTGTACATTGATGACACATGAGATAAATGATAAATTGGGAAAAGATTTTTTTGAGTATGAAACGTTCGAGGTCTAAGTTTAGGGTACTTACTCGGCATTTGCAATTATGAGGACTGAGGAAAACCTGGTAAAAACCTCAGTCAGGGGGAACAGTTCTGGTGGAAATTGAACCCCAGACCTCCAGCTCATGAGTTCACGCTTAACAATCTTGGCCGCCCGTGGAGGTAAAGTAGTTGCGAGCTGATTCGATACCACGCTGCAAAATAATACATTAGCGCTTTATTTACATTTCATTGTCAGTCGGTATGGCACGTTATAGCCTTACCAGAGGGAGAGAGGGACATAAATTTATAGCTGAATTATCCTGCTTTCGCCACAGTCATTGCATTACAAGAAACATTGTTAGAAGAATCGGGGATAATTGCCTAAGTTTCTCCATTTAATATATAAAACAAAACGGGGCTGAAAACACTGTCAGCATTAAAACCTATGCCCAAGATAAGATTCGAACTCGCGACACTTTGAATACTGAGTATCGTCACAGGTATCATAGTCACAATCAGGGTTTCTTTCAAAGGGTCTAACAATAACATGAATAAAAACGAGGAGTCAAAGCAAAATCGATGTGAGCATTTTAATTACAGATACATGTTTTCTGTTCTAAGATGAAGAATTACTGAAATGTGGCAAAAATGTGTTCTGGACGACAATCGCAGTCCGTTTAATTTAAACAAATGCGTTAACGCTTTTGTGTTTCAAATTTACTTGCAGTCGCCTGCCTCTATCAGAACAAAATGCGACTTTTCTGTCGTTGCACATTTGTCGTTTAACAATTTCTTCCTTTATTCCGACAAGTTTATCAATCGACAGTACTCTGTCGACTGCAAGTGCTCTCTTTTGATAAACGTGCTAGTCTATTTATCTTGTCCGTCTATTAAGTACATTGTGGTCCGAATTGTAGAATATGATTGGTAAGCGTAAGTGTAAAGAGTACACTTTGCTCACTCATTTTACTAAAAAAGTAAAATCTAAGAAATCTTATGGTGAAAATTAATTCTGGTGTGTACATTCATAACTACTCTATAAATCACAAGCATGAAAATAATGGCTACTACTTGCAAGATAAACGTGCAAGTATATCTCATTAATCTGCAGCCAACCTTCATCTTTTAAGCAGCCTATAATAGAGGTAAATAGAAAAAAAATAGTTTTAAGATTTCATGTGTAGCACGGCATAAATGGTTTGTTTTTAACAAAACTAAAAAGAGGCACATTCTGCAGCAATCCACAAAAAATGACAGGTGCTTTAATTTATGTATTATTTTAAAATTTTAGAAAAGCAATTAGAGAAAGCGGAAAAATTAAAAGGTCTCATCACTCTGAATTCCGAGGAGGTACAGTTGTAAAAGAAATTTTTCGCATAATGCATTAAAATAAGTCTATTACGTTACACAAGCAGACTGAAATTGAAATAAAATTAAAATGCAGTTAAAATTGTAATGTGGTTATATTATATGATTGAAGAGGATATTCGTCAAACAACAGAGAGCGATTACTTGTATGCTGTGTATTGACACCATATGTTTCAAATTTAATAGAATGACTTCCAAGACAAACTGAGTGAGTAGCATACTGTAGCAAAAGTACAGCATGTGAATTATTAGAACGCATGAATAAAATTACATAAACTTTCGAAAAATCACATTTTTTACGACTGATGATTCTACAAAATTTGGCAAGAATGCATAAATGTATGCACATGAAAGATTCATCAATAACGAAGAAGATATTGTAGAAATGATTTTGTGCTTAATTTCTCTTCAGCATACCACTGCAGAGACTATTTTATTGCATAGAAGCTAAATTAATAAAAGAGATTCATCTTTAATAATATTGTTGTTTTCAGGTTTGATGGAGTTTCAAGTATTTCAGGTAGTATTTAGGGTTTCTTTCAGAAAGTCAATATCCTCCCCACGCACTCGGTTAATTACTTAATTGGCCCCCAGACTTGAGTTCAAACAAATACCGATGCCAGTGCAATAACACATTAAGGAAAATACTAGCTCAAAGCAAGAGAGGTGAGAGCATTATAATTATAGATGTATATTTTCGATCATTAGACGGAGAATTACTAAAATTTCTCAAAAATGTGTGCTGGATGACAATTGCAGTCTCTGTAATGTAAACTTTTGCAATGTTTTCTTTGTGTGTGTGTGTGTGTGTGTGTGTGTGTGTGTGTGTGTGTGTGTGTGTGTGTGTGTTTTGTAAGTACTGACAGCCGCCTCGGCCAAAATGTTTCGTATAATGCACAAAACCAAACCATGCATGCTATGTTACATCCGCAGACTAAGTTGAAATTGAATAAATAGAAATGAAGTTAAATTAAAATGCGGAGTTTAGCATTTTTTATTGAAGGGAAAGTTGATCATAAATTTCTTGTCCATGGTTTATGGCATAGAGTGTTTCAAATGACTGGCTTCAAAGACAGAATTAGTGAGCAGCATACTGTAGCAAAGAACCAGCAAGTGATTTAATAAAATGCAAGACGGAAGAAATTGGTATAATTAACTTCGAGGGGTAAAAAGTAACTTTTATTTGATGTCTTATTTATCTACAAATTTTGTCAATAATTCTATGCTTTCTTTGTGTGTGTTTGTGTGTGTGTGTGGGTGTGTGTGAGGGAGAGAGAGACGTTTAATAACGAAGGGGACATTGTTCGAGGGGTGTTCGAAAAATTCTTGGCCTAACGAGAAAAACACAAGATTTAAGGGTTATTTTTATTTTTCAACATAGTCATCTTATAAATCAATACATTTAGTGCAACGACGTTCAAACTGTTTAATATCCTTAGTAAATAAGGTTGTCCAAATGTGGAAAATAAGCATATGTCTCAGCTTCAACTTGGTCGTTTGCTGTGAAATTCCGTCCACCCAACCATTATTACAAATTTGAGAAGAAAAAAATAATTGCTGGGAACCATTTCTGGTAGTGTGGCGGATGTGGAAGCACTTTGAAGTGAAGGTCATGCAGTTTTGCAGCTAAAATCCCAGACATGTAGGAAAGCGCATTATCGTGATGAAATTGAACATTCTATTTCACAAGGTGTGGACGTTTAGCCTGAATAACTTCCTCCAGTTTGTCCAGTAATAAACCGAAGTTCTCCCCAGTTATGGTTCTGCACTTCTCTAGGTAGTCTGCGAGCTCCACGTCATGAGAATCTCAGAAAACCGTAGCCATAACTTTTCCTGCACTTGGAACCGTTTATGCTCTCTTTGGTGCACATTTACCTGTTTGCCACCCATTGTTTGCACTGCTCCTTCGTCTCGGGCGTATAATGATGAATCCATGATTCATCCACTATTACAAAACGTTGTATAAACTCACTGGAAATGCTTTCAAACAAATCTAAATTGTTCTGCGAAATTTTAATTCGAATGCGTTTTAGACCATTGTTAACAAACGCACCATCCATCGAAATGAAAGCTTTCTCAAACCCAAAGCTGGGTATAAAATGTAGTGGACACTGCCTCTCGAGGTCTTTGCAATGTCATACTAGTGCTAAATTATGCAATAGTGATTAATGCATAATATGTCAAAATTCTAATTGTAACTACTATTAAAAGTATGGTGGCAATGAGTGCAACAAATTCAATTGATATGTAATAACAGCCGATTTTCAGTTATACCTTAGACGCCAAAAGAGGCATTAAGTAAATTAAAATAAAAGCCGTAAGGAAAGTCATTTGTTGCTTACGATAGAGAGAGATTTGTTTCACTTTTGGGGGAGGGGTATTTAACGCCCGTTCTTACCTCTGAGGCATCACATACGGTGGACACCGATGTTATATAAGATGAAATTATATATTGCGAAAGGGATTTTTAAGAAAAGAAACGTTCCAGGCCTAAGTTTAGGCCCCGGCATCTTCCATTTATGAGAGCTGAGGAAAATCTGGGGGGAAAAAAAGCTCAGTCAGGGAGGACGGTCCGGGTGAGATTTGAACCCTCAGACCTCCCCGCCGACGAGTCCGTGCTTTAACGATTTCGGCCACCCGTGGCGGTAGAGAGAGAGAGAGAGAGAAAATAAGAACAGACCTATGACATATAGAAAAATGGAATAAAGTCATCTCTGAAAATTGCGATATAAAGTGCGCTCGCTGACCATATAACAGGAGAAAGAATTTAATATAATACTTGTAAGTTCAATAATGAAGCAATGGAGAGGTAGATACAACCAAAGAAATATATACAAACCTCTATTAACGGGCTAAGCATATGATTTGATATCCTTTAAATTGACACACACACACACACACACACATATATATATATATATATATATATATATATATATATATATATATATTAAGCAAATATATGTGCACTTTAAACATTATATTGTTGTTTTTCTTTAAATATGTTCTTAAATGTAATCGCAATATAGACGCTGCATCCTTTCAAGCTCAACTAGCGCTAGTAACCACTGCTATTACAGAAGTCGTTAAGGTAAAGCGTATATAAAGGGAGAGGAGGGTAATAAAGTCAACCCTTTAATTGTATAGGATACCTTTTGTAGTTCCTTTGCGTGTATGGGAATTGGACAAGGTGAAATTATTCCTGCCTGGAGCAATATTTCCTAGCTCCAGCGATTAGGGAGAATATAAAATATTATATTTAATTGATGAATCCTAAACATTAATCACTCACTATCAGTATAATTAAAGCAAAAGTCTTAGACATTACTCAGAGATTCTGTATCATACATTAGTGCAGTAACTTGGCAAAATTATATAAGTCCGGACCTCGCAACCTTGCGTCCCCTCTATACAAAAGGAACAGAGTAGCTAGGTCATAAAAATTCCGATCCCCAAATACAGCTAGCAGGGCGATATTATAGCTGAATACCATGAAAAGAACGCAACTATAACAAAGCATAACGGGACATGTTTGTAACACAAGAACCACTTGAGGGGGAGATCTGAGAGGAGAAGTAAAATAAACAAGCCTAGGAGTTCGTTAGTAGGAGGACCCTTAGAGAAATCGGCGCCAAATTGTAGCCTAAAGGGAACGAACCGGGAACCACGTGATTCTCATGTAGCCAACCTACGAGTAGAGCTTAAAAAGGAGCTATGAGAATTTGAATGTTAAATTAAAGAATGCACGTGAGACTGACCGACTGAGGAATTAATAAAAGTTATGGGAAACCGAAAATCCCCACAGTTT